>OZ004706.1:177802907-178402907 GCA_963924515.1 Vespertilio murinus
AGTATCTTATTTATGTGCTTTTTGGCCATTCCACCTTCTTTGGTAAATTTTAAATTTAATCTAGTTAATTATCTCAAAAACAGAACTGGTTTTTACCTCACTTTGTACATTTTAAGTGCCTGCAAAGTTTAATGAAGAAAAAAAATCGCATTTGGCCCATTTTTTTAAAATCAATGCAATCAGTTACTCTACAATGCTGCCCGTTTGAGAATCGGTTCTCTAGAGGGAAAGATTGCTGCTTGTGGAATCTTGTCCAGGGTACTCTTCCTTAGCACAAAGATCGTCCTCCCATCAAATGCAGCGAGGTTAGTGACAAATCTGCACAGTGCAAAGGACTGCTTTAGGATCCGGTCAGTGTAGAAAACAGAGCTCTCCTCAAGGGTGTGTTGTGGATTAGGATCTTTATGTTCATATAATATAAAAATAAAGAAAATGTTATAATCTCTATAAATGTTAACCAATAAAGTGGAAGTGAGCGAGCTTTCTGGTAGAATTTAGAAAAGGGGTTTTACATGCTTATATGCATGGCTGGAGGCTAAGTGAGGAGCAGTGTAAGAATGAGCAAAGACTACAGTCTTAAGGAGGCCTGAGCTATAGCGGGCTTTCTTCTAGTAACCCCACCAATTCTGAGTTCCTACTGCGAGGATTCAAGTAATATTCTCTCTTAGCTTTGGCAAGTGGAGAGAGTGTATAATATCTGAAACACAGCCAGAGTCCGCTCCATACAAAGAACTATTCTCAGGGTGGAGTACTTTGACAGAATACAATTAGAAATTATTTTTCCAGCCTGGAAAAAGAATGGATCCCCAATCCTGCTCCCTCCAGCAGGGGTCAAACAAAAAAACAAAAAAACAAACAAACAGTCAACAGGGGATAAGTCTTCAAAAAATAGATTGGGAGCTTTTCAGCCAGGGAAAAATGAAGGGGACAGAGAAAACAACAACTCTGCTATTAAATGCTTATGAAAGTCACAGCATTGAAACAATTCTACCAAAACATTAAATTTTAAACAGTAAATTATAAAACAATATCCTACCTGCCCCTTTATCATCATGCAAAGTTATTACAATATAATTATGTTGTGTTTAGATGAAAAGCATATACAATACAAATGCTCTATGATATATATATTCTTCCCCAAAAGACAAGATAGGGCATAAAATATACCAAATGTATCTGAAACCTCTAATATATAAAACATTAAACATAGCTCAATTTATAGCCAGATTAGCTTCAATTCTTACATTAAAGGCATACTTGCCTCATTTCCCATTCCCCAGGTTACTGGACAATCTGTCTGGTTTTCAACAAAACATGATAAAAAGCAAGAAAAAAATACAATCTGAGGAAACAAAGCAATTGTCAGAACCAGCCTAATATATGACACAGATGTGAATATTATCAAATAAGAATTTTAAAATAATTATGATTAATATCTTAAGGAATCCAATTGTCAAATAAAATGTAGTCAATATCACAGTGACTTTGTACAGTGTCAGATGTTTACTAGATTAATTATATTGGTCAAATTATAAGGTACCGAAATGTATAATTGCTATGTTAAACAGCTGAAACTAATATAATACTGTATATCAACAATAAGATAAAAAGAATCCAATGGGAAAAGTTTAGAACATGAAAGAACATAGAGATAATATAAAAAGAGAGGTGAAAACAAAGTAATATTCAAATGTTAGAAATAAAAACACAGCAACAAAAATGAATAATGCCCTTCTTGCCTTCATCAATAGATTCAACATAGCTAAGGAGATTACAAGTCAATTTGAAGATAGGACAATAGAAATTTCTCAAATTGGCATATAAAGAGAAAGAAAAACAAAGGAAAACAAAAAATTGAATAAATCTGAGACAATATCAAAAAAATTAATACCAAAACAGATTAAATAGAATAGATTAAAAAATACTTGACTCAATAATGATTGATAACTTAGCAATATTAATGATACAAATGCAGGAAACTTAAATAATACCAAGTAAGATAAATATGTGTACACACACACACACAAACATGCCCCTAAGGCATAGCACAATTAAGCTGCAGAAAATCAAGACAAAGAGAAAAATCTTAAAAGAAGCTAAAAGAAAAAAAAAAAACACCCTATTTATAGAGCAGTGTTTCCCAAACTTCTCTCATGATGAGAATCACCTGGTGGAGTTGTTAAAATACAGATTCCTGAATCCCAACTAAGAAGTTTTAAACTAGTTAAGAATACAATTGTACCTATATGTTCCCAAAAATTCTAGTTTAGCACTTCTTAGTTGGATTCAGGAATCTGTATTTTAACAACTCCACCAGGTGATTCTCATCATGAGAGAAGTTTGAGAAACACTGCTATAGAGGAATAAACCTTAAGAAATTATGGTGGACTTCTCATCATAGTGAAAGTAATGAGAAGGTAGAATAAAATATTTAAAGTGTTAAAAAAAAGGATAGAAGTCTATATTTCTTGAGATTATCTTACAAAAGTGAAAGAGAAGTAAAGACATTTTTGGAAAAAATAACTAGGATATTTTATTGCAAACAGAGCTGTCCAGCAATAAATGTTAAAGGAAGTTATTCAGTCAGGTGGAAAATGACATAAGTTAGGATAATGGACTTACAGGAAGAACTGAAAAGCACCAAACAACAAATAAATTAAGGTAAAACAGATATTTTAGTCTTAATTTATCTAACAGATAACTATTTAATTCAGTAACAGTGAGAATGCATTAAGTGCCTACAGCATATAGCACCTAATAAATTGAATGACAACAATGTTTTTAAGGGTCAATCAGAAAGAATTGGGACTACTATGCCATGTAAAGTGATATAGTGTTATGTGAAAGTGGACTTAGATTAGTTGAAAATATATATGATAAACTCCAAAGTAGGTAAACATTTTTACGTAATTGATATGTTAAGAATAAAATAAAAAGACATAATATAAATGCTTAATTAAAACCAGTGGATAGAGCATTGGTCTGTGGACTGAAATGTCCCAGGTTCAATTCTGGTCAAGGGCATGTACATTGGTTATGGGCACATGCCCAGTAGGGGGTGTGCAGGAGGAAACTGGTTGAAGTTTCTCTCTCATCAATGTTTCTAGCTCTCTAACCCTCTCCCTTCCTCTATATAAAGGAATCAATAAAATATATATTTTAATAAATAAATAAATAAATAAATAAAATAAAATAAAATAAAATAAAACCAGACAGGAGAGAAAAATAAAACAAGTAAAAGCAACAGATAGAAAACTGTTACAAACATGGTCAATATGACCCAACAATATCAATAATAAAACTCTAATTATGAGTGTCTAATAACACTAATGAAGAGGCAGAAATTGTCAGAGTGGATTACAAAACAAAGTAAAACAAGAATCAATCCTATGTTGTATACCAGAAATCCACTTTAAATATAAAAACACAATAAGGGTGAATGTAAAGAGATAAAGAAATATACACAATGATAATAGTACTTAAAAAAAAAGCTGAAGTTGCTATATTAATTAAATCAGACATAAAAACAAGAAAGATTATATGAAGTGGGATTATTATGTAATGCAAATGGAATCAATTCTCCAAGAACACAAAACAGTCCTATATATCTATGCATTGAACAACAGAGATGGAAATGTGTGAGACAAAAGCTAACATAACTGCAAGTAGAAATAAATAAATCCAATCTATTAGTTGGAGACTAAAAACACTCTATGAATAATTAAAGAATAAACGGGCAGAAAATTAGTGAGGATATAGATCACCTTAACTGCACCAACACTCAACTTGACCCAATTTACATATATACGAAACTTTAACAAAGATCATTAAGCCTCTGAAAATTGACTATCAATTGATATTAAATTTAAAAGTGGTTCATTGCCTTGGTGTATTTTTATTTTTCATGTTGAAGTTTGTAGAAATGAGATTGAATATGGAGAGGTATTCCTGTAAGCTAATATATATCATAATTCTGAAGACTTTGTACATTCTGTATTTTTTAAGGTTCTGAAGCCTAGAGTGACTTACTCTATATCTCTTCTCCCAACACCTAAGGAGTTAGTGACATCTGTAACTATAAACCTATATATCTTCAGAGAATTTAGCTGCTGACTTTTTAATGGAAAAAAAGTGTTGATAAAGACATTTTATTTGCTCAAAAATCATAGGTAAAGAAATTAAACATTTCAATGCTTTAACTTTGCAACCTTAGAAAAGGGGTATTACTGATAAAAGTCTCTTTTTTCTAAATTTATATCTTAATCATGTTTCCAATCATTTCTCAAAAAAACCAAAACACATAAGGCACATTCAAAGAAAGAAAAAGTTTAAGCATGGTTTCTCTACAAATGGATGCAATTATGCATTTTGTTTTTGTTGTTAATTCTCATTGGAGGATATTTTTCCATTGATTTCTAGAGAGAATGGAAGGAAGGGAGACAGAGAAAAAAAATCAATATGAAAGAGACACATTGATTGGTTGCCTCCTGCATATGCCCTGACCAGGACTAGGATCTATCGAGCCTGCAACTGAGGCGTATACCCTTGACCAGAATAGAACCCAGGATCCATCAGTCCATGGGTTGACACTCTATCCACTGAGCCAAACCAGCTATGGCCTGTTATGCATATTTTAAGTTAATGTTAAATATGCTTTCAGTAAAAATTATTTTTACATTTGAAAACAATCAGTAGTGCATGGCATGCTATTTTTTATTGTTAATGAGAGGAATATTATCTCTAATCAATTTTGTAATTTAAAGAATGGTATTTAAAATATCAAATATTCTAAAAACAGGCCCTGACTGGGACTAGTTGAGATGGCCCCAGTTGGCTCTGATCTCTGGCCAGGCCTAAGGACCCCACCTGTGCACAAATTTTGTGCACTGAGCCTCTAGTTATTATTTATATATAAATTCAGCCATGAGAAAGAAGGAAACCATGCCCTTTGCAACAACATGAATGGAACTTGAAGATACTATGGTAAATGAGTTAAGTCAGCCACAGAAGAAAATTACTATAATTTAAAAAATAAGTTAACCCATAAAAATATAAGCCAATTATTATGACTGTATTTATGCCAAAGCAATTAGGACCTATTTTCAGAAAAATTACGGCTTTTTAATGTTTTTAATAAGTAAAATTTATTGATTTTTGAATTCTCTAGGTCCTGTTAAATTGGTATCAAATAAATATTATACCCTGAAACACACTGTTATCTCACTCCATCTTCCATTACTTAGATGATTCAAATGACTATTGATATAACCCATCCCAATGATGGTACAATTAAAACTTTTTATTGCTAATATTTTGTACACAGAAATCAGATAGAGAATTAGGTGATGATGGGGGAATTATACCAAATTAGCCAGAATGACTTGGATTAACTAAAATGTGGCTTTATTTTAAAGAAGGTATATAATGAAATTAGCAATAATTTCAGAGAGAAAAACGGTGTGGAGATTACCCATACAAAGTATAATTGTAAATCTAAGAGAACTTCCATCTTTAAAAATCCTATATAATAAAGAGGTGATATGCAAATTGACCATCACTTCAACACACAAGATGGCCGCTCCTATGTGGACACAACATGGCTGCCACAAGATGGCCAGCAGGGGAGGGCAATTGTGGGTGATCAGACTGGCAGGCTAGCAGTTAGGAGCCAGCAGTCCTGAATTGTGAGAGGGGTCCCAGATTGGAGAGGGTGCTGGCTGGGCTGAGGGACACCCCCCTCCTTGCACAAATTTCATGCACTGGGCCTCTAGTAAATAATATAATGAAAATAATATAGACATTAATTTAATGAGCTTAATCAATGTTCCTCTGGAATGTATGTATGTGAAAAATGTGAAATTTATGCTAAAAGTTACCTATTCTTTGATAGAACGTATGGATATAAAATATATGGTAGGACCATATGTAAAAGTTTGAGCAAAAAATAAAAACTAGTTGTAAGGCAATTTAAAACACAAAACATAGTGCATTGGCTGATGTTCCCCAACATATAATTCTCTGTTTCTCTGTGTATCTCTGCTTCCCCGCCCCCCACCACCACAACCACCCTATAGTGGTTAAGAGCATCTTTGAGACAGTGATTTTATTAATTCCCACATAAGTGATAAACTCCTGATTGATCTTCAATTGTCCTCTCTAGCAAGAGACAAGATAGATAAGACATACTACTAGTTACTATTCATTAAAAGTCATTTCCAGAAGAGGCACTCTCTTAGTTTTTCTTGCTAAAAACAAAACTAATCAGATGTGCAAACCTTAATTTATGCACTGAAAATTGAATGCCTTTATTCTGGCCTATTACAGAAAGAACCACTGGTAGGGCATCCTTGATTTTCTTAGAACATTTAGAGTGAAACTACCCAAAATAACTTCAACTGCTTTTCTCTCACTGGAATGCAAAAATGCAGGTAGGCTAGTAGTTATGGTTACAATAGCAAATGAAAGTATGTTACTCAACCTCCTGCTGTTCATGAGAGGATCATCCCTCAAAACTCATGGGTGATTTCTCCTGGGTACCTTTAAAGGGCATCCTTCCCACCAACCTTTTATTTCTATTTTATTGCTCTCTTCCTGGAAACGCTAGCTTCTTAGATTTGCAGACTTCCTCATTTCCATCCCCTGTTTTATACCTGACCACAGAGTCTAAAGGGACTCTCTTTGCTCTCTACCTTTCTTTTCCAACTGAAATAGAACATTCTGAATTACTGACCTCTTCACTCCCAAATGAACTTCGCTCATTTGAAATGCTGGCAGTGAAAAACAAAAATCCCAACGTATTCCACAAACTGATAAACCTAAAATAATCACTAGAGTTGTTTAAGTATTTTGACAACATCCTATCAGAATTTCACTCCTGTAGGATACCCAGCAGCTAGAGACCAAACCAAGTCCATTTAAATACAACAAAACTAGGTGGGGGGAAAACTCACAAAAGAGAAACTGAATGCTCACAGTTTTATGCATTCCAACTCTCAAACGTTCTGCAACTTTTAGTGACATTGACAAAAGCTCAGTCAAGGGAAAACAATGCTACTGGCGACTGATTTGTTCCTGATTTGTTTGTTCTTCCTCACTTGTCACCGATGCACTGTAAAACCACATCACATTCCCATAAAAATAGCATGTTTTCATTGTTTTGTTTTGTTTTTTACTGTGCTAACCTCTATATAGCTAACACTACCATGTGGCATTGCAAATGACTTCCAAAATATATTAACAACAACCTTTGAAAACTAACCAAAAATTCCTCCGGAATATACCTACAAGATTTCCAAGATTAAGGTAGCACATCTGCTTAATGAAATATGGTAGCAACCATACTTTGATAAAAAAAAATTGCTGTTTGCATTTTAACCCTTCTATTCTGGCTCCTGCACCTGATTAAACACAGGATAGTTACCTCAGCTTCCAGGTGGAGACCTAGAGGCTAAGGCAACTTTCCCCTGCCTGGAACCAGGACTATAGGAGATTGATTCCTACTGACTCAGTAGCTTTAGGGGTAGAAACTGTAGATAACCTTTAGAGACTAACCGCTGAGCTTTGCTTCTGTATTATTGGCTATTGCAAGATAGGGCTACATTCCAATGTCCAGCAGGATGTGACTGGGAATGACTCCCCTGCGGGCTGTTCCCAGACTTTAGAATTTAGAATTTAGAACAAAGGAAAATTCTTGTGGTTTAGGCCTTTAAAGGACTGCCTACACCTGAAACAGTGTGGTCCTGTGGAGTCCACCTGCGTGTGGTACTCTTGCGGCCTTCCTGGCCAGATTTTCAATAAATCCTTGCCTGCTTTTTTTAATCAATCATCAGCCTCCGGTGGTCTTATTTTGAACCCATGCTTCGACCCCACAACACTTAACTATTTTTAAACAAATGAAGATGAAGAAGTAGGGAACACAAATAATGATAAAATACACTTTGTTCACACCTTTGTTAATTGAAGTAAAGATTGTAGTATATTAGTCACCCAAAATGGGGAGGGTTCTGCTACTTTGGCCAGCAAGAGCAGCTCAGAGGGAAATTCAAGGTCTTCATATGCATCAAAGTCCACCCTAATATTTACATTGTATTTCAAGGTCCCCATCTCTTCTGATCAACATTGTAACTTTAAGATCTGCTGAGGCTTTGAATTAAACGTGCATATTAAAATTCAGCCTACTGTAGAATCAAACTTACATGATTATCAGTAACTTCAGCATTGTGGCTTCAAGGAATTAAAAGTTTCTCTCAAGATAACAAGAAAAGCTCTCCAGTTTTTCTACCCAACCTTTTAGCTGGTAATTAAAAACCCTAAACTTATTCTCTTCTCTCCAATTTTTCAGGGGTTCAAGTGTTATCAACCACAAACTTACAGTCCTTGCAGTATTATTTTATTTTTTCCCTAATGTTCTAATTCAGGATCAAATAGGTATCCCATAACCTTGCTTTCACCAGGTAACTTCATTGAAGGCATTTTAAGGTGCTAATTAAAGAATATTTGCGGTCAATGCCATGACATACCAGGGTCTCATTTGCCATTAGCATTCAATTTATCACTGCCTTCAAATCTAATCAGAGCAGAGATTCTTGAAATTGAGCTGCTGTTTTCCGTAGCCACGTATGATACAATTCTGTGTCCATGAGAATTTGTTTAGGAAAACAAATGTGAAGAATTTTATTATAGAGAATTAGTAGCCTGCAAACACTGAACAATGTGAACCACAAAAAAGGTTGTAGTTGGTTTTCAAGCACTCTGACGGAAGATACAACAAATCTCAAGAAACTCGGGTAAATTACCACAGCTTGTCACACTCTTTGGCACCTTTTATGTGGCACAACTCAGCGTGCAGATTTTCCAAAGCATCCTTGAAAGCTTCATAGGACATTACACCCACACACCTGTCAGTCATAGCCCCAGGAAATAATGCTCTTTCTCTTTTCTACTTTCCAAGCCTCTCTTGCTTTGATGGACAGTAGTGTGAATCAAAATACACTAAGAGAGCATAGAGAGAGGCTAAGTCCAGCTCATAACCTGACCAGTTGGATCTCTGGATATGTAGGTGTGGAATAGCTCCTAAGTATCATGACTGCCTACCTAATTTAGTAATATTTTGTAAGAGAAATTAACTTGCATCTTATTTTTACCACTAGAGTGCATTCTTAATTATAACAACAACTAGTAAATAAAAATAACATTATTTGTGTTGTTAGTAGTCTTTTAAACATTCCATTTTCTTAAACTACTCCATACTGTTTAAACTTGGCATAAATATCTCTGAAGTGTTATGAGAGCCCATTGCCTGCCACTTGCTTTTCTGGGGTCTCCAGACAAGGGTTTGAGAGAGGGATGTAGAAATATATACCATTTCCCCATTTTATTTGTGCACTTATTAATTTGGTTTTCTTGGACATCCTTAATCCTGCTGGAAGTTGTAAGGTTCTCCCTCCTCCCAAATGATGGGTGGAGTTAACACATTACTGGCACCTGTCACAGAGACATCTCCAAGACATTGAACCATCAATCAGCACGTGCCAAAGTGTCCTGGAGCCCACCCCTTACTGTTTCACCCTGGGTCTAACCCTCTTCTGTTCCGGCCCTTAAAAAAAAAACCCAGGCCAGCCAAGTGCTGCTGTTCCTCCATGTCCAGGAGGCAGACCGGCTGGGTCCCCTGCCTCCTCCCCACTCCTTCAATTCTGGTTTCTCTACCTTCGTAATGAGTCCCGCTCATTACGGGGGAATAAACTTTACTTTAAAATTCTTTGGTGGTCAGATTTCCTGCTCCCTTCAAACCCTACAAAAGTGAAAGGAGTTTTAGGGGGTAAAATAGGCAGGTTAAGGAAGTTTTAGAAAGAGAGAGGGACTATGGGGGGAGGAAGGCATAGATGGTTGGGGGATTGGGGCTGCCAAAAGGCATACATTCACAGAGCAAAAGGTACCACAGGATAAGGGGAGAGGAAGACATCCAGTCACAGACCATAGGGGAAGCCACAGGGTACGAGGAGAAGGAGGAAAAAAGCTTTCAGGGTGCTGACAAAGGGGAGAAAGAGGAAAACAGGTTTTCACAGGAGTCAGAGAATTCTACCACTGGAGGGGGAGAAAAATGGGTTTGAGCTTTGAAGCTGCTACAGTGACCAGTCGGGTGGAATATCAAGAAACAAAGAACTGCAGCCTTTATAAATAAGCCTTAGAAAGAAGGAGCTTAGTGTATCCCTCCTTTGGAATTCCTTCCCTACATGGAATCTGTACATGTTTCCAATAAATGTCCACCTTTTCATCTGCCACCTTTTGTCTGTGGCTTCATTCTTTCCCCCCCCCCCCGATATATTTTATTGATTTTTTTACAGAGAGGAAGAGAGAGGGATAGATAGTTAAAAACATTGATGAGAGAGAAACATCGATCAGCTGCCTCCCGCACACCTTCTACTAGGGATGTGCCCGCAAACAAAGTACATGCCCTTGACTGGAATCGAACCTAGGACCTTTCAGTCTGCAAGCCAATTCTCTATCCACTGAGCCAAACCAGTTTCTGCATGTGGCTTCATTCTTCAAATCCATCTGGACAAGAATCTGAGGGAAACCCACCCTCGCATCCTGCTCAGGAAAAACCACCTGACTCAGTAAGAATACAATCACTTCTTATTTCTGAAAATGGATTTTAAAATATGCATTAAGACCCTTAGAAATATAGCACAGCAAAATATGAAGACCTGTGTGAAAGTATTATATGACGTATTTAATTCAGGATTGTTTTAAGTATAATAATTAAAATTTTAAAATATGTCAACCAGCAGGGTAATAGTAATATTAGAGACTGTCTATTTGATTGAATCATTTGTTTGGGACCATGTTGCCCGAAATGTCTTATGTTAAAGCCATTACCACCAATGTGATCGTATTTAGAGACAAGGCCTTTAAGAAGATAATTAAGGTTAAATGAGATCATAAGGCTGCCAGAGTCCTGCTGATTTATTTTTCCTCAAAGGGGAATGCCATGGCCATGGGGCTCCCTTCTGATGCCAAGCCTTGCAGAACTAAAGTGCATGATGATGTACATGAAATTTGCTGTTGGTTTTTTGTGTGTTTGTTTGTTTTTTAATATATATTTTATTGATTTTTTTTACAGAGAGGAAAGGAGAGGGATAGGGAACTAGAAACATTGATCAGCTGCCTCCTGCACACGTCCCACTGGGGATGCAACAGCAACCAATGCATGTGCCCTTGACCAGAATCAAACCTGGGACCCCTCAGTCCACAGACCCACGCTCTATCCACTGAGCCTAACCAGTTTAGGCATGCTGTTGGGATTTGTGTGTGTGTGTGTGTGTGTGTGTGTGTGTGTGTGTGTGTTCCAATGGGAACTATGGATTCTTCATTATACACTAGGACTCTCCCAGAGGTTTTTTTGTTTTTATTTTTCTTGTCTTTTCTTAGTAGATAGTTGTGAAACTGGTTTTGAAGGGGGATTGCATTGGGATAAGCATTGGGACCTCCTAGTCCATCAGCTTGATAATGTCACTCTGCTTAATTCCTTTCATTCAGAAATACCGATAATATAATGTAAACAAACACTCATATATTTTTTATTTAATTTTAACTATCAGCAAAATACATAATTTTGGTGAAATGGCTACTTTAAACAGATTAGATAGATATGGATGAATGGGGAATAAGTGATGAATAAGGAATTACATTATCAAAAGCCAATGTTTGCCAACTTAAATATGTATCTGGGCCTTGAAGTCCCTAGACATCTGTGTGCCCAGGTGTAATCATAAATCATGAGAATAATTACCAAACCCAAAGGGTAATGTTGGGTTAATTTATCTCTAAAATTACTTGCAACTGTTTACACACTCATAAGTGTTAATCCTCTGGGGATACAGCTCCCTTGAGTCCTCGAGGATTACAGTTCACTAATAGTAAGTGCTTTGCCTAAAATATCTATATTTGTGAATATGAACCTCAAAATAATCATTCTCATGTCTACATGATGTCACGATGGCTAAACAAGATTGTACAGGTTACTGGATTTAAACTCTTGCATCATATTGCCTTTCAGGGGATTTGCTACAAATGTCACAATAATGGGTGGCCATGGGCTAAAAAGGTGGACTTCAAAACTCACAAACTTATTAAATCTATTTGATGTTTAAGGTAAGAAATTTTTGTCTTGATTTTAATAAACTACCTTGTAAAAACTAGGTTGATTCTCTATGGTTTCCCAACTAATTATCTACCTTTCAAAAGTATTTAACCGGATTGCTATATAGACTTTATAATAATAATATTAAGAAAGTATATTAGGCCAAGACTGGTTTGGTTCAGTGGAGAGAGCTTTGGTCTGTGGATTGAAAGGTCCCAGGTTTGATTCCAGTCAAGGGCATGTACCTTGGTTGCCGCACATCTCCAGTTGGGGGTATGCAAGAGGCAGCTGATCAATGATTCTCTCTCATCGATGCTTCTAACTCTCTATCCTTCTCTCTTCCTCGCTGTAAAAAAATAAATAAAATATGTGTTGTTTTTTTTAAAAAAGAAAGTATATTAGGACATAAGTTTGATATAATTTTATACCCATTCTCACAATATTTGTTTTTTAGATAGAACTATATATGTATATGATACATCATGTATAATACATTAAAATAGTTAATAATATTTGATTATAGTCATTTCCAAGTTAATAACCACAATAATTACTTTTACTATATCTGAAGTTAAACAACTTTCCTTCAAATAAGCACATTCTTAATATTTTATCCATGGATGATTTTGAATGGCTTCATTATCAACTGTCATTAGTGTTTCAGTCCCATATAATAAAAATAATTTTATAGAGTTTCAGTCATGTGGGACCCCAAATTTTGATTTTCTCTGCAATTGGGATCATGCAAAACAGAATTGTCAATAAAAGAAAAATAAACATGGTTTCTATTTTGGGGAATGCAAAACTCAGATAAAACCCAGATTAATTTTCTATTCCCCACCCACCCACCACCACTAATAAACCTACATGTGAAGAGCAATTTGATTTAAAAGGTCAGGTTTAGTAAAAGTGGAGTTTTTGCAGGCAGCACAGTATAGCTGTATAACATACACAAATATGTGCATTCCTTGTTTCATTATGCCTCAGCAACCAAACATATGGCCTAATTACTGCTCTTTTGAGATACAAGGAGGAAGAGCATCTGTGAGGGCCTATCTAGTCATGAATGGACAGCAGTTCAAAATTTGTGTGTGTGTGTGTGTGTGTGTGTGTGTGTGTGTGTGTGTGGTTATTGATTTTAGAGGTAGAGAGGAGGGAGAGGAAGATATTGAGAAACACCGATTGGCTGCCTCCTCACCCAACCACCCCCCTCAACCCAACCCCACTGGGAATGGAGCCCACAACCAGGAATGTACCCTGACCAGGAATCAAACCAGGGAGCTCTTGGTGCATGGGATGGTGCTCAACCAACTGAGCCAGACCAGCCAGGGCATCAAAATTTTACTTTTTAAAATCATATTTCCTCACACCCATGAAAATCACCTCTGAGAGCCCTGAAAGTACATTCCCAAGCAGGCTCATGCCTTCTGCAAGTCATGTTCGAGCTGGTGGGCTGCTTACCTGCTAGGCCGGTTCTTAACTCTGGTAGATAAGAGGGGTGAACCCATGTCAAATTATTTAAGTTCAAAATCATTTGTAAAGTGTCATCACCCAGAGCATTTACTTATCTATAACACCAAAAAGCCATTAACATTCACAGCTCAAACATCAAAGGATAAATGATCTTAACTCCCACCAGAAGAGAGAGTGGTTCGAGATCCACACTCCTCCAAAGTAGCAATCTGTGACTGTCAGACACACATTTCATATTCAAATCCTCTTAAACTCTTCCCCTTTAAGATGCACCATTTGTATTTTGTGCTGTAATAATTCCTCAATCTCCTTAAGCATGAATTTTCAGTAAATAGTAATGGTCCAAATTATGCTTTTTCATCCCATAAGCAATTCTGGCTGCTTTATGCTTTGTGTAATCATTTCTTAGTAAAATTACAACTGGTATTAAAATGCCTTTTTATTTTCTGATAGCACCACTGGAGAGAGATTATTAAGAACTAATCTTATAAATATCAGCTGAAAAATGAGGTTAAGACATGGTTTAAAATATGCATATTTAGATTTCTGGTAAAAAAAAAAGATGAGAACATAGTTAAGTAGAGGCTTGTGTAGCATAAAAATCTGCAGATTCTAATTGCCTTGTTTGGTTTCATATTCAAGCTTCAGGCAAGAGTGCAAATAGGATGCTTTCCCCTCCCCCATCCTACCCTAAGCATAAGTATTTAAAGTCTTATTTCCTGCTACTTTCTCCCTTCTTTCTTTCCTCTTTATATTGAAATAGGAATTTTTAGGGATGAAATTGGCAGGTTTAGAAAATTTAAAAATTAAGGGTCCATGGAAAAAACACCTGGCTTCAGAGCAGAGGTTACATTTTCATAATGCAAGGGAGCAACAACAGTTACATTTCCATAAGACAAGGGAACTGGGGGTAGCTAAAAGGTCTATACTTGCAAAATAAAGGAGGGGGAAGAAAGCCCAAAGCCCCGAGGGAATAGGAAGAGAATGAGTGAGGAGGGACTCAGGAGTTACTATAGTAACCAATGCAAAAGGGAATATTGGCCAATCAAATGGTATATCAGGACACAGGAACTGCAGCCTTTATAAACCAGAAAAAAGGAAACTCAGTAGGAATCTCCCCCCTCCCCCTCCACATGGGAGTCTGTGCTGTGAGATTCTTTCTCCTTCCCCATTGGGAGTCTGTACTTGTTCTTCAATAAATCTCTACCTTTGCTATTCCGTCCTCTGTCCGTGGATTCATTCTTTGACTCTGACAAAGAATCTAGAGAATACCGTGTGTTCCAGTCCCCAAATCCTGTATCAATATTCTTGCTTTCTATACATCAGGCTCCTTCTACTAATTGTCTTCCAAACATCCCCATTTTTATCCCTATATCTCTAGGGCAGTTTCCCACCCACCATCTCTTTGGAATTTTCTTTCTCTAATAAAAGACAAAATCAATCTAGTGATATAAACTGTCTCTATTATTAAGTGGTTTTGCTTTCTTTGTTCATCTTTGATGGAAATGCTCATTTAACTACACAGAAAGTTTGTTGTGGAGTTGAACCCTGGGTTCACAATAAGACCACTGAAGGCTAATGAGTGATTTTTAAAAAAAGCAGGCAAAGATTTATTGAAATAGCCAGGACAGCAGCGAGAGCACCACACTCAGGTGGCCACACTCAGGACCACACCATTCCAGGTATAGGCACTCCTTTTAAAGGTCTAAACCACAAAAATTTTCCTTTGTTCTAAATTCTAAATTCTAAAGGCTGGAAACAGCTGCAAGGGAACTGGAAGTAGCCAGGAAAGGTCTATATTTACAAAATAAAGAGAAGGAAGCTCTTCATTCAGATGAAGAAAAAAAAAAAAAAGCCCTGAGGGAAGGAGGAGGAAGAACCTCATAAATTGAAGGGGAACAGTGACCCATCAGAGGGGATATCAGGCACCAGGATTTGTAGCCTTTATAAGCCATAGGGAAAGGGAACCCAGTGGGACCCTTCTCAAACTCCCTACTTGAGAGTCCATTCTGTGGGACTCTTCCCTCTTCCCAGGTGGGAGTCTGTATTTGTTCAATAAATCTCCACCTTTGGTATACCACTTTCTGTCTGTGGATTCATTCTTTGATTCTGGTGGACAAAGAAGCCTGGTTCCAGTCCAAAAATTTGGTATCACTAGCACTGACCAACCAGGACCCTGATCACAACACTTAATCCCTTAGTCACCAGAATTAACAATTTTCCCCATTATAACCCATCTCCTTGGAAGCCATCTGGGAGCCAGGTCTTTGAATATTAGGTTCTCTACCTCCAGCTGTAGGCCACTTCCAAAAAATAGACCCTCATGTTGCTGGAAACTCCTGTTCTTGTCTTATTGGGCTTTGATGCGTGCCCAGTAACACTGAGGAGGAATGGGGCAATGCTTTTTTCTTGGCCAGACTTTTTTATCCACTCCAAATAGTACATTGACAAGTACTTAGGTTATCGATGCAGGATTTAGCATTTGGAGCTACAATAAACCTTTACTAAATATATATGCAGAGAATAACATTTCAGTCTTAATTAAGGTAAAGGACAAAAGGGAGAAGTAGCATCAATCAAGCAATATTTATTACATGGATTTCATTTAAAATCTGATTTTCATTAATTTTCTACTGGGAAGAAAACCATGGTCTATATAGTGTCTTAAAGGGCTTCAAAAAATAATTTCTAGCCTAGCCACCATGGCTCACCTTTGAACCAGGGGGTCATGGTTCAATTCCCAGTCAGGGCACATACTCTCAGTGGAGGGCATGCAGGAGGCAGCTAATAGATATTTTCTATATAATGAAATTTGAGTAAAATTCAATAGTTATTTTTAAGTAACAGTAAAACTGTTCATAATTATAAGTTAGGGAAGTGGTATTGTGATTTTCAATTCAAAAGTATAATTTACCTAAATACAAACTGAGTAAGAAAAAATATTTAAAAAAACAATGCATTTAATACACTTTTGGAAAAGTAGTCATATTTATGCTCTTATATGTATTTTTACATCTGGCATATACTTAATAAATATTTGAAAAAAGTAGAGAGACTGTTACAGAAAACTGAAGAAGAACAAAGCAATACTTAGAGAGATGGAATTACATTCATTACGCGCTGATCCAGAGGAAAATGTATCTCAAAACCTGGGCCCCAACATGCAGGAATTTGAAGTTTGGTAGCAACCATACTTGGGTAAAAACTGCTGTTTGAATTTTAACCCTGCTATTCTAGCTTCTGCACCTGATTAAACATAGGGTAGTTACCTCAGCTTCCAGGTGGAGACCTGGAAGCTAAGGCAATTTTCCTGTGCCTGGGACCAGAAATTCAGAAGATTGATTGCCACTGACTCAGTAGATTCAGGGGTAGAAACTTTAGATAATCTTTAGAGATTAACCTATGAGCTTTGCTTCTGTATTATGGGCTATCTCAAGACAGGGCCACATTCCAATGTCCCCTGTGGGCTGTTCCCAGCCTTTAGAATTTAGAATTTAGAACAAAGGAAAATTCCTGTGGTTTGGATCTTTCAAAGGACTGCCTACACCTGGGACAGTGCAGTTGTGTGGACTCCACCTGCGTGTGGTGCTCTCGCGGCCATCCTGGCCAGTTTTTCAATAAATCCTTGCCTGCTTTTTTTAATCACTCATCAGCCTGCAGTGGTCTTATTTTGAACCCAGGGTTCTACCCCACAACAGAATTCTCCCTATTTATATGAATTTACCTTCTTTATGTCTCCTAAACATGGAGTGTTTCAGGCCTCTTTTGCAAGTTCTTAAAGAGCCCCTATGTACTAGGGCCTTGAGATTTCAACCGGAGACCCAGAGCCAGCACTGATAACCTTGTCTGGGGAAGGTTAAATTTACAAAAGCCAAATAGCAGGGTTAAAATTTCAAACAGCAGTTTTCATACAAGATGGATACATCAAGACCAAGATGGCCCCCACAAAATTGAAAAAAATGTATTCAGAAAATATATTTTAGAAGAGTTATTTCAAAGTGGGGTATGACAACTCTGCCAAGGAAAGATGCATGTGAAGCCAAATTCATTTTGTATCCTCATGAATGGATATGGAATTATTCTTAGAAGTATCCAGGTGAGCAGCAAAAGTTCATGGACATTGAAGATACAATATAAAAATAAAAAATAAAAACATAGAAAGGAAAATCAAGGCAAAAATACAGTTAATATTGAACTTGAATTTTTACAAGTTATATTTATACTTTGAGAGTTTTCTTATTTAAAGGATGTTGACTCTGAAGCAATCCACTTAATACCCAAGATTGTAGAAAATCTAAAAAAAAAATGACAGACTATCTAGTTAATATAGTGACAACAACAATAGCAAGATGAGTATTCAGTCTCAAAGTATATATTTAAAAATTACCCTCTCCCTCCTATAAAGGGGCCAAAGCAGCAACAGTATTTATTTCTAGATACATTGCTTCATTAAAATTTTCAGCTCAGTTTTTTTCTATGGATTACTAATGTGGGGATATAAGTGTCTTTATCAAATCATGACTGCATAGGCCTGATACCAAAGCAAATTTTAATTTTATCAGAATCCCTGTGTAGGATATTGAGTGTGTGTGTGTGTGTGTGTGTGTGAATATTTTTATTGATTTTTTTAGAGAGGGAAGGAGAGGGAGAAACATCAGTGCAAGAGAAGAGCGGCTGCCTCTTATACACCCCCCACTGGATGGAACCTGCAACCTGGGCATGTGCCCTGACTGGGAATCAAACCAGCAACCCTTCTGTGCATAGAGAAACAGGACTTTTGGGGAGTGAAATAGACAGATCTTAGGAAATTTCAGAAATGAAGGGGACCATGGAAGAAACACGGGGCTGCAGAGCAGCAGAAGGTATATTTCCATAGGATGAAAATCTGCAACAGGTACATTTCCCCAGAATGAGGGAGCTGGGAACAGCAAAAGGTCTGAATTTACAAAATAAAGATCAGGAATCCTTTCATCCAGAGGAAAATAAGAAAGCCCAAAAGGAATACGAAAACAATAAGGGATGAGGTGGGGAGAACCTCACATGTTCTATGTGAGGTTCCATCTTTGAGCCTAGGAGTTACTATAGTAACCAGTGTGGGGGAACAGTGACCAATCAGAGGGGATATCAAGGCACCAGGATCTGCAGCCTGTATAAGCCACAGGGAAAAGGAACTTAGTGGGACCTTTACCCCTCCAGACATGGGAGTCTGTACTTTTCTTTAATAAATTTCCACCTTTGCTAAACCACCTTCTGTCCATGGATTCTTGGTGGACAAAGAATCTGGGTTCCATTCCAAGAATCCCATCTCTGTAGCACAATGCCCAACTAACTGAGCCACACTGGCTAGGGCAGAATTATTTTTTTTAAAAGAGAAATTTAAAAATGGATTACACAAAAGTGGCATAAAATTAACAATAATATATGAATCTAATTGACAGGCATTATAAACCAATATATGTTTTCCTCACTAACTACAACAATTTCCTAATGAGGACAGAAGTTAAAGCAACTGGAGAACACAGGTGTAGAGAGAGAATTTTAGCCAGAAACCTGGAGTTGCACTAGATGTAGAGTACTGCAAAATTTAGTTGCAAGGTTTTGACATCTGAAATAGATCTGCCTCACATTGAGACTGTGGGGACTCGGCATTGCTTGCTGCATGCTATTGTAAGAAGCTTTTAGGATTATTTTCGTCCTTCTGAAATGTGTTCTCCCCTTCCCACAGAGTTTGAGAGAAATAGCCGGAGTGATCCTGATTGAAGGCAATGCGCCCCACGTTCGCCAGGTTCATTTTGAAGTTCCAAAGTTTTCTGTGATAAAGTGAAATGCTTTCTGGTATTTGTCAATTACACTTTGAAAAGCGTTGGGTTCTGACCTGCAGGTTTGATATTTACTATTGATGGGCCACAAGAAGAATGTTTTAAAACTTGGAGGTGTTTAAAGATTTAGCTGGTACTGAAAGGAGCCTTAAAACTCTCATGTTGCCGGCAATAGGGGGTCTAAGAGACTCTAGCAGCAGGTGCACGGATTGAAAAAGATGATTTCTACAGCAAGGTGATTCCTGAAGCCTGTTGCTCCCTGTTCCATGGAGCATTTCCTGTGATGGGATGAGCTGCTATCTCTGCCCTGCTTCAGGGGCACTTTGGCCATTCCCATGTACCTCTCTTGCCTCTTTCATACTTAGCTGCATGCACTCCTGTTTCCTTTAGCAGATTACAAGTTTTTTTTTTCATCCCTGTAACTTTTGCATCTATCAATGCCTGCCTAACCCTTAACAGTGGGAGAAATTTTAGGTGTAAGATAGGACAAGCTTAGGAAATATTAGAAATCATGGGGAAATATGGAGGAAGCACAGGGCTGCAGAAGGTATATTTCCATAGAATGAGGGAGCTGGGAACAGCAAAAGGTCTACATTTACAAAATAAAGAGAAGGAAGTCCTTCATGAAGAAGAAGAAGAAGAAGAAGAAGAAGAAGAAGAAGAAGAAGAAGAAGAAGAAGAAGGAGAAGAAGAAGGAGGAGGAGGAGGAGGAGGAGGAGGAGGAGGAGGAGGAGGAGGAAGAGGAGGAGGAGGAGGAAGAGGAGGAGGAGGAGGAGGAGGAGGAGGAAGCAGCCCAAAGGGAATAGGAAAATGATAAGGAGTGGGGGAATACCTCACATGTCCCACCGAGGGTCACCCTTGGAGCCCAGGAGTTACTATGGTAACTAGTCTAGGGAACTAGTGATCAATCACAGGGGATAACAAGGCACCAAGATCAGCAGCCTTTATAAGCCATAGGGAAAAGGATCTCAGTGGGGCCTTTTCCCACTCCCCACATGGGAGTCAGCTTTGTGGGACTCTTCCCCCCTCCCTATGTGGGAGTCTGTACTTGTTCTTCAATAAATATCCACCTTTGGTGTACCACTTTCTGTCCATGGATTCATTCTTTGATTCTGGGTTCCAGTTCAAAAATTCCGTATCAGTAGGTACTCAATGAACACTGTCTGGCCTAAAATGAATTTCAAAAGGTACTGTGAGAAGAATAAAGAAAACAATAGAAGTAGTGGAAGAGGATGAGGGCAAAGTGAAAAACGAACAAAACACGTAAGAAAATCACACACCGTGAAATAATTAAATAATGTCAAATATGAAAAAGTTAGTACCCCCATAGAAGCAGATAACAGTGGTTTTCCTAAATTATAAAATATCCATGTTAACAATTTTAGAATGGTTAATGAAGTAACAAAAACTACAATAGAAAAGCCCTTTAAAACAAATCCAAGAAAAACACACAATTAGAAGCAAAACAGCATAGTTAGGTAAATTAAATTAAGCACTAAAGGATAGGACAAACAGCAAAGTAAGCACAATAGAAATGGGAAAAATTAGAATCTCATCTTCAAGTAATGATGGACAAGTACATTTATATTCAACCAACTACTGAAAATAACTAGGAACACACACACACACACACACACACACACACACACACACACACACACACAAACTCCTTGAAGATATTACATAGGCAAAGTCAAAGAGACTACCTAATGAAAAAAGTGATTTGAGTTTGGGGAATGCTTTTTCCCTTGGGCTGTCTGATGACTCTACCTGAGAGTATGGCAAAAGAAACAAGTTCTACCAGCCTTTTGCTTTAGTGGCTTCACACATGGAGTTAGAGTATGCCAAGGAGCAGACTTGTTCTGGTAAAAACCCACTGGCTTTAAGTTGGCAGTTCAAGATCATGGAAAATGTGAACTAAAAATAGATCCTTGTCATTTCAGGAACTCAAGTTCATCTTAAAGTTTTTACAAACATTGAAACTGGATAAAGATTTTCTAGATTCATGAATGTTCCTACCCTGCAAAGAGCAAGAGTGTATCGTCTCTGGAGAAAGTAGAGATTACTTTAGTCATCAATTAGTATGCGCCCATGCTGTCCCAAAGGGTAAGAGATCCCTTTTGTTTGCATCATGGTTGGACCTGGAAAATATTATGCTAAGTGAAATAAACCAAACTAAGACAAATATTACATGATCTCACTTATTTGTGGAATATAATTAACAAAATGAATTGACAAATAAGATCTGAAGCATAGAGGGATGGGACAGACTGAAATACCTCAGTGTGGGGTTGGGGGAACAAGAAAAGATAAACGAAAGAATTTGTAACACTTACTAGTATATGCGTAGCCCAAGGACATGGGCAATAGGGCAGTGATGACCTAGGGTGGGGGTAGGATCTGGGAGGAAGGGGGGAAGTGAGGGGTGGAATGGGATATATTTGTAAGACTATTAACAATAAAAATATATTAAAAATTGATATGCAAAAGGATTCACAAACAAATCTTTTGAACCCAGTAAAAATAAAGTTTCAAGGATACAAGAAAGTTAAATATAAACCTCAAATGATTAGTAACTACTATAGATATTGTATATTTATTTATTTATAAGAGCATACAGGTTTACCATTTTAAAACTTACAGCTTAAAAGAACCACATCTTGACCTTACTGGTTTGGCTCATTGGACAAAGTCTGCCTGCAGGCTGAAAGGTCCCATGTTTGATTCCCATCAAGAGCATGTACCTTGGTGCTGGCACATCCACAGTATGTGGCATGCAGGAGGCAGCTGATCTATGTTTCTCTCTCATCAATATTTCTAATTCTCTATTCCTTTCCCTTCATCTCTTTAAAAAAATCAATAAAATATATTTTTAAAAAGAACCACATCTTATAAAATAATTATTATAAGATAATAACAATATGTTATTATTAATAACATAAATAAAATAATAACATAAGCTTTAAAAGACAGAAAAAATATTATGCAAACAACTAATCAAGAAAAGGTAGTATACCTTTATTAACAAGGAAAGAAGAATTTCTTAAAAAAAAAAAAAGACTGGATAATAAAATGTGAAATTTGTCAAAAAGTTAAAAAATTCTAATTGTATGTGCAAGTAATGCTATGGCCTCAAATCATATAATGCAGACATTAAAATAATTAAGTAAAAAAAACAATAATGAATATATAATCATAGAAGGTTATTTTAACATGCCTGTCTTAAAACGAATAGAAAAGCAAAACATCATTAATAGGAATATTGAAGACTTTCACTAGGTGACTAAAAATTTGGGCATAATTGATATTACATGATCAAACTACAACACATAACTGACTCTTGAACAACAAAGGTTGGAAATGCATGGGTTCATTTACACGTGGGTTTTAAAAAGTAAATATAAGTTTGGCATTCTGTTTTCCCCTGTGTTTACCCATGGATTCAAACAATTTCAGACTGAAAACAGTCTTTTCTATCTGTGATTTAAGTTGCTTGCAGATTTTGACTCTGCAGGATTTGGTCCCCCAAGCCCTACATTGTTCAAGGGTCAACTGTACACATTTATGTCAAGATCACATTCAACATTCAATAAAAATTAGGTTTGTAAGCCTTTTCATCAAGATGTTACAAAGGGCAAGAGATTGAATTTATACAGGATATACTCTCTGTCATCAGTGGAAAAAAGCCAGAAATCTGTAACATAAAAATGCCTGGAAAATACCAATATGTTTGGAAATAAACTTCTAACCCTGGGGTCAAAGAAAAAGAGAAATATATGATTAGTGGGAATGGCGGGAGGAAGAAATTAAGTTAGAATCATAAGCTTAAGAATAAAAATTAAAAGAAAATGTAGCATTTCCCACCAATAATTAAGAACAGATATTACCGTATTTGCCGGTGTATAAGACAATATTTTGGCCCTGAAAAATATGCCTCCAAGTGGGGGGTAGTCTTATACGGCGAGTATATAACAAACTCTGTATTTTGAGTGGAAATGTTAGGGGGTCGTCTTATATTCCCAGTCGTCTTATACTCCGGCAAATACGGTACCTGTATTCATTCTTAGGTCACTGATCCTAAAGCAAACATTTTTTGTTTTGTTTTGTTTTTTATTACACAGAATATAAGTTAATATTTCCTAAATATGTATAGGTTTATTATCTTTTTTAGATATATTACCCTATATTTTCCCAATACGTTCCTATTTTGGGGGGAGTCAGGGAAACTAAAAAGTGAGTTGTTTATTATGTTTGTATGTTTTTAATGGTGTTTAAAATATAGCAAATACATTCTAAGAAGCTAATTTACTCAGCACCACTAGCTGTAAAATAAAAGTCAAAGCTCTTTCATAAACATTGATACATCCTTACGGTGTCTGCCATCAGCATTTTACTAAGATGTCAACATAGTACTATTATTAATATTAGAAAAAAATCTAGTTTATAAAATGTTTCCATTATGAAACATTAGAAAATTCTTTGATATTAAGTCTACTTTCTAAATCAAAAAACTGTATTTATAATTTATATGTAAATATAAAATATGTATGTAAAGGAGTGGACAAAAGTAGGTTAACAGTTGTGGGTATGCAAAACAGTTTATTGTTGTATTGTTATTTAATAATTATCTTATTGATTTCTATTATTTGTTTCTATTATTGCTGTTATTATTTTGAATCCTTACTTATGACTTATCCTTTAAACAATGATGGCTGTAATTTAACCTACTTTTGTCCACCCTGATATGCATTGCATGTATTTTTCTTATATCACTTTCATTTGTTAAGTTACTTAGAAGGAAGGAAACAGGCTTTCTAATAAGCCCCAGATAAATATGTCCTAAAGAGAAATCAAAGAGATACATATTATAATTATACTAGAGGCCCGGTGCACAAATTTGTGCATTGGTGGGTCAGGCCCACCCAGACTGGGACTGTTCAGGGGTGGGGCCAGCTGGGGGAAGGGGCTGCAGGTGGTTTGCTGGCCAACTCCACCCCCAATAGGGGGGGGGTGATTGGGGGCAAGGCCAGGCAGGGGGAGAAGCCTTGGCCCTGCCCTCTGGTCAAACTCCCAGTTGAACTTTTTATTGAATTCCCAATCCAAGAGATAATTTGCATATTAGCCTTTTATTACATAGGGTATGGTAAAACCTTGTCTATAGGGGTTCTTTAATATATCATTCCTCCCATGTCAAAGGTATAAAAAAAAACAAATATATACTTTTTTTCCTTAGATCCTCCAATAACTCTAAATTTCTAATAAACTACCTTCTGTAGCAAAGTGATAATTATAATTCTCTACATTTCTATAGAAGACCAATAGACATACATAAATGAATTAATAAAAAGCAAATTAATTGCTAAAATAGCAAATAAAATTCTTGCTTACTTATTTGCTTTTTAAAAACCATTATAATAACTGAACTTGGAAAGTATAGGAATTTTGGTTACAAAAAAGACTATAATGAGGCATACCTTTTTTTGTCCATTTTTGTTCTCTTATCAAAATGCTCTCTTTGAGGTTTAGGTAGGGATCTTATAACATGGTAACTATAAGATCATTAAAAGTACAAATACATGCATATACTGATATCCACGAATACTCCAATTCCTTGTAAAAATGGTGCAGTATTTGCATATAGCATATGAACATCCTCTTATATAGTTTAAATCATCTCTAAATTACTTACAATATGTACCATAATGTAAATTCTATATAGTTAGTTAATATACTGTATTGCTTAGGGAATGATGAAAATCAAGTCTCTGCATGTTCAGTGCAGACACAACACAGGCCTAATTACATAGTACATGTTAGCAACAATAGAAAATTTGGGGGGGGGGGATGTTACATCAGCGGATGGCTGAATCCATGGATGAAGAACAGCAGATACAGGGGACTGAATGTATTGTCATCATCTTTGATCAGTAAGAATACACAATTTTCAGAGGACCCTCAATTAAATTAATCTCATACTATTGTGCAGTATAAGAACCCTATTATGCCGTAATAAAGAGCTCTATTATACTGTAATAATTGTTTTTCTAAACAAGAGAAAAGGGTAATGATTGGTCAAAAAAACCTATCTCAAATTAATTAGATGCACTCATTTTAATCTCAGATAGATGAAATGTCTATACTTGTTTTCATCCATCTAGAGTAGGAGTGAGCAAAATATGGCCCATGAGCCAAATCTGGCTCACCCTTTATCTTTAGAGGTAAAGATATTTTGAAGCATAAGTATAATCATTCACTGGCATATTATCTAAGTTGCCTTTGCACTGTCAGGCAAAGTTGAGTAGTTCTCATAGATCATATGGCCTGCAAAGCCAAATATTTTACTATCTGGCCCTTTTGGAAAAAAAAAAGCTTGCTGATCCCTTATTTACACCTTTGAGTTATATCAAGTATCTTTAATAAGGTCTTAATGCCTACTCTGCATTTATTTATACTCTTTGATCAAATATTTGGGAATTGCTATTCCTCTTCTATATATCCTACATACATTATAGTCAAAGGAAAGTTTGGGCTTGTAATACCGGAACGGATGCATATTGATAAAATTCCATTGAAATATATCTCAGACCATTGACCAATATATTTTTGGAACACCATTATTTATACTGTGGTTTAGTGAAATGAAAGATAAGAGAAAATAAGGATTAACTGATCCTGTTGGTTGATCTCACTCAGTATGAAATAGCATCATTTCCCCCAAATTCCCAGATCAATTCAGTACACTGTATATTTATATTGATGAAAAATAGGAGTATGTTACAACAATTTTGGAATGGGAGTTGCAAAAAAAAAATCATGAACTTGCATTACTGCAGTATGGATAAAGGGACTCAGGGAGCACGTTAGAGAATATTGGTAAATTCTAAGGTGTTTTCTTGGGTAAAGTCAGGTTTGAAACTATGTCTGGTGAAAACACATTGGGGAAAGTTTCTGACATGTATCATATATTTGCATGAGTGTAGCTCTCAGGTAAGCTAGGTTACAAGCAATAATAAACATTCTGACTTATATCCTTTTTTTTCCATTTATGTTTTGGTAAAAGGAAAAGAAACTCTTTCAATTGTCAAGTTGTCAATGGCATATTGCTATGTGCTCTAATTCCTGAGGGATGATAGTCAAACCCTATTATTTTACTATTATAATTAATCTTATCGCCTGCAAAGTAATGAGATGCATTGTTCCAGGAAGAGAATATATTGTAAGAGAGCCAGAGTACTTAATTAACTAATAAATATTTAAAGTGCACATTTAAAGAGAATTTTGTTCACTGTGTGGCCATATAAATTTTGGAATTCATGTAAAAAGAATTTAAAATGCATTTAATTAGTTGACCATAAATCTGATAGCAAGAATAATGTGGTGGTCAGCAGAGCACATGGGGACTCAGGCATGCAAATAGGAAGGCACAGTCCTGACATAGTTTCAAACACAAGAAAGCAGAAGGAAATGGATGGAGTTTAGCATCATTGTGCAGAGGATAAAAATGCCTGTGGACACATAAGGACATTTTGTTTTTTGTTTTTTTGTTTTGTTTTTTTAAATATATTTTATTGATATTTTACAGAGAGGAAGGGAGAGAGATAGAGAGCTAGAAATGTCGATGAGAGAGAAACATCGACCAGCTGCCTCTTGCACACCACCCACCGGGGATGTGCCCGCAACCAATGTACATGCCCTTGACCGGAATCGAACCCGGGACCTTTCAGTCTGCAGACCGATGCTCCACCGCTGAGCCAAACCGGTTTCGGCCATAAGGACATTTTGGAATGATAAATAAAATGTATTAATGAGTAGAACAGCTCTAGACTCTCTTAAGCATTTCCACTGATAGTTTTTATTACTGCTGAGTGATGACAGCAGTACTTAAAACACACCTCTCCCACCTGTAGGAATCACTGCATGGAGAACCACAGAGCCTATGAACTTCTGTCATAGAGGACATCCCTGGATCAACTTGAGTGGAGTAGCAGCTGCATTGGTTGCCCCTTACCCTCTGACTCTGGTGTTCACAAAGAGGGTTTAATGACCAGCAAATGTGTTACAGAGATCCCAAACAATCAGACAATGCAGGAGAGTTTGGAGATTCACTTTATTCACCGCGGTGGGCTTAGAGAAAAGGAATTCAAATTCTCAGCAAGGCTACAAGCAGAACTTCCCTTTTTATTAAAGAGCCAACCTTACGTGCACTTAGTGGTTATCTTGCTGCTGGCCTTGAAAACAACACAGTTCTATCCAATTACAAAATGCACCTGGCATGGCATTGAGAGTATGGGTATATCTAGTCTCTGGCCTACAAGGTCAGGCAGCTAAGTTTATCTTCCTCATTATTCAAGCATGCTAAAGCAAGCTAGAAAGCAAACATTTTTTTTAAAGAATAAGAGGCCATCTAAGAAAAACAGCAGGAATTTCCAAACAGCATTGGTTTTTGTTTTGCTTTGTTTACAAAATAGGAGTTTTCCTTCTCAAATGCAGAATAGAAAGGCCCAATTGTTCATTTACCCTATGGACTAGTTTCCACTTTTGAAAGTCTTTTGACTATGTGAAAAAAGATAAATATATTCTAAATCTATTAAGGCATACTATAGACAGATTATTTTTTAAAATATTCAAAACCAGAATCAAAGCCAGTTCAAAGAAGAACCTTGAAAAGACAATTAGAGCGAGAGCAGAATGGGCAAAAATCGTACCCTTCACCTAACGTGATTATTCTGAAGATAAACGCATACTGAGATACCTAAGGCCTGGTGTGTTTGCCACAAAATCAGTGCCATTAGCAGACATGTAGGGATATATTTTCACACCTCATATACTTCTGAATTCAAATCATAAGAGTACCTGCTTCAATTAATGAAAGGCAGATTACAGAGGGAAAGAGGAGCGTCAGGAGAATTATATTACAACAACAAAGCTATTAGTAACACTTAGCACAGAAGCACTGGAGTGTTTTAAGTAACAAGCGCCGTTTACTTTTCTAGTCCATGTTCTAAAGACAAAATGAAACCTTTAAGTACATTTGAATACTTTAATGCCAGAAGGGGTTTAGGGAAAATAAAAACCAAGATCTCCTCTAATATTTAATTACCATCTTCTTTGGATGCTTCTCTAATGTAGTTTTTTTTTTGTTTTTGTTGTTTTTTTTTTTAAAGCTGGCATTAATTGTGTCAGGAAAATTATTTGTAAGAAAATAAGTACCCTTTGGCCAATGCACTATTCACTGAAATGAGAACAACTCACCCTAATGCAGTAAATTATATTATTTGACATTCTAACTCAGAAAAGTACCCCCATCCTTTATATCTCGAGTACGTTTCTATCTGCTAAAGCTTGCACCTTGATTTGCTTCCTTCTGGACAAGATGTTAAGATGATCAACACTGTGTTTTTCCCTGGACTCCTATTCACTGATATGCACAGTGCTCTATAAAAACATGCTTCATTTACCAGAAGGAAGAACCCCGCAGAGCATCTCAGGCCGGGAGGCATTGATATACAGCACTTCATTTGGAGACCCAGTTAATGGAAATGGTTCTGGGCCACACCGGCTTCTTATAGGTAGTCACTGCAGAAACAGCAGGTTAGGGCTCAAGAGAAACAACAAGGCCGTGTCAAGTGTAAAATTGTTACAGAAAACCGAAGAAGAACCAAGCAATACTTAGAAAGATGGAGTTACATTTATTACCTGTGGGTCCAGAGGAAAATGTATCTCAAATTCTGGGCCCCAACATGCAGGAATTCTCCCTATTTATGTGTTTTTACCTTCTTTGTCTCCCAAATATGGAGTGTTTCCGTATTGCAAGTTCTTAAAGAGCCAGTGTGTACTGGGGCCTTAAGACCTCAACCAGAAGTCTGGCCTGATGCCAGCACTGATGACCTTATCTGGGGAAGGTTAAATCCACAGAAGCCAAATAGCAAGGTTAGAATTTCAAACAGCAGTTTTCATACAAGATGGATGCTTCAAAATCAGAACTGAAAGAGTGATCCTTTAAAATTATAAATACACAAGTTCATATCTGTGTGTGTTGTGTATAGGTGGAAAACACCAAATTAACAAAGGAAAACAGATTCTCTTTTTTTAAATCATACAGACTTTCTAGCTAATTACTCTACTGACAAGTTACATATCACCAAGTTGGAATTTGTAACTGGAGAAAATGAGGCAGAAGAGGACTTAGTTTTTAATCCAATTACTTCAAAAATAAATATTGTCCAGATTGGAGTTCATAGTTGATTCTGGTTATGCATATAAGGTGTTATATTATTAGACAAATTACATAAATTATAGAAAGTAATCACTGCAGCTATTATGAAAGAAATATTTAATATTGGAGACTTTCTTTGGCAACACTGTACAATTTTATTGTAGTCTGTCACCTAAGATTTGATATACATTTTTATCTATTTTAATCCTAATAGGCATCCTGTGACAAGCTTTGTTTTGCTTTTTGAACTGCCATTTCCCATACTCCATTAATACATGGCAGAGTTGACTTGAAAGCCCATCCTGGTCATTCCTCACCTCATGTTCTTCCCACTACATATGCTGTCTTGTAGGAAAATGCCATTGCTTATCCACTGAGCATTAAGAAAACCAGCCATTGAAGGAAAAGAAGGCTCAGAGATCACGGTAGTGACATTCTCCAATGGCTAACACTATGATCACTGATAAAAAGAGGGAAATTTATTGGTTATGTTATTTTCACAAAAATATCTAGTCTTCTGTTTTAATTAAAGGAATCTTTGCTAGATAGAGCTTTGAAGGAATAACCAGCAAAGTGGATTCGCTGATACATCAACAGGGAGAAAGTACCCCTTACCCACAAGCTCCCAGCCAAGATATGAGAAGCAGCACAGCTTGCAACAATACTGAGACTCATAAAGGAGAGTTCTTGAGCAATTCCATTAGATCACTTCTGGGATCTCCATCAGGAGATATAATTAAAAGGATTAACTTTTTCCTCATACATTGTTATTCTCTCAGTGGTTCACTCATATTTTTAGATATAACACTGCTTATATATTGAGAAATTAGAAATCTATTATATTAGGACAGTAGTCAGCAAATCATTAGTCAACAGAGCCAAATGTCAACAGCACAATGAGGAAAAATTTCTTTTGAGAGCCTAATTTTTTAAACTTAAACTTCTTCTAACACCACTTCTTCAAAATAGACTAGCCTAGGCCATGGTATTTTGTGGAAGAGCCACACTCAAGGGGCCAAAGAGCCCCATGTGGCTCACGAGCCTGCAGTTTGCTGGCCACCATATTAGGATATTGAAGGTACAGTCTGATGCAGAACAAATTATTTTGGATTCAAACTCAACAGTGTTTAAATTCCTGATTTTCAACTCATTAAATGTCTATCATTTGCAAAATTGCCCCGGTAAATGTTAGTTTCCACATTTATACAATATATATGGTAAACATTAATGTATCTCATTAGGATGAGAAAATATCATTAAAAGTTGTAAGTGAAATAAGTGTCCTGTTTTTAAACATTATCAGGAGTGGTTCAAATATATTCTTAGTATCAAGAAACTCAAAATCTTAGTGGAAATCCCTCTGTAGACCATTTTTACCTCCTCCTGAGTGGTAGATTGAAAAAACATTCTCTCCCAAAGAAAGAAAATATTAAATATGAGACAGCAAGACACCTGTCCATAGAAGATATTATCACCTTTCAACTTCATTTTTTTGGCATGGCAAGATAAAGGAACAGAATATGCTTGAGGGGAACAAAATTCTTTTAGAAGCCTCTATTTTTAAAAAGACAGGTCAGCATAAATGAATTTTTTATGAGTTGAATAATGATTTCCTTTATACCTTCTTCTGAGAGGTGTCTGAAGGAAATTAGGACCGCATCTTTTTTCTTGTTGTTAGATTAGACATGTGAAGAAAATAAAATGTGGCCCTCTTTTAGAACATAGTTTTCTCTCCTTTTTTCCCCTCTGAACCTCTTTGTTAACTGATAGCTCCATAGTAGAAACTATTTTATAATTGAATATGATTTTTAAGAGAACCCAAATGTCTTTAAAAAACAGGCCAGCACTTGTGAAATGGTGTCTCACCAGAGTGGCTATGTCATTCTGCCTTAGTATAACATTCCTTAACCTGCAAGTCTATTGCTGTAGAGGACTGTTATACGGCTATAGATGTCACTAGTAAATTCATTCAACTAGCTACAGGATGGGGAAAAAAACACATAACTTTATTCAAGGTCCTTTGTCCCTGCTCATGTTGAACTAGCTTACCAAAGAAGCCATACTTTTTGCTGTGTATGTGATCTTCTCCCACAGGCTGCCTTGAAGGGCTAATATCTAACCAATCCACCAACAAGCACTGGGTTTCCAGGCCAAACTACAGACAAGAGCACATGAATTGGTCTCCTCTACCACTTAAAATATAACCACCACCATCACCACAACAGACAGCAAGGAGAATGGGAGAAAAGTGGCTATAAAAACAGAGGCGATGGGGAGTTTCCAGGAGCACCAAGCACAAGCAGGAACCACAGACTCAGAAGAAACGTGAGACCGAGATGGTATCTACCTTTCTGCAGAGACCTGAAGGGCTACAAATTAGGAACTATCACGGCCAGAGGGTAGGTTAAGAAGGTGGGACAGACACTTGCAGCAATTGCTCTCAGGGAGTGTCGATTGGCATACCTGTCTACTCATGCATGCAGTTTACTTCCTAGCAAAATCACTTTCTCTGCCTTTGGAATTGGGGAAAAGGAAAGAAAAATCAACCCTGCCTGAGATCAGGAACATTTGGGGGATGCTGATACTCCACAGAGGTCTTCTCTAGGTTTTTGCAGAGTATGACGGTGCCTGATTATTGGCCATTAATTTATTCATTCTTTCTCCAAAAATCTGTCCAGCTAGTCTTCTTAGGTAATGGGGATGTGGAAGTGAATTGAACAGATAAAGTGTGTGTTAAATAGGTGGGTAGGTAGTGTGGAGGAAATAAAGCAGGGCTGGAGGAAGAGGAAGTGTGTGCATGTGTGCGCGCGCACGTGTGTGTATGTGTGTGTGTGTGTGTGTGTGTGTGTGTGTGGCAGCAGGAGTGGGGGTTGGGGGGTGGAGGGTGAGGAGAGGGGGAAGGAAGTGTTACAACCAGTGGGAGCACCTCACAAGCACAGTCCTGCAGAGCAGATTCTCCATTCAGAAGCAAGGTCTATTTTAGAAACAGAATTATATAACAGGAAATATTCATACTAGCTATCATTTTTTAAAATAAAAGAATACAGAAAATCACTAGAAATTTGAAACACAAAAATAGAGAATCCATATAAATAAATAACAGAAAGAACGTGTGATAATCTAGAGGAGAGGGTTGGCTGTTTCAAAGCCTTATCATTAACATGACAGTGATTCAGAGCTGTACAGATGCTCTCCAAGCTTGAGCATGCTGTTGAAAAAATTAAAACAGAGGTACATGATTTCGATCCTTTTATGTAATATGAAGGACAAACATACCAAATCCATCTCTAATAATCCTGAGTGATAGCAGAAAATTGAACGATGACTTCAACATTATATGGGAAATAGTTCTGAACACAGAACATTATACACAGTCAAACTCAATCAGTAACGGGAATTTTCAGACAAGTTAGCATCCCCATATGCAGTATCTGAAAAGCAAAACAGATGCAGTATCTGAAAAGCAAAAGTAAAAGAGGATTTACTCTAACAAAAATAGTAACACTTAGAAAATAAAACCTTAAGTTCTGAGAAACATTGGGAGTAGTACAAGAGGGCAGGGCAGAGAGGTCCCCTTTAACATCTGTGCCCAGGCCCAGGATGGGCAGAGAGTCAGAGGGTTTGGTTCCACACCAGGGCCATTCGACATCTGTGCCTTTTCCACCTGGGTAGTCACTCTTCATTGCCATCACTCTGAGCAGCGATGCCACCTTCCTGCCTCTCATCAGATCCCTCTGTGTGCACAGAGATACAAGCTATAAACTAATGGAACATTACTCATGAGAAGGACATCGATGTTAAGTGATCCAATTGCTAGAACTGAAGGTATTTTCAGAAATATTTATGGAGTCATAGAACCATAAAGCTGAAAGGCAAAGCTATTTAGTGAAGAATACCTTATCTTAACTCATGTGTTCCCTTTTTTTTTTCTTCTGTAGTCAGTGTGATTTTTGAAGCAAGGTTAATTGGCCAATAGAACATCAGCAACTTTTAAAAATCTATGCAAAAACATAGGATATTCAAAATTTAAATGATCTCGGTTGCACCTACTAATTGGTTGTTCTATATCAAGCTATCGTATGTGCCAGAAGAAGACCTAGTTATAATTTTTGTCCGTTATCCTCAATATGTGGGAATTGAAATGTCACTGTGACCACAACTTAATAATTGTCATTGTAAATAAAATGTATTTTTAATACAGAAAAACAAGGTACTCTTATCTCTTCTAATAGTTATTTTAAATTTTAATGTAAGTGAACTTCTCTTTTTTGATATAATAAGAACAACCTATTTAGTTTAAACACAAATCTATGTGTAATATGCATAAAATGAGGAAAACACATTCAACTTGTTATGGCAAAATTAATTACCCATGGTGTTAAAAACAACAACACACAAGCATAAAAGTAGGTGATGTAAAATTCTAGGGTTTTGATTACACATTTTCTACAAATTTTTAAATTCCTGCAGTATATATATGTTCTAAATTAGTCTCTTTTAGATGACATTTATAAAACAAACAAGCAAACCAAAAAAAACCCACATAAAATATACTTGAAATATAACCAGGAAAACAATTTCTTACAAAGATTACATTTGTTTCATAAAATGGGTCATTATAAAGAATACTAGGAGCCCAGCACACTATTTGAAATCGCAGGACACGGCCCACCCTAGTGTTGCCCTGTGGCCCTGCCTCCTTTCTAGGCCTCTAAGCAGTCACAGCAGCTGCTGGTCTGGCCCTGCATCCCTCTCTGGCCCTTGAAACCTTCAGGGGGCGCTGCTGATCAGGCCTTCCCCCAGCGCAGGTGCCTGGAGGCCCCTACTGCCCGGCCCATGAGGCTGTGTATGCAACCTCCTCCAGTAGGGTTGACCTGATGCAGCATCCAATTAATTAGCATATTTCTCTAATATATATATTGAAGTCCAAAAATATTATATTTTTGCAGAATATTATATTTGAGGGTCAGATAGAAGCTTTGATATTAATTACAAATAAGAGTAGAAAAACACTCTAGTCTTACTGATGTGCTCTTGCTTCAGCTGTTGATGAGATGTAAACAAATGTAGGTAGGGATTACTCACAAAAATACACAACATTCGAAGTTCTGAGTTGGATAAAAGATAATGATACTCCTCTCAGAATGTCTCTGTGTCACGATATTCCAGGATTTTTTGTTGTTAGTTTAGTTTCACTTGTTAAAATGTAAACCCATTCTCCCCATGTACACCCTACACTCTCTTTCTGAAAGCTGGAACACATCACTCCCTTCCTGCCGGTCCTATCTCCTGTTCTTAGCATGAACCTCAACATATAACCAGCATTCAACACCCATTTTTGTGGCTTGGCATCTTATGAGACCTAAATGTGTGCACCTTTTTGAGAACCAGGTTTCTACATGGCCCCAATTATCAATACAGTCAACAGCTTAATAAATGGCCTGGCGAACTGGCTTGGCTTTGCTCTTATCAGTTCCACTTAAATGAATTACAGTCCTAGTCATAAATATTTTTCTCTTTCTCAATGCTTTATATACTGTCTGATCTGCCTCTTTAATGTAAGTTGTTTACTTTATGTTTCCCACATATTGCAGCTTGTAAAGTCCCCAGTCTGTTGATATTTGAGCTATTGGAACACTCTGTGAAATTATCTTAGAGTCTAAAGACTTAGACTATTATGTGTCAGCTTCTTGAACTCTGGCCAGTTTTCGACATTTTCCATAGATACAATTCTTTTAAAAAATATATATTTTATTGACTTTACACAGAGAGGAATTGAGAGGGATAGAGAGTAGGAAACATCGATGAGAGAGAAACATTGACCAGCTGCCTCTTGCACATCCCCCAATGGGGATGTGCCAGCAACTAAGGTACATGCCCTTGACCAGAATTGAACCCGGGACCTTTCAGTCCGCAGGCTGATGCTCTATCCACTGAGCCAAACCAGTTTCGGCCATAGATACAATTCTTGCTTGACCAACTAAGATTTGAAGGCAGAAACCCCTTTAAAAAAAAAGAGAGAGAGAGAGAGAGCAGGAATAATTATAATGCTTGAATGCTAAATCACAGGAACTTTGGTTTTTCCCCATAGAAAGTAATTGAGCAGAGTCTGTTTAAGTCTCGAGATATGCCAATCCCTGACTTGCAATCACAAGCATTCAGACATTGATGGAGCACAGAACCACCTTTAAAAAAAACAAAAACGATTTTTTTCAAACATTAGTGAGAGTGTTTCTCACACAGCATTATAAACTTTAGAAGTACATATTGTGAGCTTATCATACAAGTAAGAGCCACTATTATAAAAGGCATATTCTTTGAAGTATTACTCTAATGGAATTTTCCTTGCAGTACAAAAATAAATCGGATGGTTTTAAAGATAATAAACCCGAACCAAACAATAATGAAAGTGAACAATACAAACTAGGGACCATCTTTTCTTCTTACAACTCACTATCTTGCTGGGTTTTAATGATATTCTCCTATCAGGTAATAGGGATTCATTCAGGGAAACAGAAACCATATCTGTATTTCAAACAGAGGGAATTTAATACAGAAATGGATTTCACAGACATTAGAAGTTGAGAGAATAAGTGAATGAGTAGAGGAACCTCAGGTTTTGTGAAGTCAGGAAACAGCTAAATTTGCCAGACTGGAGAGGCGTGAGATGGTCCCGTGTGCAAATAAATGTTTTTTTATAATATAACTTTTATTTATATTTTATTATGAATAGTTTTATTTTTTGTTTATTATTATTTTGTGTCTGTACCAAAAAAATAAAAAAATAAATATATTTTGATTGTTATTAAAATGCATCCTTTTTTTGATGAGGGGTATTCAGTGTTATGAAAATTATAGAAGGGTTATACATAGTATGTCAAAAGATTAGGAAACACTGCTCTAAGAGAATAGGACTACTAGTAAAAAGGGAGCTTGGAGATGTTGTTTTCAGACTCCCAGGCTTCATATCAACTGACACAAGGAGCAAGAGAAGGGCTGAGGGATGATATGTAAATAATATACAAATGATATGCATAGGCAATATGTAAATAACTAATATACAACAGCTATGTATAGACAGTAGGTAGGTAGTTGATATATACAGCCTTTAAACAATCCGGCTTCACTGATTATGAAATTATGAGGAAGGCTGTTCAAATCCCATAGTTTGAGACATAGTAATATTCATTATGTGGTTCTTACCTATTTCTTTATTATACAGGCAGTCCTCAGGTTACATTGGACTCAACAAATGTTTTTCATAGTGAGATCGCCATCTCCCATCCTATCTAATAAAATAATATGCAAATCAACTATCACTCCCCTATACCCACAAGCCACACCTGCCAGACAATCAGGAGCATTTATGAAAATTAACCCAACCAACATGGCTACAATCACAGAAAGCAGGAGGGAGGCTTGGGTTTCTCTGGCAATGGAGGAAGCCAAGCTTTCCATCTGCCCTTGCTGGCCTAGGCCTCCACTCAAGGCTACAAAATTTCAATGACAGAAGATATATAAATCCCAAGAGAAACGGTTGCCTCAACAGAGCAAGCAGAAGGCTTGGCTCTGCTCCAGGCTACAAAGTTTCAATTATAGAAGATAAATAAACCCCAGATGCCAGGGCCTCCACTTGGGTTGCTGGGGGACACTGCCGGCCTGCAAACCACCACAGGTCCCTCGCCCAGGCCGCCCCATGCCCCAGTGGAACCCCCACCCTGATCCCAGACACCCTTCAGGGCAAATCACCTGGCCCCCACCCATGCACCAGGTCTCTATCCTATCTAATAAAAGAGTAATATGCAGATTGACCATCACTCTAACACACAAGATGGTTGCCCCATGTGGTCAAAGATCTTGTCCCCATGTGGACACAAGATGGCCACCACAAGATGGCCAGCAGGGGAGGGAAGTTGGGAGGGACCAGGCCTGCAAGGGAGGGCAACTGTGGGCAATCAGGCCAGGAGGGGCGGGCAGTTGGGAGGGACCAGGCCTGCAGGTGAGGACAGTTAGGGGCAAACAGGCTGAAAGGGGAGCAGTTAGACATCAATCAGGCTATCAGGGGAGTGGTTAGGGGTGATCAGGCTGGCAAGCAGAAGCAGTTAGGGGCAATCAGGAAGGCAGGCAGGTGAGCAGTTGGGAATTAGCAGTCCTGGATTGTAAGAGGGATCCCAGATTGGAAAGGGTGCAGGCTGGGCTGAAGGACCACCACATCAGCCCCCAGCCCCTGTGCACAAATTTTGTGCACTGGGCCTTTAGTTTATTAATAAATAAAGATTTCTGTCATTTCAATGTATATACATATGTGCTTTATAGTTTATTATTATTATTTATTTAAAATAAGATCACGAATTGTTATCTTCATTTTAATTTTTTTTTTACTGTTTCACTTCATTACTGCTGTGTATGTGTTGCATGTAAGTGACGTAGGTGCCTATGTAGGTGGGTCCTGATTTAGGGCAACAATTGCTTTACATTGCACAGTGGGAATGAATCTTTGACATAACCCAAAGACCTACTGTGTACTTTCACTGTTAAATAACCTTATCAAGATGCAATTTTATTTATACTCAAGTGTAAGCTGCTAGTAGTACATTAAATATTATTAGAAAGGTGCCTATAATAAAATAGATCAACTTAAAGTAACAACTTTAAAACCCCAAATATATTGCATTTACAACAAAATGATTTTACTTAGAAAACCTGTACTTTTTTTTTTACTTTTTTTTCAGAGGAAATAAATTGAAGTTATTTGTTTTTTAAAAATTCCATATTATAGTAATTTTTAAAAGCACTTCTTTCTGAGAAGAAAAAAAAACAGCTTACAAATGTCATACATCCATTTGCACCAATTTAAAGGATCACAAATTGTTTATTTTTTGCTGAAGAGGTGTTTAAATTATAAAGTGTCTCCCATCTCACTGCCTTCAGAAATCAGTGTGATGTTGCATTATTCATACTAATTAGCATTTCAACAGATTATCAGGTTAAGAGTAAAATAGATTTTTATAAATAATCCAAACAATTAGCTGACACTATTGGAAGAGTTATAAACATAATGGATTATAAGATGTTACTGCCATCTCCTGATGGAAGTACTTTATGAGGAAAGCAAAAATGTTTATCAATTAGTCTAAGGAAATTGTCTCCGTGGGTTTTACTTGTGTTTGGAAATGGAATGCTGGAGGAACACATGAAATAAGTTATGTTAGTAACGCATATGTAACTTCCTCACTGGTCCACTTACCCAAACATGTGGCTAGCACGGTGCTATTTCCTTTTAGGCCATTTTTTTTTAATACAACAATTTCAATACTGCCTGGGATAGTTGGAATATAAATAATTGGAAATATTAAGTGATGCTTCCTCTTAAATTGGCAAATTTAAGTATTGCAACATAATGATTTAACTAATTGCAAAATTTATCAGTAGGGCTTTAATCTGGAGGAACAGTAAGTATATTTAATAAGAAAAAAAAAGGCCTTTGGGCTCATTGTCCTAATCCTTAAAAATATTATTCAAATTTTTGTTGTTTTCACTTCTTTTTTTAAATCCATAATCTCTGAAGTAAAAGTTAAAGAGGCATTATCTCCCCATTTTTCAGATGATCAAATTGGAACCATGTAATGTCCGGTTCTGCCAAGACCTGGGAAGTATAATTTTATGCAGATCTGGGCCCTTAGTTCAAAATGAAGTCAATGTGTCCTAACAGACAGCTCCAGGTATCACAACTGTGCACCACTGTATAAATTTCTGAGGTGATCAAATCCTGGATTCCCCTCTTTTTATTTCTTCAACTGTTTCTCTAATTATTTTTTTTAAATTAGAAGTTCAGTTATAAGAAAGTCCTTTTGTCTGCAGTATACTAGTACTTTGAAATAGAAAACACAGGGAAGGGTATAGGGAGGCAGTTATATGGTGACAGAGGTGATTTGATTTTAGGTGGTGGGCACACAATGCCGTGTGTCACCAAAATGTACACTTAAAACCTTTTATTAGCCAATGCCACAGAATGAATTTTATAAAACTAAATAAAAACATTAGACAAAATTATCACAAACAGCAAGCTCTGACACACACAACCTGGGACAGCTTTAGTACCAGGATAGTGTTCAAGCTATGGAACAAAGATTGATGTAAAGCTTGTCCAGAAATGTTTAAAAAAATGCCTTTGATGTGCCCCCCAATCAAGGTACATGCCCTTGACAGGAATCGAACCTGGGACCTTTCAGTCCACAAGCTGATGCTCTATCCACTGAGCCAAACAGGTTTCGGCCATATCTTCATTTTAATATTTGTGACTTTTTAAAGAGTTGCCTCTAATGATGGGAATTAGATGCCTGCTCCACTCATGAATGCCCATAAGAAAAATCATTCTCAGTCTTGAAAAAGCAAAACTAGACCAAGGATGGTGCTAAGTACATACTGTATCTTTATGAACATTTTAAAATATGCTCCCTATGCAAACACCATGGAAAGCACATTTCTTTGGCTGAAAGGACTTCTAACCAGGGACCTGAGCTTGGCCAGTGGAGCTGGAGCTTATTGCGATACGCTTAAACTGCAAAGTCATATGCAGTTACTCTAATTAGCATAGACTTCTGAGAATTGCATTAGGTTTCTCAGTTTAATTGACGCCTATGGTAGATGTTTATGGTATCTTTGCCTCTTTCTGCTTTGTTCATCAAGCAGATGTGCAAATGTGAGAATCATCGGGGCTCTGTCCTAGACTCCTTCTGTGCTCATTCTACATCCTTTCTCTTGGAAATCTCATAATCTCTTCCGCACCCATGTGTTCAATGCCCTAGATGCACTCACTGCTATCTTTCTTCTTGGCTTATAAAGTGCTCCTGATGGAAATGTACCCCTGATCTTATAGAATCCTACACTTGGGTGTTTTACATTTATTTTAAACCCTAAGTACTCAAAACTCAACTTCAGATCTTCCTTCCAAGTCTAGCTCTTCTATAGTGGTTCAAATTTCAATAAATTGCCCCATTAACCACCTAAAACAGTGGTCCTCAACCTTTCTAATGCCACAACCCTTTAATACATAGCTCATCCTTTGGGCACATCTCTCACTCTGTCTCTCTCTCGACCTCTATGCTGGAGTTCCTCCGTTTCCCTGAACACAGTGTACTCCCTCACTTTAGGACCTACTGCTATACACAGTTTCCTCTGCACAGAACAGCCTACCCTTGCACCTCACCGGCCTCTATTCTTCTTCAATGCCCAGTTGAAAAGTTAACTCATCTGAGCCTGAGAATAAATAGTTGCTCTACCAACTTCTTACCCACCAATAATATAAGCTCCTCAAGTATTTTTATTTTGTTCTTTTCTACCTTCACCATTTGAAATTAGTTGCTTACCATGTCTACCCAGACAGACTGAAAACTCTAGAGGGACAGGGGCCTTTATTGACATGCTCATGACATCTCAAACATGATACTGGCACATCGGAGACACTCAGTGGATATGACTGATGGACTATGACACTCATTCACTTACGCATTCTACATATATTCATTTTAAACGACTACAAATAAGGCAATGTTGATGAACAAATTTACTTAAAATAATGCAGAGTATATTGCTTTTATTCAAAATAATTGCCATGTGATTTTTATAGCCCTACTTTGAATTTCCTGCCATAGTTTGTGGCATTTTTAGTTGATAGAAAAATACTATAACCTATGGGGATCCAGTATTATTTACATGGTGAGTATAGTGAAAACACTCTCTCAGAAAGTTGTGTCTAGTTTATATCCACTTAGTTAATTACATCTTCAAGATACGCCCATGTCATTTACCAGGAGTACCGGTTAATATTAAATGCAGATTTTGTAATCAAAGAAAACACAATAATTTAAAGAGAAACATCAAAAGTGCTTCATTCAAAGTAATGTCCATAGCTAGCTACACATTTCCCCATCTTTCATGTAATTTGTGGATATCGTCCCAATTGAGCTTTTTTTTGTTTTGAAGCCAAACATTCAGACACCCAGTTTTCCACTTCTTCGTATGTTTTGAAGTGCTGCTCAGAAAGTGTGGGTGCCATTGATCGGGACAAGTGGTAATCTGAAGGAGCAAGGTCTGGTGAATATGGTGGGTGAGTTAATACTTCCCAGGCAAGATTTTTAACGTGTCTTTAACTGGTTTTGAGGTGTGTGATGGTGTGTCATCCTGAAGCATAATCTTTCTGCAAGTTGTTTTTGAGTTTGACACACATATTCATCCAATAATGCTTGTAATTGTTGGTCTTCAAACTTTTTGAGGTGACCTGGATGTTATTTGCCTTTCACATAGAAGTCATCACTATTAAAGCATTTAAACCAGTGTTCTCAAGTATCTTCAGATAAGTATACGATACTTTCAGCAGGACTTCAACATAATACATTAAAACTTCCCTCAAATGCTCTTTTCTGGAATAAAATTCAACATTTTTAGGTGTAAAAATATCTATGATGTTAACACCTTCAGAGTTTTGACACTTGCTGTCAATACAACAAAATAGCATGCATTCAAATTGTATATGTATAGCTCCATCTACTGAAAAAAAATTCACATTATCATTATTAATCAATACACCTGGTATTCATAGCATATTGTATGCTTCACAGGTTTATTTTGAACTATGAACTTCCACATTTCTTTGACCATATTATCTTCAATGTTTTAATACATTTCAAAGGTTATGAACTTCCAATTATGTTCAATGCAAGTAATTTTAAACTGTGAGTTTAGAACACATAAAGAGGCATGTATTTTCTTTGTAAAATACTATCACATCACCTGCAATATTGAAAAAATAAATTTATGTTCTCCACAAAAGTATATTTCCAAATGTCTTCTGAGCAGTACTTCTCTTTTTTTATTCTCTTCTAAAAATATTTAGTTTCATCATTGAGTTCATATTTTCATGATGTTTATTCTCTACCTCCAGGTATTTTACAAAATTTTCTATGAAATATGAAAAAGTCAATTATGTCTCCTAGTTATTAATAATAAATATAATATTTAAAAGGTTGCATGGTTTTATGAGAATGACTCAAGCTTTTTTACTAATTAAAATGTTAGCCTGCTTAGATTAATTTTATAAACAGATATTACACATACAGGATGTAAGGTAAGATTAAACTAAGAAAACTCTCCATAGTGCAAATCAGCAAACCATCCACTTTTCAGTAATGAGCTTCAGAAAATTAAATTAAAATCCTGATGATAGAAATAGCAAGATATCCATAATATAATGTGTTTATAGCTGAAATGTGTTTATTTGGGAAAACCTATTACCAGCAGATAAATAGTTTTAACGTTTACTTATTATTATATGAACTTGTTCAAACATTTGGAAATGAGTTTGAGTCTTCAACAGATAAACTTATGCATACCAGTCACATTTTATATATTTTTATAACGTAGCAGATTGCATTATTAAAAACTAAAAGCCTGAAATATATCAATGTTCAAACTACTAGTCTTCAGTAGTAGCACGCTACAATCTAAAACGTTAGAAACACTGAGAACTAGTTTTATTTTGTTTTAAAATATCAATTTAAGCAGAGCTTACCTTCCTCTTGTTATTTTATAACTTAAAAAAAAACTGGTCAAGTATCTTTTCAAAGCCTTGAATAATTGCCATACACTTTTCCAAAAGTTTGGATGGACTCCCACCATTTTATCCTCAGAGCTTTCCAATGTCATGAAACATCTCCCTGACTTCCTTTAATGTGAAGTTAAGTGCCAATGCCACTTCCTCTGGGATATCTTTATCCTTTTATCACTATGTCAATAACTTCACCTTCACTATGCTCATCTGGCTACAAATCAAAGCTCTTTCTGATGGTAGTAAGGCCAACATTCCCAAGGTCAGCTGTTTCTGAATTCATCTACCAGTACATTTGATTTGATTTTCACTTTCAGCATCATCACCACCTTGATTTTCTTTCCTTCTTCTTCTTTTTTTAATGGCTGCATTTTTACTTTTGTCGGCCAATTTTATTTTTGGATTATCCAATTTTGTAACATGTCAGGTGGGTTTATCACTGGGAGCAAGAATGCAACACAAATGCATGCTCTGGTGTCTTTGTGTGAAAACTCAATTATAAGTAATGCAAGGGAGATTAGCTTAATTCATGCAACAGCAACATTTGCTAAAGTTCAATGCAGAAGAAACTATCTTTACTTGGAAAATAAAATGTACAAAAATGGTAATGGATCTAAAGTTTGTGTGAGAAGGCAAAAGAAAGAGTAGCTCACTTAATAATAAAGAAGATAAAATCATAGGAATGATACTACCCAATTTCAATTATTTCTATAGAAGTATTGTACAGTGATCAATACAGTTTAATTCTATTTTTAGTTTTTCAAAGATGAACATTTATATTGGCCTTTAATTATGGCCCCCACTCATATGCAGGTACAGAAAGTAAAGAGTTATATACTGTAAAGTAACCAAATCAGCAATACAGGAAACCTCATAGTACCATGCCCACATGACCATAGGTCAAGGCATATAAACAAAGAGAACCTCTACAAATTAACCAAACTAGAAGCAATTTTGCTACATATTTGGCATCCCAAAAATGTATCACACACTTTGAATAATTACACAGGCAGTGCTTGTTAAAATGCGTTTAATTTTCAAAACTTAGCTATCAGCTATTACAGTGTGTATACATTTTGGGGGGGAAACTGCACATTCAACAGGGGAAGAAATAAATAATTCACTATGAAGTTACCATTTGGTTTCCAGAGAGACTATTTTAATTGTTTAAAGTATTACATATAGTATTACATATGTGACCTTTTCCTCTATTGATCTCCCTCCCGGCCACCCCAACCCCAGCACACGCCCACATCTCCTTAGTCTGTGTCCATTGGTTATGCTTATATGCATGCATATAAGCCCCTCTTTAAAGTATATTTGCCAACATCAAGCTCTTATGCATGGTCTAAAATAGTGCCATTGATTAGGAATATAATGAGAGCTACATATGTCATATAATATTTTATAGTAACCACATTTTTAAAAGTAGAAGAAAACAGGCAAAATAAAATGACATTTAATTTAGCCTAATATTTACCCAATATATCTAAAATGATCATTTTAATAAGAAATTAATGTAAAATCACTGATATTTTATATTCTTTTATTTATACAAATATATACCCAAGTTGCTTCAAACATACTTTTAATATCTGGTTATCAAAATTATTTCCATTCAGCTTTCATATCCACATTGATGAAACAAGTTCACCTTTTTGAGGGAAGAATGGATTTTACTTTGAAACAAAAGCATATCAAGTTTGAAAATACATCTTTTTGACATTAACAGTTGTGTCAACTCAGTATTATCAATATTCAAGTCAAAGAATTGTTAACATTGAATCAAAATGCTAAATAAATTAATGTCACAAAATGAACATAATGCTGCCATTTACAATTATATAATCATATCAATTAGCAATTAAAATTTCAGTCTACATATTAATCAATGTTGAAACATGGGTAAATCATTATTTTCGGTTCATATTATGAAATGTTTTGTTTTCAACATAAATTCTCATACTGTCTATTTAGGTCTCTTTGGAGCTAGCTCATTTGTATTCAGTGTACTATTGGTGAGAAAACAAATTACACTGACATTTTTGTCTTGATTGTTGAATATTTGGCAAGCATTCCTTGTGTTTCAAGAAAATCTTGAATTGGAGTTAAAGGAACAAGCAAATCTTTATAGCACTCTTCCATGACTCAACCAATGAGCACTGACAAAGAACACAAGATCATTAATTTCATTGTCTCCTATTTTTCTAAACAGTTTTATAAACTGGTGATGATTCATAACATTTGCATATATACATTAAAAGATTTAACAACTATATCCACGACACTTTTATAAGCATCTGCTTCAGAAAACTGAGCACAAATATATTCAATATGTATTATCTAGTGAAATAAAATAGAAGGGGGACATTAGTCAATTGTTTTGAAATTCAAATAAGTCTTAATTTTTGGCTTAACAGAGAGAATACCATCTGTCATGATAGAAACTAATTTTGTTTTATTGAAATTCTTCCTTGACAGATAAAATTTACAAAAATTACTATGCCACAAACTTTGTCTTCCAGACTTCAAACTTATAATATTTATTCATAAATGTGGAAGTCTTTGAAGCAAATGATGTTAATTGGGCAGTGCCTCTTTCGTCGCATGGTTAATCTAAAGCTAGAAAATTACTTGCAACTTGAATGTTGATCTAAATGATCTTTGACATCATCTGGAAAATCTTGTATTCTGCAGTCCACTCTGCTAGTTAGCTGAAGATCTTTACCTTTTTGTGAAACATCTATTTTAGTCTGTTCCTCATAAATTCTAACAAAATGTAATTAAATTTTATCATTACTATATCTAAAAATGACTTTCTTGTGCAAGAATAAAAGATGGTCAAGGTTACAAGTTCAAAGCCCATTAATTGTTCAGACACTTTGATTTCAGGCAATAAATTCCCCTGTTTTGCATTTATGAGAGAAAAAATAATAACTTCACCATTTAGCAATTGAAAATAATTCTTAACATTGTCAATTTAATTACTTTAAAATTTTTACATAAGAAATAGCATTATTGTTTTTCTCTGGTGTTAACAAATTTGCAAATACTTTATTTCAGCATATTTTTTCTTTACTTTTTTCATTATAGTTGTTTCTGCATCTCACTCAATTCTGAATCAATTGTTTGCCTTCATTTTACATAAAAATGATTCATACTTATTTATTTACCTAAAAACATTTTAATTATAGTAATTAGTATTAATTACCAATTATAACTTGCATAGTCATAACTATTAATAATGGTCTCTGTCAGAAACATATAAATATTAAAATAAGATAATTATGGCATATCACTATTTTAATAGAAAAGGAGTATAAAAGTTTCTTTAAAAAATGAATGCAAGATAATGCACTAAATCATTTAACATGAAATAAATATCAAATTTTCTTCAAACAATGATGTGACTTATTCTTACATCTCATTAATATTCCTTTTATGCACTCAACTTATATTCAACCTTTTATTTTAAAGTATTTCATACTTGCAGAAAAGTTGCAAAAAAATACCATGATGTCTACTCACCTTTCTCCCAAACTTCTCCACGTTAGCATTTTATATTTTCATTCTTACAATTTTTCATCTCTCTTTCCCCTTCATCCCACTATACATTATTTTTTCAGAAATGAGTCACAACCGTGTTGTCTATTTGCCTCTAAATATTTTGCAATGTATTTTCACAAATATTTTATATAACTATAATATAATTATCAAAATCAATAAGTTATCAGTGACATTTTATCTAAATTATAGACCATATGCAAATATCGCTAATTGTTCCATTAATTCTTATTATTGCACAAGGGAAAATAAATGTTTGTGTCAGGACTGAGGTCCAATTTAGGATAAAAGATTTCACTTATTTTTTTTTTTGCTTCATTCTCCTAATTTTGCATTTTTGACTAATATTTAATCTTTCACTTATTTTTATAATATAGAGTATATCCGAAATTTAATCATCAACCATACATATAATTACTTTTTCGCTACCTGTTTTTCCCTCAAGGGAAGCACGCTTTGTGTTCTAAGTGTATGCATGGCCAAAGCCCACTATTGATGTTCAATGCTATCATTCTTCAAATTTATTATTATCTACACTAATCAACATAAACAGCAAAGCTCACTCATAATCAGCATTTTCTCCTTGGACAACTACATAGAACTTAGGCACGGCAGGTACCCCTGTCTTTTTCTTATAAAGAAAAGACTAAAGAATATGTCCTGATCAGGATGACAGATAACACATTTTGGGTCAGAGCAGGAGGATAGTAAGGAAGGTCACTCACAATCCTTCCTGCCTGTAACTTGATTTCAGTGGCTCAAAGGGAAAGCAAGAGGAAGCACCCAGGGCTGCTTCTACAGCACTTTAAACCTCAAGACCCTCCTTTTCAACAAAGTCAGCAATCTCTCTGGGCAAGAGAAAGACAGTTCTGCCCAGGAGCAAAGCACACTGAAAACTCAAGCACCCCAGGAGCGAAGCAAACAGCCACCCAAGTTCAACTTCTTCGCTCAGAAACTCTGATTCTTAAATGACCCATAGTGTTTCTTTCTACTAAATTCTAAATCATACATATAAGTTGCTCTAGAAACTCCAGAAAAGAGAAATAAATAGTTTTAAAGGAAATATGAACTTAAGACACCAGGACAATTGCTCCTGAGAGATAGTTAGGTAAAACCTGAAAAGGGGTAGGGAGGGGAAGGAGGAGGAGGAGGGAGATAAGGAGGAAGGGGAGGAGAAGGAAGAGGATGAGACTGGGAAAGAAGAGATAATCAGGAAAGCAGAGTGAGAAAGGAGTGTCTGGGAGAAGGTGATGGTGTAAAGTAATGCATAGCAATGCAAAGCACTATGTTTCTGGTGGAGGTTAAGGTTTGAATATACAGAGTGAGTAGTTTACTCTCCCTGAGGTGGCTGGACCTCATCCAAGTACTTGAGGCCTTTAATCAAACAGAAAGGCTGAGGAAGAGGAAATTTCACCTGCCTGGCTGACTGAGCTACAACACTGGTTTTCTGCCCTCAGCCTGGAGCTTACAGCTCTCCCGAGTATCCAGCAGGCCGCCTGCAGCTGTTGGGAGAACGGAAGTGGGTTATGGGTAATCTGGCCTGAGCAGACCCTGAAGGCACAAGAAAGTAACACAAAGGGGTGGCTCAAATGCACATGGCTTCTATCCTGGCTACACCGCTTTCTCTAGCCCAGCCTGAACCTATGGCATCATGGCAATTCCCTACCATCAGTTGAGAAAAGAGATGACTCAGACTGGCTTACAGAGACCACTGAATAGTATGCACACACTGCTGGGAAGTGGACAGTGGCCAATCCTAAAGGACCTGGTGAAGGGAGACCCTCCCTATGGGCAGAACAACCTGGTTGTTCACTTTGCCTGCTATGAGAAATCGCCAGCCGCCATTATATACAGATTCATGCCAGTGGCAGATAGGGATGCTGACTGGAGACTTTGGCAGGCCCTAGAGAAGAACCACAGAGCAGGCATTTGGGATTTTGGAGAAAGCCCTGACATCCTTCACAGATAACTACTCTCCTTTTGAGAAATGGCTCTTACTAGCAGCTGATCAATGACTCTCTCTCATCAATGTTTCTAACTCTCTCTCTTCCTCTCTGTAAAAAATCAATAAAAAAATATTTTTAAAAAATTAAAGAACCAATGCCAAACTCCAGACTATTACTAGTCTAAATGGTAAATGTAGTCAGGAAAATGATCCCAAACCACCCAAATTATATACCAAATATCCCAAAGCTATCAGCAATGACATCTACTTACTTAAAAGTTGACTTTAATATCATCATTGAATATTTGCAATAAACTTTTTACAATAAAAATTATGAATAATGTATATAGTTAAAATAGTATAAAATTTTATAATTATGCCAATCGCATTTTTCTGTATTCAAATTAAAAATATAAAATGTGTTTTTTACTCTGAATTGATCAAAGTCACATGAGTCCATCTATTAACTTATTGAACACAGATTTTCCTTTAGAATTATTACAGTTCCTTTTACTTTTTTGGTACTTTCATAAGATATAGTATATGATATTTCAATTCTGTAAGTTAATCAAAAGAATATTAAGTGGTACAACTTTGAGATAATTTAAACACATTAACTGGTCTTTAAAAGTGAATATAATAGGTGATAAATAAAACAAGACTAAACAAAGATAATACATTAAAATATGAAATAAAAACAAAATGATACAAGTGTTTATCCAATATGTTACTATTGTGAAACATATTACATGAGTTAGTCATACCACTTCATGTAAACATCAGTTTACAAATATGTTGTTTAATTTTGATAAGAATAGTTCCTATTATGAAACTAAAAAAAACATACTAGAGGTAAATAAACAGTCTTAAATTTTAAGGTATCTCTGTTCATAAATGAATATTTAATGTTTAAAGCCCAGAAGATAGCTGAAAAGCATACCTAAATTTTTCCTTTAAATTTTGTATTTTCTTTAGGCATTGCCCACTTTACATTCCCACTGGCATTGTTTGTTACACCTCTGTGACCTGCTAACCCAAACTGGGCACGGAAGTTCCTTACGGGCAGTAAGAGACAAAGCTACTTGTTCAAAAGGCTTCTCATTTTCCTCTGAGCCAAGAGAACATCACCAGCCTGCTCCCTTGCGTCTAGATTCAGCACATGAATAGTTGTAGTGAATACAATACAGGAGAAACACAGCATACAATCTGTATGCTTTTACAGATCTAATGTTTTACGAAAAACAATCTCCTGAGTAAATCATCATTCTTCTCCTTCCATGGTCACATGCTGAGGGGAGGCATTCACAAATGGAAGGATTTTAGATTGCCAGGCCTCCCCATTAAAGAGAGCCACCGTAACCAGGCATGTCTGCATTGGCATGTGCATAAATGGGAATAGCTTTGTACTGTGTTATGTCCACTGAGACTTTGGTGTTGTTATAGAACAATTACTCTAATATATTTCATTTAAAAGCTTAATCTGGGTTAAAAAAATTTAAGAAGTACTAAAACTAAAGTAGTGTTAAATAATTTGGGAGAAAATGATACATAACATTTGAAACACTGAAATTTAACTCTGTTGGCCTTATATTCCCTATACTATTCAGATACTAACCTGGAAAGTCTCCATACTTTAGATAAGGCAATTAACTTCATCTTTATACGAGTTAAATAGAATGATAATATCTTACTAATAACATCAATGTTCCAAGGATGGCAAGCATACTAAAATGAGCCATTCAATTAAAAATAATCTTAGAAGGTAACTTCAAATCTTATAAGTAAACATGTAGCATCTAACACTGTTATCTCCAGAGTGGTTAGCTAGAAAAGACAAGTAATTTGTTACTTTTGATATACTTCCAAATAAGGTATTTCAGTAACTGAGGGTATAGAACATAACATCTCAGAAGGGTTAATTAAAAAAAAAACTGAGTAAAATACTGAGTATGTAAAATATTTACTGTGTTATATAGCAGAGTTTTAAGAATGAGATATACATATATTTTATTACATCTTAATCAGAAGTTAAATTAAGTGCCATTAATGGTTTACCCTTTCAATTTTAAAAGTGCCCTTTTAACTTTTTAGTATACTGACACCAAACATATTGGAAAAAATATTACTTTAGCAAGAAAAAATACAGAAACTTAGATTCTTGTAATACTGTCACGTGCATATGTTTTTTCAGTAAAGTGAATCATTATTTTGATGCCTGCATGTACAAATGAGGCAAACAGAAGCAATTTACATAGAGTTCAAAACTTATGTTCTGCATAATTTTAAAAAGTTACTTTGTTAAAAATAAAGAGTGTGACACCTTTCCACTTTCTATTTTCTGTAAGTTCCATTTAAAAGCTACCCTCTAAATTCCCTTGTAAGAATTTCAATTGGGAAGGAAGCTGATTCTGAATGGTGATAAATATGGGAAAGTTATTTTAATTGTACACCTAATATGTTTTTATTGATTTTTAGAGAGGGAAGAAAGAGGGGGAGAGATAGAAACATAGATGAGAGAGAGGCATCAATGGGTTTCCTTTTACACACACCCTTCTGGGGACCAAGCCCTGACTGGAAACCAAACCAGTGGCCTCTTTAAAAACAAACATTATATATATATATATATATAATTGATTTTTTACAGAGAGGAAAAGAGAGGGATAGAGAGTTAGAAACATCGATGAGAGAGAATCATTGATCAGCTGCCTCTTGCACACCCCCTACTGGGGATGTGCCCACAGCCAAGGTACATGCCCTTGACCTGAATCGAACCTGGGACCTTTCAGTCTGCAGGCTGACACTCTATCCACTGAGCCAAATTGGTTTTGGCCAAACCCGTGATCTCTTGGTGCAAAGGAAAACATTCAATCTACTGAGCCACACTGGCCAGACTACACCAAATTCATTTTTAATAATTTTCTTTTTTATTTTTGTTTTTGCTGAACATCCATTCTAATAAAATAGTAATATGCAAATTGACTGTCACTCCAACACACAAGATGGCCACTCCCATGTGGTAAAAGATGGCTGGCCCCATGTGGACACAGATGGCCACCACAAGATGGAAAGCAGGGGAGGGCAGTTGTGAGGGATCAGTCCTGCAACAGAGGGCATCTGGAAAGGTACAGGCCTGCAAGGGAGGACAGTTGGGGGCAATCAGTTTTGCAGGGGAAGGCAGTTAAAGGTGACAGGACCTACAGAGAAGGTCAGTTAGGGGTAACTAGGTCAGCAGAGGAAGGAAGTTGAGGGAGACCAGGCCTTCATGGGGGGAGCAATTGGGGGCTATCTAGGCCTGCAGGAGAGGGCAGTTGGGGGTGACCAAGTTGGCAGAGGAGGGCACTTGGCGGATACCAGGCCTGCAGGGGGGACAGTTAGGGGTTAGCCAGAACTGCAGGGGTAGATAGTTGGAGGGGACCAGGCCTACAGGGGAGGGCATTTGGGGGTTATCAGATCAGCAGGGGAGGGATGTTGGGGGCAACCAGGCCAGCAAGGGAGGCAGTTAGGGGTGACCAGACTGTCAGAGGAGTGGTTAAGGGGTGATCAGGCTGGCAGGTAGAAGCGGTTAGGGGCAATCAGGCAGGTATGCAGGTAGGCAGGCTAGCAGTTGGGAGCCAGCAGTCCAGGATTGTGAGAGGGATATCCTAGATTGGAGAGGGTGAAGGCTGGGCTGAGGGACACACATTTACACACCCCACCGGCCCGTGCACAAATTTCATGCACCGGGCCTCTAGAATTCTATAAATATCACCCCTACCTAGCCTTGAGAATATGATGGCATTCCCTAACCCAAGAAGTCTGAAAAAGGCCTTTATGAATACAACAAAGGGGAATTGAACTGATAATAACTAGGTACTAGAAGCAAGTAAACAAGTAATAGATTCAATTTTTTACTCAGATATGACCGTTTCTAGAAGACAGCCCCAATACCTTTTGTAAAAGTAAAATAAAGTAGGACATATTTCTGTATGGTGGTTAAACCAGGCATCTAATTATCAACTTATACAAAAGAGGTATTTCACAAAAATCCACATTTTCTTTCTCATCCCCAGCGTTACCTTCTCTGTGACTTTTGTTCTTCTAAATCTGAATTACCAGATTTCCCCCCCCCCCTTTTTTACATAGACATTTAACAAGTGATCTCATCACAAATCCCTGGATGAAGGTCTCCTTTGCTCTGACATTTTAATGCTCCTTACCATGTTAAATCAAAAATTGAAAGATTATGATATTTGAGTAGGGGTGGAGTTTACAGTTGTAAGCTATGGTTTTGCAAATAATAGGGTATTTTTTTATAAGATATGCTTTTACCAAAGGCTTTCATCAATGGTCATGCAGTTAACATTGTATTTGACACACTGATCCATGTTTTATTCTTTGAAAACTTAGCAAGAAGCAAAATGCTTTCCATAAATTATATATAAATGTAAAATGTATTTATTATCTCAATTAATTAATACAATTAAATGATCTAAATCAATTATAGCATCTGGATTTATATTTTCTCTCTAGATAAATCATTGATATTGCTAAATATATTTTATTGATTTTTTTTACAGAGAGGAAGGGAGAGGGATAGAGATCTAGAAACATCAACGAGAGAGAAACATTAATTAGACGCCTCTTGCACACCTCCCATTGGGGATGCGCCCACAACCAAGGTACATGCCATTGACTGGAATCAAACCTGGAACCCTTCAGTCTTCATGCTGATGCTCTATGCACTGAGCCAACCAAGTTAGGGCTGATATTGCTAAATATTTTAATAACATTATGTGGAAGCAGATAAATTTATTTTATATAAATTGAAAAAAAGAATTCCTTTAAATAATTAATTGAATTACTTCAAAACTAGGAATCTTTTCCCCTGAGACTTATAATATATACAGAATTCTGAAAAAGCCTTTCTGAGATTAGCAATTTTGTATAAATTTGATCTACATTCCTGGTACTAAAATTCTGGTCTCTGGACATCAAAATTCTTTTTCATTTTTCATGTTAATAAAATAATTTGTAACAACTTAAAGCTTGAGACAATCGCATGTGTTAAGTAATACAATTGCAACACATTAAATTTTTTTTGCAAATTAACATGGAACTTACATTTCCACTGATATAGTGAATTAGGTCATCTAACTATCCTGATACTGTATAAATTAAAACAAATATAACCTGCAATATTTTTGTGATTGCTTCCAAATAAGGCATGAAGAGATAACCAGACTTCCACCTCTGCCCTCATTCACTCAGCGGTTAATGGTTATCTGACAAAATTATATCCTAAGTAGAGAAAATTGCAAGATAGTTCTCAAGGGAATAAGATCAGTGCAAAAGAAAATACCCAAGCCTAAGTATATCAGCGCTTCTACTACAAAAGAGACTAGACTGATTAGTTTTAAATGAATACCACAGGTGATAAAATTCACTCAACCAGAGCTTCTAATCAGTTTTTAGGGCCTCACTATCAAATAATCAGCATCTGGTCAAGGATCATCAGATATTTGAATTAACTAATTGAAAGAAATTAAATAAAGCAAGCTAAAATAAAATAATCCTAATAAGTCAGTAGAGAAAAATGATATAAACTATTAAAGGTAATTAGTATGGTCAGAAAAGTAACAGAAGTTATTGGTATCTATTAATCAAGAAACACTTCATAAAAATGTGAGAAATCAGAGTAGAAATGAAAACCTCAATAAAGGGCGGAAGTACTCTTCAAAGACAACAGAGCGAGGAAGGTTAAAATTTAAAATGGGAAAGAACACATAAGAAATTAGGAGATGTGGGAAAGAGAAAATTATAGAATAGAGAAAATAATTAAAGAAATATTTCTAAAACTTTTTAGGAAAGGAAATGATGTGAGATACTTGAATCCGCATAAATAAAGGAAGAGCACTGGACAATGAATAAGGGAAGGTAAAATAACTAATTTTACTTATTCTTAATTGAGTTAACAGGGAACAGTTTGTTCAAAATAATAATGGCAACAACAAATCCAATTATGCATGCTTATATTTATAGAAGTGCTTGTGTATGCTTATGTGCATGAGAAATAACATACTAACACAAGGAATAGGAAGAACTGGTTAGGATCACTTTGTTAAAGATACTCTAACTACCCGTGGAGTGATACAGTGCTCTTTGAAAGTACATTTGGATTAGCTGTAAATGATATTGCAAATTCTTGGGCAACCATCGGAAAACTAAGAACTATAACTGATGTCCTAAAAAAAAAAGATAGAAAATGAAATTTTATAAAATGTTTATTTGAAATCAAAAGAGTCAGAAAAATAGTGAAAGACAAAAATTGGAACAAAGACAAATAGGATATAGTAACAAATATGTCAAGTATTAGTCCAACTATATGAATAATCACTTTGAACACCAATGGTCTAAATTCACCAATTAAAAGACAATTTTATAATACCTATGGGTCTTTGAAAACAGTACCTATATCTGTTGTCTATAAGAAATTACGTTAAATATAAATACACATATATATTAAAGTGGAGAAATATTTATTATAAGTTTTTGAAAGCATGAGTAGTATGCTAATTTAAGATAAAGCAGACTTCAGAACAAAGAAAGATCAGGGATAAAGAAGGACATTACACAATGATAAAGGTAAATACCAGAAAATTTAACCCTCTTAACGCCTATGCACCTAACAATAGAGCATCAATGTATAAGGCAAAAATGAATGGAAATTCAAGAAGTGAAACTACACTAATAGTTGGAGAATTGAAAACCCCTCTATTAGCATCCAAGAGGCATAAAAGTCAATATGGACATAGTTGAACTCAATACCACCATCAATCAACTTCATGTAATGGACTGCTTCATGGGACAAAATCAGCATACGCATTGTTTTCCAAACTTGCAGAACATTCACCAAGCTAGAACTCATGTTGGGCCATAAAACACACCTTAACTTATTTAAATGAACAGAAATCACATATTGCTCTGAGAGTGTAGTAGAATTAAAATGGAAATCAGTAACAGAAAGATAATTGAAAAAATTAAAAATATGTAGAGGTTAAATAACACTTCTAAATAAGAGATGGTCACAGAAGATATTAGAAGAGAAAGTTTAAAAATATTTTTAACTAAATGAAAATAAAGACACCAAGTTATGAGTGCTGATTTGGCCCAGTGCATGAGATTCATGCATGGGGCTGGAAGGGAGGGGAGGGTCCCTCAGCCCGGCCTGCACCCTCTTGAAATCTGGGACCACTGGCTTCTAACCTCTCACCTGCCTACCTGATCACCCCTAACTGCCTCTACCTTGCCCCCCTGCCTGCATCCCCCCCACTCTATCCCCGGTCTGCAGTTTTGTCCAGAAGGATGTTTGGAATGATGTCTGGCAGTCTGGTCTAATTATCATATTATGCCTTTATTATTATAGGTATTTATAATATAATATTATAATATATAATATAACATTATAGAAATCTATAAATTTCATTTTTATTGGTTTGAGAAAGATGTTCAGATTTTGTGTCTGTTTATATATTCAAATTATTGCCACATGTTTTTGTTGTTGAAATATAGAAAGAAAAACCACTTATACAGATATGAAGTTGTAAAAACAAGAGGTAATTTAGGTGCCTTTTTAGAAAATTGAGGCTCTTCCTTGATACTATATCTAAACTCAAAAAGTGATATTTATTTCAGAAAGTGTTTTACTGTGAAATCTAAAATTATACCAATAAGCTCTTAAGACATTTTCCTAACAGAATTCATGGGTCTGTCTTGCACTTTGAATGAACATTTACCCATGAGTGATTCTGGCCTTTCCATGACAGTGTCTTTGAACTCTCAAGTGTCCCCAGAACCTCTGTGCAAAAAAGGAAACTTAGAAGACCTATTTTTTTCTCATAATTTATTCCACATGTTTACTTTTGGTAAAAAAAGAAATACTGTTATTATGCTACATTCAATTGGTTAAACATATTTCAGCACAGATAATAGAATGTTGCACTTATACTACAACAGTCTGAGCTATCAACCAGAGTTTTTTGCATGATGAATATGAGAAATGAATTCTCACTGGTAAAATTAGTAATCAGCGTCAGAATTGTATGTTCTTTGTTGATATTAAAGGCATTCAAGACATGGTAGCTGGATAAAATACTGTAGAAACATGTTCCATGCCTGTATTAATGGGATATAAGAACCCAGCAAGCTTTGTAACCCCTACTTTCAGAGTCATCCAACTCCTCGCACAAGACTCTAGTTGCACAACGCCAACTCCAAGATTAATCAAATCCTACCTGTGGAATATTGTTTTCTCTTCCAGTGACCCCCAATGCCCTACAGATCAAGGAGCATGGACTCACCTCAAGCCTACACAATGTTGCCTATCCTTTACTGGCTAACAAATCCCATATAACAAAAGGCTAATATGCAAATTGTCTCCATGTTTGACTGACCAGGAGTTAGACATGTGCTGACCACCAAGAGGCAGTGGCGGCAAACAAACAGGGGAAGGGAGGGCCCAGCCACAAGCTGGCAGCTGCTAGGGACCCTACGCAGGCACAAATGTCATGCACTGGGCCTGTAGTACATAATGATGCCAGTTCTAAGGAACACTTGCTCGTGGTGAGATTGTTCCTCCTCATTTTTGGTGGCTGATTTTATTGCCTGAAAAGCAAATGTACTGGACTGAAGGAGGCAATGCTTCTCACATCTCAAAGGACAGCTTCAAAGTTTCTCTCCCTATGAATAGCAGGTACCATATTCAAATGCAAAAGGCAGTAATACAAAATGAATTTGACTAAGTAGGATGCTTAGGTAACTGACATAATATCATGAACAAAAATGGGGGCCTGAGTCAGATAAAAAAAGCTTAAGACTATTGAAGGAGGGTCAAAGGTAAAACAAAATGTGTACTTTAATCATTTACTCATTAACTAGTTGTATCCCCCACTTGTGTACGTTCTCTGCTTGTACTTCTGCAACTTATAATCCATATGGAAAAATAATTAAATATTTAATTAGAGTTCAGGGAGGGCTTCTAAAAATATACGTATACTCAACTCGTCTTGACTCATTCATGCTAATAAGGGAAATGATATTTTACATATAATGTACCAGTAGTTTTTAATAAACCCGTCATAGAGTCAAATTAGGTAATTTACATTTCTTCTGTTAACATGCTGGCATTAAGTATCACAGTCAACTTTTGAAATCATTTTTAAAATTAATAAGACTACATAAACCTGATTTATGTTCAATGAACCTATGATAGTTCCAATTTGTTTCACTGTGCCCCACCTGCCATCCACACGAGAGGTGCAACCTCCATTTGCTTCATAATCAGGAAAACCCTGGATCCGGTCCAACCCAGTCATGGGCAAACTATGGCCCTAAGGCCGGATCCAGCCCGTTTGGCTGTTCAATCCAGCCCAAGCAGCCAAAAGAGTGGAGGGTTCTCTTGCTCTCCTCTCCGCTCCTTCACCAGCAGCCCAAGATGAGAGTGCCAGCATGGTCAGGTTGCTTTTGTTCCGGCCCTCCGGTCCAGTGTAAGAACCCATTGTGGCCCTCGAGTCAAAAAGTTTGCCCACCCCTGGAACAGCCTATCAGAGATCCAACAGGCTCCAGGGGCAGAGGGATGTTGCTGCTTAAAATAAAGCATCTTCTCTAACCCAACTGATTCGGGACAAGTTTGTAGCAGAACAAACCGTGGGTTTATTAGCAAAAGGACACTGAGGGGCAAATGTATGTGTAACATTTGGCTAAACCAATTCTTATAGTCATTTTCAATTTCCCTGGGCTCAATTAGCTTAGTTGCCAAAATTTCAACCTTGGAATGTGTTTTTATTAATCACAGGACAAAAATGTTCAAAGTGTCCCAACTAACCAAAGCAGCTACTTTAACTTCAATAAAATAAATTCAACCTCTCGAAAAACAATAAATGAAAACTTAATAATGCAACGTTTGCATCTGTATCTGAAAAAGGTGGTTGATCATTTTAAATTTTGTTCAGCAAAAGTCTCAATACTTCCAGAAAATACTAAAGTAAGGCTAAAAACTGGATTCAGATTTAAGTTATTCTTTGTCTGTGAAACACATAATTGAACAAACGTGTGGTCTCTGAAATAGTGAAAGGCAAATAAATGGGTTCTGCAGAATATTCGTGGACACCATCGTATTTTAAATTGAACTGTAGGCATTTCTACTTTATAGGCCAAGAACTCAAACAGTAGGTTCACTTGTACAAAGGCAATAGATTTAGGTTTATCTATTTGCATAACCTGTATCACTTTTCTATGCCCCCTGATTCATTATACCAGTGGTTGCCAAACTTTCCTGCACATTGCAGTCACGGGGAAACTTAAATTCATAATCATGCCTCATTCCCACACACAGACATATTGACGTCAATCATAAGCAGTTTAATCTAGGCATCAAGATATTTTTTTTAAATTCCCAGTCAGTTCTAATCATTAGCAACATCTGGGAATTAGTTTGCAATACCACTGTTTCTCGATCTTTATTTAATTGAGAATGGGGAGCTAGTTAAATCTCAAAAGTTTGCAAACACGACTCTAGGAAATTCTGTTTCAGAAAATCTAGGATGGCCTTGGAGTTGATCCAAGAAAAGCAGAGAGTCCAACTACCATTTCAGGAGAAAGAGATCTAGAGCAGTGGTTTCCACAGTAGACATACTCTAGCATTCACACAATTAAGCCCAATGAATGAATGGAATATTAATCAAAGAACTGTATACCTGAAACCCATATAAGTTTACTAACCAATGTCACCTCAACAAATTTAATTAAAGAAAGAACCAGCAATGAGACCCATATCTCAAATTTTAAAATCCCCACTCCCCCAGTTTTAATGTGCAGCCAGAGATTATAAATCATTAGCCTACCGTTTCAATTAGGGATAGTGATAAAAGCCATGACTGCAGCAGCAACTATAGTTTGAGCCCCACAATGCATTTCATAACCATATAGCATGAGACAAATACAGGATGAAAATTACTTAGCAGCTCACCATATGGATTGAATGAGAGCAGATACCTCACCAATATAACCAATCTGATGATGGACTTGGAAAAATTAAAAGTATTAAACATGGTATTAAAGTCTTATTTTTAAAAAGGCAACAATAACACCAAACATAGTCAAGCCATTTTCTCCTTGTAGCTAAATTCCCAGCAATCTGTTCTTACTCTGATGTACCATTCATGGGCTCTAGAGTCTGACACAATCAATATTCATGGATAACAATGAAAATTATAAATCTTCTAGAAACACTTACCTCTGTCTTGAGAACATCAGCTGCTTTGGATTTTACTCTTACCTTACTAGGTGTTTCTTCTCATTATCAAGAGCTCCAGAGCTTGGTCTTGAGAACAGTTCTCCTTAGCAGCATCCTCTCTCCACCCCAGTGACCTCATCCGTTCCTGAAGTTTATATGTGAAGGTTGTGCCAGCACCTCTGCCTTCCACCTTTCTCATCCCCACTTAGAACCATCCAGCACCCACCAGTCTGCTACCGCCTGCCTCCCCAGCTCCTCTTATTAGGAGATTCCCAACGTTCCTTGGGAGCTTGCTCTCCTCTTCTGCGGCAAACAGAATCACACTTGACTGACTTCAGCTGTGTTTCTGGAGGCCCCTTGCTCCTGGCTTGAGGTCTCTGATAGCTGCCCCATCCATTTGCCTGTTTGTTATTCTCTGCTTCCTATGCTAAGCCATAAGGTACACGGAAACAAGATTTTTGTTCTCTTCCTTGCCATATCCCCAGAATTTGATTCCATTATATGCTCAATAAACATTTTTTTTTAAATCAAGAAGGATGAAAATATCATCATATTGCTATGAATGCTACTTTCTTCTCTGCCACACACCAGTTTTATAGAAACAAAAATTAAGATCTTGCTCTTCCTTCACATGGCCATCAGAACCTATAGTTGGAAATGTAAATCATTCTGCCCCCTAAAATAGACAAAAATAACAGGGGGAAAAATCCGTGGTGTCCCCCAAATAAATAAAACCTTGAGTCATTTTCTGTAAGATACTCATTGAAACACCTTCATTTCTAACTTTGGCAAGAGTGATACATGATAACCCTTGCATTAATAATGAGCATGTGGAGAACCACTTCTCTCTGTCACCATGGACAGACTAACTGATTATCAAGTGGAGATTTCTACTTGCTCGCTTTTTAAACTTTGTTTTCTTTTGCATTCTTTTATCTTTCTATGTGTTAAGCCCATACATCCAAAAGATGGACACTCTTGGAAAAAAAAATAATGTTTAAAATAAAGTAGTTTTCTTTCCAAAATTATTTTGTCTTGGAGTCTTCATGTGGCACTCCAAATATAATTATATTAGATCTCAATAAAATTAAAATCAATGAAATCAATATACAATTTAACTCATAAGTGAACAGTTTGATTTCCAAGTTCCTGTTCTCCCCCAACTTTAGAATACAGAAATATAAATTGTCCTACAACTATATGGAGTCTCACAGACAGTAACAGAATATGGAGAAGATTAGAACATCTCTAATGTGATTGGGTTAAATGGAAGTTCTGCCCTTATAGCAGCTGCCATATATAACCCCAAATGGCTTGCTATAGGTAGACATTGATGGTTTAACTAATTAAAAACAGATGGGCTATTGGAACACATGGTAGTAAAGAGCGCTACCATTCCTGAGTTTGGCTGTTAATGATAATAAGATCATCTACAACAGCAGGTGTTCAAAATGCCATTTATGCAAGTGGAAAAAAATTTGTGTAGAAGCATGGAAAGTTTTTCTTTCTTTAAACCTGTTTAGGAGGTGTTTGTTTTTTGTTTTTGTTTTTTGACCTAAGAAAGTAGGCTCTGTATAAAGAGGATCTAAATTTTATCTCTTATAAGAAATTCAACTGATTATTACAAAATTATAATTCTTGAATGGATGAATGTGGTGACATCTTCTGATAACATATAAATTGTCTATTTTTACAATCCTGTGCTTTATCTACGTCTTCATAACACAACATTATAAGAAGATGAATATTTCTTATAAAAGGCCCAAATTTTGAATATAACTGGTAAAATGAGGATGGGAAAATGACCTTTTTTTCCCTTTCTGTATGCCTTTGTATCAAGAGTCAAAAACTGCTTGAAAGTATATAGTATTGTTCAAATTTTGGCACTGTTAACATTTTAATGCTTATTACTAATAATTTCCATTTTTAATTAAGAGATGCGGGCTATCACTAGGTACTCTCTTTCACTTAATGTGTGTGGTTGCTAGCTGTTGATAAGATAGTTCCCTTGAGAGATGTACAATATCATGCCAGATTGTGAAAGTTCAAATGAATCGCTTTCTATGTTTGAGTGACCTTGCCTAAGCCTTTTATGTGTGGCAGGATTCTTTTTGACCATTACTTTGTTAAGGGGAAAAAAACAAAACCCACTTGGAAATAAAGTCGGAGGACGACTGCATGTCCTTTCAATGTCATTGTTGAACAGGCTCGCTCAGGAATTATTTAATTATCTAGGAGGATGCAGCTGTGTTTTGCTCTCCTATTTATATTTTATTAGAGCCTGAAACTGTGAAATTAAATGTTAACTTATGGGGCTTTGTCAGGTAGAAAAATTGAGCCAAAAGGCTTCAGGGTTTCACTTTTAAGGCTTATAGGACATTGAACAGTTTTATTTCTATTTCAATTTTTTGGGGGAGGCGGTCCTTTGACTGTATAAATCTATGTTCCTTGAATAATTTTTGAGTTACTTTTACCATTTCACTGGTTCTCTCATTGATGAATGAGATGGATAAAATTGTTGAAATAGGATCATTATATATATATATATATATATATATATATATATATATATATATGATTTTTTTACAGAGAGAAAGGGGGAGGGATAGAGTTAAAAACGTGGATGAGAGAGAAACATTGATCAGCTGCCTCCTACACACCTCCTACGAGGGATGTGCCAGCAACCAAGGTACATGCCCTTGACCTGAATCGAACCTGGAATTCTTCAGTCCACAGACTGACGCTCTGTCCACTGAGCCAAACCCCTTACAGCTGACATAGGATTATTCTATGTTTGTATGTAGCCACTCTTTTCGTAGCCATGTTTTTTTTTTTGTTTTTTTTTTAGAAAATCACACTTCACCATGTTGGAGGTTCTCAGGATTAGAGCTATCAGAGGCAGTGACTACACTGAGTCTTCTGAAAGCAGCCCCTGACCCACGTAGTGCTTTGGCTCCCAGAGTAATTCCCAAGAGGCATCAGAACGTGAACCTACTGTCTCTCGGTTTCTGTTAATCTTTCCTATATCTGTTTTTGACCTTGTTTCCAGTTCACGTCGGTTCTGTTTCCCATTTATTATGGGCCAATACCCATCTATTTTCTGATGCAGATATACAAAAGACCTTTCTCTTTCTCCTTTTGTTATTTAATGCTCTGTCTTTAGAGACTTCTTTCGATCTGTGAAATCAACATCTTTATGATAATAATACTAAGATGTTATTCATGTTTTTTACTTTCACTCCCTCTTGAGTGTACAGGAGACTTTTCCAAATACTATACCACCTGTGCTATTGCAACAAACCCAATGCTGAAGCAGACAGGATAGTTTAGCTGTTTTCTGTTAAGGTAGAAATTATAGAATTTTTCAAAAACAAGTGTACATGCCACTTTTATTAATGTTTTTGTTTGAGGTAATAACTTATTCATAAAAATATTTGTTATGATTCACATAGTGAACTTATTATCTTAATATGTACACAGTAAATTTTGACAAATATAGCCATAACCAAAGTCTGGCATTTTGAAAATTCTCAAGATTGTAAAGTTGTATTAACATGCAAAAGCTGTAGAACCACTATGGTATACTACGCTATGTAAACTGATGGAAACATTTTTTGAATGATGACTGATTTTTACTGCTATCAAAGAATATTTGCATCACATACACACATTTTAAAGAGCCTTTTAAATGAAAATAAAGTTTTTAGCATAAGTACATTAAGAATCTGTCCTATCTTTATCTTTTATATAGGGTATCCCAAAAAATATATACACACTTTAATAAGTGCTAGCTCAATTTTTAAAATAAGATGCATTTTAATTATCACTGCCTTTATATAATTATTCAGAGTGTATGTATGCATTATTTGGAGACACATAATATTTAAAGAAATTAATTTTGTAGCCAAAGCCATATCTAGAATGTTACTTCAAAATAAGCTTATTTAATCATATGTGACGAACCCATCACAAAGAACAAAGATTGCAATTCTAACAAGTTCCAGAAGAAATATTAAAAGGACCAGGGGTAAATCAGGACATAGTACCTCAAATGAACACAAACAAACAAACAAACAAAGAGCCAACATTACACAAGACAGTTTAAAAGCAAAACATTTCTCTAAAATACTGAAAGAAAGAAAAAAATCAGCATTAAGCAAATGAACAAAGAAAAAAAAAATTGTAAAATTCCACACTTGAAGAGCTTCAGAAAATAAAATAATAAGAATTCTACAGGGAGTTCTTTAGTCATAAGAAAAATGATATTATTATACATAGGAACACATGGAGATTCAGGAGGACATAACAAGCACTGGGAAACTAAAACAGTTATATAAATCTGTATAAAACAGCATCCCCATGGGATAGAAAGCATATATTGTACAACAATTATATAAGAAAAGCAGCTAATAATGATATACTTGCTTCTTGTATTGTCTGAGACATAGTGAAAGTCATTTATATTAGGCTTCAATAAGTAAGGTATGTATATTTTCATTTGTAAACTATTGACTGAAATTATAGTAAAATAACATAACAATTCTGAGAAAATACTTAGAAAAAAATTTAAGTAGCAGAACTGAAACGTAAAACTGAAGGAACAAATTTAAATCAAAACTAATCTTACATATTTGAATAAATTATAGATAATAATTCAAAGATTAAATACTACATTTTTATATATTATTTATAAAAGGAAACAGAAAGGTTGGAAATAAAATGATGGGAAAATATATACCATCTAAACAAAAATAAAATAAAGCTATTTGCAGTTATATTCATATCAGACTTTAAATATTTTTAAGCCAAAGAAAATTATTTCATACTAAAATGTCCAATTCACCATATAAGTATATAATATTTTATCTATTTAATAACATATTGAATAATATGGTAGATATAAAATATTGAAAAATATGGTAGATATAAAATAAATAGACAAATCAATCATCATATAGAAAATATGGATAAGCTTTTCTCTAAAACTGCTTTTTTCAAAATCTAAAAAATAAGAAAAATGTATAGTTTAGACAACAAATGCAAAATGTACTTGACAAATATAGGACACTGCACCCAACTACTAAATTCACACTCTTTAATAGTACATGGAATACTTATGTTCTCATAAAGTTAATTTCATGCCCAGATACTTTCACTGACACATGTTTTAAAACATTTGCTTTTGCAGAGATTAGCAAAAGAAAAAAAATACTTCTCAAATTTTTTCATGAGCCCAAATTATATTTGATTCAAAAACTGTCCAGGCTATTATGAGCAAAAAACACTACAGACTAATATATCTCAAGAATATGAAGAGAAAATCCATACATAGTAAATTAGATGTCATTACATATGCAAATGATAACAAAAATAATCATTATGTGAATATTTCAGGAATGCAACATGTGTTTGACAGTCAAAATATATGAACTGAACCCTATTAAATATTAAAATAATACCAATATATGCAGAAAAAATTACCAAATTAGCAATAGATGTGAACTTTTTTTTAACATGCTAATGGTTTTGTACAAAACTTTTTGTACAACTTTTATTTAATAGGAAAATATTGAAAGGTTTTTATGCTGTTTAGAAAAAGCTAGGGCTGTCCTCTATAACAATTTTTATTCAACATTTCACTGGAGATTGTCATAAAAAATACATGAACTGTAAGATTAATATAAAACAAATGAAATCATTTACTTAGGGCCTGATATGTCTGTAAATATATGTATATATCTGTGTATATATACCTAAGTAAACATATTATAGTCAGACAGATAGACTATTACAATTCATAAAGAAAACTACATTTCAATATACAGAGATGTGTTTATGTGAAATATTTATAAATGATTAGATAATAAATTTTAAGTTATTACAGCTATAGTATCAAAGTCATTTAATATATATGTATATATATTTGTATCTATCTAACATATGTAATAATTCTGCATATGCATGATTGATAACATAAAAGGTGAATAAATGTGTAAAAATAGTCAAAACATTTTTAAAGAACAAATTTGGAAGCCTTATTCTAATGATCACCAAAATCAGAAATCTGGAGTACTTAAGACATCAGGGCATTTATGTAAGATAAAATGCAGACCAATAGAATGAAATAAGAAATAACACATCCATGCATATACAAATATTTATAATAAAATGCAGCATTGCAGAAGTTTATGGAAATATTGGGCTTTTCCATAAGAGGCATTAATCATATAGTTCCTGTGGAGAGAGGTTGGGGAAGAATTTTGGCTCAAACCGAATACTACATAGTATTACTTCCAGTGACTTGTAGATATAAATGTGAAAGGTAAAATTAAAAATACTAAGAGATAAAAGATGATACCTTCATGATAATAGAGGGAAAATGATAAATTGGATTTTTAAATTAAAGCCTTTCTTACCAAATCCCATCATTAAGAGAGTTAAAACACAAGCTACAGAGTAAGAGGAGACATTTGCCATACATTTATCTAACAAAGAACCCATATGGTGAAAATACAGACAATTCCTACAAACAATTATGAAAAGACAAACTGATTTTAAAAGAATAAAGAAAAATACTACCAAAGAGATATTTCACAAGAGATTATATGAAATAGCCAAAACCGGTTTGGCTCAGAGGTAGAGCGTCGGTCTGCGGACTGAAGGGTCCCAGGTTCGATTCTGGTCAAGGGCATGTACACTGGTTGCGGGCACATCCCCAGTAGGGGGCGTGCAAGAGGCAGCTGGTCGATGGTTCTCTCTCATCGAAGTTTCTAGCTGTCTATCTCTCTCCCTTCCTCTCTGTAAAATATCAATAAAATATTTTTTAAAAGAGATTATATGAAATAAATATATGAAAGTTATCTAAACCTCATTAGTCATCAGGGAGATTCAAATTAAAAATTGAATTAAATATCATTCAACACAAATAAGAGTTACAATTTTGAATTAAATACACAGCAGTTAAGAGTAAACTGGCTTTACTCTTAAACTAGTTAGTTTAGAAGCCGTTTATCATTCCCAGCCAAAGCTCAATGTAAACATACTCTATGACCAAACAATTCTATTGCTTTATAGAAAAGCTTACATATGTTTTCAAAAAAAACATGCACAGAAATATTTCTGACTGCATAATTCATAATAGCCACCAATTGATAATAATGCAAATAGTAAACAACAGTTGAATGGGTATGTTATATTCATTCAATGAAACCCCATGAAGCAATGGGAGTGAATAAATTTTCTGCAATATAACAATATGTAAGAATCTCACAAAAATAATATTGAGAAAAAGCACATACAAAAGAAAACACGCTCTATGACTCTAATTTTTAAAAGTTCAAAATTAGGCTAATGTACTATATTATAAAGCAAATCCATGTTTATCTTCAGCTGTCAAGATGCAGGTATTGACTGAATGGTGCAGGAGGGATTTCTGGATTGCTAAAAAGGTTTGTTTTTTTTTTCTTCTTCTTCTGGATAATTAGTATCCACGTGTGTTCGAATTGTAAACATTCATTAAGCCATATAGTTTTAATTTTTGTATTTCCCTTGGTCTGTTATATTTCAACAAAAGGTATTATTATATAAGGAGAAAAGATACTATCGTAGCTAATAAAAAGGTAACATGCAAATTAACCATGACTTTCATCACAAAGATGGTGGAGTCCATAGCCACAAGATAGTGGCGCCCAGTCCTCTCAGTCCCCAGTCCAGATGAGACAACCACTGAGAACGAGAACGGGCAGCGTTCCACCCCAGACGCGGAAGGGTTCTGGGCCGCAGAGAGCCTCTGGGCAGGGGGCGCAGAGCAGCCAGGCCCCACCGAGAGCTACTGCTGCAGGGATTCGTGTGCAGGGCTGCTAGTTAAAACATAATTCGAATATTCAGATATCTTCAAACATGTAAGAATTCATGCCTACTGCTATAGTCTATTACCATATAGATATTGGATATGTTCTTTTAGATGATGTTCAGTTGCAATATAATATGTAGTATATAAAATTAATTAAGGAATTATGCTTAAAAAAGCATTCCATTTTACCAAAAGTATTATAAGAAAAATTTTGGGAGACAATGTTTTTAATTTTTTAAGAATATATTTTATTTTACTGATTTCAAAGGGGGAGAGATAGATAGAAACATCAATGAGGAGAGAGAATCATTGATGGACTGCCTCCTGCATGTGTACTACTGGGGATTGAGCCTGAAACCCGTGCATGTGGCCTGACAGAAATTGAACCATGACCCCCTGGTCCATGATGAATGCTTAATCACTAAGTCACACTTGCCAGGCAAGCATATATTTCTTTTTAAATGCAGGGGAATGGATATAGAAAGAGTATAAATATGAAATAAATCTTAAGCATAATAGTTTTTCTGATTAATCATTTTTACTTTAAATATACAGCAAATCAAATCCATCAGGACAACCATCTTGGAATAATAATATTAATTGATTGATTTAAGTGTTTACAAACAGGCCTGGAAGGATGTGGATAAAACTCATCAGTTTCTCATAGATCTGAAAGCTCCATGCATTCCTTCTATTTCAAATTGAACACCATCATGCTGTACCTAGGCCCCCTCGATCAACTTCAAATTTAACACATTCAAATTTCACCCTGCTAGCTTATCCTTGAAGTACAGTGTATTTTTAAGTTCTTGGGCTAAGATATAAAAACATGAATGCCAGAGAAATGAAGAACTGAGCACATCCTAGAATATTTGTATATTTGAAGAAGCCATTGCCAGACTTAAAGAAAATTGTGACTGGAGCAGACATTAAATGTAGCATTTGATGATATTATTCATGAGCACTGCTTAAATAAATAAGTAAATAAATATGTACGCTTATTTGTTGGTGTCACATTGCTATCACATCATGTATTTCAGTATAAAATATTAATATAAAAATGTCACTTTGGATGAATTTCTAATCGTAGGACTCTGGATACATCATGCTGAGAATGTCTATTCCCCAGTCTCTTTTACATCGACTTATGTGTCCTTTCTAACCCTGAGATACCTCCTGGTGATAGCTTGTGAGCTCAGTTGAAATAAATAAAAGATAAGTATACACACTAAACTACTAGAATGGTCTTTTAATATGTCTATTACTCATTACAGTCCATAGGCTAGAAATAGTAATTCCCTAAGAGGCTTCAGACTTCATTGGAGTAGATGTTGACATTAACCATTAACACTGGCTCTCATTCCTATTTTATTTATAAAAAAAATATATTATGATGAATATTAAAAATGTACTGACTACTCATCACTTATTTACCAACAATATGTTTTTATATTGTGACTAAAATTTCTGAATCTTAATTATAGTCAAAACTAGAAACAATGTCTGGCCTCAAAGCAAAGAAACTAGTGCTATAATTGTAATAATAAAGACAGATAATGAATATATATATATATATATATATATATATATATTCATTATCTGTCTTTATTATTACATATATATATATATGATATGCTATATCATAGACCCACTTGATCAATTGCAAATTTAACGCATTCAAAATTGATAACCCAATGAGATATGCCATCTCATCTACTTAATCTTTGCCTCAATTCTATATAGTAAATACACTGAGTGGCCAGATTATTATGACCACCTGACTTTTGTAGGCAAATTATCTGTACACTGCATCATATGGGATATGGAAGCTGAAGGCCTGTTCAAACACCTTTGCTGTCTGCAGTTACCAAGATAAAATGTCCCCAATTCATACAGGACCACAAGGATTGGACAGTCGAGCATTGGAAAAAAGTCATGTGATTTGAGGAATCACGTTTCCAGTTGCATCATGCAGATGGCAGAGTGAGGATTTCATGGAAACAGCATGAAAGCATGCACCCCACATGCATGAGTACAACCCTTCAAGCTGGTGGGGGCAGTGTTATGGTTTGGGGCATGTTTTCCTGGCATGACTTGGGCCCTTTAATTCATGTGGAACAAGTTCTGAAAAGCACAACATACCTAAGTATTGTTGCTGATCAGGTCCATCCTATCATGTTGATGGCGTATCCCAATGGAGATGGCTTCTTCCAACAAGACAATGTGCCATGCCATGGTACTCGTATTGTGCGGAAATAGTTTCAAGAATATGAGGGAGACTTTGCCTTGCTTAGGTGGCCCCCACCATCACCAGATCTCAATCCAATTGAGCATTTGTGGGACGGAGTTAAAAGAGCCATCAGGCAGCTGGTTCCACAACCATCAAATCTCACAGAACTGGACAGTGCTATCCATCAGACATGGTGTCAGATTTCTCACATCACCTTTCAACATTTAATGAAGTCAATGTCAAGAAAAATCACCACAATATTGAAGGCAAAAGGTGGCCCAACAAAGTACTGGTGGGGTGGTTATAATAATCTGGCCATTCAGTGTATAAGAGTAATTATTATCTTTATTTAGCTAAAAATTTTCATCTAAAAACAATTGCAGTGCTTGAGGTCACACACCCCTGTAAGTTACAGATTCATATAACAAACCACGTGCTATTTGACTCCAAAGTAATCATTTAAGTTGTGAAATGAGCTAGAGTAGATTCCTACTAAAGTGTTTTTGTTTAGTTTGAGTGCTTATAAATTGAGAGACACATACAAATATGACAAAATTTGGAGATAGTACTGAAACAAGACATAGAAAAATATGTATAACTAAAATGTGTGGGGTTTGTTTGTTTTTTTGCTTCTTTTGATAATTTTTTAACAGATTGGTGAGAATTTCCCACTGTTTCTGCCAACACACACATACAAAAATGCTCTGGTGAAAAATGTTAGAGAAACTTTCTTGGTTCCTAGAAAGCTATAACCCTGAAATTTTTAGATAGGTAATTATGACTTTAAAAGTACTATCCAGCCAAAACCAGTTTGGCTCAGGGGATAGAGCGTCAGTCTGCGGACTGAAAGGTCCCAGGTTCGATTCCAGTCAAGGGCATGCAACTTGGTTCTGGGCACATACCCAGGGGCAGGTGTGCAAGAGGCAGCTGATTGATGATTCTCTCTCATCGATGTTTCTAGCTCTCTATCCCTCTCTCTTCCTCTCAGTAAAAATTCAATAAAATATATATATTTTTAAAAGTACTTTCCAAACCACTGGTAAAAAAAAATGCGAGAAGAAATAAAAATTTTGGAGAACATATTTACAATGAAAAAATAAAATGTCACTCAGGAACTTTGGGGTCTTCATGAAACCAGCATGAAAACCTGGCTCCTGTCTTAATACGATGGTAGCCAACTCATGAGACCTCTCTGAACCTGTTTCACCTGTAAAGAACAGGTAGCTTTTCCCCACCTCCTAGTAGTTTCTGGAAGCAAATATGACAATTACTTAAGAGCCCCCCATAAGCCCTAAAAGTTTATTTCCGAAATAAAATGGCATGGTGCTCTTAGGACAGGTAAGTGTTGCAAATGTTGTGCAGTGCTACGCCTTTGGAAAATTTAAAGTATTATGCTCCTGTTAAAAAAAAATATTAAGGGCCAAAACCGGTTTGGCTCAGTGGTAGAGCGTCTGTCTGTGGACTGAAAGGTCCCAGGTTCGATTCCGGTCAAGGGCATGTACATTGGTTGCGGGCACATCCCCGTTAGGGGGTATGCAAGAGGCAGCTGATAGATGTTTCTCTCTCATGGATGTTTCTAACTCTATCTCTCTTCCTCTCTATAAAAAAAAATCAATGAAATATATTATTAAAAAAAAGAAAATAATATGAACAACTATATGGCAACAAATTTGACAACCTGTGTGAAATGGATAAATTTGTATAAATACAATCTTTCAAAACTGAGTCAGGAAGACTCATCCATATTTAATGAAAATATAGTGAATTTAATATCATCATCTCAGGTCTCCAAAAATATCCTTATTAATATCACATTCAGAAAACACATTAGGAATTTGTCTATTCTTGAAAAGTAGAGCAAGCTTCTCATGTGAAGTTTTCAGGAATTGACAATATTTAATAACATACTATGTCATTTTCTCCTGGAATTTTACTTAAAGCCTAATGTTTCATTGTCATTTCCAGTACTAGTTACCAATATCCTTGCATGACAGTTTATGAGGTAATTTTTTACACCATTAATTTTACAGTTTTCATGACAATGCTATGGCTAAATTTCATAATCCAATAGTTGTAGAATCAATTACTTATAGTACTGATGGGAAATTAATGATAAAGCAAAGCTCCTATTTTTTTTCCATTTATCTGTCTGCTTAAATACCCTTGGATTTGATATCCAATGTGCTCTATTTTACATGTGCTTCCTCTTTAATTAGTCGTGGGTAGGGAGGCACAGATTTTATTTTACACTTTGACTTTCTTCAACATTGCTTATGAAGCTTCATTAGTCTGGCAGCAAGTGCAAAGAGCCTGGCATCCTCAGTTTTGTATCTGGATGAAAAGAATCTTAGAGGGGAAAATACACATTTGCATGAGGGCAATATTGTCTGTTTTCAAGATGTAAGCCAAGATAAGAGGAAGCAAATTAGGGGACAAGTAGCATTTTTTTTTCATTCAAGATTTGATAACCCTAGCTTGTTGAGATCTTCAAAAATGATAGGATACTTATCCAGGCAATCTAGACCTGGACAAAGAAAATTATATCACTGGTAAGTATTCTTGATAGGACCCAAGGAAACATCTTGAGATTGGTGATGGTAAGTGAAAAGGAGGAATGGCAGGGCAGAAGGATTAGATTTTCATGCACAATTAATATCTCTCACATCCACAGAAGTTTGGCATTATTACTTTTATTTTTAATTACAAACAAGTGAATTTTAGGCAAGTTCAATAAGTCACCTAAAGTTGTAAAAGTAGCAATTTCACTGTCAGGATACAAATTCCGTTGTGACTTTTTCCAAAACTCTACATAGCTCCTTTTCTATCACAACTGGAGACTTTTTTAAGTGGTGCTTTGTTTTCAATAAATCCTAAAACACCAAAGATAAAAAGACATATTTCAATTAATGTCAGTAATAACAATGCCTACCATTGGCTATTTTCTAGGAATATGGCAATTAGTAAGAACTGAAAAAGTTCAAAGAAGTTCTAGTAACTGAATTACATTTACTGGGTACTCAGTCTGAATAGATATTTGCTATATTACCTATACCCACTCACATACCAGTCTACTAACAGGCATTTCTGCATCGTACAGCTGAGACTTTTCTTTCCATGTTATAATTTTTCACTCTGTAAGTGTTTCAAGAACTTCACTTGGTATTTAGAATATTGAGAGGAGGCTAATAAGTGTTCAGGACTGTTGACATGGGGCAGAGTTTTGCTGTTGTTGTTTTGTGTTTTTGTTTGATGTTTTGTTTTTAAATCCAAAGTGCTTTCCCCCCTCCCCAACATATGTGATTTTGCTTCCTTTAAAAAACACACACAAAAGAAACAGACAAGCCCAGTCTTTTATCCCTATTGTGCCCATTTTCCCAAGAGATATCACTATTTGAGATAATAACTTAAATATTCTTACAGTGGAGTGTTAGAGAAATGACATAGAACAGGATAGTATTTTCCTGCCAGATAATAAGCAGAGCCCACAAGCAGCATGTAACTAGTGAGGCTACTGATACACTCGCCCGGTAACTACAAAAAGAGCTTCTGCGTTCACATCTGAAGGATGTCGCACGATAACGTGAATGGCAGAGAATGGGACACGGGTATGCTCATTTTCAAGGTAGATCCTGGAATTTCCCAAAATGCACTCAGCCATGGCAACGTCCTTATATCTCTCTACTCATTGTATCTCTCCTTCATGGTCAGGACCTACTACTACCTTGTGGCTCCCCTCAAAGCCCTCAGGACCTTCATCTTGGGAGGAGAAGTCAATATATAGGTGTGTCCATCTCCCTCTTTATTGCTTTTTCATCTTATGGTGGCATTATTTCAAAACTCCTCTTCCCCCAGTGCCTTCCCTTTTAATTTTCAAAAGTCTTGCTTGGATTTTTTTTTAAATAGACAAAAACAAATTGAACTTAGTTACTTAGTTTCCTCCTTTATTCTTGCTCTAACAATTCTAATTTCCTTCCAGGCAATGTGAATTATTTTTAATTTTTTTATTAAGGTATCACATATTTGTCCTCATCCCCCAATTCCCATCCCAAACCTCTCCCCATGCATGCCCCCATCCCCTTGTTGTCCGTGACCACTGGTTAGGCTCATATGCATGCACACAAGTCTTTTGGTTGATCTCTCTCCCTTCTCCCTTCCCCTACCTTCCCTTTGAGGTCTGACAGTCTGATCCATTCTTCCCTGTCTCCGGGCAATGTGAATTTTCTATCCATCAGAGGAAGATTCAAAAATTGTGGTAGAGAGAAAAAACATACAAAAGTCCACATTCTCAGAGATTATATAGCTGCATGCATATATGTGTTTTCGTGTAAGTGATAAAAGTATGCATACACATGCACATGAACAAATATTAAAATAAAGCACTAAAATATGAGCTTCAAAGAGAGAAGGGACTGTGCCTACTTTCACATCTTGTGTTCTCAGCACATTGAAGGGTACCCATCACAGAAGAAAAAGTATATCTTAAACAATCTGACACCCTGGTTGTATCTTCTAGGTACTTGGTTAGTGTGTCCTGGATATTTCCTGTTGGCCTCTCAAGATCCACTTGCTATGCTTCACTATCCTCATACCACATGGAGCCAACTCCATGGACCTCATCACAGGGCTCTCTGGCCTCCAGCTTCATTCAATCAGCAGGTGTCACTGGCAAGAGACTGGAGGAGGGAAATATTCATTCATTCTCCCTTCCTGGAGGGTCATCAGAGTTTGCCAAAGTCTCTGCCAAAGACCAGAGCTTCCATCAGGGGAGGTAACGCATCTATTAGAGCTTCCACTCTTCTTTCTCAGTCTCAGTGACCATTCCCTCCAGGTACATCTGAAGTCTACAAGTGGTCAAAGCTCCAGGGACATGGCATTAGGTCAACCCTTGATAGCTCCCATTAATCCTAGCCATGTCGTTGTAATAGTTCCATTATTAAACACCCTTCACTTTCAAAAATTGATGATTATATGCATTTCCTATCAGGATCATTTTTTAAAATGTTTTTCCTCTGGCCTCTTAAATAAGACTTATACAGTTTCCATTTTCACTCAAATAAACCAGGACAACATTATAATAGTCCTAGCTCTTCCAAGAGCAAGAATTCTTGCTGCGCTTTTCTATTTGTTAACATTCTGTCTACCCTTCCAGCTCTGGGAACTCCTGCTGCATTTTCCCTATTCAAAGTAAAGCCGGTGTCAGATGAAGGGCAACAACACAGAAGATCATAGATAAAGAAAGAGGTTGTAAAACACGGTGCACACAAAGACTTTTCAAAGGTGAAGCATGCCACCCTGCAGGAAAGAAGTAGGGGAATGCCAAGTTAACAAACATTTCCCTGAAACGGCTGTGATTTCATTCCTTTCCCTTCACGGAATCTGCAGCTTTCCTTATCAATTGTATTTGTGTACAGCAATGATAAATACAAATCAGTGAAAAGAACCACATCTCATTTCAAAACTCCTTTCCTTCTGAATGTAGCCAGACTTCTCTTTCCTGATCACTTTTCCAGAGTTGCCTCTCAACACATTTCTTTTTATCCCAATTGCTGTTATGGTATCCTCCTCTGATTCTTCAAAGTGGTGTGTTTTCAATTCAGACCACTTATCAGAGCACAATAGTCTACAATCTTCTTCCTCTACTCCCTTTAACTAGTAAGAGTTCCCGTAGCCTTCCACAGATTTCAATGATGTTCTTCTTATTTATAATGTTTCAAGTTCTCAAACCTCACGGGAGGAATGGGGTAATTGGAAGTGTGATGGAAGGCAGTGTACACACAAGTAAAATTACCTTCCCTGCCTCAGAGGGGACAGAGCGCAGCTCAGGGGTAAGTGACTGAGAAGAGGTTATTTCCTTCTTGGATAGCAGAGATCCCACAAATTAAGTTATTGTTCAGGGGTTACTTCAGTAGGAAAGTCAGAGGCATCTATTTTTAGCCATGGTTCTCTATTCTTCTAACACAATGATATCTCCAACATTATTTCTAATGTTTACCCCATGGAAAGAGCCTCGCCTCTTAGAAACGAATTATATCAAATTCATGAATACAATAATAAAATATATACCCAAGTCAATTTTGATAAGCTTTGAACTATATTGCTCATTTCCTCGGTAAGTTCAAATGCACCCTTGCCAAAGGCTTTATCCTGGTGTTCAATGATTTCTTTTGTTTTTACAGTGTTGGAGCAGTCTTGCAGAAAGCACTCAAGTAACTCTATCCCTGTGAGATGGACGTTTTAGTTACTTTGAGGTTTAAGGATTTAGAGGAAAGTTGAAAGCCACTTGCATGTTGATTTTGCAATGAATATATTGTTGTAGTCGTAGTCGGATTCACTACCACAATTAGTTGCTCCTACACAAACAAGAGCAAAAATATCTCATGCTAAAGGTGATAAAACTTTCCCCAAAAATAAGTGAAATAATATGGATTTATCTCTTATTAAAAATGAACCTGATCTTAGAATTCATATTAATTTAATGGCGTTAGTTACTGTCTGAATCCCTTCATTTATCAGAAAACATTAAGAAGTTTGTCAATATGCAATAGAAATTTATAATGGATATAAACAGCTTTCAAAGTAAATTGTCTTTAAACTACTTTCACCAAACAATAAGACAGGTTTTAAAATACAGTAATAAATATAGAAGTAACAAATAATATGGATCACTTTGCATCAGGCATTGCTCTAAGTGCTTAAAATATCATTTCATTGAATCCACAAAAGTACCCTAGGATGTAAGTTATTATTAACTCCATTTTACATATAGGGACAATGGGATATAGAGGATTAAGTAACAGGCCAACATGGCAGATCTGGCGTTCATAAAAGAGATCTATCCCTGCCCAAGGCCATGTTTTTATTCAACATGGAAAACATTAACTGTAATAAAAACTATTTTTCTGTTATATAATTTGTAGGAGTTCTTTTCAAAGTCCCCCAAAATTCACTGGTATATTTTAAATCGGAATTCAGTTTTCTCAGCAAACACTTTCCTTTTCAATTTATTGCATTAGGGCAAGTCCACCAGTTGATGCACACGATTACAAGAGTTTTAAAATAAACATGTATTTAGCATATTAAAATCAGTAATTTAATGACCAAGTACAGAATGTTTTCAGTCCTAAAAGAACCAGTTAACTACAGCTCCTATTTACAAGTGCTACTTTTAAAAATGCAAGCTTTAATTGCTCCCAAAGTTTGGACTCTTAAATATGAGGGAGTTCAATGTATTTACATTTCTAAGACCAATAAGCATAAATTACAAGACAAAGTTAGAATCAGAGGTCTTATCTTTTGACCATTACAAATGAGGGCACATGTGTACAAACACCTGTTCAAATCCTCTTTCAACTCATTTTAGACTCAATCCCATTTTGTCTAAATGTTCTATCCAGGGCCCGAATTTGGTTGAGGCCAAGAAGTGGTTATATCATTTTTCTTTGTTTTACAATAGTCTTTTTTTTTCTTCTAGAACAATGTTTATTTTTATTTTCAGTAAACATGAATTAATTTTGATTAATTTTTCTTTCTATAATCATTTTAGTTAACAGAGAAGAAAAACTACTGATGAATGTTAGTAAAGATTAGTTTAATCATAATCAATATGCAATAGACTAACTAGAAGAAAAATGACAGATTGGGAGTAAAAATGACAGATTGGGAGTATTTCTAATTCTTATTCAAAACAATGGCAAAATCCAAAATATATAAAGAAAACAGAAATTAAAATGCAAATGCTGGAAATCCTGAGAAATATACAAATGATAAAAAACCAACCAACTCACAAGTAGAAAAGTTAATGGTCAATAAATGTATGAAAATATTGTTTATCAAATAAAAAACCGGAATATGAAATTGAAATAATAAAATGTTTTTTTTTTAATATTCATGACTCAAAAATTAACAGATTGATAATATTTTTATAGGTGAAGTTTGGGGAATATATTCTTTTCAATCTTTAAACTGGCAAAATAAAGAGCCCAATAAAGTATAATACTTATAAATACCTGGAAAATAATTTATCTCGTATAGTGTGAAACTGTGGGGTAAATGCAACATAATACTTTGTAGGGAATTTAGTTTATGTGTAAACTAAATATGAAAAATTTAATTTCCCCTAAAATTAAAAATAGTCAAAACTTTTATTAATGTCTAATTTACATAGTGTAGAGAAATAACTGCATTGTATACAATCATGCACATATGAAAATCCATTAAATCAAGCCGAAACCGGTTTGGCTCAGTGGATATAGCTTCGGCCTGCAGACTCAAGGGTTCCAGGTTCGATTCTGGTCAAGGGCATGCACCTTGGTTTCAGGCACATCCCCAGTGGGGATTGTACAGGTGGCAGCTGATTGATATTTCTCTCTCATCGATGTTTCTAGCTCTCTATCTCTCTCCCTTCTTCTCTGTAAAAAAAATCAATAAAGTATATATTTTTTTAAATTTTATTGCATCATTATATTAGAAGCAAATTGTTTCAACTATCAAAATAAAATGGTTTAAAAAATACTAGGAAACGGTTTAATGAATGAAGTAAATACATTTATATAGAAAGATCTTAATATATGTTTTAAGAGATAAAGTCAGTAATTAGAATTATGTATAAAACATGTTATAGACATTTTTCTACATTTAGATATCTATTATGTATAGAAATAGATGACATAAGTATAGATACAACATTTTATTTTGATTCCAGTGAGTGCCAATACAAGAGTACTTCTTTCTTGAGTTTTTAACAAAATAATTTATTCAGCTGAAACCGGTTTGGCTCAGTGGTAGAGCATCGGTCCGTGGACTGAAGGGTCTCGGGTTCAATTCCGGTCAAGGGCATGTACATTGGTTGTGGGCACATCCTCGGTAGCGGGTGTGCAAGAGGCAGCTGATTGATGTTTCTCTCTTATTGACATTTCTAGCTCTCTATCTCTCTCCCTCCCTCTCTGTAAAATATCAATAAAATATATTTTTAAAATAATAATTTATTCATACATTCTTTATGTAATAAACTAGAGACCTGGTGCATGAGATTCATGCACTTGCGGCAGAGGGGAGGGGATCCCTCTGTCCAGCCTGTGCCCTCTAGTAGTCTGAAAGGCCTCGGGGTATGTGGGAGCGCACTGACCACCAGGGTACAGCTCCTGCATTGAGCATATGCTCCCTGATGGTCAGTGTGTGTCATAGAGACCCGTTGTTCCACCATTCAGTCAATTTGCATATGAGCCTTTTATTATATAGGATATTTTAAATTGGACGAGAAAAATAAAAATGGCTCTTGTTAAGTTTATTACCGTAAGGATCCAAACATTTTTCTTCTGCGTAGGAAGGGGTTTTTAGAATGACATACAAAAAATATTCATAATAAAATTTATTCTAAATTGTTTTAATCAGAAATACAGGTTGACTGATTTTTCTATTACTTTAAATATTGTCACTGCTTTCCTAAAACATATAGTCAGTGGAATTTGTTGAAAAATGGAGCTAGAAAATCAAAAGATGCAGGATGTTTGCATCTGACAGTCTTCAGTCCTCTCTCAGCTCAGCCTGAAGTCAATGATCCAATGTTTCTGCCTTGTGATGTTCAGCAGGCTCACTTCAAAAACACACCACAAAGGAGATGATATGTTTTCGCCTTAAGTTTAACACACCCATCTCCTTCTTTAGACAAGTTGAAGTCCTATTGGAAAAATGTTATTCAAACTTTTTTTGATGAACAGAATCATCGGGGAATTAAAAAAGAAATATATATATATATATATATATATATATATATATATATATATATATATATATATATATAGCTGGAAATTCTTACTCAGAAAGCCTGTGGCAACTTCAGCAATCAATGCATGTGTGTGTGTGTGTGTGTGTGTGTGTGTGTGTGTGTGTGTGTGTACTACTATATGTATGTGTATGTTGTCTGTGTATCTGTGTTTCTGGAAGCTAGAAAGACCTACATAGAGTATGTATAATTAAGAGGTCCGAGATTTTAAAATCATTCATGTTTTCTATAAACATTGTATATAATGAGTGGGCCACCTGGTACTATTTTTTCTTCCAAGTTTAAGTACACTATTGCTTGAGAGGATGGTGGAATTCTGAATATTGAGATCTGTATGTTAGTGGTTGTTATGGATTGAATTGTAGGCTCAAAAAATGACATACCGACATTCTAACAGGCCCCTTCCCCCTAACCAGATACCTGTCAATATGACCTGATTTGGTAATAAGGTCTTTGCAGATATAATCAAATTAAGATGAGGTCATTAGACTGGACCCAAAGGAACACAGACAGACAGATGGAAGATAGCCATGTGAAGACAAAGATCACAGTTAGTGCTGCGATAAACCGAGATTGCTGGGGCCACCAAAAGCTGGAAGAGGCAAGGAAGGATCCTCCCATAGAGGCTCTGAAGGTGGTGTGGCCTCAGAGACATGTACTAGACCCTAACTTCAAGTAAATTCAATGAAACAGAAGATATGGGGGTTATTTCTGTTTTATAACTTTCTTCTTTTTCTCAGACTTTTTAAGTTGTTTATAACTGAATTGAAGTGAGTTTGCAATCAGTATTATTGAATGTAAGCTTGAGGTTATTTTTACTTAGTGGAATTTTGACCATTTAACAAATATGAAAATTCTCTAACCTTCAATTTTCTCAGGTATTATACATAATTAATAATGTGAATTTCAGAGTATTTTTGTACAATTAAGGAAAATATATAAAAGTACCTGGTATTGTGTGTGGAAGATAGAAAGTCCACACACACGCACACACACACACACACACACACACACACACACACATCAATATTTAAGAGATGTCAACACTTTTTTGTATTATTAAATATCTCTGATTAAAATAATCTAACATAAGAAAATTCCAAACAAAAGAAAGTATTTTGCATACTTAGAAGCATAAAGCCCTGTTAAGAAGTCATATTTAGATTTTTGAGTGCATAAAGGTCCAATTTTAATCTGATTAGTACTTTCTGAGGAAAACACACTAATATCCTATGTAATAAAAGGATAATATGCAAATCAACCAAACAGCCCAACAACCGGTCGCTATGATATGCACTGACCACCAGAGGGCAGATGCTCAATACAGGAGCTGCCCCCAGCCTGCAGGCCCCGATCCCTCCCAGCCAACCTCTCAGTCCTTCCCCCTTGGCAGCAGGCTCTAGTCACCTGATGTCAAACAGGGTACCCAGGGTGGGTGGCAGTGGCAGATGCAGGAGGTACCAGGTCAAGGTCCTTGCCTTGCTGGTTGCCCCACACACAGAGGGCGACCAGAGGCAGGCGGCAGAATCTGTGAGTGGGAGGGAGAAGCCAACTTTTCTGTCCCTCCGCCTGGCCAACAGGCTTCGAACGCACAATGAGGAATGGGGAACCGGAGGTGGGTGGCTGGCGGGGAAGATGGCCCTGATTGCAGATCAGACCTAGGAACCGTACCCACACATGAATTTCCTGTGCCAGGCCTCAGTTATTAATAATAAAGAAGTAAATGCTCACAGAGCAACTGATTTTTTTTAAAGTAAAGATATTATTTGTTTTACTTACTGGATACAAGTGGTCCAAATGGATCTGCTTACTTCAGTAATTTCAATACTCTCATCAAAAATCTTAGAGTAATACAGAAAATTCCCAGGAAAATTATGTTACAGATTTTTCCTCACAAGATTATAGCATCAATAAGAAATAAAATCTCTTATCAATTCTTTTCATGGATGTGATGAATGCAAGTCAATTCTCTATTGTATAAGTATAAACAGCCGAAATTTAATCATCTTTATTTTTTCCAGCTTCAATTACTTTGAGGAATAGATCTGCATTAGTGTAATGGAATCCCTGATCTCCTCCACCTGAACAGCTTTGTACACCACAATTTTTTTTTAATTTTCCAAAAGCTACTAATCCATAAAGCATCATTCTACCGTGAAGACTGCTAATTCTCTAGACAAAAATAATGTGGAATATTATTATTTTGTCATGACACTTTTTCATTTAGTTTAGTCAGGCAACAAATATTTATTTACTTTATGTAAACACTGTGTTAAACTCTGAGAAGACAGGCTTGAAGGAACAGTCATAAACTTGGCTTTTTAAAAAAACACCTTAATTCTTCCACAAGCATATACCATTTTAGCACAAGGCACTGTACTATGTATGCATGTCAGCATACATGTTATTTTATACCAGAATGACCAATTGCTATGATGCACACTGTTCCAGCCAACCAGCCTGATCCAGGTCCCTATCAGTCCCCCAAACCTCCAGCGGCCCCTCCCCCCAGCTGGCCTGGCCCCCCAATTGGCGCCACCCCCTCCCTGATGTAGGCAGGGTTGGTCAACTGCCTGTGGCATCTACTCCCTGCTGGCCTGGCCCTGATTGGCCTTCATCAGGGCTGGCTGGCTGGCTAGACTCCACCTGAGCACAAATTCATGCACTAGGCCTCCAAGCCTATCTAATTGATCGTACCCCCACTACACTAACAAGCCATGTCCACCAACCAATCAAGATCAATTATGCAAATTAACTCTACCAAGCTGGCTGTGGCCACAGCCACGGAGTGAGCAGGATGCTTGGGTTTCCCCAGCAATGGAGGAAGCCAAGCTTTCCACACACCCTGGCTGGCCTTGGACTACACTCAAGGCTACAAAGTTTCAATTATAGAAGATAAATAAATCCCAACAAAAATGGCGGCAGCCATGTTGCTGAACAGAGCAGGAGCCTTGGCTTGCACCCAACAGTGGAGGAATCCAAGCTTCCCACACACCCTAGCCAGCAGTGGACTCCATTCAAAGCTACAAAGTTTTAATTATAGAAGATAAATAAATCCCAACAAATATGACTGTGGCCACTGAGCAAGCAGGAGGCTTCTGTTTCCCTGGCAATGGAGGAAGTTAAGATTTTCACCAGCCCTGACCTGCCCTACCTAGCCTCTGCTCAAGGCTACTAAATTTCAATTATAGAAGATAAATCAATCCCAGATACTAGAGCCTCTGCTTGGGTCGCCAGTGGACATGGCCGGCCTGCAAACCACCACAGGCCCCTCACCCAGGCCACCCCATGATTCAGGACACCCTTCATGGAAAACCAGCCAGCCCCCAATTATGCACCAGGCCTCTATCCTATCTAATAAAAGAGTAATATGCAAATTGACATCACTCCAACACACAAGATGACTTCCCCCATGTGGACACAAGATGGCTGCCACAAGATGGTGAGCAGGGAAGTGACCAATTCTGCAAGGGAGGGAAGTTGTGGGCAATCAGGCCAGCAGGAGAGGGCAGTTAGAAGGGACCAGGGCTGCAAGGGAGGGCAGTTGGGGTAGATCAAGCCTTCAGAGTAGGGCAATTAGGGGCAATTGGGCTGGCAGGGAAGCAGTTAGGCATCAATCAGGCTGGCAGGGGAGTGGTTAGGGGATAATCAGGCTGGCAGGCAGAAGAGGTTAGGGATAATCAGGAAGGCAGGCAGGCAGGCAAACAATTGGGAGGCAGCAGTCCTGGATTGGAGAGGGTGAAGGCTGACCTGAGGGACATAACCCTCTACACATAAATTTTGTGCACAGGGCCTCTAGTATATACATAAATATATATACAGAAAATTCCAATGTACATTTATTTTATTAGAACGATAGACCTTAAGCTTTACTAACATGTAATATACATGGAGATGTTATTTGTACATATTTTATAAATAAAGATACACATATTTAGTTATATACTAAAAGAATCTAGGAAATTATATGTTATCAGTTTCTCATACATCCATCATAGCAATATTTTGTTGGATTTTAGTTTGCTCCTTTAAAATATAAATTGCCTTTTTATTTATTAATATGCCTAGCATAGTATTTAGCACAGAGTTCCAAAAGCATGAACTAATTTTTAACGTGTCAGTTACACAAATATGGAATATACAGCCTTCTAAGATGGTAAATTCCACTTTGCAGAAGTTCTTCATGCAGAAATGTTGAGAGAATATTAAAGCGGTTGCAGAAAATAACATACTGGGTCAGATAAACTATGGGATGTTTTAAATTAATTTCTGTACTAATTCTCTATTAATGTACAATTACTATTTATTACCTTCTTAACAATGATATATGAATAGAAATAAATATATATTATGCCCCTTTTGTGGAAAACATGCATGTTCACAGTATATTATTGTGTTTAATCTATTACCCAGTCATTGGAATATTTATTTTCTTTGAAACAATATGGTTGCTAAAATACGTGTTAGCATTCTTAAACAAAAATTGTCATTCTATACCTTGTCACTTTCCTGTAAGACTGGAAAACACCTACCATGACCTAGCCAATCCATAAGGCAAATGATAAATATTTATGTGTTTTCAGATATGATTTGCACTTGCCAAGAGTTATGTAAAGGTCTACAGAAGAGGCTGAAAATAGACAGGAAGAAATAAGGGAAGAACAAAATGGGGCTAAAGAGACTGATAGGGCCAAACTTTAAAAAACAATTGTCCACCTAAATACCCGTGCAGAAGAGGAGGAGTTTACTTTGAACTGCAAAGCCTGCATCTTGTTTCACACAAGAGTTTGGAATGGAGGCTCAGTGGCTTTTGGCAGATGTCCTCCTACATCTGGTCTCAGAGATGCAAGGGAGGCAAAGCTCCACACGCAAATTGCCCAGGCTAGCACTTTTTACAGGAAACAACTTGCTCTGTACCACAAGGAAGAGGGCCCCAGTTGAACAGCCTAGAAGGTTAATGAGAGGTCTCCCTATCCCACACCAGAGCCTCCTGCCAACAGCTACACCAGAAAGTCCAGCTCCTTCACTTAGCAGAAATGAAAACAAACTGACAAAGAGATTTTGAAAAACACAATAAGAAAATATGTAAACAATGGAGTGAATTTTCTCAACAAAGATATATTTTCTCGGAGGAAAATATAATAATGATCAACACTTTACCATAAAGTAACTAAAAATTAATTGTAAAGAAGATTACAGGGGAGAAAACTAAGAATTCAGGGTCAACATGATCAGACAAAAGGACTTGAAAAATGAGCTAGAAAACAGAAAAACAAAAATAAAGACTTAACTTATGGGAATTGATATGTCATAGGCTGGGCCCTCAAAATAAAATGGAACTGATCCTAAAGGGAAAGAGGTATGCAAACATGTTATTTGGGGGTGCAGTTTCAGGAATGTATAAGCTAGGGGAAACTAAGTGAGATCTTAATTTCTAAGTGAGAACTTAATTCCTGCGGTTTCAAGGGATGCATAAGCTAGAGGAAAGTAGGAGAGAACCAGAGTGGCAGAGTGTTTCACTGCTTTTCCTGAAGAACACTTTACTAGAGGCCCTCTTGGACCCTTGAGCCTCCTGCCCTACAGATAGGGAAGCAGAATTTACTCTCTTAGTCAAAGCTTGCCCCACTTGGCCTCAACCCTTCCATGCTTCTGAATTGCACCACTGGGCTCCCCAGAAGCTGCTGTGAAAGCCAGTTCCCAACACAGCCATGAGGGCCTCCTGGGCCCTGCCCAGGCCAGCGAACTCCCTGTCTGCCCAATGCCGCCCGCAGACATAGGCCTCGCCTGGTCTACACGGCTGACAAGCACACCCTGCCGCCGTTCCTCATGCTCCCGCAGCATCAGAAGAGCCCCAGAGCTAAATGGGGAGCCAAGGAAGCAGGCATCAAGCTACACACCATTGAGATTTGTGCCTGATTTTATTTCCTAGATGTGACAGGAAAGACCTGGGAGCAACTACCAAAAAAACACCTTTGGTCTTTAGAGCCTGTGACAGCAACAGTGATCTAACTGCCTGCCTGTGAGCAGAGGAAGCTCTTGCTAGGGATAACTGTAGCCAGAAAGCAAACAAGGTCACAGCTCCAGGGTGGCGCATAAACTGAGCCCGGCGCAGTGCGGCAGCTCAGAACGCAGTGTGCAATGATGATGTAGACACAATGCAACCAGATACAAGTGAGAATGCACGGGAGGAAGAAGGTGCCAAGGAGGCGAAGTTGGCTGATCGCCTCACGTAGGTTGGAAGGTAAAGAATATCTCTGATAGTTTCCAAACCAAGTAATAGGAATATAAACATATTTAACAGATTCAATGGAAACACTGAGAAAGACTACATCATTTCTGGAATGGCATAGGAGAGAGACGGAAAAGAGGGGACAATTCTTTTCGATGAAAATAAATGAAATTAACTTGCTTAAGAAATGTAGTAATATGGTCAAGATCACAAAAGTATTAAGTAGCAGGATCAGGAAAAAAATCAGGTCTCCTGAAATAGCACCCTGCAAAGCACTATTTCATAACATTTAAAAAACAGATAATAGGCCTTAGAAAACTTTGAGCTGTAAGCAACAGGAGGCATGAACATGTGCATACCCAAAAACATGGAGGTGCAGGTGAATACACACATTCATATGCATACACCTTAAGGTAAGCCAGAATTCATTATGAGCATTGCACACCTAGTCTTATTTTAATGAACTGTAAGTTTAAAGAGGGTAAAAATCCCATCTTCTACTCTTATTTCAATTTGGACCTTTGACTTTATAAGATAAAGCTTTCTTTAGACACTTAGGAGAGTTATGATGAAATGTGTGCATGTGAAATGCTAAAGAAAGACTCTTCTACCACAGACATGGCCATATGTTGAGTGAATAGCATGCTATGTAGATGAAGTCTATTGCCTTAGTTAAGATACTCAAGGAGCCCAGCCAGATTGGCTCAGTGGCTGAGAGTTGACCTATGAACTATGAGGTCACAGTTCAATTGCAGGCCAGTAGGGGGCGTGCAAAAAGGCAGCTGATCAACGATTCTCAATGATGTTTCTTTCTCCCTAAAATCAATAAAAAATTATATATATATTAAAAGGTATTCAAGGAATTCACAAAAGTTGCTGTTGATCTCAAGCTTAATGCCCTCTTCTTTAGAAAACAAACAAGATTCAAAAATAGTTCCATCTAACTTGCAAAATGCATTTGGAACATAACTCTGGACTATGACACGAACCTACCATTCGAGTTTTCAATCTTGCTTCCAAACTTTTGGCAATTTATTCTTTTTAGTTCGTGCTGCAGTCAAAACTAGAAATGTTAGGGTCATTTGTTTTCTTTTTTTTTTCTGCTGTAAAGTATACTTAGCCACTTTATTAGTGCACTTGAAATATTGTTTGAATTCTTCCAGATTGACACATTGAACAAGGAAAAGGTGAAAATGGCCAGAGGAATAGATTTAGAAAGATGCAGAAGTGTTAGAGATAAATGGCCAAAGAATCAAGTGACAGGCCTCCTTTATTTGGCACTGTTTACTCAGGCCCGGCAATCGGAAGCCTGATGGACACTTTGCTTCTGAGAAGTGTCAGCGGGTCATCAAGCCAAATCCTGGCTCCACGTTCTGTGGATATTTGCAATACAGGCTTGTTCCAAGGGTCACGGAAGTTGAGCTTAGTTTTTCATTTGATGCCAAGCTATATCAACAAATTTCAGAAAGAATGCACTGCACCCGGAAACCTTCGTGAGCTGCCTACCCCGGAAGAATGGCTGCTCTGACAGCAGCCATTTGGTATGTGGCACAGCTGGACCTCAAGGGTGAGGAACAGCTAGTCTATTAGGGCTGATTTCTTTCTTTTTTTTTTCCTCCCCAAACACAGAATCCCCATCCATATCTGTCTTCTGGCCATGGCTCAGTGACTGTCCGAACCAGGAAAACAAGATTTGACAGGCTGATGGGCGCACTGAAAAAATGACAACAAAGTGTGAGAAAGCAGTGACTCACCCAGTGGCCTGGGGTCCAGATGATGCCAACGCAACGGTGGCCTGAAACCTGTGTTTTCCCAAGGCTCAGAGCAGTGCATCCCAGACTGGTTGTGCCTGCCAATGGGCAGATGTCTGGAACAACCTAGGGCAGGGAGAACCCAAAGAGTGTTTCAGGAACAAGAGATGAGGAAAGAGCTTCTCCTACGTGCTGTCATGTCACAGTCAGTTCCCAAAGATCTCCAGCATTCAAGGGCCTGGTGGTAGAGACTATTGATTCCGAATGTCTTGTCAGGGGATGATAAGGAAGAAGGGAGGGGTGCCTCCACGCGTACAGAGACACATAGCTCTCTCCAACAGAGATGCTTAGCGAATGTCTCAGAGTGAGGAGCGCAGGCAACCGAATTTGTTCACTTGCTGTTTTACCCTATAATCAGCCTTCTGGCAAAGCAGAGGTCATTCATCAGTGCTTCCAAGAAGGGGCAGTTCAAGCCTTCCATGGAGGCTCTGTGACCACTGAACTTCATGTAGCGTCTGTGTTTTGGGTGGTGGGCTGGACAACTACACAGGCTGGAGCACGCTGGAAAATAAACAGTTGAGAACCCAATATATTTATGCTCATGGAAGATCATGGGGCAGGCCTGTTGCCTTTATAGGATGACTGTTTTTCTCCCTATGAGGTGCAGGGTTGTTAATAATTCCCATTGGTGACACAGCCCCGCCTTCGGTGGCCTGCATTGCTGCAGCCCTGCACCAAGGGTGCTAATACTTGGCAGGTGCCCTGGTTTCTGCGCTGTGTGCACAACTTAAACACATGCACCCAACACCAAAGGAAGCTCATGAACAATCAGCTGACATTATAAACAATGGTTGCACTTTAAAGAAAAAGACTAGAAACCCACCATAGAGCTTCACAGGATTACTGTAAATCAGAATTACTTCTCGCCCCCAAGTTGAGATGGGCCCATATGGAACAGATGAAGTATAATTTCATCACATAGTGCCTGCCAGTCCCCCCTACTGTGTAGTGGTTCAAACACAAACTCTGGTATCCAACAAATCACTGTTAATAATCTCTCTACCACTCTCTACGTGGCTCTGGGAAACCCTAATCTTTTTAAGCATTGGAGAATTCATGTACCAAAAAAGAAAGACAGAAATCATATCTAACTCATGGGGCTTTTATGAGGATTAAAGAAGATAGTGTTGAAGTGCTCCACATAGAGCCCTATAGCACAAGAGCCTGAAAAATGTTAGTCATAACAATTACGATTACCATTGCTGTTCCAAATAAGGTATCTCTCCTCCCATCCGAAATTTATTTCTAATATGGAGTTCTATTATGGGATGGCCTCCCAACTAATGTAGGTTACACTGAGTATGTAAAGTGTGTTTGGGACAGAGCAACAGATCATATCACAAGGCAGGCTAAATAGAGCATGCTACCAGCTCGGTGGAAGCGAGGAGGCCTTTGGCACATGCGTGGTAGGACAGATTTGAAGAAGAACGCACTGAAAACAAAAGTAATAAAGGATGAAGACAAAACAAATCTATTCAGTAAGTGTGTCATTGGTTGTGAGCCCTCTCACCACAGGTTGAAGGTTCCAGATAAATCCAACACAAAGGAGAGAGCCACACCTAGAGACTCCCATCCTGTTGTCTGTTCCTCATTATATTCTGCAATAGCATGAGTTTCTCAAAGGTGAATCCCTCAGCTGCTATTACCTCTACATACAATGCAAAGACATTTTGGATAGCACTTCAAATGCTCTAATTCAGTGGTTCTCAACCTTTCTAATGCTGCGACCCTTTAACACAGTTTCTCATGTTGTGGTGACCTCCAACCATAAAATTATTCTCATTGCTACTTCATAACTGTAATTTTGCTCCTGTTAATGAATCGTAATGTAAACATCTGTGTTTTCCGATGGTCTTAGGCGACCCACAGGCTGAGAACCACTAACAGGGTCACCCAAGACCACCGGAAAACACAGATATTTACACAATCCATTAAAAGTAGCAAAATTACAGTTATGAAGTAACAACGAAAATAATTTTATGGTTGGGGGGTCACCACAACATGAGGAACTGTATTAAAGGGCCACAGAATTAGAAAGGTTGAGAACCTCTGCAAACCTGGAATTTCTCTCTCTTAGTCCATAGCCCTCTGACCCTCCGTTTCTCCCTTGTTTATACCTGAGAGATAATTCCCAGCCTGTACTGAGTTGAGAGGCTCAGATGGAACCAGACCTATGACAATGCTTGTGAAATGTCAGACACTGCTGAAGGTTCAGTTCTGGGGAATCAAACAGCCATCAACCTACCACCCTCTTCTAGGACAATAGTTGCCAACCGGTGGTCCGAGGACCACGGGTGGTCTGGGAGGTCCGAAAGGTTGGCCATGCTGTTCTAGAGCACAATGTCTGCAGTACCAAAAAAAAACTGCCAGGGCCTTAGTGACAGAAAGATGTGGGTTCAGATCTGAGCTCTAACCCTTAACTGATTATGTGACCTTGGTCAATTATTTAAGATACCTTTAAATTACAGTTGCATAATATTTGAAATGATGCTAATTCGTACATATATAGGATATATTATATACATATGTGATAGAGAGGTGATTGAATTAAATCATTTACTTAGAAGATTTTTAGCAACAACAACAAAAATAGTTATGAGAGGAACCAAATGTGTCATAAGTGTGTACGTGTGGGGGGAGGTAAGGGGGGAACATATATTTCCGTGACAGGGATGACAGGAATCTAAATAATTAGTGATCAGAAGAGTTAAGAATGCTTTTTAGCTTGCCTCAGCAGATAGCATACATTTTCAAAACTGGGTTTGCTGGAAAGGATTTGACTGAAAACTGGGAGGGAAAATAGAGACAATTTAGTTTTCATGAAAAGGCATTCTAACAACTGACACAAACACAAAAACTAAAGTGTTTCTAATTAGCAATATAAATAAATAATCCTAGGACAGTCCTTAAGAAGCATAAGGAAAACCTCCTTTTTTACTGAAATGTCTTAATGACCCCCCCGAAGATTAAAATCTATGAGTGGTGGTAACAATGCATGAGAGGTACCACTGTAAAGACAGCCTGGCCAGGGTGGCTATGAGCCAAGAGCTCTTAGGATAGACCTCCCCACCCCCAAAACACTCACATCCTTCAAGGTGCTGAACAGGTTTTGACCTTGTAGCAATCCATGGAGCTAAAAATCACAGGTCACTTCATTATTCTTGGAACATATTTGTCCTTTCTTAAAATAACAAAGAAAAACAGAAAAACTTTCAATGAATGAAAAACATAACATTAGAGATGACATCTTACAGTACATAATTTTCTACCCAAATATACTGTAGAAAAAGGAGCAGTGCACCTGTGAAGGCAATAGTAAAAATATTTTATGCAGGTAAAAAGATCAAGCCATATGTTATAACAATCCAATTCTAAGTAAAATGTGCCTGCATCTTAGAGTTCAGGATATAGGTTAGCATGATATTCAGGAGTGTGGACATCATAGGTTTTGGATAAGAAAGACACAATGAGACAAGTAAATTGTAACATGCTTCCTAGTCCACAAGGTGTTAACATTTGGCCTTTGAGATGTTGCATGACAGCACTTACATCTTGAGGACTAACTTCATGTACCTAGTTATATGGGAACGGTTAGTTGTAACCTGATTTTCCTTGGAGCAAATATCAATGTTAAGGCAAAGGCACTAACTAACTAAAGATCAGAAAGGAAATAATAAGACAGGATTATACTCCCTATACCGCATCAATTTATAATTTTTTTAGCTATATCATCACATTTACTGTAGTCATGTTCAAGCTCTACTTTCCAAATTGTTTTTTAGTATTATTTCTGGAAGAAATTCCCATAGACTACCAAATGAAGAGCACGTCTGACAAATGAAACAAGCTATTATTTTTTAAAACCTGAGAAGTACAAATTATTTTCAAATACTTGAGGATAAACTTAAACAGTTAAATACACGTGTAAGCGAAATGCATTATCCTTTTTGTGTGAATTTATAAATGCATGGGTAGTCTCTGATAGCTATTCTGATATTTAATTCTTATCTACAGTAAGGAATAGGGAAAAATTATCATGAGATTATGAAATTAGAAAGGGAAATGGAAATAAAAGAAGGGCTAAGAGAACTGTAAGACTAGTTACACCTGAATTGGCACCATTTCTTAAAAATAGAGATGTTGTCAAGCCGGCATAGTTCACTGGCTGAGCATTGACCTATAAACCAGGCAGTCGGGGCTCCATTCCCAGTCAGGAAACATGCCTGGGGGTGCAGATTTGATCCCCAGTATGGGGAGTGTAGGTGGCAGCCAATCAATGATCCTCTCTCAACATTGATCTTTCTTTCTCTCTTTCCCTTGCCCTTCCTCTCTGAAATCAGTAACAAATATACTTTAAAAATAGAGATGTTAATATTGTAGGAAGATAGTTATCACTGTAAATCATTAGGTGTCTCAGACTTAAAAGTAAAAAAAAAAATGTCAGTTATATCTCATGATTTCCCCAAATTATTATTGAAAAAAAATAAAAAACAATAAAAAACTGGTGAGACAATGAGAACAAAAAAACTGCCTCTGGTTGTATTTTTACTTGTTATTCTCCAAACACTTCATCATGATTTGGCTCACTTTTTAGTTCAAAAGATTCACATTCTAAACAAAAAGAATATATGATGATGGAACCAGCATATGCTTAGAATATTTATATAAGCTTGAATTTTAAGGGACATTAATAAATAAGTTATTTTGACATTCTATGTTCCAGTGGGAGGGAAACAAACAGCAGATAGTCATAATTCCATATAATAAACAGATAAACAGTCATGATTCCATATAAAAAAACTTTTAGAATGAAATTAAAATGAGTGAACTTTGGAATTACAAATTTAATTTATTTTCTTAAAATATGTATTATTCTTGCCAAAACTGGTTTAGCGCAGTGTATAGAGCGTCAGCCTGCGGACTGAAGGGTCCCGTGTTCGATTCTGGTCAAGGGCATGTACCTGGGTTGCGGGCTCATCCCCAGTAGGAGGTGTGCAAGAGGCAGCTGATCGATGATTCCCTCTCATCGATGTTTCTAACTCTCTAACCCTCTCTTTTCCTCTCTGTAAAAAATCAATAAAATATGTTGAAAAAAATATGTCTTATTCTTGCTTCAAATGCATTTATTATTTATAATATGCTCTAAGAAACACTAAGTTCAGCAACTAATAATTGAGTAAAAAAATACAGAATCAATTACAGTTGTGAAAAAAAATGGTACATATTAAAGTGAAAATAGGAATCAAATATTTATTTTCATAAATTTATTTTATATCCCTACTATACTAATAGATTAGACGTTCATTATTTTAAGTAATGTAAATTAATTAATAAAAATTAGATAATTCATAAATCAAGGATAAATGTGTGATTGTACTGTAAAATATAAACATTTGATGATTTCAGTACTTTCATATGAATAAGGAAACATTTTTGTAAGAGAATATATTAATATTATATTTAAAAACTTAAGAATTGTTTATGCATTTTCTATACATCCTTGGTAAGTGTGGATTTATTATAAGCAGGACATCTGACAAATTAAACAATTTGACAAAGAGTAGGGTCAGGTTTCTTATTAATAAATAGTATCTCTGCTATGCAGTAAAAGAGTATTGAGCTAAAAGCAGAGGGACATGGATATTAATTTGGCTTCTGCCATCAACTATCAGAGTGATCTGAGCAAGCTGCTGCTGCCGGATGTTTTAATTTCTTTATGAAACCATCAGAATTATTTAGGCTGAGTAGATCCAGAGGAATCAGAGTTGTGCTATGTCTAAATCAGAGATTAGTTTTAGTTGGCCTTAGGTTTATATAATTGCTGTGGGAATACTACTTACTACCAATTTCGGTCAAACAAAAGCATTGGATTTCATGAAATATTTATTAAAATTTGAGAGTTTCTTGAGTGAGATTTGCATATCAGTGACCTGTTAGACTACTTTTCTTTTACAACATTTATTTACAAAGTGAAAGCACAGCCCTCCCATTATTACTTACTATTTACATACTATGTACCAAGCATGATGCTAAGCTCCAGAGAGACACAGAATGACCTAGGTATTTAAAAAAAAAATTGTTTGAATTCTTAAATGAAAAGATAGTTGGTATTAAAAAAATGAAACAATTGATGATAAACTACAGATTTCTTTTCCCTCATCAATATAGTGAATTCTTTAAGTGTGAGCATTGTTGTTTGCTTATTGGAAAGGAATGAACAATTGGGAAATAAATCATCTTTTTGACATTGCCCTTTTATCTTTATCCTGTTCAAGTACCTTATTCCAGGGAACACTTACAAAACAACAAATGCCACTTGGCATTTTGCTGTGAAATATCAGATTTGTTTCAGCTCTCAGTATAGACATTGTGTTTATAGTTTCAGGAAATGTAATTAATTATCACTCTGCTTGCAATCCTTTAAAATAGCCACATCGACAAAGAGAGCTTATGACATTCAACTGATCCCATTTATTATTGTGTAGACTTCTAATATCTCTGTAGTTAATGGCCTCTCAGTATCTTGTTAGCAAGCCCATTTTTTATAACTTTAATTCAACTAAATTTGAAAGAAATACATTTGGAGACTCAGGCTAAAACCTAAACCAGTATTTTGGTGGCTACATTTTCTTTTTCCTCATTGCTTTTAAACCAGTTGAAATTTTAAGACAAAAAATTTGCCCTCATGGTGTAATTACTGCCTATAATCTCAAAGGCCAAATGTTAATATACTGTGGGCTATGAAACATTTTATAATGAAGAGATCCTATATAATAAAAGGGTAATATGCAAATTGACCAAATGTCAGAACAACTGGTAACTATGATGCACACTGACCACCAGGGGGCAGATGCACAATGCAGGAGCTACCCTGTGGTGGTCAGTGTGCTCCTACAGAGCAGTGCCACTCAGCCACAAGCCAGGCTGATGGCTGGTGAGCGCAGCGGTGGTGGCGAGAACCTCTCCCACCTCCACTGCAGCACTAAGGATGTCCAACTGCAGCTTAGGCCCGCCCTTCATGGGGAGCTGGCCTAAGCCCTTAATCAGACATCCCCCGAGGGCTATAGGAACTCTAAAGGGTGCAAGTCAGCTGAGGGACCCTTCCCCTCAGAGTGCATAAATGTCATGCATCAGGCCTCTAGTATATTTAATAAGGAATAGAGATCATGTGTTAGACACTGCATGAAGCCAGTTTTACATATTTCTATTTATTCTTAAAAATCTTTTTGCTCTTTATTTGACTTAGCACAACACTGTAAAATTAGAAGAATACTATGAAACAACTAGGGGCCTCTTGCAAGAATTTGTGCACCTTGAAAGGAACTGTGGACCCCAAGACTGCAGTGGGCACAGGGGCTGGTCTAGGCCCATCCTTTGAATTCTGGCTTGACCCCTCCCACTGCGGTCCTTGGTCCCCTGGTCCCCTGTCTGCCAGCAGTCCCACTCCCACCATTGCTATTCCCCCACACTGACTGCACCGGCCCTGCTCGCACCTGCTGATGGCATGGAGTGATTGGGACCAGCACCTTCAGTGGGTGCAAGTGATGGCTGCTGCCCTGATTGCTCCTCAGGAGCAGGAGGAGGTAAAGAAGCCCTCAGGGGTGACAGGAGCTGGCAGCCGCTACTCACACCCACTGAAGGCGCTGAGCAATTGGGGCTGGCTCCAGGCACTGGCAGATAGTGTGAGTGGCAGCTCTGGTGCTGGCAATGGGTGTGAGAAGTGGCTGCTAGCACCAATTGCCTCTCAGGAGCAGGGAGGAAGTGGAGAAGCCCTGAGGGGCAATTGGGGCCAGCAGCTGCTGTTTGCGCCCACTGATGGCCCCAAGTGATCATGACCAGTGCCAGCAGCAGGTGAGAGCATCAGGCAGGATGGCAGCGTGGGAGCAAAGAGTTTTCAGTAATCACCAGAGACTCACCCCAATGACAGCGACCAGTAACCCACCTAGGTCTGGCGCCCCTGCTCACCTGCTCCATCATCCTGCCTGCCAGAGCCAATGCCCATCATGTTCTGCAATGCCCCTTGGTTGTCAGTGCACATCATAGTGACTGGTTGTTCGGTTTTTCCACCATTCAATCTACTTGCATATTAGGGTTTCATATATATATATATATATATATATATATATATATATATATATATGGCATCAAATGATCATCAGTAAGAACTGCAATAGTTGACTCATCGATCCATGAGCCTTAGGAAGACCTAGTAAGAATACCTTTCCTAATTTTAGAAAGTGCATGATTGCTGCCTTGGTGTTAGGGGGAGCATCTTGCTTATCAGGCACTGACTGACTTCCACTTGATTCCTTTGTAGTGGTGGAGACTTCCCTGGTGATGGAGACTTCTCTGGGATTGCAGTCTCCAAGCTAAACATGTTTCTACCACCAACTCCAAAATTCTCCATGTCCTAAAACAGCAGCAATAGTCATATACTTGAGAGTAAACCCACCACCTGAACTTAGGGACATTTCAATAGCAGCTCAAGTGCCGAAACCGGTTTGGCTCAGTGGTAGAGCGTCAGTCTGCAGACTGAAAGGTCCCGGGTTCGATTCCGGTCAAGGGTGTGAACATTGGTTGCGGGCATATCCCCGGTGGGGGGGTTGCAGAAGGCAGATGGTTGATATTTCTTGCTCTCTATCTTTCTCCCTTTCTCTCTGTAAAATATCAATAAAATATATTTTTTTAAAAAAATAGCAGCTCAAGTCCATAGTCCAAGTAATTTCCTAACATTGCCTCCAGCTCCCATCCAGGAACAGAAAGAGAACAAGAATTTGGATGATATTAAAATCAAGCTTTCAAAGCCTCTGGATGCCTCCCAGTACCCTATGGAAAACCAAGATTCTTCACTGCTCCCTTTAAAATTCCTGATAGTCACCAGGTCCTGGACCTCACTGATCCCCTTGGCCAAGGGGAGCAGCCTGGTTGTGAATATGTTGTTCTTGGGAAGAATAGCTTGAGTCATAAGGACCAAGGAACACTTGAAAATGGAACTGAAACTGATGATGGTATTTCATACATTGCTACACTGGTGAGTAAATGCACCTTCCACAGGTCTTAGGTGATCCAAAGGCTTCCAGGTGTTCAAAACCAAAGATTCCAGAGTCATCAAGTTGATCATGGAGCAGAAAAAGTTGAGGATCATAAAGGCTTCCCTTGATCAAGCCAGGAAGAATAAACATAAAGCCTCTGAGCCAATCTGTGGTGCTCCCATGGCCAAAATCAAGCCTGAGAGTCCAGATTGTGTGTTCATGGGAGAAGTGGCAAATTGCAGCCAGAGACAGGGCTCCCGTGACTACAGCCAAGCATTCTAACAGTGAACCTCAGAAAGCTGCCCCAGCAGGATCAGCAAAACTAAGATTCATGGGCAGGAAAAGACCAAAAGAACAACAAAACAAAACAAACAAACAAACAAACAAATAACAACAAAAAAATAAACTCCAGAGAATCTGAAGAGAGTAAGCACTCAGGGAGCAAAGTAAAGGCAGAGGAGAAACTGACCATTCCCGGGATGAAACAAAAGGAAAATCAACCTAAGCTGACCAAAGCAACCTTAAAAAAGCCACAAAGCTGCCTAGCTATGCTCTTGCTGGAATCTGTCAGACAGTAAGACCATAATGATAAGAACAGACACAATGTTTTTACCTTTATGACATCCTTAGGTATAGGGAAGTATATTTATCCTATATAATAAAGAGCTAATATGCAAATTGTCATCACATCATCACACTGTAACAGCTCAGACACTCAGCACTGGGAAGAGAGGAATGGGGACCAGCCAGGCACAAATGAGTCCACGAGAGAATAATGGGGACCAGCCAGCTGTGGCCCTGGAGAGAGACAAGCCACCCATCCTGCGATCCCGGCATCTGCAGCTGTTGTCTAGTCAAAGCCGCCTGCCCATGGTTCCCTGAGTCTGTGGCTGGCCTGGGTGAAGCAGGCCTGGGTCCTGGGTGCCTGAGGCTGGCCAGAGGAAGGGAAGTCTGGGTCCCAGGTGTGGGGCAAGGCAGAGGTGGTTAGGGGCAATCATGCCAGCAGGGGAGGATTAGGGGTGATCAGGCCAGTAGGGGAGCAGTTAGAGGTGATCAGGCAGCCAGACAGAGGTGGTTAGGGGCAATTAGATGGGCAGGTTAGAGGTTAGGAGCCTGCGATCCCAGATTAGGAGAGACCGTCTGACATCCCCCGAGGGGTCTCGGATTGGAGAGGGTGCAGGCAGAATTGAGGGAACCCCCGATGCATGAATTTTCTGCACCAGGCTTCTAGAATTAAATAAGGATAAAATTACAACTGTTATAAAAATAAGTGACTACTATAAGAGAGCATAGCCTCATAGTACCCTTCCGATTATTTCAATAAGACATATTATTACATTTTGAAGATTAAAGGCAGGGTAATTTATTCAATATCTATGCATCTAAATCTTCCAAGATGAGTAAAAAACTCAAACTTCAAACAGAATGTATATTTAAATCCAAAGCTAGAGTTCATAAGTTGTTAATCATACTATCTTTAAGATATTTCAGTTGTAAAAACTATATTATCATTATCTTCATACAATTCAGGCATAGGATCAGATATCTACATTTACATCAACAAAGGTAAAGGTAGAGGTTGGGTACCAAACAATAATTTTTAAAAAAATTGTTTTTTAATTATCAGTGAGATATATATACAGGGGTGGGCAAAAGTATGCTTATAATTGTTTGTATGGAAAACAATACCATAATTAATAAATAATAATACAAGAATAAACTGTAAACTTACTTCCGACCACCCTTATATATCTGCAGTTCCCAGGAGTGACTATACTTAGCTTTATACATACATTACCTTTAATATTCTTCCTCAAACTTTTCTCTAATAAATTGAATGAGGACATTGAGCCATTCTAGAATGCCATCACCAGTAAATACTAATTTACTTTTGTTATTATTCTGAAAGCATATCTATCAAATGGTTAGATCATTTATGTTCAGACCTTCAGTGTGATAGCATCGCAAGAACAATTAAGACTATCTAAAGAATACATTTTTTTTCTTTTTGCTTACTATATGACAAAAATGAAATAGGATGCTTTTTCCCTTGCCCATTAGCAGGAAGTGTATAGCTTAGGATGTAGGTAAAACCATGTGGCATATATGAAATTCATTATTGGGGAAAGGTACAATTTAAAAATAATTCACACCTAAAATCCCAAAAAGTAGATGCTCAGAATTGCTAGAATTGTCTTGCCATCTATCTGTTTCTCACACATGCAGCTCAATGTAGCATATTCCAGAAGTCCCAGCAGGGATTTTTATTTATCTATTTAATAAAGGTCAACAATTATCCTGAGCAACACTCTGAGGCCTGCTTGTCTTACATATATATAAGTGTAATGACAAAGACAGTGTGATAACATAAAAGCATCCATGTTGTATAGCTTATACTAAAGTATCAAAAAATCTACTTGTTATTCATAAAGTGAAAATAACACTTTCTTTTAAATTGAGTGTATAAAAGAGAATACATGGAGAACATTAATACTATACATGACATATTTTCTTCTTTTTCTTCCTCTTAAACAAACACTAGAGGCCCTGTGCATGAATTCCTGCATGGGTGGGGTCCCTCTGCCTGGCTGGTGATTGGGGCCGATTGGATTGGGGCCATTCTTGCCTAATCCCAATCAGGGCTCATAGTGGCCGGCCAGCACGGGGGAGGGACTGCAGGAGATTGGCTGTGGGAGTGCACTGACCACCAGGGGGCAGCTCCTGCATTGAGTGCCTGCCCCCTGGTGGTCATGTGCATCATAGTGACTGGTCTACTGGTTGTTGGACCAGTCACTATGGTTGACCAGTAGTAATGGTTGCTTAGAGAATATATATATATATATATATATATATATATATATATATATATATTTCTCTTTTCCTTTTCAGCATCTGTCTCATAGTTGAAAGTGTGCCCTACTGCAGTTATAATGAGAAATTCTTTGCACAAAAAGGCCATGAATGATTAAACTCATGGTAGTGGACCTCACTTTATTATCTTCTAGCCAAAAATAGAATAATTTTTATGTACTTAAATATCCAAGAATGGTCAAAAATTGTGGAAAAAGACCCATAGAGACAAAAAAATATATAGATCCACTGAAATAAAAATTGGATGAAATCACTATAGTAATAAAAATAGTAATATATTAATAAATATTCCAAAAAGAAATGTTAGCATATAAGTGGCAACCAGTAACCAAATAAACGTGGCATTTCAATGAATTAAGAAAATAACAGTGTGTTTGGCAAATAATGCTTGTACTAGAGATCTGAGAAAAGGCAGTGAATATAATCCTCCTAATATCACATACAATTATTATAGACTAGTAAATTAAAATTTTAAGCTAAATAAGAATGATAAACATTTTAGTTTAGAATTTAGAGCTATATCTAATCAAGAAACCCAGAAACTATTAAATAAGCAAGACAGATATAACTATGAATTACAAAAGCTAAAAAAATAATAATAGCCTGGGGAAACAGGGAAATGTGTATAAAAATACAGAGTTGACATTAATAAGCAGAAAGTTTATACTAGCTGATTTTAAAAATAGACACAATCCAATATAAATATCAATAAAGAATCAATAAACATTTGAAAACAAACTGAAATGCCCAGTAACAAGGGAAATATGAAGTTATCATGCCGTGATATATCAATTTTTCACCCAGGAGATATAAAGATTAAGAAATGCCATACATTAGTGGTAGATTATTCATTTATGAATCTCTTCTGTTGTTGGAATTTAACCTTCCAATATCTTTTAGAATTATAAATGTGCATACTCTTTGATCAAACAGTTTCACTTTAAAGAAAGTAACCACTAGAAATGAAAATATGCATAAATACTGTAAGAAATATGTATAGCACAGCATTATTTCTAACAGAGAAAGAAAAAGAATTCAAATGTCCTTCTACTGACCTATTATTCAGTGGACAAATACAACACTTTAAAATCATTAAATTAAAAAATTAAATCAATTGACCAATCACGAATAGATGGATAGATAGATGGATGAAAGAAAGTTTGTTAGGCATTAATGAATAAGAAAGCCAACTTGAAAAAAAAATAGTGATGGATGACCCTTTTTTAAAATAAAAATAATTCACAAGAAAATACAATATGAATAGATGTTTATATTAATGCTCATATTCTTTGAATGTGAGTATGAAGATAGTAGATGAATTGCGATGGGTGTTAATGACAATTTACTCATGCTAAATAAGAGAAAAAAAAGAAATGTTTAGCATGAGTAAACATGCTGCCAAATGAAGCATAACCAACTTAAAAAAAAAAAAGATGGCTACAGAAATATTTAATGACACCAGGCAAATAAATAATAGAAACAATAAAAAGAGAAAAATGCATTAGCTTGGAATAAAATATGTATTTAGGAATACTGATACATTTTTACCAAATGATTTGTGTCCTAGAATTATTTAATATAAAAAATGAATTGAGTGAATGGGAAACAGATTTTGTGATGATACAGAGACAGTGATATGGAGAGATAAGAAGGCTAAGAAAATCAGACATGTACTCTTAAAGGAATAATTGCCCATGCCCTTCATTCAAAGACTGCCAGGTACACAAATAGAGTTGAATGAAGTTGAACTTACTGATGCATTTAATTTATGAAGAGTTCACCATGGTGAACCATGGATGCCTCAGTAAGAGGCTACTAGAAAAAACTTGCAGCATTTAACTTGTGTTAGATGTTTTTGGGAAAGGCTGTAAGGAAGCAAAACATTATGCTGGATCGGATTCTGTTAGAAAGCAGGTTAATCTATGATTACTATAATAATTCTTATCAGAAAGAAATAATAAAGTGAAACTACACATGTAATCTATATTAGGTAGGAAAGTAAAATGTTTAGCCATTTTTATTGTATATATAAAGTTCATGTTTGGACTTCATTCAGACATGATGACAGAGGAGTCTTGATTTTGTGTCCATCTATGGTCACACAGAGGCCTCAGCCGATGTTGGTCTTCTGTCAAATTATTTGTGCTCACTAGCACAACACCAAGGCCAAGTTGTGATACAAGTCAAATTCCTAGAAATATCAAGGTCTAAGCAATAATGCCAGGCAAGTTCAGACTGTCTGGAAGCCCTTGGGATTTGGGGGTTGCTAGTTTTTCTTTTCTTCTTTCTTTCAATTATTACATTTTATTTTAGAGTAGTTTTAGCCTCACAGAAAAATTGAACAGAAAGTTTGAAGATCCCCATGCCTTGCCCTCAGACATGCACAGACTCTTCCAGTACGGACACTCCAAGGGTAAGTGGTAAATTTCTTAAACTTGATAAAACTACATTGACTGTTTCCAAATTATAGCTATGGTAAAATGTGCTGCTATGAACATAGGGGTGCATATATCCTTTCTGATTGGTGTTTCTAATTTCTTGGTCTATATTCCTAGAACTGGGATTACTGGCTCAAATGGGAGCTCCAGCTTTAATTTTTTGAGGAAACTCCATACTGTTTTCCATGGTGGTTGCACCAGTCTGTCTTCCCCTGAGCAGTACAGGAGGGTTCCTTTTTCTCCACATCTTCACCAGCACTTGTTGTTTGTTGATGATAGCCATTCTGACAGGTGTGAAATGGTCCCTCATTGTCATTTTGATTTGCATCTCTTGGATGATTAGTGACTTTGAGCATGTTTTCATATGTCTCTTGGCCTTCTGATGTACACTTTCGAAAAGTGTCTATTTAAGACCTTTGCCCATTTTTTTATTGGATTGTTATATTCCTTTTGTTAAGATGTATGAGTTCCCTATGAATTTTGAAGATTAGGACCTTATCAGATATAACATTGGCAAATATGTTCTCCCATGTAGTGGGCTTTCATGATGGTTTCTTTTGCTATGCAGACACTTTTTATTTCTATTTAGTCCCATTTGTTTATTTTTCACCTTAGTGTCCATTGCCCCGTGAGCTGTTTTGGTAAAGATTTTGCTATGACATATGTCTGATATTTTGCTGCTTATGGATAATCCTAATATCTTCATGGTTTCCCATCTTACACTTAAGTCCTTTATCCATTTTGAGTTTATTTTTGTGTATAGTGTAAGTTGATGGTCTAGTTTTATTTTTTTTGTATGTATCTGTCCAATTTTCCCAACACCACTTATTAAAGAGACTGTCTTGACACCATTGCATGCTCTTGTCTTCTTTGTTAAATGTAAATTGAGCATAATGGCTTAAGTTGATTTCTGGGTTCTCTGTTCTGTTCCACTGGTCTATATATCTGTTCTTGTGCCAGCACCAGGCAGTTCTGATAAAATTGGCTTTGTAATATAGCTTGATATCTGGTATTGTGATCTCTACAACTTTGTTCTTCTTGCTTAAGATTGCTGCGGCTACTCGGGGTCTTTTGTTTGTTTGTTTGTTTGTTTGTTCCATATCAATTTTTGGAGAGTTTGTTCTATGTCTGTGAAATATACTGATGGTATTTTAATGGGGATTGCATTAAATCTATAGATTGCTTTGGGTAGTATAGACATTTTAATGATGTTGATTCTACCAATCCATAAACACTGTGTGTTCTTCCATTTGTTTATGTATTCCTCTATCTCTTTTCTCAGTTGTCCTGTAGTTTTCTGAGCATGGATCTTAGTTAAGTTTATTCTTATTTAAGTTTATTCCAGGGTATCTTAAGTTTTTTGTTGCAATGGTAAATGATTTTGTTTATAAACAGCCTAAGTGCCCATTAGAAGATGAGTGGATTAAAAACCTCTGGTATATCTACACAATGGGATACTGCCCTGTTGTAAAAAAAGAAAGAACTCTTACCATTTGCAACAGCATGGATGGACATGGAGAGCATTATGCTAAGCAAAATGAACCAGTCAGAGAAAAATAAATATCACATGATCTCACTCATTTGCGTAATATAATAAACAACATAAACTGATTAACAAAAATAGATCCAGAGACAGAGAAGCAAATTCCAGAGATAGACTGGCAAACTTCAGAGAGAGGGCAGGGGAGGGGAGTGGTGGGAAATCAACCAAAGTACTTGTATGCGTGCAGACATAGGCATTAGGGAGGTTAGGGCACACTCGGGGTGTGGCGGTGGCCAGAAAGAGTCACTGGGGCAAAAAGTAGACATTTAATATTCTATGTAATACTTTAAACAATAAAAAATTTTAAAAAATTAAAAAAACACAAACAACAGGATAGAACAAAACAAAATCTATTTTAAGGAAATCAAGATTTAAAAAAAAAAAAAAGATACATTGACATGTCACTCCCATCAAGGCCCATAGTTTACATTAAGGTTTACCCTTGATGATAACCTATGGGTTTTCCCAACATTGTAATCACATGCATGGATCACTACAATAACAAACAGAAGAGTTTCACTGAATTAAAAATGTCCTGTGTCCTTCCTATGCATTCCTTTCCCTAACCCTGGACAAGCAACTGAACATTTTAGTATCTCCATCGTTTTCTCTATTGTGGGATGTCATACATTTGGAGTCATTGCAGTATGTAGCTTTTTTAGGTTGGCTTCATTCGCATAGTAGCATTCATCAAAGGTTACTCCATGTCTCTTCAGGGTTTGATAGTTCATAGTTTTTAATGCTGTATAACATTCCATTGTCTGGATGCACCACTAGTTTGTTTATCCATTTGCCTACTAAAGCGAATTTTGTTTGCATCTAAGTTTTGCCAATTCTGAATAAAGCTGCTATAAACACATATGTGCAGTTTTTGACATGGACATAAGCTTTCAATTTATTTGCATAAATACCAAGGCGCATGATGGCTGTATCGATATGATAAGAGTATGCTTACATTTATAATAAATGACCAACTCTCCTCCAAAGTGTCAGTCTTTTTATTTTATTACATTCATTGGAGTGACACTGGTTAACAAAATTATAATGGTTTCAGGTGCACGGTTCTACAACACAACATCTGTATACTGTATTGTGTGTTCAGCACTCCAAGTCAAGTCTCCATCCATCACCTTTTTCCTGCCCCCATGCCTCCTCCACTGCCCCCATTCTCTTCCCTCTGGCAATCACCACACTGTTTTCTGTGTCCAGAGTTATTTTCCCTTTTCCTTTTTTGCTCAATCCTCCTACTGCCCCCACCCCCAAACAGTCCACCCCCTAATCATGACAGCCGTCATATGCTCCCTATGAGTCTGTCTCTATTGTGCTTGTTACATCATTTTTGTTCATTAGATTCCACACGTGATTGAAATCATATGATACCTGTCTTTCTCTGATTGGCTTATTTCAGTTAGCATAATGCTCTTCAGGTCCCTCCTTGTTGTCACAAAGGGTAAAAGTAAATTTTTATCTCTGATTAGCAATAAATGAGAGTTCTTGTTGCTCCACTTTCTTGCCAGCATTTGATGATGGCAGTGTTTTAGATTTTGGCTATTCTAATAGATATGTAATATTACCTCACTTTTTTAACTTTCAATTTTCTAGTGACATATACGGTAACATTAAACATCTTTATGTAGACTAATTTGTCATCTGTATACTTTCTTTGGTTAGGTGTTTTTCTCAGGGCTTTTGCCCATTTTTTAGTCAGGCTACTTTGTTTTTTACTGTTGAGTTTAAAAAGTTATATATATATATATATATATATATATATATATATATATATATATATATATATATTGTGAATAATAGTTTTTATCAGATGTGTCTGATAAAAGTTAGGGGTGTATATCTCTTTTCAAATTAGTGTTTTGGCTTTCTTTGGATAAATACCCAGAAATGATATTTCTGGATCATATAGTAGTTTTCTGTTTAATTTTTTGAGGAACTCCATATTTTTATATAGAACCTGCAACAATTGACAATTTCACAGACAGTGCATGAGGATTTCCTTCTCTCCTTGTTAATGCTTATTTGTGGATTGATTTAAAATAGCCAATCTAACATGTGAGATATGATATATCATTGTGGTTTGTGCATTGATATTTCCATGATGATTACAGATGTTGAGCATCTTTACATGTGTCTGTTGGCCATCCGTATTTTCATTGCAGCATTATTTATAATAAACAAGATGTGGAAGCAAGCTAAGTGTCCATCAATAGACAAATGGATAAAGAAGTGTAAAGAGGAAGTTGTACATAAGTACAATGGAATATTACTCAGCCATTAAAAAAGAATGAAATCATGCCATTTGTGACACTATGGATGGACCTAGAAGGTATTGTGCTAAGTACAATAAGGCATAGAAATGCAAATAACCATGTGATTTCACTCTGTGTGGAATCTGAAAACATAGTGAATGAACAAACAAAATAGTAACAAATTCATAAATACAGAGAGCAGATTGATGGTTGTTAGATGGAAGAGGGGCCAGTGTGAAAAAAGGTGAAAGGAATTAAGTACAAATTGTCAACTATAAAAATAGTCACTGGGATATGAAGTACAGCCTAGGGAATATAGTCAATAATATTGCAATAACTATGAATGCTATCAGACAGATACTAGCCTTACTAGGTTGATCTCTTTGTAATGTATACAAATGTCTAATCAACGTTTCATATGCCTGAAAGCAATATAAATTGCATGTCAAATGTAATTAGAAAATATATTTTTAAAAGATAGCGTGTTTGTTGCATAAACTGAAAAAGGCTTCCATGCCAAACATTTAAACATGGTGAGTTAAACAGCAATGCATTATTGGAAGGTTTTGCATAGACTACCAGAGTAAGGTGTGTTTTTCCAGAGAATTCATATGCCAGGCATGCTCAGAGGACATACTTCAGATACAGAGACAAGTAGGAGATAACAGACACAGAAGACAAATTGTAGTTTTTTGAGTCCTGCAGGAATGAGAAGGGTTTTTTTTGTTGTTTTTTTTTTGTTTTGTCTAATTTTTCTTCTAGCAACTTTCTGACATAAATGCTCTATGAGAATATTAAGGATACAGGAAGGACTGTTATACTCAGGATTGACTTACAACCCTTAAGAGCTGTGATTCGCCCCAGTCTTTAGCTCCAAATCAAGTAGCCTCAAATGCATGGTAACTGTTGTAACAGATTATGCAACCTAGGATAAAGAATGAAAGTACTATGGCAGCTCAAAAGTTGCCTTTTTTGATATGTTAGCTAGAAAATAACCAGTGCCAATGTCTTAAAACACGGGTGGTTTAACCCAGGGCTACAAAACTAAATAAGTGTCATTCTTTATTATGTAACTTCCATTTGGTGTTTGAAGTTTTCCAGTATATCTCTGAAGTAAAAAAATTTTGAAAAGAAAATCACTCTATTATTTTACCTAACACCAATGTAATGCCCGGGAAATTCCAGACACAAAAAAATACTACATACCCTGCTTCATTCTGAAGAACCTTAATCCCCTACTAGCCTGGGGCTTTAAGGATTGTTTCCTCCAACCATATTTTCAGGTCTGAGCAACTTGCAACCTAAAGTATTTTATGGAACTATAAATGACTGCTTTACAGATGTAGGAGATGAATAGAACTATGTGCAATTTTTCATGGAAATAAGTACAATCTTCCATCATTGCATACTTTCTGCTAGGTTTTATATTCTAACCCCAAACATTCTATTTTTTTAGCTTAAAAATGCATTATGTGATAAAACTACAAGGCAGGGTAGGAGTTTAAAGATTACATCGTTAGCCCTAGCTGGTTAGGCTCAATGGATAGAATGTCGGCCTGCAGCCTGAAGGGTCCCAGGTTCAATTCCAGTCAAGGTCATGTACTTTGGTTGCAGGCACATCCCCAGTGGGGGATGTGCAGGAGGCAGCTGATGGATGTTTCTCTCTCATCCATGTTTCTAACTATCTCTCTTCCTTCCTCTCTGTAAAAAAATCAATAAAATATATTAAAAAAAAGAAGATTACATCGTTAGTTCCATTTTTCTTTTCTAATAGGATGTCAATTCTTAATTCATGAACAAAATGGAGAGCAAAATCACAGTCCTAAAAATATGACATTATGATTTTAATAGTATATTACATGATATATAAATATTCAGGGAAATAATTACATTATTTTATATAACCCTTGATTAACCAATAATGTATTTAACTGCCTTAGAAAAGTATATCTGAAACCCTGCATCCTGAATCTTATAAAAATTACCTTTAAGAAAGCAAATAGAATTGAGCTGAAATGTTATAAATACCAAATATAGTCTAACAATGTAATCCAACCTCTGATAATGAAATCATATCCTAAAATTACGTTCCCCCCTTTAGATTCCATATATTTATTAGTAAAATCAGATTTCCTTAAGCCTATAATCACAGTAGTTTATACCATTAATTTAGAAGAAATATACCTGCCTTTCACTCATGTCTTTATTCCAATTTTAATGTCTACTTAATAATTAGTTTTCCATACAATTGCTTAAACATCAAACATCTATCCAACTCAGACACATTGCTTAATTGTCAAAAAATTCAATTGTACAGGGTAGAAAAAAATATTAGCATAACATAATGAAGACCTTATCAAGTAAATATAAACAAACGAATACTTCATCATTTCCAACTGTCATCTCAAAATCAATTTTTCAGACAAAATAACAGACTAATAGTTGTTTCATCAGTTTACAAGTAGTTCAAGATTGATACCGACAAACCACTAACAAAGGGGTTAGGAATATTGAGGATCAAAAGGAGAAATAAATAGGTTCAGCTAGACGTTAAAGTTTTAAAATTTGGCATCCAAATAATTCCAGTCAGGTTATATTAATGGCTTCACTTCTTTGTTTCTTCTCCCTTCTAATGATCACATTACATACATTCTTCAAAACCAGCTCAACTGCCACCTCCATATGGAAACTTCCCAATCTCTACACCTCAAATAAGGGCTAATCTCTATCTCATCGAATCTTGCGCCTATCCATTTCTATATCTTTGTCAAAGATATTCTACTATTTATAGTTTTAAACAATAGGACACGTGGTAGTACTTTAACATCGTATTTATGGCTGACATTGTGAAAAAAACAAAGTGGTGAAATAGCCAATTATTGCTATCTGCTAATAAGCACTTGGCATTTTAATGTAATGGATGTCAGAATCCTTGAGCAGTATGCTCAGCATAATACAAGTAGGATCTAAATTCAGGAAAACCAATCTCCAAATCTCATGCTCTCTGTACAAATATACTTTCTCTGATTCTGAATAAAACAAAATAAAATGGACTATCTTAAAATAGTTCTTATAGTCATTGTGATCATATAATAATATTAGTCTTATAAATTACCAGGCTTATATAAATAAAATATGTTCAGATTTCACTTGAAAGAAGTAAAAACATTTATACCCCAATAGAACTCAATAGAACATGTCAATATTATGTCTGCCTAGATTTGCCTGGAAGTAAAACTTGACTATATTTCTGTGTAACTTGGAAATTCTACTAAGTGAAACAGAAAAATTCATAATTTTTTCCTGTTTTGAAATTATTGTATTAATCAACAACAAATGAAATGAAGGAAGAGCAAATTGTAATTTCTTCTTACCAAAGGCACCTTTTGTAGATGTTAGCGGTGTGTTTCTCTTTGTTGGCTGTAGACCAAATGACTAACTCAAAATATTGTCTTTTCTTCTTCCAGATAACCTGACTTAGAGCATAAGCTGACACAGGTGGAGGACAGTTCATTAGTGGCCTCAGATCTGGGGGTCTAGGACCACCATCAACATGCTTAACTATATTAAAGGAAGTACTGGTATACTCGGGTTTCTTTTAAATATATTTTTAAGTGATTTCCTTCAAACTCAAAATTACATTTTAAGGAACCACAAATTCCTCGTTATTTTATCTGTTAATTTTCCATTCAATATTATTTCTTCCTCTTACTTTTAACTATTTTAACAAATAGTTAAATATTTCTCTCTTTTTCATATTGGTGAAACCACAGGATTCTTCTATAAAATGTATTTATCAATCACAGTTGACATACAGGATTATACTAGTTTCAGATGTACAACTTAGTGATTGGATGTTTATATACCTTAGAAAGTGATTAGGACATTTGGATGAAAGGTTCTTGTAAGTTTCCTCATAATGAAAAGTAGTTTAGATTTTCTTATAGACACCTATAAAGTAATTCACATATTTATTAATTCATTCTACATTTAGAAATGTTCCTACCTTTGCCACATGTACAAGGAGGTAACTAAGACCTAGATGTTCCCCTCAAGGAGATAAAGATTCTAGCTGCTCTGTCCAACATGGTAATCACTAGAGCATATGGCTTCTGTGCACTTGAACTATCACTTCTTAGAAATGAGAGGTGCTATAAGTGGAAAATACCAATCAGACTTCAAAGACAGGGGTGAGGAGAGATAGAAAAACGTATCATTGGTGATGGAAAGAGACTTGACTTGAGGGGGGGTTGCTTAAACACACAATACAATAAATAGATGATGTATTGAAGAATTGTATATCTGAAAACTGCATAATTTTATTAACCATTGTTACCCAATAAGTTTAATTAAAAATAATTAACATGTACGCCTCATGGATATTTTTATGCTGATCACATATTGAAATGATTAGATGTTGAATATGTAGGCTTAAATATCATGCATTATTAACTTTACCTTTTTCTTTTACAATTTTTAGTAACCATAGTAAAAAACAAATTTAGTTATATCTGTAGTTTACATAATGATCCTATTAGAGTGCATGCATCTATAGAATAATAAATGTCATTTATAGACTTGTGGGGATATATGTCTAAATATGTATTAGAATATTAGATATTTAAAAGCATGTCAATTGGGACTATTTTTAGAGTTTCATCAATGTTCAAAGCTAAGGTGAGTGGAGTACATATGCACAAAACTTAAATATAGCAAAGCTACAAAAAAACATGCAGAACTAAGAATAGGGTAAACAGGCTAAATAACTAACACCACTGTCCAACTCCCATCAAGCATGGTAAGAATTCATTGACTGGGTGTGGGGAGGTGTTATAAAGGAATTGGGAAGGGCAGAGAATATGGCAACATTTCCTCTTCACCCCCACAGTGAGGAGCATGAGGATCCCATCCTCTCCGACCCCAGCTTAAGGCAAGTCAGGAAGGCACAAAGCAATCTTTCCAGAGGTTGTAGGTTTTTGCTAGAAGGGAAACTCATATTTTATGACTTGGAAGGATGCTGATTTCTGGAAAAACTCTTCAGCTTGTCCAGGGCAGCCACCAAAGCAGTGTCAAGAGCACACTTCAGAGCAGCTTTACATATATGACACATTGGGAGGGAGGCATAGCCACCTGCAACAACTTTCATCTGTAATAGATGGAAGGCAGGAGGCTGCCTTGAGCAGCCATCAAAAAAAAAAAAAAAAGAGGACAGCAACGGGAGCAAGCTGCACTCCTGTGATTGGCAAGAGAACCTCAGCTCCCTAAGGCTAAGGAGATACCACAAAGTCAGCTAAAACTGATGTATTTTAAAAGGATCAAGCCCAAAAGAAATGCCTCTTTTTGCAAAAGGTGTCCCAGAAGAAAGAATATATGTGGGGTTCCACAACAGAATAATAGATGATGTTAATTCAGGTAAAAGTAGCCAGAAAGCATATCAACTTGTTAGGGGACAGTGGAATTCAGGGGGTTTTACCTAGTCTCTGAAAAAAAATGCACAAATAATCCTAAGCAAAAGAACAAACATTAGAACACATGCTTTGAAAACAGGGACTTCACTAGGTGCCAGATAGGTAAAGAAATAACTGTCCTTATTCTATATATATATATATATATATATATATATATATATATATATGTAATTGCCTAAAGTGTTACATACATGTGTCCTTTTCCCCCAATTGACCCCACCACCACCACCACTCCCACCCTTGAGGGCAGGCCCCCACGGCCCCAGTGACTGAGTTCTTTGGTTACAATAATATGCATGCATACAAGTCCTTTGGTGGATCTCTACCCCCGCCTTCCCCCTGCCTCTCCTGCCTTCTCTTTGAAGTTGGATGGTCTGTTCAGTGCCACCTTGTCTCTGGATCCATTTTTGCATATCAGTTTATATTGATCATTATATGCCACATATGAGTGAAATCGTGTGATATTAATCTTTCTCCGAGTGGCTTATTTTGCTTAGCATAATGCTCTCCAGCTCCATCCATGCTGTCGCAAATAGTAAAAGTTCCTTCTTTTTTTATAGCAGCTTAGTATTCCACTGTGTAGATATACCAGTTTTTTAATCCACTCATCTGCTTATGGGTACTTAGGCTGTTTCCAAATCTTAGCTACACTAAATCTTGCTGCTGTGAACATAGGGGTGCATATATCCTTTCTGATTGGTGTCTCTAGTTTCTTGGGATATATTCCTAGAAGTGGGATCACTGGGTCAAAGGGGAGTTTCATTTTTGACTTTTTGAGGAAACTCCATACTGTTCTCCACAGTGGCTGCACCAGTCTGCATTCCCACCAGCAGTGCAAGAGGGTTCCTTTTTCTCCCCATCCTTGCCAGCACTTGTCATTTGTTGATTGGTTGATGATAGCCATTCTGACAAGTATGAGATGGTACCTCATTGTTGTTTTGATTTGTATCTATTGGATGGTTAGTGACTTTGAGCATGTCTTCATATGTCTCTGGGCCTTTTTTATGTCCTCTTTCAAAAAGTGTCTACTTAGGTCCTTTGCCCATTTTTTTATTGGATTGTTTATCTTCCTTTTGTTAAGTTGTATGAGTTCCCTGTAAATTTTAGAGATTAAAACCTTATCTGATATAGCATTGGCAAATATGTTCTCCCATGCAGTGGGCTTTCTTGTTGTTTTGTTGGTGGTTTCTTTTGCTGTGCAGAAGCTTTTTATTTTGATGTGTCCTTATTCTTCACATGATTCTTTGCCAGTTCAACTCTACATGAGCTAGAAGTTGAGGGCAAGTGGCTGAGGAAAGGAATTAAACAGAGGAGGGTTGATAACAAACCACACCATTTTAACCAATTCCTTTTCCTGGAAAAAGCATATCAGGCTGAAGCAGAGAGTTCAAGGAGGCAGTTGAAAATAAATGTGAGAATAAAGCTTCATTTTAGAATTTTAAGTTATAATTCCTGAAAATAAAAATGTTTTGACATTCAAAAGTAAACATGTTATGGAGTCTGCTTAGGATGTCAATCGTAGGATGGAAATTAACATTTGATAAAGACAGACAATTCTATCTAATAAAGAGGGAATATGCTAATTGACCCTCATGCATTCACAAAGATGGTGGTTCCCATAGCCAATAAGAATGGAATATGCTAATTGATTGCTCCACCTTCAAATATGGCAGCATCCGCAGCTAATAAGGAGGGAATATGCTAATTGACTGCCACGCTGTTAAAGATAGCAGGGCTCACAGCTACAGATGGCAGCGCTCAGTCCCCTTAGCACTGCTAGGGCGCCTGCCTCTGGAGTTCCCTAGTCCCCTGGGCCCCCCAACCTCCCAGGGCCAGCCTGAGACCAGGCAAGCCTCAGATGACAGCTACCCAGCTGACGCCCAAGGCGCAGGCACACTTTGGGTGTCAGCTGTCCAGTCACCCAGGGCCTGACCAAGGTGCAGGCAAGCCTCCAATGGAGGCTTCCCAGCCATCCAGGGCCACTTGAGGGTCAGGTAACCAGGGCCAGCTGAAGCTTGCATTACTGGCAGTGGCAGCAGCAGAAGTGTGATGGGGGTATTACCTTCCCTTGATTGCCAGGTTGCCTCCTGCCCCTAGGGGCTCCCAGACTGTGAGAGGGGGCAGGCGCTGGGGCCTCTAATTTGAAATAAATATGCAGAAAAACAAAAACACAAAGTAATTCTCATAACTATCCACCTCACCTTTTGAGTACAGTATTATTCTCTTTGTATCCTCAGGGAATTAATGTCCAGAACCCCTTTGGATAACAAAGTTAATGAATGCTCAAGTCCCTTATATTAAAAACTAGAGGCCTGGTACACAAAATTCATGCAACGGGGAGGTGTCCCCTCAACCCAGCCTGCACTCTCTCGCAATCTAGGACCCCTCATAGGATGTCTGACTACTGGTTTAGACCTGATCCTGCAGGGATACCACAGGGACTGGGCCTAAACTATCAGTCAGACATCCCTCTCCCAGTCTGGAACTGCTGGCTCCTAACTGCTTGCCTCCCTGATTGCCTCTAATCACTCTGCCTGCCTGCCTGATCACCCCTGACTGCCTCTCCCTCAGCCATCCTATGGTGGCTTCATCTGGAAGGATGTCTGGAATGATGCCCAGAAGGTTTTTTGGCTGTCCAGTCTAATTAGCATATTATGATTTTATTATTTTAGATGGTATAGCATTTGCATATAAACAACCACATCTTTATGTATATTTTAATTTGCTTGATCACTTATAATACATAGTACAATGTAAATAGTTGTTATACATGTTATTTAGGGATTAATAACAAGGAAGTAAAGTCTATACACATTTAGTACTGACACAACCATTGTATGTATAACTACATATCAGCAACAGGGTAATATTGTGTTTTCATCCATGCTTGGTTGAATCTGCAGATGCGAAACCCACAAATATGGAGAGCTGATTGTGCCTGTTAAGTGGGGAATATGGTAAACTGTAAAAGATAACTTAGAGCAATGCACCAATGATTTTGAAACTTGATTCACATACAGATTAATGTTTCATACAGTCCAAGAAGCTCCTATTATTTGATATTGCCTCAAAATGCTTTAGACAAAGCATTGCATTTTAAATGTTACAGCAACACACACATTATAAATGTTCACTTCTTTTAAATAACAACCTAGGAACCAATTATATCTATCTTACAATTTGAAGTCCAAACCTTACTTAACAAGACAACTTTTCAGACAAATAAATAGCTAGCTATTCTAGGGAAGATTTTCTTATAGGGGTTTAGGATGTAAAATGGGTACTTGAATGCATTGATGGGGGACCAGGGGAAGGTCCTAGAAGTAGGCTAGATAGGACTAAAATAAACTCACTGAGAAATAGGGACTAGACTCCTGCTGGGATAAATTTATAGGTCACATCATCACCTCTTGAGGGGACAGTTAAAAGCCATGCATGCCCTGTCCAGACCTCAGTGTACATGTATCCACAACGGACCAGCAGCAATTGTCACAACTGGAGGGTTTTTATGTCAGCAGTTCATCTCCAGTGAGGGGAGGCCATTAGAGTGATGTGCAGCTCCAGGTTAAAAAAATAAAGAAAGCAATGTCATGGGGATGGGAAGAGCTCTGGGCAACATGCTTGATTTTCTGGAACAAACCCCTGTTCAAGTGATAAACATTCAGCAGAATCTGAGGACAGACAACAAGTGAGGCCAGAATATAAGAGCTGGGGTTAGGAGCAGCAAAAGGAGTCTGCTTATAAATATTTCAATATATTTTAAAATATTTTATTGGATTGTAATATAAAATCAAAGTGCAAACATCGTGTCAGCTGATAACTTTTCCCAAATTTAACACGTCTATGTAACCAGAACTCAAGCTAAGAAACAGACCATTATCAGGGCTCTTAAGGCTTATTTAATGGTTCCTTCCAGCCATTGTGATCTCCCCAAAGTTCCCCTTATCCTGACCTCTGAAAGAACTAAATAGGTTTTACCTGATTTTTATTCAGGTTTTTAAGTTAAATTATGCAGTCTTTATGTTTTGTTGTTGTTGTTGTTGTTTGTTGTTGTTTTTTGGTTTTTTTTGCACTTGTCTTCTCTGGCTCAAGTGTATTTTATAACATTCACCTATATTTTTGTGTGTGGTTATAAGTCATTGATTCTTATTGCTGAATAATGTTCCATTGTGCCATAATCCACAATTTATCCATTGTTCTCCTACTGGGAACCAGGGTAATTCCTACTTTGAACCCACGACAAATAGCACTGCTATAAACATGCTACCTCATGTCCTTTGTTAAGCATCTATACCTACTTCTCCTGGACATATAGCATATAATTGCTACATCATGAGGCATGCAATTCAGCTTTAGTAAATGTTGGCTGTTTTACCAAGTCTTTTAAATAACTTAGGAACCCACAGGAATGTAGGATAATTGTGTTGACTATACATCTTCGTACAGGTGACCTTTTCTGTTCCATTTTAATGATCTGGGTATCATATTGGAAGTTCAATTTGCATTTCTTAATGACTGACTAGTGGCCCTGCTCACAAATTCGTGTGCCAGTAGCTCACTGCTGCCCTCAAGTAGCTCCCTCACCCCCTCACCCCTCCTCATAGCTTGCTGCCCTGCCCCCTCCTGTAGCTATTCGCCACCCACTGGTAGCTAGCTCGCTGCCCCACCCTTCTGCTGATCAGTGATCCAGTCATTATGTGGTAGGTCATTACACTTCATGGCATAATGCCCATTTGCATATTATGTATTTATTACATAGGATAGTTGGACAACTTTTCCTACTGTGTTGACTATTTGGATCTTTTCACTATTGTGTCTTCAAGTTTTCTACACAAAGGACAATGCCAATTCAAAGAAGGACATTTCAAACATTGACCTGAACTTGGAAGCTCCAGACTATGATTTTGAAAAAAAAGAAGAAAGCTGTTATCAGTATACTTACTGTCTAATTATGATCTGAGAAAATGCATGAGAGTAATATGAAATTTGCAGCAAATATCAAAATAACTCTCTAGTCACTACAATAGCACTGATTTCCACAAGATGACATCAAGCTATTTCAAGTTCATCAACAGCTTGAGGCACATCTCATCAGTATACATGGGTATAATAATCTTTCTCTCCATTATATCTGAGAGAGTTATTTGACTCCTGCATATAGAAGAATTCAGGGAGGTATAGACAAATATGAAAATGCTCATTGTATGTACCAGTGACTTAGATACTAAGATAATCACTGGTTGTTTTCATATATTGATAGCATTAAAAGCAATGTGTTTATGTAGATCAAATATAATATTTTGCATATATTACATGGAAATGTATATATAATACAGACTGGTTGTTTGGTATTCTGATAGTATTAAAGGTGATACACACATAGGTGATATATATATATATATATATATATATATATATATATATATATATATATACAAAATAATCAGGATATATATATATATCCTGATTATTTTGTTTTCTTCCACAATCTTCAAGGTCTATCTTTAACACTTTCCTAACTATTTAACATCTAAAATATACTTCCAGAAAATCAGACAAATAACATTCTGACATTTGCACATTTGCGGCATAGATTAAGGTTAGCTCATTACAACTAATATACTTAAATCATGTGAAATTTCACAAAATATAAACAATTGATGCTCAAAAGCCATGATGCACCTTAGGAAACTAGTTTGTTACACAACCCAGACAGTAAAACTCCATGTATTTAAGAGTTTAGAGGGGGGAAAATGAGATATTTCTTCATGCTCATCAATATCAATGTCTTGAAAAGGATCAGATACAGGGAAAAATAGTAAAATAAAATTTTCAGCAGTTGGTTCAAATTTATTAGCTCCTTCTTAGGTTAAAAAAATACAACATTTTATTCTGAGCTAAGACATGCATTTTCTATCACTGTCAATTATTACCTTTGTAATTCAACTTTATTTACTGTCCCAGCAATATTTATAATGGGGAACATCTGTATTATTTCAGATGCATTTGCTCACAGCTGTTCATGGTGCTGCTTGCAGCTGTGAGATAGTCTGCTTGGCAATGTCTGGGTTTCCTATTTTATCTATGAGAATAAAAATATGAAGCCCAGATGGTCCATATTAATTATGCTTTAGAAGTGTTAGCTGGTCTCTTTCTCAGCAGAACTTCCACTTATCTCAGTTTGGTCATAATCTGATACAATGATTTTTGGTAGGTCAATTTGTCACTATACGTCTCATTTCCTTATTGGTAAAATGAAGATGTCTTTTTTTATTTACTTTTTAAAATTTTATCTTTAGCATTGAAAGTATTACAGATGTCCCCCCTAAACTTTCCCCATTGTCCCCCTTGACCTTTCATCCTCCCAGGCCTTTCACCACACTATTGTCTGTAGTCCATGGGCTATGCATATCTATCTATATATAAAAGCCTAAGTAAACCATTCAACCATTCAATCTTCAACCTATGACATGAGATGCACTGACCACCAGGGGGTAGACACTCAATGCACAGGCATGGAAACATGTAGCAGACTGATTAATCTCAGAGGGAAGGGGGGAAGGCAGGAAGAGATTAACCAAAGATCTTATATACATACTAGTGGCCAGGTGCATGGATTCATTGCTCCTGGGTCCCTCTGCCTGGTCTGGGGAAATCGGGCAGAAACTAGCCCGGTGCACAGATTCATGCACCAGTGGGGTACCTTGGCCTGACTTGTGAGGATTAGGTGAAACCAGCTCTCTGACATCCCCCTGAGGGTCTCAGATTACGAGAGGGTGCAGGCCAGGCCAAGGAACGCCACCAGAGTATGAATCCATGTACGGGGCCTCTAGTATTCATAGAAGTTCCCTGGGCATTCTCTCTGCCCATATCCACCCCCACATTCCCTCTGGAATTGGTCAGTTTGTTTCATGCTTCTATATCTCTGTATCTACTTTATTCATCAGTTTATTTTGCTCATTAGATTCCACCCATAAGAGATCTTGTGATGCTTGTCTTTCTCTGACTGACTTATTTCACTTAGTGTAATACTGTCCATGTCTCACCATACTGTCTCAAATGGTAAGAGATCCTTCTTTTTTACAGCTGCATAGTATGAAGAGGTAAATTTTAATTCTGTGTTTTTCAGAGACCTGAGTTTTCATAGGACCTTGAGGAGCAAAGCTGATGTCAGGCTGGGGGTGGTTAGAACAAGCAGAGAGAGCTCAGAGTCTTGGGACACTCTTTCACATGTTGGAGTTGTAAGAAAATATTTATTTAAATAAAATACTGTTCATTAAGCCTCTATGCACTGGTAACAGCAATCCCCTTTATTTTCTAACGATCTTTGAATCCCTTCTTTGAAGAAAAGGCACATAGCTCTCTGTTTAAAAACTCTTCAATGTTATTCAGAACCAAGATTTGATCATGGCTCTACTATTCTATCAGCTTAAGGGGCAAAACAAAAATCTGTTCTGATCACTTCATCTACATATTAAAAAAAAACTAAAACAAGTTTATAATAGTTAATGCCTTATAAGATTGCTATGAAAGTTAATTAAGTAATCTACATAGAACACTTAGTAGAGATCTTAGACACATAATAAATATCAGTGCTCTTTCACTTTTTGTCATGCATAAATACATACTTACTTGATCAAATGAATTAATAATGCCAAAGGAAAATTGATTGTTATTGATTATAGCATTTTTATAATAACAAAATTCAAGGACTACCATCAAAACACAAGGACCCTGTGTCAATTTCCTAGAGCTGCTGTAACAAACTCCCACACACTGAGTGGCTTTAAACAGGGTACATTGATCATCTCACGGTTCTGGAGGCCAGATGTCGGAAACCAAGGTATCATAGGGCCATGCTCCCTTCAAAAGCTCTAGTGAAGAATCCTGCTTTGCCTCTTCCTGGCTTCCCGTGGTTGCCAGAAATTCTTGGCTCTCCTTGGCTTGACACTTTCGGCCTCTGTCTTCAAATGGCCATGTTCCCTCTATACATGACTTTGTGCTGAGCTCCCTCTCCTTTCTCTTATAAAGACACCAGTCCTTGTATTTGGGGTCCATCATATACCCACCACGACTTCCCTTACCTTGATTATATCTCCCGAGACCCAATTTCCAAATAAGATCACATTCACAGGTACTTAGTGTGAGGACACCAATATGCCTCTTGTGGAAGGCAGAATGCAACCCACAATAGGCTTCATGGAGATATAGACAGATATTGAGTTTAAAATGTTAAATAAGTTAATGGAAGCATGCATATTATGAAAATAATTAGCCATTAATAAAAGGAAGTTGATAAAGTCTTGACATAATATGAAACACATATAAGTATATTGAGAAGTACATTTTAATGTATAGAGAACTCAATAATTTATAATGTCCTAAAAAGTCCTTTGGTGTTAATTATTAATTCAATGGAATTCTAATCAAAATAACAAAGTATTTTGAATATGCATATAGATTTATTTACTAGTTCTAAGATTTATAGGACCTTACCAAGAGTCAATGACAGCCAAATTAAAAACAAAACAAAAAACAGTCAAATCAATTTAAAAGGAAAGGCATATGTTTTAGACCTTGAAATACTATAAAGTGAGACATAATTAAACTATTCATGATTATGACATTGTGGCACTGACACACAGACAAACTTGTGAGAAAAGGAGATGGAAATAGTGAATGGAAACTGGCATAGAAACTGAGAGGTGTTTATTAAAGGTTGATGAGATATTTCATTAAAAGCTATAATATAGTTTATTTTAATGACACAGCCACTCAATTTTTGAGTAGGATAAAGCAGACCCCCCCTTCTTTTTTTGTTTCTTTTCTTTAAAAAACACACACAATCTGTTAATGAACAAAGTATATAGGGCCAACTCAAAACTTTCTAAATTAAAAGTATAAGACTACACGTGTCATTCCCCACAATGGATACAGAAATATTGCCAATGATGGCCAAAGGAAGGGAGGATGATCTTGAGCAGGCTGATGGTGTTTTATAAATACAGCCATGTTATGATGTCACTCTAATTATTGTTTTGTGTCTGTGTCAATAAGTTATGGTGATTCTTAAATTTGTTTAAGAAGCTATTGTGCTAGTGTTCTGTTAAAAAGTCCCATTTGCTTGTATATAGTGTATATGCACTGATAGAAAAAAATAATATATCCTGCAGGAAATGGAGCCACTACAAAAGGCATTCTAGCTAAAATCAGAAAATTGTCTGTGAATACAAAAGCAGCTTGCTAATGTTCTAAATGGCCATTTCTCTAAAGTAATAGTGATTTTTAAGTGCCACTTAAAATTTCCCCATTTTATTCTTAAGTAAGTCAATTTTTGATTGGTACTTTGATTGATATTATTTCATAGTTAGTTTTAATAGACAAAAGCATTGCTATTATGGACTGCTCAGCCATTTCTTCTATTAATATATCATTAAGGTCAGAGGGATATGCTGAGATATTAAGGTATTTCAATAAATTCTTAGTAATAGTACTTAAGAAACTGACTCAATTAAGAATAAGGTTTTCAACATGAGAGAGCACACTCTGGGTTTTCTATCAATATAGCTGTACCCAATACAAAATATCCACTCCATGGAGGTTGTCAGAGGCAGATCACTGGAACATTTGCAGCCAGTTCTCCCAGTTTATTTAATGAATTCACTGCATAAATACCAGCATAATCCATGAAAATTCTATACTGTGTGTGAACACAGGAAACATTTATAATTATACTAGTGACCCAGTGCATGAATTCATGCACACTAAAAGGTGACCACTGGAGCAGGATGGGGCAAGATGGGCTAGACACGCCCTGTAGCCAACTTTCTATAGTCCCTCCCCAACTGGTCACACCTGTGGCAGCACCATGGCTTGAAGAGTGTCTATGGAGAGAGGAGGGTTCTTCCAGCAGGTGGGGTCCCTCAGCCTGGCCTGTGGGGATGAGGCCAAAACTGGCTCTCTGACATCCCCTAAAGTATCCTTGATTGTGAGAGGGCAGTTCACCACAGCTTGGCAGCTCATGCATTGAGTGTCTGCTCCCTGTTGGTCATTGCAAGTGTATGGTATCTACTGGTCAGAGTGTCTGCACCCTGGTGGTTATTGCACATCATAGCTATTATTGGTTGTTTAGTGTCTAGTCTTTCTTGACCAAGGTAAAATGATGGTAAAAATAACATTTGATGTATACTGAGTACAAATCTTAGGCCAGTCCATACTCTAAATGTTCTATAACCAAGTGGTCACCAACCAGTGGTCTGACAGGTTGGCAACCGCTGGTTTAAGGAAACCTTTGGAACAGCGGTTGCCAATTTGTGATCCCCAGACCAACGGTGGTCTGTGAGGTAGGAAAGGTTGGCAACCGCTGCTACCATTAAATTTTCACAACAATTCTATGAGTAAAGTGCTTTGGTTGTTCCCTTGTTTTAGAGATGACAAAACTGTCACCCAGAAAAATAAGTAATTTGCACAATGGCACACAAGAGATAGGAAATGGATATAGAATTCATAATGAGATAGAAGGAATCTTAAGCCTGAAATTTAACAACTGCAAGGTACCAACTCCATGGAACCAACCATTAAGATTCCAAAATGAGAAGTTATTTTTATTAAGCCCCAAACCTCAAGTGTCAGAATTTCACATACTTGCATGAAATATACCATACATTTTATTTTTTAATTTTTTAAAATATATTTTATTGATTTTTTATAGAGAGGAAGGGAGAGGGATAAAGAGTTAGAAACATCAATGAGAGAGAAACATCAATTAGCTGCCTCCTGCACACCCCCTACTGGGGATGTGCCCACAACAAGGTACATGCCCTTGACCAGAATAGAACCCACAGGCCAATGCTCTATCCAATGAGCCAAACCGGTTTTGGCTATAGCATACATGTTAAACTATACATTTAAATTATACATTTATGACCCAGAAACTTTCTTTCTAAATAAAGCACTTTCATATTTTGGGGCCATTTCATTTTTCACTCATATTTATTATTTGTTTTTAGAGAGATTGAATCTTCTAAGAAACATATTTATGTTTTTCCAGTTTAAACTTAATAGTTTCCTTTTCTAAACTTCAAGTATATCAGAAACACATTCATAAATAGGACTGTTAGAGGTGAACCTATAAGCCTCTGCAACTTTCCACAAAGAACCAGCAGATGTAAAAAAAACCATCTCCCCCTTGTTGCCACTTCCTTCAATTATAAATCTGAAAAGCTTATAAACTTTGCAGGCTTCTATTGGCATCTGGAGGTGAGACTGAATTTAAGAGAGGAGTAGAACAGCCAGGTTTTGAAAATAAAAATGCAGCATGCCCAGTCAACTTTTAATTTCAGAGAACTAATAAATAACATTACATTGGATTCTATCTGGTAATGCTGATGAAGAAGCATAGGAAAGGTGAAATAAAAGAGATATCTTAATTAACATTATATATTATTATGGAATATTAAACAGTTAAAATAGATCAATATGACTCCAGCAGATAAATCACAAGACTCCCTGTCCTGTCCATAACATTAATGATGAAAAAATTTAAGAATATTGGCTTGAAATTATGCCAAAATATTATCTGCTTAGGACACCAATTTTGGACTCATTTGGTATAGGTAGTGTTGTATTGGTAAATCAATTGTGGGAAAGGACAGAAGGGTTGATTTCTAGCATGTACCAAATTTCATCCTGAAAATACTACCATCATGGTAAATTTCAAGCTCTCCAGCTCAGCTTGGTAAATATTTAATAATCCTAAGTATTTAACAATCAGTTCTTATAAGATTAAAAGGACTGGGACAGCACAACATGTCCAGATGCCTCAGTCTACCTCATGATTAAAACTCCAAGAACATACCTAAGAGCCCCTTCCAGGAAAATGTGACCTCTAGGAGCTGTAGATCAATGTAGCAGAATTCATAGACGGAATAGTCAATCCCTTAGAACCAGAATGGGAGGAGGAAAGAGACACCACAAATGCAAACTAATTTAAATACTTCAGAAATGTATAAGCTCTGTAATTGTGCTTACAGACATTCCCTTAAGTGTCTCTTCAATATTCATATCTCTCAAGAGGCCTTCCAATAATCACTTCCTAATAACCTGAAATGAACATTTTTTCCAAGTGCTCACAAGAGCACATAGAATGTTTCAACTCTCAGTAAAGGGTAAAAAAATGTATTATAAATAACTGTTAATATCTATTTAGATATCTGACTATGTGCTCTCTGAAGGCAGGGGAAAGTCTTATTTGCATGCCAGAATCTTTCAGAGTCTCTGGTATATAGGTGATCAATAAAATAAAGCTGGGTAGAAGGGAGTATTAAAAATGTTTGTACAGTTTAGGAAAAGAGCTGGTACTCATAGGATTCTTACCTCATCATTCAATTTTAATTCTTCAAACAAAAAAGGAGCATTAATTTATCATCCTTATCAAAATGTCATGTAAACTGAGTTTCCTATTATTGTTTATTGCCCTCCACTCTAAATGTTGATGGAATTTCCTGTTTGAAGGTGAACAAAGCTTTATTCAATTATCTCTATGGTGAACTCTCAGAATCAGAGCTCCAGCTATAATTTTAGTATATAGTTTCAGTGACACGTGTAGACACCATTCCAACAGGAGTCATATCTTATGATGAAAGTGTCAAGTTCACACATACTGATCTATTGCATACCAGCACAGCATGCAATTGATAAAAGTGGCCTGTCAGTGAAAGACTGATGAGAATGTATTTTATTTCAGGCCTTATGCCTAGCTAATGATGAGAAATAAGAAAAACAGAGGGCATAAATGATGAATTTGCTGAATTTGTTTTTTATATCATTCTATAAACTAATGTTTCCATTAAAATCAAGCATGTTGTTTTTACTCTTAAAGTTCACTTTGTTGGTCATTTTGTTTCCTTTAGAAGAAAGTGAAGGTAAAACCATACATGAAAGAACTTTGGATCATGCTATAAGCACTTTTGAATATTTTTCATTCAATATGTATGATCTAGTGATATGTTAGCAGCCTCTGCATATGATTTTGAACTGAATTTAAAATAACGTTAACAACAATTTTTGGCTTAAACCTTGGTTACTGGAGAAGTCTCAAATGAGTAGTTCATGAAACACAATCCTTCAAACCCCAGGAATCACGGGTTAAGAATCAACATAAACTAAAATATATAAAATACCAATCCACTTATATATTTATACATAGACTATATAGGAAAATTTTATGTGGAATTTTTTTTCTAAATGGAAGCTTATGACACACCTAGTCTAAAGAAAATATAATTTTTTTTCCATAATTTTAAGTAAAGATTGATGTTTGAGCCGAAACCGGTTTGGCTCAGTGGTAGAGCGTCCGTCTGCGGACAGAAAGGTCCCGGGTTCGATTCCGGTCAAGGGCATGTACATTGGTTGCAGACACATCCCCAGTAGGGGGTGTGCAGGAGGCAGCTGGTCGATGTTTCTCTCTCATTGACGTTTCTAGCTCTCTATCTCTCTCCCTTCCTCTCTGTAAAATATCAATAAAATATATTTTTTTTAAAATTGATGTTTGACAAAAATAGCTTGTAGGTAAATAAAATTTCATAAATTATGCTACACTGTATTAATAAAAGAGCAAAAAGAAACATTTGTCAAATCAATGTTGGTTGATTGTTTTATTATTAACACAGAAGGATTTTTATGAACTTTACACATTTGACATTTTAAAATTTATATACCAGAACTTCACTCCAACTCATATGAAAATCTAGAAACCTAGGAATTCTCATAATGAGGAACTGACCTAGCTTAATTATTAAGCCACAGAGAGAAAATGCATGATTCAGAAACCAAAAGAGGTATCAATTCTTGGAGATGAGTTTAAAGTAATGCTGACAGTCTGATTACAGAAATTACCTTTAATTGCAGAGCAAAGAGAAATTAAGTACTAATACAAACTTATTTTAGCAATTTGGCATTTTTATTGAAAGGTGTTAATATTGAATCACTAATTGTATGTTCTTTATTAGCAGTGGACATGTTTATGAAATTTTCATTTCTATTTAATCTAAACTCACTTTGAATTAATTATTTTTTGCAGAGTTTCTTAATTTTTTTCCTCAGTAACCTTATTATATATCTATATGGGATTCATGGCATTAAATCTGACTTTTTAATCAGTTTATATGTTATTTATGGTCTACAAACTGACAGAGATGTAGAACATCTCAGAGCATGTCAGAGTTGGATGAATTCTAGGAATCAAGTTGTTCAACATTTACCTGTCAGAAGTATTATAATGTAAAAGTTTATACCCATAATTAAAATGTAAAAACAATATTATATTTAAAATACAAAATGTTAGTACTGTTAGTTTAGCATAAAGAATGACATGTATCTTTAATCAAATGTCCAACAAATGTGCCCAGAGTAGTTATAAATTAAGGTGATGTTGTAAGATTGCTTTCTGTTGTGAGATTGCTTTCAAAATAAAAACACACCAAAACCTATATTTACTACAGCAATATATGAGTGTTCTTTTATGTACATGTGGTCCATAACACGGATATTTGAGACTTTGGATGTGTGTTCTCTGATAGATATTTTGGCTGTTCCTAATTTCTGGCCTGCAAATTAACTATAACCTTCGGCTGATACCAGACGTGGGTTTGGGCTCTCAGAGCTGCCAGTTCATCTGCAGTGTCTGTTTAATAGTCAAAAACACTCAGCGGTAATGTTTCATATTAACTCTTTTTACTGATTAGAAAATAAGGCTCCAAGAAATGATATCATTTCTCAAGATCTTATGTGGAGAGCCAACATTTGTATGTAGGTCTAGGTCAGTGGTTGGCAAACTCATTAGTCAACAGAGCCAAATGTCAACAGTACAACGATTGAAATTTCTTTTGAGAGCCAAATTTTTTAAACTTAAACTTCTTCTAATGCCACTTCTTCAAAATAGACTCGCCCAGGCCGTGGTATTTTGTGGAAGAGCCACACTCAAGGGGCCAAAGAGCCGCATGTGGCTTGCGAGCTGTGGTTTGCCGACCATGGGTCTAGGTCATTCAAATAACTATGTTCTAATCAAAGCCTTTTATAAGGTATAACTGATTCATAGAATTACATTGTTATATTACTTATTTTTTTATGTTTTCACTTCTGGAACATATAATTTATAGCAATTATGAAGAACAGCATTCCTTAAATAAGCCAAATATCCAACAGATATAAAGATTTATTTACAAAAGGAGACAATGGGAAAAATATTTTTACTTGTTATAAAGTTATAAAATATTTACATATATATTTTACTGATTTTTTACAGAGATGAAGGGAGAGGGATAGAGAGCTAGGAATACTGATGAGAGAGAAACATTGACCAGCTGCCTTCTGCACGCCCCACACTGGGGATGTGCCCACAACCAAGGTACATGCCCTTAACCGGAATTGAACTTGGGACCTTTCAGTCCCCAGACCGACCGACGCTCTATCCACTGAGTCAAACCGGTTTTGGTGAAAGATATATTATTGACATAAAGTGAGAGACTGTCACTAATTTAGTTTAACACTATCAGATGGTTAAAAAATAAATAAACTCCAGGGATTGCTACTGGGTGAGAGAGACTCAAGTTAATCACCTTCAGGTCACAAGTTTGAATTACTGCAAACCAAATGCTGACTGAAAATCATGATGCTCTGACAGCTATGTGGCTTTAATTATGTTTTTTAAAATCACAAAACAATAAGAATCAGCATTTTCATCTTTTCATAAAAAGTTTCAGTTGCAAAATAAAAGATAAAGTGGTGGTCAGATTCTTCCCTCTCAAAACCAGAAAAGTTTCTCTCAAAACAAGGGAAAATGTGTTCACAATTATTAAGTCTCATATTTGAACAACAGAAAAATATCCAGACCCTGGCCTGGTAGCTCATATAAAATGAGTATATTTAAAAAGTGGTTGGCCTCACAAATCTCACTGATCAGGACAAAAACAATGAGAGTGTATATGACAAATATCACCAAGCAAATAATTTGTATTATAATTAATAACTCACACAACCCTATAAGAAAAAAAGCAGTAGAATAGGTAAAATAAATGCATGGCTGTCCAATGGGAGAGAAAGAAATAGGCATCATACATAAGATGATCAATACCATTAGAATTCAGAGCAATGCCAGTTAAAATAAGAGCATGATACCATTGTAAGTCCACCAGGCTGGAAAAGATTAAAATGTTAGACAATGAAATTATTAGTCCAGATATAAAGCACCAAAAACTCCTATTCATTGCAGGTAGGAGAGAACCTCCACTTCGGAAAACAATTTCACATTACCTAGTAAAACTTAATAGGATCATTCCCTGAGCCAGCAGATACAAAAGTGCATAACCTATAGAAACCCTTGTTCCTGTTAACACAACCCTGTACAAGAATGACCACAACAGCAGCACTTATAATAACAAGAAACTGGAAACAACTGAAATATATATGGAAAGGGGAATGGGAAAATGAGAAGTGGTGTATCCACAAATAGAATATTGTACAGCAGTAAAAATGAATGGACTACATCCTACGCATAATAATTGCATTTCAAAAATAAGTGTTGAGTGATAAAGTGTGTCGGAGGAATACTATATATGATACTGCTTACATACACTTCTACAATGTGCAAAATTAACAACATATGCTTTACTAATAACTACACATGGAGTAAACTATAAATAAAGCAAGATGACGGTAACATTAAAATTACTGATTATCCTTGGATTAAAAGGTGTGGGATCTGATTATGAATGGCTACACAGAGACTTTCAAAGGCCTAGATGATATCTGTATCCTATTTCCTAATAACTTTCAAAAATAAATATTAACTGGATGAATAAATATATGCACAAAGGAGTGATACCAAAAGATATAAGCTGTCACTGATAAATTCTGTGATATCAGTGAAGTCATTCCACCATTCCTTGTCAATTAAATGAGATTTTATGGGATCAAATCCAGGAATCTCTTATAATTCTAATATTCTTTATTTTCATATAATAACTTATATGTGACAAAAGCTATTTTGATAAATGTAGGGAATGCATCTACAAATAATTTAGAAGTAGAGAATTAACCTTTCATGGTTTTCTACATCTATTAAGCCTTTACCTAATATTTTCTCTGAAGCAATAAACACCTAATGAGACACAAGGAATTCATTCCACTTCTATGAACAAAATTAAGAAATGTTAAAATTATGAATTTATGTGTAGGCTAATGTAATACATCTTCAGATATCAAATACTGTGGTGATTGATGCAAGCAATGAGAAATTTGCAAGTACTATGTGAAGATGAAATTTTAAAAGCAATGAGATTTCTATATTCACAGCCAACATCCTACCAGAGGAAATGATCTTTGCTTTATTCTACTTCTATTTAAACTTTGCTTTACTCTCTGGAAATAATCCTGTATCTTGCTGGAAAGGCTCTACTGCCAACTTTATGTCTGAAATAAAAGATGCATGATCAGAATTTTGTAGGTGTATTAAGTTTAATTCAACATGCAGATCAAAATATACATTTGTTGGAATGACAATTATTGAACTGGATTAGTTTCTTTATCTGGGAGAGTAGGTTAATATTTCAGAGAGAATGCTGAACAGAGTTTAATTTTGAAATATTTTGGCACTAATGTTGAAAATATCCAATTCTGAATCCATACCAGGCTTCTATTTCTTGTCCACATAAGAACAATACGCTGCTAATCAGCAGAGCAGATAGGTGAATACTAAAGGAACAGTACCTTTGCCTTTTAGAGGAAAAACAGTTTAATTTGATAAATGACACAAGGAATACGAAGGGAAGGCTGATTGCCCGAAAGTAAAATAACTCTGCTCATTGTAGAATGGAATAGAGCCAAGAATTAGGTTAATCCAGTTAGCTCCGGCCTTCTTCCCTCTGCACCTGCATGGATATTAATGGACAGCAGTACTGAGGTCATCATCATTACTGCAATCAAGGAACAGTGGGAAAGTTGTGGCCAACTCAAACAAAAACAAACAAAAATTGTTTCTGGAATTGCAGATTTGATACATTTGTAAGGTCCTTGCTCTATGACCATCCTTTATGAAAAGTTCCTCTCTCTTTTTTTTTCTTCTCCCTCTCTCAAATTGAAAGGAATTGTTCTGCTTTAAAATTTAAAGTCCTTTTAAGACATACTGATCAAGATCTAAAGCAATAATAATGATTAAATATCTAACAACCTCCCCACCCTCCCCCAGTGTGGCTCAGTGGTTGAGCATTGCTCCAAGAACCTGGGTCCTGGGTGCCAGCAGCTGGGGGAAGGAAGGCCTATTTTTGCATGAACTTCATGCATCGGGCCTCTAGTTTTTTAATAGTATCCCTTGAATTTTATATGCAGCCAGGACCACTGTGCTAAAGTCTGGCAGTCTTCCCTGAGCTGCTTCAAGGGAGTCATCATACCAGTCCCCCCTGCCCCATGTCCTAGGACAGCCTATAGAAGTCTACGTGGCTCAGCAATGCCATACGCCCCTTTCTCTGCTCTACCTCAGATTTCACCAGAGAATAGAAAAATAAGACTGTAAGTGTAACCTGTTCACAATACATTGTTGATTAAGCTTCAGACCTTAGTTTTTTTGTAAGTACATCTTAAGAAAATACTATTCATATCAGAAAAAAAAAATACTACTTATATCAATTGTTTATTAGAGCAACTTAAAGGTCATACATAAGCACTTGTTTACAAAATAAATCAAATTAAGTAAATTATGGAAAATAACCACCTAAGTAAATTTAAAATTGATTGGTCAAAATAAATAATTATGGTCAAAATAAATTATATATATATATATTCATTTCAGGCCCATCCTAAATGTAAATCATAATCATAATATAATAAATTTGATGGTATAAAACATGATCAAAATAAGAGTATTAATATGTACTTGAAATCTATATGATCCTATTAAACAAAGTCACCCCAATAAATTTATTTTTTAAACAATAAAATAAGTCAGTGTTATATCACTCCTCATATAAATCCAATATATTTTCTACTTGATGCTCTGCTTCAAAATCTTCAACCTGCTAAGTGTGAGTCTAATAAGTGGATTGCTTGTGATTGACAAAAGCAAAAAATAAAAAAATAATAATAATAAGGAAAGAAAGAAAAAGACTATTAATGTAATTATTTTAAATGAAAATATACCCGAGTATTTTCAATAATAAAAATGTTTAAACCTGACTTACTTGGAAAATTACATTCATTTATAATTCATTTTTTCACACTACCAAAACATCTTAATATATATTCCTTAAATATCTATTTGATCTCCTGACCAGCATGGCTCAGGGTTGAGCTGTGAGCTATGAACCAGGAGGTCACAGTTCGACTCCTGGTCAGGACAGGGCACATGCTTGATTGTGGGCTGGATCTCCAGTAGGGGGAATGCAGGATGCAGCCAAAGGATGCTGATTGTCCCTCCTCATGGATATTTTTCTCCCTCCCTCTCTCTTATCAATAAAAATATGTTTAAAAATTGTTTGATCCTTAAAAGAAAATGCTATGGCTCTCTGTTCTTAATTTATCATTCTTGAAATTTGATGAGGTTGCTGGTTGCTCCTAGACACAGGTCATGTCCTCTGGAGCACTCTTTATGCACAAGAGATAGCTTATCAGCACTGGTGTTTACTTTTAGATAATTAGCTAGAGTTTAGATAAGAAAGTTTCCACATATCCAACACTACTTAAACCTATTTTGTTCACCTATCACCCACTTAAACATATAAGTGTGTGTCTGTCTGAGTGTGTGTGAATCTCTATTAGATATGTCTGCTTCACTTGGATAAAACTTCAGGACTATTGAAAAGATGCCTGTTACCATCTTTTCTCCTGCTTTATTCCACTTTCTCCTGCTTTATTCAGCTCCATTAAACTGAGATTATTTTAATTCAGTTATCAATGGAAGACATTCCCATAGCACTCTGAATGTCTATCTCTCCGCCCTGCTCCTCCACCATGCACAGGTGGTCATGTCTCTTTTCCTCTTAGGAATGGGCCCAAGGTTCTGATCTCACCTGACCATCACTGTCAGTTTCTGGCTGCCCACGTTATTCATAGGAATATATCCACTCAGCTCCTTTGTTTGCTATTATCTCTGCCTCTCCACATTTTTTCCTTGGAGAATGTTAGATTTTTACTGTAAAAAATGAAATATTGTCCTGTTCTGCAGTCTGTGTAGTTTTCCAAGTTGCTACTGTCATTAATATTCAATTTTCCCAAGGTTTAAAGGGGCCAGACAGCCTGTATCTCTAAATTTGTTGTCATTTTTATTATGAAATTAGAGACCCTGTGCATGAAATTCATGCATTGGGAGAGGAGGATGTCCCTCAGGCTGGCCTGCACCCTCTAGCAGTCCAGGAGCCCTTGAAGGATGTCTGACATCCTTAGTGTTGCCACAGAGGCAGGAGAAGCTCTGTGGGAGCGCACTGACCACCAGGGGGCAGCTCCTGTGTTGAGCATATGCCCCCCTGGTGGTCAGTGCATGTCATAATATCCTGTTATTCCTCCTTTTGGTTGAGTTGCATGTTAGCCTTTTATTATATAGAATGTATGCATACAACAACTTATATACAATAAATGTACAAATCTACATACATATAAATATACCCTCATACATATCCATATAAAATGCTTCTCCACGTCTGCTTTTATACAAGAGCAAATGGCATATCATCAAAGAGGGGAACAAAGAATTTCGCTAAAATAAATGTACATGTTTGTTCAATTTGGATTTTTTGATTAACTAGTTTACGTTGAGCTTCCACACACCAACTTTTAAAAAGAAAAATGGTATTGTTGCTATGCACCTATCATCATTCGCCCCAAACATCTTTGTAAAAAACAAATAGCACTGTGCTCAGCAACTCCATGTTATTTGCAATTGAATTTGAAAAAAATTGTTGACGTTTGGAGAGTTCAAGTTAGGAAAGCAGCAGCTGTTCTGATGGATAGACATGCAGGTGTGTGTACACACTCTATGTCCTTCACTAATGTTGCTACTATTATTAGACATATAAAAAGATGACTCGGGGCTAGGATGAAATTTTCCTGATTTCTTTAAGTGGAATAATTTATTTTTTCTAACTGAAGGTTAGATTGTCAGAAAAAAAAAGATATGCCACTTATGTCAGTATTTATAATGATACTAGGTTTCCTGTGACTTACCTATCATAGTATACAGGTGTTAATTTTGGAATTTTATTCAATTGCAAACAACATGCTATAATTTCCAAGTTTTTTGCCATTAAAATAAAGCAATCAAAATTGTTTTCATTATCAGACAGTTTGAATACAACCCAATGTCCATTAATTTAGAATCGAGAAGTTGAAACAATCTATAATTTATATTTTCTAAATGCATTTGAACTTTGATAATATAAACTGCACTTAAAAGAAAAAATATTTAGAACCCAGCAGGCGTGGCTTGATGGTTGAGTGCCAACCTATGAGTCAGGAGGTCACGGTTAGATTTCGGGTCAGGGCACATGCCCAGGTTGCAAGCTTGATCTCCAGAATTGGATAGGCAAGGGGAGTTGCAGGAGGCAGCTGATCAATGATTCTCTCTCCTCATTGATGTTTCTATGTCTCTCTCCCTCTCCTTTCCTCTCTAAAATTGATAAAATATATTTTAAAAAAGAAGAACATTTAGAGAACTCAAGTATGCCATAAGAAACTTAGTAGTATTTTGCTACCATTGTAACTGCTTAGGCAAATGTCCCTGTTTCCAACACATTTATTTAAAAAAAAATGTTATTAAAACTGAGAGACTTATTTAATCAGTGTGATGTAATTTAGCTTCTCACATAGTACCACATATCTCACTAATTTGTAAACAGTGACTTAATGAATGTAGGATTTTTTTTAAAGCAACACTCAAGTGTTTCTTTAAATGGATATGCCTATCCTTAAAATATTCTCTCAACTGTTATCAAGAGCTGATCATTATAATGTATTTGCAATGTTATTAAATCCTCTTTAAGGATTATTCCTAAAGCTTATTTTGAAATAAGCTTCTTTAATGTAATCGTGTAACAATATATTATAATTAATTCACACTGTACTTCAGATCCTCATTTCTTGTGTATAAATGCAACAATCATTCTAGTATAATAGTCAAGAGACATTAAAATGCAAACACATGGTCATCCAAAAGAATTGAAATCACTTGGATTTTTCCATTTCCACGACTTTGTAAAGTCTCTTATTATTGCTTCTAGTCTAAGCTCATTCATTACTTCCTGGTATTAGTACATTCAATATTTAAATTGCTAACTGCACCATCATTATGCATGTATATGCTGCTTTGTTTCACTGCTGATTCAAAAAAGATTTTAACAGAATGACATTTTTAAAAATACTTTTTCCTCCCTTTGGTATAACATTCTACTTGCTTTTTAATAATTTATCTGGATATATATATATATATATATATATATATATATATATCTTGCAGAAACTTTTTTAAATGGATTATGTCTGATAATAAATTATTTTCAACTAAATGTGATCTAAATCCTTTAATATAAATGATACAAGGACTTTGCTCAATGGTGACATTTAAGACCTTGAAACAGTACCAGATAAATGTTTCAAATATTTTATTTGACGATGTTATACTTGTCATATAGATTTTTATGCTCAACTTAAAAAATCTAATTTACCAAACTAATTGATCCAGAATTCCAAAAAATTTTGTCAACCAACTCTTTTCCTGATTATAATACTGTTCATTTCATGATGGCATGTATTATTTATAGCATAAATTTCGTTATATTTTTAAATAACACTTAAATAATATATAAATGTGTCCAACAATTTTCTAAGCACTTAAAAAAAAAGATGTTTTATTGATTTCTTACAGAGAGTAAGGAAGAGAGAGAAAGAGAGAGAGAGAGAGAGAGAGAGAGAGAGAGAGAGAGAGAGTTAGAAACATAGATCAGCCGCCTTTTGCATAACCCTCACTGGGGATGTGCCCGCAACCAAAGTACATGACCTTGACCAGAATCGAACCTGGGATGGCCAAGCTCTACCCACTAAGCCAAAACGGTTAGGGCTGTTCTAAGCACTTTTAAATAATTCACTTTATTCTTATTTTACAAATAAGGAAGGCAAAGTAAAAGGGAAATCATATCATTTAGCTTACATCACATTGGTAAAAGGCAAATAAAACCAGGATTCAGATTCACACAAGCTGAGTTGAAAATCCTTCCTAATCAATTAAACACCATGCTCTATTGTCTGAAACAAACTTGCACAACAAAACTGAGAAGACCAGTAGTGTCTGCCATAGTTCTAAATTAAATTCTAATCTTTATGAGTTTGGGGACCAGCAGACTAGATGATTCAGACTATAAACCTGGGTAGGGACCATCTGTGTTTTCCACTCATTAGACGTGTCCTGGCTGGGATGGGCAGGTTTATTTTTCTTCATCTTAAACCCAGAGTATAGACTTTGCATGCTATTTTTTTTTTTAGGGGAAACTCTTTTATTAGACTCCCTGTGCTCCGTGAGTCTCCTGGGCCCCAGTTTTTGCAATGCTCTGAAATGGGAAGTTGAAGCCCACCTTGGCCAATGTTCTCAATTTGCAAAACCAGTTTCAGAGCTCTACTTCATTCTCTGGCTAACTACTTAGATTTGGGGAATAAAAACTCCTTATTTTGTCGCTTACTTCTCCAAGCACTTACTTAACATGTTTTTGTTATGTTTTTTAAATTTACCTTTAGATCAATAATTTTATCAATACAAAAATTAACTAAATTGAATATTTAAGGTAATGGTAGTAGAGATGAGAGCAGGAAACATGTGGGGTGCAGCTGGCCTGCCCCAATCAGGGCCAATTGGGTTAGGAAAGCCAGGGGGGAGAGGCCAAGGGCTGTTGGAAGGCCAGACCCCAATGTGGTAAAACTCCTAATCGAACTCCTGGATGAAGGGACAATTTGCATGTTAGCCTTTTATTATATAGAGTTGAGAAAAGTTGCCCTCTTTTGCTCCTATCATGTGCTTAGAATGTGCTGTTATTTTAAGGTCTCATTATCATAGAATATACCATCTCACAGCTTAGTGATTTAAAACAATATGCATTTATTTGGTTCATAAGTTGGCAGGTTAGCTGGGCAGTTCTTTAGCTGTGGGTCAGGCTCACTTGATCTTGCCTGCAGTCAGTTGGCATCTGGCTGAGGCTATCAAGGTAGATGATCTTAGGTCTGTCATTATCTCTCAGGTAGCCTGGGTTTATTCATATGGTGATGGCAAAGTTCCAAGAAAGTGAGTGGATACACTCAAGTTTCTTGAGGCCTACACATACACTGGCCCACTGTAATTTCCATCACATTCTATTAGCCAGAATACGTGACAAGAAGGAAAATAATGTAAAATTATTATTTATTCACTTACTTTCATATTTATTATTTATTTATTTATTTATTTCAGAGAGAAGGGAAGAGGGGGAGAGAGGTAGATACATCAATGAGAGAGAATCTTTGATCCACTGTCTCCTGCACACTCCACGTTGGGGCTCCAGCCTGCAACACAGGGATGTGCCTTGACCTGGAATCAAACTCTGACCTCTTTGTTCATAGATTGACATTCAACCACTGAGACATGCCAGCCAGGCTAAAAATTATCATTTCCTAATGTAATGCTTCATAATAACCCATAATATATCTCTTAAAATAGAGATATATGTAGAAGTCCTGTGAAGGTCTGACTTTTTAAAATCATTTATGAATCCTGTGTATCTTAAGCTAACCTCATTCTCAATAAATACTGAGTCATTGTGGAACTCTATATTAGATGAAGAAGAAATATATTCTAAAGGTAAAACATGTGTTTATTTTTTATAGTAAAAGTAATTAATTTTGAGACTAGCAGATTTAGCACTATTGACACTTTTTTATGTTATATACTACTAGAGGCCTGATGCCTGAGATTTGTGCAAAGGGCTCGGCCCTCACAACTTTGGCTTCGTCGGAAGATCATCCAGATGGTTGTTCTGCATTTCAGTCTAATTAGCATATTAGATCTTTATTATATAGGATTTTCATTTGTCCAATAAATATTTTATAAGTAGGAGAGAGTTTAGATGAAATGAGACAATTCTTTCCCCAAAGGATGCCTGGGAAAGAATGCCTTCCATCTCAGAAAGGAGAAAATAAGTGACCTTTATTTTCTGTATTTATAATTTTAAGTCATATCAACTCAAAATAAAGTTCAACGGAGCAGAAGACCCCGTCTATTTATTCATTTCCTAGTGTGATATAGATCATAGAACTATTGTATATTTTCAGAGTGAGAGAAAGCTAGGGTAGGAGTGAGCTTTAGAAAGTCAAACAATATAGATCAACATATGAAGGAATATAATTGAGTCTTTCATGAAAGGGTTGGAAATCTAGTTCAAGTGTCAAAAATATTATTTGTGCAACTATTAAGAAAAAACATAGGCGCTTTTTGAAATAATGGGAGATAGAAGTAATTAGAAAGAAAGGGACTAAATATATGAAATTATAGTATGTAGCTGCTGGGAAGTTAATCTACTAAGTACATAAATCAATTAATCAGTCCACAAAAATAAACAAAAGAAGAAATTAAAGAAACACAAAATGAAATAAAACAACCCAAAGCACTTAGGCAATGGTGATGGAAATACTGTCTATAACATTCAGGGTGTCCCCCCAAAATGAATGCACACTTTAACAGCTTATCTCTCAATTTTAACAGTGAAATGTATTTTAATAGACACTGCTTTTATAATTATTTAAAATATGTGTATACATTTGGGGGGGGCACCATTATATATATTAAAGCTAGGGAGGAATTATCAATGCTTTCCATTCATCAGTGGGACCTTTACAAAAATGGCATTCAAATACACAGTTGTATTCTGGGAGTCTTTCTTGTTTCTATTAAGAAGGAAAATATGGCTGAGACTGGTTTGGCTCAGTGGATAGAGCATTGGCCTGCGGACTGAAAGGCCCCAGGTTCGATTCTGGTAAAGGGCACGTACCTTGGTTGCGGGCACATCCCCAGTGGGGAGTGTGCAAGAGGCAGCTGTTAGATGTTTCTCTCTCTCTATCGATGTTCCTAACTCTTTATCTCTCTCACTCTTCCTCTCTGTGAAAACTCAATAAAATATATATTTTTTAAAAAGGAAAATATGTTAAGATATACAGTATATATAAAATACAAAAATATATCATATACTGGAGTCCCAGTCCATAAAAATGCATGTACTGGCCTGCCCCCTTTCACAGTCTGGGAGCCCTCAGGGGTGGGAGGTGACCTGGCAATCAGAGGAAGGTGATGCCCCATCACACCTCTGCTGCTGCCACTGCCAACAGAGCAAATCTTGACCAGCCTTGTTACCTAAACCTTGGATGGCCCTGGGTGGCACAGCAGACACCATCCAAGGCTTGCCTGTCCCTTGGGCCGGCCCTGGGCAGCTTTGGGTTGTGGAGACCGCGTGCCACCATCTTGTGGCTGTGGGCACTGCCATCTTTGAGGGTATGATAGTCAATTAGCATATTCCCTCCTATTGCCTGTGGGTGCTGCCATCTCTGTGACAATGTGAGGGTCAATTAACCTATCCCTTCTTTATTAGATAGTATTATTCCACCAGTGTCAAACTAGGTAAGCTTCCAGAATCTAGTTTTTCTTTTTTGGCATTTTCTAATGTTCACATTTTAGGGAGGAGAGCATGAGGCTTTAGCTTCAGGTCCAAGTCAAGTGTTTGTTCGTTTGTTTTTGTTTTTAATTTATGATTTGTGTTGAAAGTATTATAGATGTCTCTCTTTTCCCCTATTGACTCCTTCTGCCTCAGGCCTTCACCATACCATTATCTGTGTCCATGGGTTATGCATACATGCATTTAAGTTCTTCGGTTAATCACTTACCACCCACTCCTACCTTCCCTCTGAGATTCAACAGTCTGTTTCATGCTTCTATGTCTTTGAATCTTTTTGTTCATCAGTTGTTGTTTTTTTCTTCTTTTATTCTTTAGATGCTATATATGAGTGACATTGCATGATACTGATCTTTCTCTGACTGGCTTATTTTGCTTAGCATAATATTTTCCAGGTCCCTCTATGCTGTCTCATAGAGGTCCTTCTTTTTTACTGTCGCATACTATTTCATGATGCAAATGTACCAAAGCATTTTTATCCACTCTACTGATTGGGACTTGAACTCTTTCAAGATCTTAGCTATTGTAAATTGTGCTGCTATGAACACAGGGATGCATACATTCTTTTGGATTGGAGTTTAGTGTTTCTCAGGATATGTATATATGTATAATCAAATCAAGTCCTTAAATACATATTTATGAGCAATGAGGTACTCAGAGTGTTTGAATTCCCACCTGGCTCCTCAATGTATTGTTCAATTATTCAGTCTCTGGATTAGAGGGGGATGGATGAATGGGTCTTCCAGAACTCCCATTACTCTGTGAGGAAATTAGTTTTATATGAGCATGTCAATTATTTATATTGAAAAATAGGAAATATATACAGATTTTAATATTTAGAATATTGAAATATTACCTTCCTTAAGGAGCAAACTAAGCTACTTTGCTGTTTCCAAATTTATAGCCTACTCAAGTATTATGGAACTGAAAATAGTACAGCTGAGGGTAACATACAGTCAGAATATGATCATTTTATTCAAATTAACCTTAGTAAAGTAATTGTTTAGAATCAAAGTGCTGAGAGAGTTTCACTGTTAACCAAGAGGTTGCTATTTATCATAGAGCATCAGTGTGTATTTACTGGGTTAGCACATGGGGACTTCTAACCTGAATCCTTTCTCATACAGAGGAAGTAATTGAGACCCAGGGAGGGTAATGAACTTGCCTCAAGTCACCTAGCTAATGAGGTGAAAGAGAGAAGCAGAGCCAGGGCTAATGAAGTTTTGCAAACTGAAGCACATGGCACACAGTTCTAGGAACATATTGGTAAAGAACCAAATAGGAAGTGCTATTATTTAATTAAAGTAGAATCATTCTGGACAAAAAAAAATATTAGTAGGATAGCATTTTTCAAGATGCATATTTTAGTAATAAAGTTTTAAAACAATAAATATGTTTCAGGCATGAGAGCATAAAATCATATATTTCAAATGGTTTTCTTACCTTAAGAATCTAGCTAAGAAATTTTTTAAAAAAAAGAGTCTAGCTATTTATTTGTGGGTTTTAGAAATATCTTAATCTGGTTTAATAGCAATTATGCCACCAAAGCATGGAGATTTTTAAAATCTGTATGCTGCAGTTTAAGATAACCTGAAAGTGTGTATGCTATTTCTATGTCCTGATGAATTACAAGGTACTTGAGATAGCTATGAAGCCAGTGTTCAAGTACCTTAAGGTTAATCAAAACAAAACTCTGAAAGCTAATGAATGAAAAACATTAAGTGTTCTTGTTCCTAGAGATGATTAAGCACATGAGATTTTACTATACACACTCTGTAATGGAAGGTGACTTAAAAAGAAAACAATTTAATCATCACAATTTCCTTTTCCCACTTCTGCAGAAAATGATAATCACACATACTAAAGGGAAGGATAAAAACAATGTGTGTGATGATAGAAACATTAAAAGTCTAAATATTAAGGGAGAAATACACATAATTTGACATGATTATATTAAAATTGTTAACCTATATACTCGTTACAATACAGAATCCCTCAAGCCTATTACCTTACCAATTTAAATAGAAGTAAAGGTCACTAACAGAGACACAACATTTTTTCAACTTGCACCTTGCGTGAATTTATTCAGGGCAATGATGGTTATGTAAATAGTTTAACAGCTGTGTTGACCTTAACAATATTCTTTGAAATTAACTTTTGATAGAAGGCTACAGTGTCTCTGTGGTATTTTAACAGCAAGATTGGAATGTTTTCTAAATGCACAAGATTATTAGTAGGCTACATATTCTTGGTAATAATAAGAAGGAGTTTTGCTGATATAGTGAAAAGAAATGAAGTGGATATAGGAAGTAGGATAAGGAAAGAAAATCAGTCTTCAAAAGATTACAATCATATGTTAAATCTTGGTGGGGTGGGGGGGGACTTTCTCCATGAGCAAAGTTGATTCTTTGTGGATTTAGCCACTGATGTAATTCCCTCTTCAGTCCTAAATCAGTGCAGCCAATCACCTCACAGTCATCCAAGAAGTCTGGCTTGATGACAAAAGAGCTCTGCAAAAGGGGCTTAGAAACAGACTTGTGGGACTCTGTGCCTAAGGGCAATTGGTTCGTGATACTTTGCAACATTAGCAAGTGTTCCCTGGTTCACCTTCCATAATTAAGTGAAAAAAAATATTATCTCCTTATGGTGTCAGGTAAGGTGCTATGTTTTTGTTTTATAACAAAATTATAGTTTGTCTCTCTATATTGTCACTGTCTCCCATGAGAATATAAGAGACAAAGGTGAGGGAATATTTTTGTCTTACTACTTTACCCCTACTGCATAGTTAGCACAGTGCCTGTCGATGGATAGGTAGGTAGATGGTAGATGATAGATATAGATAGGTAGATAGATAGATAGATAGATAGATAGATAGATAGATATAGATAGATGATGGATAGATATGGATAGATATACTACTAGATAGAACTATTTATTACAATTTTTAAAAATTGATGCATGGATATTGGGTGGGCATCCTTATCCTTGTGTTTTAGGATATGTATGGGTTTTCAACTCTGCATTTTTGACATTCATATGGATACTGGTACATTACCCCATTTCCATCTCCTGGAGGCCTGTATCTGGTTTTCAGTCCCTCTTATTTTATGTCAAATAGCTTCCTCAGTAAGCAACATTATCTGCATTTACTAAGAGCCTAGATACTTCACAGAAGTTATAAGGTCACTGACTGATTCTTTAACGACATATTCCTTATATTGACACATGCCTGAAATCGAACTGGAGCTCTGCAACACACTGGAAGTTGGCTTTGCAGATGCATGTCTCTCAGGAGAACAGGGAGAGAAGATTCAGTGAAGAAGCTGTGTTGCTTTTGTCCTCATACTTTTCCTGCTAGAACTTTCTCCATCCCCATAAACCCAGCATTTAATCTAAAGTAGTATTTTCAGAAAACTACTCCAAGACCATGGGGATTCCTGCAACAGAGAGGAGTTGTCAGGTCTGCTCCAACCACAAAGAGGAGAAACAGTCCAGAGATGGAAGACATTGAGGATACCTTGCCACACTAGCAGTCAGCAGCTGTGTATTGCTGCAGGTTGCCCAGGACCAAACCAGAGAGGGTTGGACCTGCATTGCCACCATCTGTCCATCATCCAGATATCATTGCTGGCATTTACACATAAGGAACTATTTGACATTGAAACTGGGTCTCAGAACTGTTGGACATTGAAATTGGGACTCAAACATTTTTTGTTAGTATATGTTTATTTCTAGTCTGCAGTTGCAAGATTTTTCAAAGAAAAGAAATGGGGGTAAATAGTTATAGAGATAAAGAACCATTGAACAGATTGTCAAACTATAGCAGGAAGGCAAGGGAGTTGGTGGGCACGGGGGTGGGGGGTGGCTGTAAGAGATCAACAGAAGGACTTGTATGCATGCAGATAAACATAACCAATGGATACAAGACACGGGGGAGGGGGAGCAGGTGAAGGCATATGCGCGGCGGAGTAGGGGAGGCTGGGGGGAAATTAAGGAGGGAAAAGGAGACATACGTACTATTATTTGTAATGCTTCAAACAATAGAAGTAAATTAAAAATTTAAAAAAATAAAGTAGTATATAGCAATTAAAATTCATATTTTCACTCTAAAGATTTACAATTAATTTCAGATATCCTGCTGTTCTTTGGATTAGACTTCATGAAATTGAGACTAGAAATTCTATAGAGCCTTTAAATATTTAATAACCTCAGCCTTATCTTTCATAACATCAATTATTCATCATTATATAAAACTGATTACTTAGAGATTTTTTTAAACAATTTTAACACTTGGCCCATTATTTTTTATCCTATCTTAGTATACATACTAGTGGCTTTGTGTACAAATCTATGTACATTGAAAGGAAATTAATTACAAAAAAATTTTTAATACTAGAGGCCAAGGGAGCAAAATCACACAGCCCTGGCCATCCGTGAGTGCCCCACCCACCAGCCCACCACCCCACTACCCCACCACCCCACCACCTCTTGACACTGTAATCTATCCACCTAGAGCTTGAGTGCACCTGGCCCGATCCCCAACCCCTCCTGCCTTCTATGGGCGCTTCAAGACCCGCCCTTGGTCCCCCCAAGTTATCTCTGGCTGGTCCCTCCTCCCACGGGTGCCTCTCTGGGGTGCCTCCCTGCTTCCACCCTATCTCTGAAGCAATGCAATGGCTCTGCCCCATCATGGTACTGGAGGAGAGCATGGAAGCCGTGTGCCTGTTGCAGAGGTTTGAGTGCTGCTTCCTGGCAGCAAGTGCTCCTTCGCTTGGCAGGTTAGGGGCTGAGCACTCTGAGTGCAAGCAGTGGGTGGCAAAGGATGTTCTCACCTCTCCCTGGGTGCCTCCTGGCACTGCCCTGTCTCTGGAGCAATGCAGTGGCTCTGCCCCCTTGCACACGAAGCCTCCTGCTGGTCAGTCATTACAGCGTGAGGGCATTATGACCATTAGCATATTAGCTCTTTATTATATAGGATTGCTATTCGCCCTTTCTCTATAATAGAAGTGTCAACCAAATTCATGATCCACAATGACAGACACGCGTGCAAATGGCACCAGTGAGAGCTTTATATAGATAGATAAACTTGCTTAATTAGATCTGCTTTCCAATTTAGATAAACTTTTTCCAGCCCAGTGAAGCATCCCAACTTCTTTTTCAGGTAATTGTTACCAACACAACAATAAATATCAACACAAAGCAGATTATTATTGTAGATCACACAGGGAGAACAAAGGGTAAAATATTTAACTGTAACAGTGTTTGACTATATTCTGTGCAGTGACAAAACCTGAAGTCATTTTCAAGGTCCACCATTTCCTACTTCTTTTCAGTCAATCAAGTTTCTAAGCTTTATAAATCTCCATTTTCCAGTTAATGAAAAGAAATAGGATTCTACCAAGTCTCCTATTTACCTACTCCAGGACTCCTCTGAGGATCAAATGAGATGAGGCATGAGAAAACACTTCACAAACATTTGATTAAAGTGTAAAATGTTCCCACCTAACTATAAAGCAAGTTGTGTTCTTGGGCTGAATAAACTCCAAGGAGGTTGGTCGCTAGAGAAAGGAAGTGGATGTTACTACATGACATCATTACCTGGTGCCCACAACTACTCTTTTCAGGCTGGGCTGGGTTGTGGGGCAATTTTGTGCCATGGGGGTCTCGGCAGCTTTGGCTGTGATTCGGTGGGCCGTCACTCTGGGGTGGAAGAAGCCTGTGTCCCACTTGAGATAAGCAATCTGTTGTTTTATGGGTGCCAGGTCCGCAGTGCCATTTCCCTCTAAACGGCCAGTGGGTGTCTCAACAGCTCCTGCATTGAGCATCTGCCCCTGGTATTCAGTGTGCGTCATAGCAATTGGTTGAATGGGTGGATACTTAGCATATTAGCCTTTTATATACATAGATAATTATTGTGGTGAAAGGGTTTTTAGTTGTCTTTTGAGAGTATAAATATTTTTATTTTTTTAAATATATTTTATTGATTTTTTACAGAGAGGAAGAGAGAGGGACAGAGAGTTAGAAACATCGATGAGAGAGAATCATCGACCAGTTGCCTCTTGCACACCCCCTACTGGGGATGTGCCCACAACCATGGTACATGCCCTTGACCTGAATCGAACCCTGGACCCTTCAGTCCGCAGTCCAATGCTCTACCACTGAGCCAAACCGGTTCTGGCGAGAGTATCAATATTTTCAGCTTTAAAAACTATATTTGTTTTCAAATGCACAGTAAGGATTTTAGAAAATGCCATCTCTGCATCTTTGCTTTCCAGATAGCCAACTACCAAAAATTTAAATTAAATAATAACTCAGTAGCCACCAAGAATTTGGAACAGAGAAGAGATAAAGATGCTGTACGGAATGGTACACGGAGCATGAATTAAGATACTATAATGGAATCCGAGTGAAGTAAGACTTGGGTAAAATATCAAGGAAAAGTTTTCAAGAAAGATTGTGTTGTCATGAATCCATAAGGAGTTACAGTGCAGGAGGTGGAAATGAAACTCTACAATGTACTGCATGCCAAAAGAGCTGCTTTATTTCCTGTCTTCCTTTCTGTCATGGCCTTTGGGAGAAAAAGTTGAAAAAGTTAATAATGTTGCAAGGAAATTCAGACCATGAGTTTCCATCCTGCTTCACAGCAAGGAATGCATTTAGACGTATCTGAGAACCATTCAGCGTTTCAACCCCAGGCAGAGCTTCTGGACAGCAAACAGAGAGGAGGGCTGCAAGTGCAGCAGGGGGAGGTGTGTTTTCCACTTGTTCGGGTGTGACAGTGCTTATTTTTAAATGCCAAGAGACACTACATCACGGGATTGCTGCCACCTTTAGTAAGTGCCTACTTCATGGTCCCAGCTATCAGCCTGGGAGTCCAGCTCTCTCTAATGGACAGGTAACTTGTTGAAGAAGGTCAAAGATTTTTTAAAGGCTAATTCTATTCCAAAAATAAAAAAGATAGATAGAAAGATAAAGGAAGGAAAAACAACGATTTATGTGATTAAGTTAGAGTCACTGTGAATTTCCAATTTCAACTTAATTTTACAAGGCCTAGCACACAAGAAGTCTTTAATATCTATTAAATCAAGTTTATAACAAATCAATACTGAATAATATTTGCATGATACATAGATTATTTGATAGTAAAAAAACAACAACAACAGTGATATCGATGACTCATCAATGTTCCTTGATTCTGAGGTTTACAAAATGCTTAAAATAGGGCAGAAATAATGTTCATATCTCCATGTATTAGATGTTACTAAAGTTGGAGAATATACATATTTAAACTAAGTCATGGTATTTGACCTCATATCATAGCCAGATAATGCAATTGTTAAAAATATAGAACAACTGAAATGTGTTTTTCTTCATTATGTTGCTCTTTCAGAATACTGAAGACCATATAAAACTCCTGCTCTTTCTTTAAACCTGGAAATCTCAGTTTCATGAATTCTAATACTCTACACTCCACTTTTATCACTCTACTCCCTTTCCTTTAAAATATAATCATTCCTTTTTTAATGTATTTTATTGATATTTTACAGAGGAAGGGAGAGGGATAGAGAGTTAGAAACGTCAATGAGGGAGAAACATCGACCAAGCTGCCTCCTGCACACCCCCCACTGGGAATGTGCCCGCAACCAAGTGCATGCCCTTGACTGGAATCGAACCTGGGACCTTTCAGCCCACAGATCGACACTCTATCCACTGAGCCAAACCGGTTTTGGCATAAAATATAATCATTATTTATCTCACCTGTTCTAAGTCCCCCAGAAAGGTCAGGGGCTACTAGTAAACTACTTCCTCCCTCACTAAGGAAAAGGACAGCTCCTTGAGGCACTAGGTATATTTTACCCATTCTTTGACAAATCTTTAATTTTTAACCCAGCTATAAGCCAAAAGTCACAGAATTGTTTATTCTAAATCCTCACCTAAGGGTTGGCATGAGAGCTTGGTAACAACTGTTTGGGTACAACAATGAAGGTCAGCCATGGGGAGTCTGACAGGTTTATTTTAGCAATCACGCAGGAAGATCTCCTGGCCAGTTATGTTGTTTCACCCTGTTACTTACCAAGGAGATGCCAGAAAAGTCCTAGAATATCAGCTCTCAAGCTGCCTTCCCATCGAATGTCTGAGGACCCAGAACAAGGCGTTGAGAGTCCACCCCAAAAGTAAACATCATCAAAGCCAGGAAATCATATTGGAGTAACTATGGTGGAGTCAGTATTCTTTGGCACTCTTTGCACTGCACTGTGGGGCAGTGGCTGTCCTCTCCCCTTGCATGTAGGCTGCCTGGGACTGCTCTGACCTGCACAGAATGACCAAAATAGCACCATGAAGCTCTTGGTCCAGCCGTCAAGAGGACTGACAGCTTCTGCTTTGGTCTTATGCAATTTTGTTGTTGTTAATCCTCATCCAATGCTATTTTTTACATTGCTTTTTAGAGAGAGTAGAAAGAAGGGAGGAAGGGGGAAAGAGAGAGAGAGAGAGAGAGAGAGAGAGAGAGAGAGAGAGAGAGAGAGAGAGAAGGGCTCAACTGACCCCAGCCTTCTTTGGTCCCCACCAGGATGCTAAACATTTCAGTAAAACTGACAGAGACCTTCCAGTGAGCTGGAAAGCAGCAAGTTTACTCTGTCATGCCAGGTGGATTAGAAGTATCACCCTCTCAAGCCCTTCCCACATGCCTGGCCCACTAAAACTATGAGGTAATACACCGCGGTTGCCGTTTAAAGCCTCTGTGTTTGGGGTACTTTATTATGCAGCAATTAATAACCAGAACAATGACAGAGCACTCTGTGTCATTTTCAGCAGTCTGGATGAACTGTTCCTTGTACCCACCTGGGAGAAACCTAAATTGCTTTTTCAAAGCAATTCACACAAATCTGTACAAAGCCGGAGGCCTGTCCTGACAAGAGAGTTTGAGGACCTCTCTAAATGACAAATTTCTAGCCATGCCCTTTGAGCAAACTATTGCATTAATAGATAATTCTATTATTTGTTTGATTCTCCAATTGTCTAATGAACAGGGAGAATGAGGGATAAAGTAACATAATGTGCATAACCTTTCTTTATAAAATATAAAACACATGCCAAAAAAATAAGGTATCACTACTATCAAGTTTTTATGAATACATTTCTTTTTGAAACATTTTAGAAGATGTTTAGTCTGAAACCAAGGGAACTAAACGGTGCTGTTAGAAGAGAAGTACTAAGTGATGTTTAAGGTATAACTCACATACTATAATATCAACCTTTTTACGGTATGCCATGCAGTGGTTTTTAGTGTATTTACAAAGCTGTACAATGATCATCACTAATTCCAGAACATCCTTATTACCCATAAAGAAATCTAAACCCAGAAGGCATCTTTTAGGAATAGAAAAGTTGATGGTGCTAATTGGAAAAAAAAAATAATTTGGGACAAACATAGTCTCAAACACAACAGTAAATAAAGAGAATTGCAAGTAGGGAAGAGGGTCAAAATGTTTGTGTAGAAAAGAGGTAACACAACAGGCCTAAGAAGACTATCATCCAAACGCTTGCTTCAGGAACTGGCCCTTGGCGTGTGCCTGGGAACTTGACTGGTGAACAGTCACCTACATTGATATGTTGAGTGTCTCACTTTGTGTTAGAAGACACTACCTATGTTGTCACACTTTTTGTCGGAGGAATTAAGCACATTTGCAGCTCCACTGGGAGAGGATGCTTGGAAGCTTGTGCCTGGGTGCCAATGCCTTTTGCCCTTGTGCCTTTTCTCTTTGCTGAAGTTGCTTTATCTTTTCACTGTCCTAAATCTTGGCCGTGACTGCATGCTGTGTCCTATGTGTCCTCCTCTTGAATCACAAAATCCAGACTAGTTATGGGACTCTCCAATAAAATTTGTTAAAGGTGATCAGTCTTTAATTACTCTCTACAGCATTTTACACTGCTGCTCTAATATATTTTCATTATATTCTTAATAATCACATCAACAGTCAAACGAACTGACATATAAAATGTTGCCCCTACTTTCAGGCTATGCCTCTAACTTTGTTGTTAGGGAGACAGAAAGTAAAGTGAGTGGCAAGACTGGAACAGGAGTTTTCTCCAGTAGCCTTGGAAAAGCAAAGAAAAATTCTTATCTCCTACAGAGAAGCTAATCATATACGTATGATTGGCTCAAGGAAATAGATTGGAGCGTTCTTTGAGGTTTGCCTAATCAATGACATAAAATTAACATTTGAAGAACAAATGTTTAACTGCATATGAACCAGAAGTTGTTTTTAACAATCTCTGTGATCACAAAGAGTTTTTCTTTATATCTACATGAAGGTAAGTAAGGAAGGTATTAGGTTTTAGGAAAATCTTTTCTGATATATCCCTTAAGGAATTAAAAATAAGTAGATTGAACATCACCAACTTCTTCATGAAAGAATGTATTTAGTAGAACACATGTCTTATTTTAAAAAGTAAAGAGCCATCAGGAGGAAGTTTAATGAAAATATACGCTAGAAATTGCCTGTGCTTGAAATTATACAGATAATTGATTTCTCATTGAAGGTTGAAGGCTACTGAACTGAAGAAAAATGCTGAATAAAAGATGGTTTTCCCCATCTCTCTTATGTGAAAAGAAACAAACACAAAATGAAGGACAGAAAACTCTTACAAAGAAAACTGTACATATAAGGAGTAAATGCAACAGCTTATAGGTGATGGCGAAAGGAAATTTTATAAATAATGAAGTAGTCATTTATAATCTGCAACAATTTTAGGTTAGTCTGAAAAGGGTAAATATAATACTTAACAGCTAGAAGAAAAAGTTATTGTGACCTTAAATACAGCTAAGTCCCGTGTCTAAGCACAAAGAGTCTATTTGTAATTTCAAACTGTGATTGTGAATTTCATAAATGCCAACTGTGACTGAAAAGTATTTTTGTTTAAGTCTTACTCATAATTGAATCTTTTTAGTTTATGATATTCCTTAGTGATGGGTTATCTCATTTTTATGGTTTCTATAGAAAAGTTCATTTAACTTGGAAATCAATGTGGTGAACCACACACAAGCTCTTAGTGCCGCCACTTGGAAGTGACACAAATCACTTCCATTCATCTTTTATTGTCAAAACAAGCCTCATGTGCTTATGAGACTTTCTCTCCAAGAGGCAGGGCAAGTACAGTTCTACTGTGAGTGTAGTAGAGGCAGAACCAGACTACTTTTGAAAAGTCCTAACAATTAATACAACTAATTTTGAGTCACTTGAAGATGTTTTCACTTCAACTCACCTGATTGAATAAGTAACATTTTTCCAGCCAAGGAGACACAAGTATTCATTATGTTGACTCTCAGTATGCTCATGATGTTATTATTGATAAAAAATACATTTTTAATTTAATGAACACTTACTAAAATGCTAACATGGGGTAGATAGTAAGTGACAAGGCACAAAAGCTCCCTATTAAGTTTCTAACAGAACCTACTATTTTCATGTAAACTTTGAATATGTATTTGCCTTTTAACATAAAACTTTTTAAAATGTGTATTATAAACTAGTGGCAGATAGGGATGCACAGGCAATTAATGTATAAGTATTAGAAATGTCACTGCAAGGTTATATAGCAGGTTGACAAGGAATGGAATGATCATGCAAAAATATTTAACCAGCCGAGACCGGTTTGGTTCAGTGGTAGAGCATTGGTCTGTGGACTGAAAGGTCCTGGGTCGATTCCGGTCAAGGGCATGTACATTGGCTGCAGGCGCATCCCTGGTGGGGGGTGTGCAGGAGGCAGCTGGTCGATGTTTCTCTCTCATAGACGTTTCTAGCTCTCTATCTATCTCCCTTCCTCTCTGTAAAATATCAGTAAAATAAAAAAAAAAATTTAAAAATTTTAACCAAAAGTTATGTCTCATGGATTACTGTGAGTGCATCAGATATGGGTTTCCTCTTATGAACAAAAATGATTAGATAACATATACTCAATCATGATCCAAGTTGTATTTGTAAAATATTGATCAACCACTGAATACTGATGCAGATAAGTGAAGATGTGCTGATAAGATGTAGTAAATGTGTATGAGAAGGGTACTTCCTTTTCTCACTCTTGCCCTCTGAAAAAAATTCCAAAGGTAAAATCCAGAAGCTTTATTTACTCCTTGCATAGTCTGAGAGTTCCCATAATCTCCAGGTCAAACATCGGCACTAAGACTATATAAACTCTTAATGCTGAATTGAGGGGTGTCTTCTATTGATTTCAGAATGCCACTCAGACCCCGCTCCTTAAGATATTTGTAAAATAAATTTTACGGTTGCCGTAGAACATCTAGGCATCCCAGAAAATAGTTTCCCACCATTTCTGCATTATCAGACAACAATCCTAATAAAACACATTTTATGAGTATTTCATGCTACTACAAGTAAGAGGGAAGAATACAATTGTTTGTTTGTTTGTTCGTTTGTTTGTTTGTTTGTTTATTTGTTTTTAACTTTATTTTGGTTCTTAATTTTATACACTGCTTAATTTAATTAGCCTTATATAGGTAGAAAGGGCCAGGGGCTAGATACCATGTTACAGAAAACCAGAAAAGAACCAAGCAACACTTAGAGAGATTGAGTTACATTTATTACGCACGGGTCCAAAGGAAAATGTCTCTCAAATTCTGGGCCCCTACATGGAGGAACTTTCCCTACTTACATGTTTTTGCCTTCTTTGTCTCCAAAATATGGGGTTTTTCCGGCCCCCTTTGCAAGTTCTTAAAGAGCCCCTATGTGCTGGGGCCTTGAGACCTCAACCAAAGGCCTGGCCTGGTGCCAGCACTGATAATTTTGTCCAGGGAAGGTTTAATGGTCCCTCTGAAGTGGGAGTAGTCTTATTTTCCTTATTATTTAAGCAAGCAGCATTTACAGAAGCCAAATAGCAGGGTTAAAATTTCAAACAGCAGTTTTTATTTAAGATGGATGCTTCAATCACAAGTCCTAAAAACTTTAAGTTTTCTCCATTTTTCTTTGGATGTAATCATCAAAACAGTGCAGTGGGAACATAAAGAAGGAAGTCAGATATAACCCTATGTTTGTGGTAAAGGGAATAATAAAACGGCTATCCTCAAATTTACCTTAAATTCATGGAGACTAAGACTTAAAGCAATGCAGCAGTAGTAGGAATAACAATATTCACTACTTCTGATGTTTTCTTTCATCTAGTGGTTATTCAATCACTGTATCCCAGGTGGCTCCTATTGGTTCTTTATAAACTCTTCCCCCAAATATACGGAAAAAAAATTAAACTACTTGCTGAGGTGACAGAGGCGATATTGCACTATGTACTTAGAGCAGGAGAAGACTCATCATCTCTATAAGGAGAGGACAGTGTAGGGCATAATGTTGGGTTACTTAATGTGGTCTCATTCTGTTTGTGTTCTGAACAGTGGCCTTTTCCTTTAGGGAGACTTTCTCCCTTTCTCGTGGTCACACTGAGGTTGTCAGCCATAGTGTTCATTTCCCTAGGGGTGGTCATCTAACATAGTCCTCAAACATACTCCAGGGCCTGGACTGCTGATACTGTAATTATCATTGGTCCATTGACAAGTAACCCAAATATGCTCAATTTCATGGTGTTCTGAGGCTGGAAAACTGCTTGCTAGGAGTAAGACATTCTATTCCCTCTAGGACACGTTACTTGAGCGATGGGAAGCTGGCACTGCCAATTGTCATTGTCGCTGCCATGTGGATAGAGACTGTATATAAAATAAACCCAAGTGGAGACAGGAAAGATTTTGGTAGCACTGAGATCCTTGTTCTGGTCCTTGAGGTTCTTTTACCCACTCTGATCTACTCCCACATCCTCCCCAGCTTTGTGAATCAGAACATTGCCATTTTTCATAAATGTGTTGTATTAGGCTATTGCCCATGAAAAACAAATGGCAGCATTTAAGAAATAAGCAGATATAGAAGTGTCTACAAAAGATATTGCCACACATTTCTAAAACTTTAGGTTTTAATGAGGCCTGGCCATATCAAAGGGGTAACTCCCAGGCTGCTCCTTATCCTAACGATAGAAACTACCTCTGGGAGACAGAGAAAAGGAATGCAATAGAAGGCACAGGACTTCACAGACAAAGCCCAGATCGGGAGGGGAAGATGAGAGTGAGTATCCTTGTACAGAGGTAGAAAAGACAGTGAAAAAAGTCCAGCTGGTGTGACTCAGTTGTTGAGCATTGACCTATGAATCAGGAGGTCACAGTTAGATTCTTAGTCAGGGCACATCCGTGGGTCTCATGCTTGATCCCCAATAGGGGCATGCAGGAGGCAGCCGATGGATGATTTTCTCATTATTGATATTTCTGTCTCTCCCTCTCCCTTCTTCTCTCTGAAATCAATAAAAACATATATTTAAGAAAAAGGACTTAAAACATAGTGAAAAGAAATAGCAACTGTTTAAGATTTGGATATAATTAACCAAAAGTATCACTGGAGAGTGTTTGAATTATAAATTTCTCATACTTGAGGCTATTGTTTTTTTTTTCTATACTAAATATATCATCAAATAATTATTTTCCTAAAATAAAAATCCCATCTGAAACAGGAGGGCCATCATTCCCATAAGAAGTTTGATTTTTTTTTACAATTATTATTATCTTTTGCCTGTGCTAGAGCCAACTGATTTTGCCTTTGTGCCAGAAATTCTTTTAGCCTTAGGGATAGATACATAATGAGCGTATCTCTACTAAAATGAAACTGAGGTCTCACATTTTAAAATGAATGTTTCTAATACATAGAAATAAGCTCAGTTAGGGCTGAGATTTCCCGAGAGGTCTTAACAATACAGAGAACTTAAATATTAAAGTATTATAATGTTGCATATATTAACAATTGCAGAGCAGATCTGGTGTTGTTCAAAGGAACGGGACTTCAAAATTTCTAAGTTTCAATTGTTTTCATCTGAAACAACAGAATAATAAAGTTGTTTTTAAATCACCTGGAGTTCACATATTCCCCAAACCATTGAAGCCATCTCTCTATAATGTCACACTTCGTGTATTGTGCACCCACTTTGCCAAGGTAGAAAAATAAGAAGGGAAAAACAATGTTCCCCAGATTCTCTTTTAGCAGTCTTATGTTTTGTTAGCAAAGTTATTAGACTTCCTTAAATGTGGATATGGGAGGATTATCTGCGAGCAGATGGCAAAGATATCTGCCCTTCTGGAGTAGCCCATGTCCACAGAGTGGTTAGTCCTGAGCAGCAGCTGCCAACGGTCCTGCAGTGGGGGGGGAGAGGGGGACAGCTTTTCTGACTACTCTGTCCTCTCTGTAACATCCATGCCTGACTTCCCCGGACATTGCAGGCTCCGTGAGATATGACAAAAAACCACTAGGTGCTTAAATTGATAAGAGTGAAGTTAGTTGTTCCAATTAAGGACTGATAAGTGTAGGTTTAAAATTTAAAAAAAAAGAAAGAAAGGATACATATGAAAATGCTCATTACACCTCTATGTACTCTATAAATGAAAGGCTGTTATTTTCATCATGATTATTACACGCCCTTAAATAATTACTATAATTTTGTTTCTTGTGATTCTTAAAAGCAATGAAGCAAAATACACATCTATACCGATAAAAGGGTAATATGCCAGTTGGACTGGGTCAACTGGCCATCTTCTGGACATCTGACTTCTTTCTGGACAAAGTCTGGGTGGAGGGGGCCAAGGCAGAGGCAGTTAGGAGCAAGATCATGCTGGCAGGGGGTTAGGGGCGATCAAGCTGGCAGGGGGGGGCTTTGGGGGCATTAGGCAGGTGAGTAGTTAGGATCCAGTGGTCCTGGATTGCGAAAGGGATGTCTGACTACCAGTTTAGGCCCAATCCTGCAGGAATCAGGCCTAAACTAGCAGTCTGACATCCCCCAAGAGGTCCCAGATTGGAGGTGGTGCAATAGACTGGGCTGAGGTGCATGCACCCCCCCCCCCCATGAACCAATTTTGTGTTCCAGGCCACTAAAATATTTTATAAAAATCCAATTTTGCTAACTTCTTAGCCTTTTTTTCTCTCTACCATTTCATTTTGTCATAATGGATAGCAATAGGACACATTTATCCCAAAGAATTTAAGTGTCCTGTCTAAAACCACCCAAAAAAATGAGCAACAAAGAAGGTCATGAGCTCACAGTGCTTTCAGCTATGAAAGTGAGAAGGGCAAGAGGGACTCTGACAAGCTCATGCACCTTAAATTCTCCACCACTGTATGCTCCTTCCAAGGAGGATGCCTAAATCTCACCAGACAATGAGATGCCTAGTGGTAGGGTGCACTGATACAGAACCATCACCACGCATGTGAACGAGAACAGTCACCTCCCAGAGGAATCAGCCGGGGACATGAATTGTCACTCCTTGCAGGAAAGAAAACACACACATGCACACCCAAGCCCAGCAACAGCAGTGGTGGTGGTATGGCTGAAAGTACCTCATCAAGTAACATAACACAAACAGAGTGAATGGGATTTGTGATTCTCAGTAGAGTACCTCCGTCAGGTTTCAAGAAAGTTACATTGATGAGGGACTATATAATGCTTTCAGTGAAAAACAATATTTCTGGAAGTGTTCTCTGTTCCCATGTGAAATACATGAGCTTATCCTTCAAATTTCAAACTCATGAAATAAAAGATTCTTGCATCGATTGCCCTTCCCTGTTCTGCCCTGCCTACTCTCTCTCTCCCATCATATTGTAGACACTTTCTCTATTGCAAAACTACTCTCTGCTTTTCTTCCCGTTTCTAACTGGTGTCTGCTTTCAGAGGGGGTACCACTGCTTGTTGTCTTTCTGCAAGGAGAAAGCTCATGGAAATTACACGGGATCTCTGAAGTTAAAGTGCCATCTTGTGCCAAAGGAAAGCATCTCAATATGGACTTTTAAAAATCATTAGCAAGATACAGCACCATTTTCATCTCACAGAAATAAATATATCAAATGCATATCAAATTCTCAATATGACATTGCTTACACCTGACCCTACCAGTATAAATATATGCCCAGCTTTGTTTCATGCTGTTGGCAAAGTCATGCTGTGCTTTATTTGTGGAGCTTAGAACATGCACTCTGCACGCATGCTGCTGCACCCTGCCTCCCCTTTCTGCAGGACTAGCAGCATAAAAACGGATGCAAACAACCTCATTCCCTCAAACAACAATAAAGATGGTTTAAGACTTACATAATAGTTCTTTAGTTCTTTCAGGGCCAAGGGCAAACCTCAGTCTCTCTAATAAAGTTGCACGCCCTGTACCAATCATGCCACCTGGAACTGATCCATTCTATTTCAAGCGGCAACGCTCAAAGCATTGCACCCAGGAGGGAAGGCCAATGCCAGCACGCACTCCGCTGCCGCATGCAGTCAGCGATCGCAGGAATTCTGTTCAGCAAACAAAAAGGTTTCCTGCATCCAGCCTGACAGCTTCCAAGAGCTGTCTCTGGGGACTGGTGAAAGGTTTTATCGTACTTTTCATACTGACAGCGTCGCGATGCTAGCAGTTAGCACATAGGGCTCGTCTTTGACTTAGAATGATTGATATTAATAATCTATAGATGGAAATCTTTTTTAATGAAGAATCTGGACTGCATTTTTAAAGTGCATCAAGTAACATAAGCCATGAAATCATAATGCAAAACACAGTGAATCATGTGGACTGAGAAAATAGTTTCTCCCATATAACCTTAACCATGATGAAAGAAAAAGTTACTAGAGTAGACACACTAGTCTGAAGGTGAGTTCAAATAGCATTCCAGGAGAGCCTGGTTTGGGGGCAATGGACCTGATAGATTCAAAGATAGTTCAGAGCAGATTGGTGTCCAAAATAAGGCTAAAGTAATTCAAGGGATCGGTTACATAATTCTTTTTACTCTTGAAAAAATATCTCATAGAGGGTGAATATGTGTAAGATTGTTCCACTCAACAATATGCTGTCTCAGTTTTTATTTTCCTACTCAAATTTTGTAACATTTAAACCCTTTAAAATAGCATTTATTCTGTCGATAACAGTGTCCTTAGGAAGACCATGAAAAGGAGCCATCATATAGGAAATATATATTCTTGACTTTTGGGGTCATTGTTGGTACATGATGAAATAACAAGACTTGCTGAGTTTCTAAATTTCCTGGACTTACATCTAATTCTGTACTTGGCACTGGAAGTTGTTTGAGTACAGGATAAGACTCATGGGGATTATTACTAGTATTAATCTCTTCTAAAATAGTAATGATAGGGTATCTAATTTTATCCTTTTGTTTATAGGTTTATCTGGTAACTTTAATTTTTATAATTAATTCTTTTTTTATTAAGTACCTAGTTTATGTCTACCATTTGGCTGTTTTGTTGTTGTTGTTGTTTTTTTAATGATCTCATTGAATCTTCACAAAACTGAAGCTCAGCACGGGTAAAGCAAATTTTCCAAAATTAAGAATCTAATTTGTGTTGGATGTGGCATGTACCTTTATTTTTAATTGTTACATCTGCTAAAACCATACTCCCAAGACAACTTGGAACAACTATGACACACACAAAATTTTTTTTCTTAATTTAATGACCATGAAAATATTACTTTGTTTAAAAGCACTGTAGCATTTCAATAAATACAGCATGCTTACATGGTATATGTTTAAGTTATTAATAGAATAGAAATACTCATCGTGGATTTTGTTCCGTGTTCTTCTAACAACTTTACTAAGTGGAATGCTATATGAGGTCCTCCTGCTAAACATCTCAGAGTCCCAACCCACGAGTAAAGTTTCGTGGCATCAGCTGGCCCAGAGTCTCTCAGTGTTACTTTGCTCCATTGCAAAATGGCTTTCCACTGGGTTTGGCTGTTTTCTCTCACATAGTCCAATGGTTAGAGTAGACTGTTGCTGGAGTGGCATAGACATTAGTGATATGCCAGGCTCCCAAGGCGGTGGTGGGCACATTCTCATCTTGTAAAAGACAAGAGCCCCTTACCCTTTTCCCATTTCCCCATGAGGCTCCCACACCTTTCTCTGTCTCTCCTTTAGGGGAGGGGCATCTCCCAACTATAAGATTCGTGGCCTACCAGTTTTTTAAAAGTAAAAAAAAATCATTTTAGATCTATGTGCAGACACACAGGCCTGCTGGGTGGTCCTCCAGGAGACATGCATCTTGTTACAGACTCCCCATAGAGCAGTGGGTGAGGCCAGGGTCTGAGGGTCACGCCCACTTCACGTCCCTGTTTGACTTGGGGTCACTGAAATCCACAATGAAGTCTGCTGGCAGCTTGATAGGTTGAAGAACAAAAATCATGTCTCTTTATTACCATCAACCACTCTCCTTTTTCTTTTTTTCTCTTTCCCTCACTTTTCTTTGGATTCATCAATGGACATGACACTTTGGACAGCCTTCAAACCTATAGAGCCACTAAAGACAAAATTGATTTTTTTTTAATAGCCAGATTTCCGTATTTTAAAAAGTGAGGAAAAACCTTATCTTACTCTCGCTCCCTCCTCTGTGTACTTCACACACACACACACACACACACACACACACACACACACATACACACACACACACACAAACACTCAACTATATTTCTGAGGCACTTTACACAAGGTAGAAATTCAATTCTATTCAAAACCACTGACAATGTAATGTATTGAATGTCTGGTTATGCCTAAGGTAAAGAAACAAAACACGAACGCCGTTTCCAACAGGCCTATTTCTACAAACGATTCTTAACTGGTTTTCAATCCCTCTTCACTCTGACCCCAACTACTGCACAGGAAAATGTCTACCCTTCTGAAGCTCCCGATACAAAAAGATAAAAACACAACCATACACTTGAAAAAGGAGAGAAAAGGTGTGCTTGTTGCCTGTCTTGCCTCTGGATACAATTCTGTGAAGTGAAATGGCAGCTTCTTCTGACACCATCCCCTACATCTGCCCTCCTCCTCTTCTCCATCAAATTGTCAAAACACAATGGATTTAAAGAGAAACAACAAAACAGAGCCTGGACTAGAAGGACCTGGGCATTGGACAGAAGTGTGACGTGCACGCCGAAGTTCCCTCAGTAGCTGTGACCTCCTCTCTGACCTGGACGAATGGATGGTGTCGCATTCCCAGAGTCCAGGCCAGGGCAACGCCCTCCAGCCGCTCCTTCACTGCCTCCTCCCGTGGGCACTGTTTGGGCACTGTTTGGACGAGCCTGGCAGCTGGGCTAGCTGCTGAAGATAGAAAGGAGAGGAAGCAATAGCTCTGCTTCCAGGTTGTTTACAGTACAAGGCAGGAGATGCCAGGCGCAGAAAAACAGAGCGATGTCTCCCACCTGAGGGAGGCGAGGGAATGGGATTTGAAGGTAGGATCCTCTGGGACCCCCATGAGCTAAGTCCTGGGAATAAGGAAGAGCTACCCTATGGGAAAGGGGCTGGCGCCAGGCCAATAAGGGCAGAAGTCACTTCCTGTGCCAACGCCAAAGGTCAGAAATGGTCGGGCGTATGTAACAAAGAGGAATTTTGACTTGGTGAAGACTTTCTGGCATCAATCTTCTCAAGAACACACACTGTGGTTTATTTTGCTTTTGTTTTTTTCTTAGGATGTTTCCTCATTGCAAATTATATTATTCTTTATATAGTAGGGGTCTAATAATGATTCTAAGTTTACCTTACATCAGGAAGATTGGTACTCTCAGAATGATGTCATTGTCTTTACTCTTTTCTGCAGTCTCAAGAGCAGATGTCCCCCCTCCCTGCCTTCACTACTTGCTCTCCAAAGCTATCCTATCCTACATAATAAAAGCCTAATATGCAAATTGCCCCCTTGGAAGGGCTTTAGACCAGTTCTACCACTTGCTGTGATGTGTGCTGACCACCAGGGGGCAGTGCGAAACATGGTAGCATCTGCAATATGCCACTGACAGCCACCCCATGCTCCAAGGAAACCCCTACCCTGATCCGGGACACCTTTCAGGGAAAACCAGCTGGCCCCCACCCATGCACCAGGCCTCTATCCTACCTAATAAAAGAGTAATATGCAGATTGACCATCACTCCAACACACAAGATGGCTGCCCAAATGTGGTCAAAGATCCTACCCCCATATGGACAAAAGATGGCCACCACAAGATGGCCAGCAGGGGAGGGTAGTTGGGAGACACCAGGCCTGCAAGGGAGGGCCGTTGAGAGGGATCAGGCCTGCAAAGGAGGGCAGTTGGTGGCAATCATCCCTGCAGGGAAGGGCAGTTAGGGGTGACCAGGTTGGTAGAGTAGGGAATTTGGGGGCAAATATGCTGGTAGGGGAACAGTTAGACATCATTGCAGGCTGGCATGGGAATAGTTAGGGGATGATCAGGCTGGCAAGTAGAAGTGGTTAGGGACAAGCAGGAAGGCAGGCAGGCGAGCAGTTGGGAGCCAGCAGTCCTGGATTGTGAGAGGGATGTCTGACTGCCTGTTGGGATTGGGTCTAAACAGGCAGTCGGACATCCCTTGAGGGATCCCAGATTGTAGAGGATGCAGGCTGGACTCAGGGACACTCCCCCACCCCTGTGCACAAATTTCGTGCACCAGACCTCCGGTCCTATATGATAAAAGGTTAATATGCAAATCGACCAAATGGGCTGAATGATCAGTCACTATGAAGCACACTGACCACCAGGGGGCAGATGCTCAATGCAGAAGCTGCCCTCTGGTGGTCAGTGTGCTCCCCCGACCACCAGGGGAGCGCCACTCACCCAGAAGCCTGGCTCATGGCTGGTGAGTGCAGCAGCAGTGGCAGGAGCCTCTCTTGACTCTGCAGCAGTGCTAAGGACCCCTCCGGGGATGTCCACATGCTGGCTTAGAGGATGCAGGCCTGGCTGAGGACCCTCCCCTTCCTGGCCAGTGTACAGATGTCATGCACTGTGCTTCTAGTACTATATAAAGTCTGATGAATTATAAGGTACACATAGGTTTGTAAATGTTATTACCTGATTTCTATTAAATTCAATATTTAAAATAAATTCCCTTTACAATGGCTCCTTCCATTAAACCACTGAAAGTAACTGGGCAGAACTTCTGTCTGATACTTGTAAACATCTGGCTTAATATAGATTTCTAAATAAATATTTTAAACTATTCCTACTGAAATTGACCCGATGCATTTCTGCAGCAAAAACAGTTACTCTCAATCTAAAGATACTTCTCAGGTTATGGCCGTTTGAAGAAAAGAGTTTTAAAGCTAGGTCTGGTAGCTAATTGGTATATATGCCTTGCAATTTTTCCTTTTGAAATTAAGAACCATGTCTCTGAATTTTAATTAGGTGTCAGAATTGATAAATATGATAGACAGATGCCTGCATTTTCCTTTGACCATCTGTCAAATGGCCCCCATGTGAGGTCCCACTGGATGGTCTATAATTTTTTTTTTTGGGGGGGGGGATAAATCTTTTTCTTACAAAATAGATCTCATAATTGGAGTTCTGTTTTACTCATGCTATTTGAACTGAAATACAGTCACTAACTTCTCCCTTCTTACTGTACAGTCTTCCTCCAAAGTTCTACATCATAGTCAATTTTATTTCATATGTTTTCTCTGAAAGCCTCATCACTTTTTCTGCTTCTTGCTCTGGAGAATATATATCTTGGCCCTCAGATTTTCTATTAAGACACAATCCTTTTTTATGAAGTTCACTCTTAATGGCGGACTTACAATATGTCGAAGGTTATTAGAATCACAAGAAATTAGCTTACCATTTGCCAAAAATTAAGATAAAATTTCTCAGCAAATAAAAAATGAATGCATCTTTCTTATCACATTTTCATCCATTTTCTCCATGCTTGATGTCAAATGTCTCCCAGCTCTTTTATTTTAAATTATTTTAACTTCCAATGTTAACATCAATCCTGGGACAAGTTTTCAGCTGCAGTGAGTGAATCACGTGGTCAAACTGACTGAAGAAGGAAGACTAAAAATGCAAGCAGTACTTTAGGTATTTATACTACTACATAGTTAAAATGATAGGGAATAATCAAGAGTCTTCATGTTATGTTCATTTTAAATCAAGCATTAAACATAATGGTCCTAGTCATCAACAAATACTTATAAAATATATTTCCCAAAGAAAAAAAATAGTTATTTTGTAATAACAACAATTATTTAGGTAGGACAAATTTTGTGGTTTCCTAACAAGTTAACTAAACTTATTCTTGGGCAAAATGTTTGTGTGAAAGCTAATAGATTGGCCAAAACTGTGGTATTTTCGAGGTTGTATGTCAGATAGCAGACTTCAAATTTTCACAATCTCATTTTTGGTCTTGTTAGATGTATATTTCACATGATGTTACTAGAACTATACCTCATCATCTACAAACAACCCCATAAATTTTTTTCTGCAAATAATTGTGATAAATGTGTGTAAGGCCTTTTACAATGTCAGAGAGCAGATGAGGTGATACCAATCATTGTCAGGTACCTGGAATGATGGGCTACAGCCACTGGGGTTTTAATGTAATGATAATGTGAAGCACTTGCATCACATTAAGACATCGACCCACCTCCACCCCAATTGCCATGTATGCACAAATATAGAGTAGAGAAAAATCTAGAAGATCTAGATAGAAGCTAAAAAAAGAGAAATATTTTGTTAAGGTTTCTCAAGAAAAGAGTATTTGTAGGAACTTAAGCAAAATGACTCTTTTTCAGAAAAAGCAGCTTTAGGAAACTAGAAAAGAAAAACTAGTCATAGAAAAGAAAAACAAAACCATGTTATTATTGAGACTTGAGGTCCAGTGCATGAAATTTGTGCACTTGAGTGGAGGTTCCCTCAGCCTGGCCTTCACCCTGTCACAGTCCGGGAGCCCTCAGGGGATGTCCAACTGATGGCTTAGTGGACCTAAGCCATCAGTCGGATATCCTTAGCATTGCCATGGAGGCAGAAGAGGCTCCCACCACCGCTGCTGTGCACACCAGCTGCAATCCCATCTTCTGTCTGAGTGGCCCTCCCCCTGTGGAAGCACACTGATCACCAGGGGGCAGCTCTGGCATTGAGTGTTTGCCACTAGGTGGTTAGCAGGCATCTTGTGACCGGTCATTCCACCATTCAGTCATTTGCATATTAGCCTTTTATTATGTAGGATAGAACATGGTGAGTAATCACAAAACAAATGAGAAAAATATCCGTATGAAATAAACTAGCTACCTTCAAAAAGCACCTTTAATGTGAGGTTTAAATTAAAAACAAAAGAGTGACATTCTTTAAACTAGTGAATGTCAAATACTACTATACATTAGACTCAGCAGAATTGTTCTTTTTTAATTTACCTTTATTGCTTTCAGAGCGGAAGGGAGTAGGAAAGAGATAGAAATATCAATGATAAGAGAGAATCATTGATCTGCTGTCTCCTGTACATCCCCCACTGGAAATGGAGCTCACATCCTGGACATGTGCCCTGACCTAGAATTGAGCCATTCATTATCTTCTGGTTTATAGGTTAAAGTTCAACCACTGAGCAACACTCCCTGGGCTCAGCTGGAATATTTTTTTAATATATTTTATTGATTTTTTACAGAGAGGAAGAGAGAGGGATAAAGAGTTGGAAACATCGATGAGAGAGAATCATAGATCAGCTGCCTCTTGCACACCCCCTACTGGGGATGTGCCCACAACTGAGGTACAGGCCCTTGACCAGAATCAAACAGGGGATCTTTCAGTCCGCAGGCTGATGCTCTATCCACTGAGCCAAACTGGTTTCAGCTCAGCTGAAATATTTTTAAAGACAAGCTCTTTTTCTCCTTTTTCAGTTAAATCATTTCCTGTTGAGAGTTATTTTAGACTAAGGTAATATGATAACGGCTTTATTTTGAAGAATAGCATTAAAATGGACTTTGAGAGCAAGTAGGCAACTTTAGACTTACAAACATTTCCTCAGAAAATCAAGAAAGGGATTAATTTTGAAAAGAACTATTTTAATGAAGGAGCTATAACATAGAGGAGCATTAGGAAATGTCATGCCTTTTATGAACTTAAAAATGATTTATTGTCATTATGATAATTATCATTTTGCAAAAAAGTTCCCTAACAACAAAAACACACAAAAAAAACATATTGAAAGGAGTTATAGACACAGACATATAGGAAGATATCTACACATATGTACATAAACATTAAAAAAGCATATGAGTCTGGTCAGGGGTGCTCAGTGGTTAAATATCAACCTGTGAACCAGGAGGAGATCAAGGTTCAATTCCTGGTCAGGACGCATGCCCAGGTTGTGGACTGCATCTCCAGGTGGGGGCATGCAGCAGGCAACCAATCAATAATTCTCTCTCATCATTGATGTTTCTATTTCTCTCTGAAATCAATAAAAATACATATTTTTTAAAACATACCAAACTGCAGAAACATATTCTTATATAAACTTAGATAAAATTAAGTCATTTGTATTTTAAAAAGTCATGAATCTTTAATTTGATGCAATCTAGTCTTTATTTTTCTGATGCTGATTATAATATTTAGGGCGATAATTTTCTTAGGATGCCTACATGTCTAACAAACATATTTCATCCTCTTGAAGTCAAGAATAATATTAATAATAAATAATAAGACCATAGCTAATTGGGATAGTTCTGTGAAAATTATTTTCTAAAGGTCATTTCAGAAAAGACCATATTGCCCAGGTTGTTTTGGGTTCATTTTCATATATATATTTCCTTGTGGATGTTATGGTTGACCTTTCAGCCTAAAAAAAGAAACTGACCCAAAAATAAAATAAAACAAACAAACCAAAATGAAATAAAGCAAACAAACAAGAAAAACCACACACAGAAACCAGAAATACCCAACCAACAAAAACCTAGAAAATGAAAAGGTCTTTGTCACAGGTACAACTGGAGAACCCCAGCATGTTCCTCCATGATTCATTGGTGGGAAATATGTGTTATATGTGGACAAATTAATATTTCTCATTCAATTTATCCTACCTAAAATAGATTCCTAAAATGCAAAGCAAACTATACAAAAAAAGAGAAAGATAACAAGAATTAAACACAAATGCTTAAAATATATGTGTGTGTGCGTGTGTCCTAATGTTAAAGCTTACTGATTATGTGAGAGTTTAAAGAAAATAGCTGTAAAAACAATGACTAGAAACTCAGCTACATATGTATAAGTAATTTCTTTCACATTTATAGAAAATATTGTAAAATATGCTATATTATTATTATTTGCTATATTATTATTGACATTATCATTTACTGACTAAATAAAAGATAAACCAATACACAAATAGCCAATAGTAGGAATTTCTAAAAACACTGTTTTTAAATTCATTACTCTTGGTCATATCTATTACTTAGCAAGTTTTAAATTGCCATATAAGATAAATTCTCAAAACTTTTCTAAAAGTGACTTATGTTTCTAAAACTTATGATCACAATTAAATTTTTGATATTCCAACTCTACAAAAAATTTCTATGAGAGTGTTTGCCCCTTAATATATATATGGATTTTGAAAAAGAATACTCAGTCATTGATCCAAACCACCTAAGACTGCTTAAGTTTCTTGACTGCATTTAAAAACCCAACATGATCTGTAACAACCCTGATCAGTATCCGGGGTAAACATCATTGCAATCTTTAATCCCTAAAGAAGTTCACTGGATTTATTTTTAAATAATAATAAGTCGAATCATTCCTTTCCATGAGAATGATGGCCTCAGATATATTTCTTCCCGGTTTTCTTTCTAATTCTGCCAAATGACACCCCGCAGTCTTTCTCTCTCTGAAGCGGAGTGACAGACTGACAGGTGTTGTCAGCGAGAAGTCTGATGACTCGGAGATGCGTTTGTCTTCTAATAGATCCAATAAGGCACGGAGGCGAGACAAAGCTGCAGCGCCAACAGCTCAGGGATGCCTTTGGCAAACCCCTCTGAACGGTGTGAAACCTCTGAAAATCCTGACAGAGGCACAGATACTGAGAGCTCCGCTCTGGTACCATCTCCAGCCAAGATGCCTGGTGGCATGCTGTCCTCCAGAAAACAGCGATACATATCCTAATGAGGCCCCAGTCCCTCGGATTCCTCATACTTCCCACAACGAAGCATTGGTCCAGTGCTGTCCAAAAATGACAGAGGTTTGTCTTCAGGTGCACTATCTCTTATTTCCTCTGCATTTGTGACACGGTGCTGGGAGCATCATCTCAGCAGCACAGATCTACAGCCTGCTGTGAGTCTTTACACCCTCAGCAAGACTTCCTCACCTCTCCCTCCAGCCCTCATTTAGTTCCCCTAAGAAAGCACTGTGCACTGCGTGTTCATTTTCTGCAGCCCTTGGACCCCGAGTACAGGCCAACAGAAAGGGACCGATTCCATAAGAAGCAACCCCCTCAATGAGTCCCTCAGTCACCTGTGATCATACACATTGTTCTTTGGGATTCTAATCATCAGCTGTCGTCCAGAAAATGCCAGGTGCTTGGCAAAGCACCCGGTGGGATTTTTCATCCATCTGTCCAGTCTTAGAAATGACCTTCCCTTCCTTTCCTTTGCACACATGTTATCTTTAAATGGGGCATTTGCATAACAAAAGGATGCCTCCAACTATTCTGGGAGGCCTTGCATTGGGAGAGATGGCTGCGCTACCTTTGTAATCCATAGGAGAGCGAAGGCTGCTGCCTCTTCAGCCTCAGGCCACCAACACTTCAGTGTATTTATTTTGGGGCGACGAAAGCTAATACAGCTCTCTTTTATCATCTACAAATTTATTAGCAGCTGAAAAAAAATCTATTCTACAAATAGATATTTGTATTGCAAATGCTTAAAGGAGGAACTAATGAGGCCATTTATTGTCCACATTTGACTAATTACTATGCTGAGACTCTGCCTAGGAGTCCCAGCGTGTGCTTGGAAATTAAGCATTTTCAGTAAGTGCATCAAAGGAGTTGGAACCAAAGGAACAGCAAGAAGTTCAGAAATCTGCCTGTTCATATTGATTCCAACTTGCATGGTGTTTCATTAAAACACACACACACACACACACACACACACACACACATACTAACTACAGGCACTTTAAAATAACCCACAGGCAAATGTTAAGAAATAATAAATCGCCAAAACCGGTTTGGCTCAGTGGATAGAGCATCGGCCTGCAGACTGAAAGGTCCCATGTTCGATTCTGGTCAAGGGCATGTGCCTTGGTTGCAGGCACATCCCCAGTAAGGGGTGTGCAAGAGACAGCTGATTGATGATTCTCTCTCATCGATGTTTCTAACTCTCTATCCCTCTCTCTTCCTCTCTGTAAAAAATCAATAAAATATATATAGTTAAAAAAAAGAAATAATAAACGGCCTCCCCAGGAGAAGTATCCTAACTAGACTGGCCATCTAATTGATCCTACAAGCTGGAATATTTTTTAGGATGAAAGAGACCACCCCAAAGGATTCCAGCGTGTAGGATTAATTATATGGTCAGTCTAGTTAGACTATCTTTCCTTGAACTATAGCATAAATCTGGCCTTTGCCAGGCAAACCAAAATCTATATCCTCTGTGTCGCTACTTCTATTTCTTCTCAGGCCTTAAATAAACATGTAAGTGATTACCTATTGAATAAAGAACACATTTCATCAAACACTTCCAACCCACCTTTCCATTTTCTTCCTCACCTCACTCTACAATGAACTTTTTGCCTAAATATGACTTCCGTGTTTTGACTGATGATGCTTTCCTAAAATACTCTTACTGGAGCTATAGGCTCTTAGAATGGTGTCTAGCAAATTAATCTATAAAAGATAAATCACACATATCATACAAGGTTGAGTTCATGCCCTTTGAAGGCAAATGGCAGAGGCCCCTTCATGTTATGGAATAAGCAAGGCAGTTCTGAGGAATAGTTTTGCTGCCCATTTTTCTTTGCATTTTTAAAATATATCTTTAGTGATTTCAGAGATGAAGGAAGAGAAACATCAATGATGAGAAAGAATCATTGATTGGCTGCATCCCGCACACCCCTACTGGGGATGGAGCTTGCAACCTGGGCATGTGCCCTTGACCAGAATCAAACCCAGGACCCTTCAGTCCACAAGCCAACGCTCTATCCACAGAGCCAAACTGGTTAGGGGTGCATTCTTTTTTTTTTTTTCTAAATCGATATCTCAAAATTCTTTCATTATTTGCAATTCAACCACCTCAATTCTATCTAGTTTATATTATGGAGGAAGTATATTTGATAGACTTTAGTAATACTCATCATTCTTAGGAGTCCAGTTCCCATTCCACACCACTTAGGAAAGGGTGGCACTTGGCTCTGGAATACACCATTGTCCAGTGAAAGGACAAATCAGTATGGCAATCAGTGGCCCTCTTAACTTGCATTCCTTTGGATATTTACCCAGAAGTAGGGTTTCGAGATGAAGCATGAGCTTCTGAACTTGGTGTTTCTTATGCATGGCAACTTGTCCTTTAGTATATGCTCAATAAATGTTTATTATGTTAAACTGATAAGTTAGTAAGACTTAACAGTTAAATGCAATGCTGCAAATGGCCATATAAGCAAGAGAAGTCAACAGTCCTGCGATTGTGATATTGAGAAATAAATCAACACTGATCTCATCCCTCATGATTCCCTATCTCTGTCACTCTTATGCCAGCCAGAGGGACAGAAGAAATGGATGTGTGTTCAGTAAAACCGCTCACAGGATATTAGTGAAGGCACAAATCACATATTTTTAAAGAAGCATGTGTTAAATAAATTTAAAGTTTTATCTTAGTTTTGGAGGAAAATCACTTACATTTCATGTAGTCGACACAGTAACAGGCTTGGCAAACTCCACTACAACTGTACAAAAGGTCAGGAAAATACAGGTGAGTAATGAGCAGAAGCAAACAATAGCTCAGTAAGGAGCAAAGTAAGTAAGCAAACAATTTCAGTAAGGATCGGTTTATACAATGTTATGAAGACATATATGTAATCTTCTTTAAAAAAAATACTTTGCAAAAGCAAGCTATTGTCACCCTATAACTGAAAATTCAAGAAATGCCAAGGACTGAAAAGTCATTACAGGAATGCACAAGGGAAAGAAATTGAGGTCAGGGTTATTCTGACTCTGTGACTTATCATAGGATTAACATAGAATTCAATTGGCAGCATATCAAAAGCTACATTTTGCCTTTCGAAATATACAATTATTCTTGCAGCTTCCCGGCACCGCTAACTGTGGTCTTTGCAAATAAAATGGAGACAAACTTTCTCCCACCAAAATTTTAATAGAGTCTAAACTCTTTAGCTATCCCTTCCTTCATTAAGATGTGATGATTTCAGAGACTACTATGCGCATTTAATGTGATTGGATCCCTTTATTTTTATCCTTCAGTTCCTAAGAAATGCTTTTAGAGGGTTATTGAATTTGCATTATCCCAAGTGAAAATCGCACTGGTTACTTGAGAACACCATCTGTTTGTGCATCTCTCTATTACAAAACTAACCTTTTGGAACCAGAGATACAAGTGGGGGCGGGGAATATCACCATATACACAAGGTTAAAAGGGTGGGGATAATTAGAATAAAAGTGACCCACTGAACAAAGGAAAACTCCATTTGGAATGTTTTAGTATTAATAAAATACAGAGGATTTACTATTCAGGATTATTTTATTTTCACTACAAGCAGTTAAATTTTAAAAAAATCTATAAATGATGAGTTAAAGTGCTGTAAAGCCTTTTTTCTTATAGGTTGAAGAATGAGTTAAGATTTCCAGCTCGGGAAATTTTGTATGAAATCTCTGACTCATGGTTAGAAGTATGGACTGTATTTTCTCATTGAACTTTTGTCTTGCTCTAAGCTGAAAAAAGAAATGAACACATCACTGAGCAGGGGGTAGAAGGCGCACGATAAATGCAGAAAAATGCTTTTTCTTCCAATGCATTGCGGATATTGTTTAACAGTTTGTCTGTACAAAAATAAAATGTGACCCCTCATAAAACAGCCAAGGTCAGTGAGTATTGGACATGCAAGTTAAAGTTCCCTGAGGCCCACTCAATCTTTTACAACATTTTCCCCTTCCTCCTAAAAATAATAAAACCTTTACAGAGGGTTGTGCATTCCATTTGAGTCTCTCACAACTTTCTATCTGTTGTTACACGCATTTCATTCAAAAGTGCCATTAAAGTTCATTTAAGAATACCACAAATCATTTGATAAACTAAGGACACAGGTTGAGAACCGCTGCTGTAGAGCCTAAGACCATCAAAAAAGACAGATATTTAGGTTATGATTCATTAACAGTAGCAAAATTACAGTTATGAAGTAGCAATGAAAATAATTTCATGGCTGGGGGTCACCACAGCATGAGGAACTGTATGAAAGGGTAGCGGCATTAGAAATGTTGAGAACCACTGATGCAGACTCTCGGAGCCAATCTAGAGACTCCCTGCATTCATTGGCAACCGCATTTCTTCACTGACAGAGGCGAAGCTGAGCCTTCTGGAATCTGCATGGCCCACCTCAGTGTCCACACTAGGAAGCTGAGTACCAGGCTTTCTGTAATGCTGCTACTGGTATCAAAATCCCCGGATCACAGAAGGTATTCCCCAGATCAACAGCACAGCCAGGGGCATGACTAACCTCATGCTCTGTGCCCCGAGAACCTAGAATTAAGACTGCCACCACACGCTACAGGTGCATGTCTGAGGTGACTGCTATTAGCCATCTGTCCAGTTACTAAACCCAGCAGGACTAGATCATGGTCTGGAACATAGACTTTCTCACTGGGTGGTATTGTTCAGTGGTTTGAGCATTGCCCTGTGGGTTCCATTCAATTCCCAGCCAGGATATGTACAAGAAGCAACCAATTTCTCTCATCTCTCTCTTCCTCTTTCTCCCTCCCTTCCTCACTTGCTAAAATAAAATCAATAAAAATGAAATTAAATCAAATCAAAAACAAAATGAAATGTAAACCTCCCCAGTCATTTGTCTTTTCCTGATTTTGTTTTGTCCTCAAGCTAATCTATACTACCTTCTCCCTATCCCAATTCTCATTTCTTCTGAACATATTACCACATTTCCTAAAACATTCTTTTTGGCTGTAGACGTCATATATTTAAAAGAATAATGTTAAAAAGAAAAAGTATTTTACCTTGACCACTCTACTAAGAATCCCTCCCACCTTTTGGCCCTAACCGAACTCTGGTCCCTGCCTGGGGCCACTGATTTTTACAGGGCCTCCCAGAGCGGATGCTTTTTACACTGTGTGGCCCATGCTTCAAACGGATGGCCAGCATCCTATTCTCCTGAGTGTTTCTTTCAGGCTCTTCCCACATCACATTCATGTTAAAATCTCCTTCCTTTGACACTGAGGCCGGACTGAGCTCCACCTTGTCCTGTCACTGCTGACCTTCTGGTCAACGCTTCTCTCTCAGAGATAACGCCTTAGTTCTGGCTCCAGGTTTCCTCTCTCCCACAGTCCTGCTATTCACTCAGAGATGATCCAATGGACTACATTTTAATTTAGCTTCTTAAATGTTTCATTTTCTCTCTGTGTGTCACTTCCTCCAGTCCTCTTTAGTCACCCAATCTCAATGCCATATCAAAGCACTATTGCTAATTCTACATTGTTCCTTTTTTGGAAAATTAAGTTAAAAAACAATGTCACTTTTCAAAAAAACGAAACAAAATACAAAATACCTATCTGCTATCCTTCTTTGAGGCTTCCTTATAGTCACTTCAGAAGACCTCTTCTTTCACCGCACAGGGACCCCAAGATTTTGATTCCTTGCATGCTCTCTCAATCTTTCAGAAGTTTCCTGCCTCCACTATAGCCTCATCAATTTCATGGTATGTTATTTCAATCCATTTTTTTTCTCTGTCAACAACTGCACCTTTGTATTTCTCTCAGCTACCCAGCAAAATCCAATTTTGAATCACTCCATCATTCAGTATTTATGTACCTGCGCGTGAGATGTTCAGCAATTCTTATAAAGAAAAGAACCACAATGCTACAGATTAATGCCCTATAAAGTGACAGGCACCTTTAATCAAGTTCTTTAAGCCAGGATATAGAAATATACAGTACACTGGGTATATATAACTAGACTTTCCAGCAAATAGTAATAAGAAACATGTAGACAAAAATAATTTGGTTTAAGGCAATCATTGTCCATGTCTTCAACTCTCATATGGACTGTGTTCTAAATTTCACCTGTTTGAGAAACATTATGACTTCTTAATAGCTTTTATGCCACTTACAAAACAAAGATTATCACTCCCCAAACTCAGATCACACCATGCTGTATTTCCATGAGAATATTTTCCAATTCTAAACAAGGGAAAGTATCCTTAGTGATCAACCAGGATGTTATAAACATTTAGTCTTCCGTTCTTTCTTGAACAATCTCTGTTGTGGTTTAACCCAGCAAAGAGGACATCATGACCCGGGTTGGTATGTTTGAGATATATATATATATATATATATATATATATATATATATATATACATGTGTGTGTGTGTGTGTGTGTGTGTGTGTGTGTGTGGTGGGTAGAGTAATGCCATTTTATTTAAAAACATATTCTCTCCCTTTCTCAGACAATTTTGAATAAATGGTTTCCATAGATACTCTAAGGAAGTATTAATTTGCCCCTTCCTTCTCCAGATAATTTTAAAATATAGTTTTGAGGAAAATTTTCTATAAATGTAATGAAAGAATCAAGAGAAATACTGACTTTAAAACAATTATCCTGCCTACTCCCCACATATTTTAATACAATAAATTATTTTTTATATTCTTAATTCTCCTCTCTGATACATATCAATACCTAGAAAGAAACCACCTTTGAATAGGTAAAGTATGTCCAAGGGCTCATACCTCTTTTACATGTAATTGCATTATTTTCCAAAAGTATCAATTCTTTCTAAGTATATTAGATAGTAATTAGGATAAAATTACTATATATATATATATTTTTTTTTCATATTCAAAGTAGTGGAGACCCACTTTATCAAATGATATCAATCGAAGGACTGGTATGCATGCATATAAGTACAACCAATATACACAAAACTCAGGGGAGGGAGGGCATGTATGAGAGGTGGGGGGGCAATGGTAAGCTATGTACACATATAATTCCTTAATAAATTAAAAATAAATAAATAAATAAACAAAAAATGATATCATACAGAAATCTAATTATAGCCAATCTTCATATCAATTGTATCCCATCCTAAAAAAATACATCTGGCTATAGATTTATACATATATTTTTAAAAAGCATAAAATTAAGATTTGCACAAGGAGCAAAAATACCACTTGTTGAGAAGATGTAAAAAAAAAAAGGAAAGTAGATGGTCTGTTGGGCAGGATAGAATATCAGTATCTGTGAAATTTTACTTAAATATATCAATCAAATATGGGAATGTGCTAACATTAATAAAATTATCAGGAGAACACATCTATAGGTGCTCAATATATCTAAATATTTTACACTTTAAAAACAACAACTAAATATTCCAATGGCCAGTTTTGTTCAATTGTTGGAGCGTGGGCATGAAGACTGAAGGTCTTTGAGTTTGATCCCAGGACAAGGGCACAGACCTTGGCTGCAGGCTCCATCCCTAGGCCCAGCTCAGGGGGCATGCTGGTGGTAACCAATTGATGTGTCTCTCTCACATCAATGTCTCTCTCTCACATCCCCTCTACTCTGTCTAAAAATCAATGGAGAAATATTCTCAGTTTAGGATTAAAAAGAAAACATTTTAGGTATCAGGAAGAAGGCATAAAATTACAGATGTCAATGTATTTGAACAGATGCCTAATGAATCAAATGTATAGTAATATGAGAAGCTCCTCATAGAATTTCTGCATTTGACAATAAAAACATAGTTATAGCCGAGACCGGTTTGGCTGAGTGGTAGAGCATCGGTCTGTGGACTGAAAGGTCCCAGGTTCGATTCTGGTCAAGGGCATGTACCTTGGTTGCGGGCACATCCCCGGTAGGGGGTGTGCAAGAGGCAGCTGGTCGATGGTTCTCTCTCATCGATATTTCTAGCTCTCTATCTCTCTCCCTTCCTCTCTGTAAAATATCAATAGAATATATATTTTTTTTAAAAATAAAAATAAATAAAAACATAGTTATATAATACAAGTATGAAAAAGACATACAGTAATATAAGAAAAATAAAGATTGAGAGGGACTTTGCCTTGAGGGGGATATATTCAATATAGGCTGTCACATCTCAGTGCCAGGTGACCACTGCTGTGGTGCAATATGGCTCTGTTATGGCTGCAATTAGCTGCTTACTATTAATAACAGAAGGAGAGCCAAGGGGAAGCCAGGCATTATAAGCATGGTCATCTGAGCAGCTTCACCAGAAAGTTACTGTGTCACCCTCCCCAGAAATCACCGCTCCATTCCCAGCTGATCAGTGAGGGAAGGGGGCATGGGCACATGCACAGGGTGGTCAGGTGCCACAGGAGAAGCACTTCTCTGTCTCTCTAGCCTGGGGAACAATGGATTGGCTAGGAGGGTGGAGCCACTGCACATGCACAAAATCTTGGAAGGGTAACATCCCCAGACAAAGAGTTCCCTCTCACTTCTTCTTCTTCTTCTCCTTTGCTCCTTGACCTTCACTCGCCTCTGTGCTCACCTGCTCTCTCTCCATGGTCATGTGGCTTTAAACAGAGCAGCTTCAAGGCCAACGGCCATGCAGACTCCATACACAACGGCCTGCAGCTGGATACACAAGCTAAACCAGCCCAATGCTGAACTGGAAGGTGCTTTCGCATGGAGCAGAAATTCTAGGCAGTGTCCCTGATCCTGGCCCTGCCCAAGTCCAGATTGGACTTCTTCCAGGGCAACATGGATGGAGAGAGAACCTCCTGAACAGTTTCAGAGACCCATCTGCTCTAATTGTTCTTTTCAAGTAATTGCTGGAACCCAAATATTTAGGTAAATGTAACAAACTTTACCTAGTTATAAAATAAATATTTACTGTTAGAAATCATAGTAACTCAGGAAATGTGGCTGTTTTGGTGTATGATTTTTCAAGCATGACTTGGGAGCAAACATATTTCATCTATTTTATGTACCATCTATTTTATGACAGGTCCTTGTCATAAAATGCAGTTCTTTATTTCCTGTGAAATCTCCTTAATGTACTGTACCAAATTTTAAACTAAAAATATTTTATTTGCAGAAACCGGTTTGGCTCAGTGGTAGAGCATCAGTCTGCGGACTGGGAGGTCCCGGGTTCGATTCCGGTCAAGGGCATGTACCTTGGTTGCGGGCACATCCCCGGAAGGGGGTGTGCAAGAGGCAGCTGGTCGATGTTTCTCTCTCATCGACGTTTCTAGCTCTCTATCTCTCTCCCTTCCTCTCTGTAAAATAACAATAAAATATATTTAAAAGTATTTTATTTATTTGCACTTATATTTCTGATTAATTTATTTTTGATACAAAGGTGATAACATTTTCAAGTCAAAAATTTAAAAAATCTTAAAATATATTTAAAGTATTAAATAATATGAATGGTTTTAAGAAAGACTTCCTGGACTAAACATTTCACTACTCTTATCATTTAGCATCAATATTACAACCTAGACTTATTAACCTAAATTGCTTAGCATAATTGTTTAAAACTTTCACAGAGACCTGGCTCTTATACCCTACAGGAAACACTCGGAGGCAGAACTTGTTCTTTCACTTGGGCTGGAGCCACAGAGACAATGAGACAGAATCTTGTACAAATTGATATGATTTCATCACCGCTGTCACTGGATCTCTGCTCTGGTTGGCAAGAGAATGTGAAGCACGCTCTTCATGTTGCCGTATTTGAGGGCAGCATCGGATTGAATGATCTACATGGAATTTATTCAAAAAGCTTTTAGTAGAATTATGAAAGTCTGCAGGTGATTAACTCCCAGCCCTCATTTCCACATCTTTAGAGCGTACTTTTGATACTTTGGTTGCAGCTAATACCTCTTTGTCAGTCATTTCTATGAAATAAAAAAAACCTGTCTCCCACTTAGCTCTATTATACTCAAACAGGTCACAGTGCCCAGGGGAGATTTTTTTTCTGAATAAAATGCTGAGGGAGGGAAATGGCATTTTTTGACACTTTCATCTGAAAGTTATTTTTCCCCATATTGTGGAAAGCATTACTTGGATATTACACTAAACTCCCCTCTTTTTCCTTAGAAACGTGTTTTTGTCACATTATCTTGCTTAAAAATAGTTGGACCACGAGTTGCATCTAGATTAGGCAGGAATTCCCTAAATGTTAAGCAATCTTTGGAAATATTTTACTTCTTTTAAAATATATACCTCCTAATCTCCAAATTACTGGATCTCTCCCTTATCACTGGGACTGCTTCTTTATAACTTGCATTCTTTACTCCTCAACAGTGTTTTTCAATTTGTAAGTTCTAGATTTATTTTTCATTGTATGTAGAATATTCTGGGGCAAAAAAAATAAGTAATATAGAAATCAATGCATATTTAAAAACCATTGCTGAATATATGAGCCATATCTTTGTCTCTAAGCATGTAAATTCTTGGTAGTGAATTCATGAAATGATCCATGAAAAACATGAAGAGAGAGAGAGAGAGAGAAGAAAGAAGAGAGAAGAGAGAGAAAGAGAGAGAGAGAGAGAGAGAGAGAGAGAGAGAGAGAGAGAGAGAGAGAGAGAGAGAGAGAGAGAGAGAGAGAGAGAGAGAGAGAGAGAGAGAGAGAGAGAGAGAGAGAGAGAGAGAGAGAGAGAGAGAGAGAGAGAGAGAGAGAGAGAGAGACAGAGACAGAGAGAGAGACAGAAAGAGAAATTATTGAGAGCAACACCAGCAAATATCAACCAAGCCTTTGGTCTGACATCTGCGTTCCAGCCCCAGACTGCAGAGCTCGGCTGAATGAAGTGGTAGAATCAGTGCGGTGGCCATCTGCGCCAATTTACAGAGCACTAATGTTCCTGCTGCAGCTGATAGTTGAGACCTCTGCAGCAAGATAAAGTGCCCAGAAATCCTATTTGCCTTTCCTGGGAAGGTGTAGGAAATATTGACTAAGGCTACACCATAAGCACTCGTTCAATCCAAAGCAACAGAGGGACATCAAGATAACACATATTTTCAACTAAAGAAAGGGGCTGACGATGCATCAGATATAACTATCATTATGGACAGTTGTCATCTTCTTAATTGGGTGAATGAGAAAAGCTCTTTAGTTATGAGCATGCAACGGCCAGGGTCAAAGACGTTCACTATGCACACTGATGTCTGATGAGCAGTTTTCACACCCGTTGCTATTGCCATGTCTAAATGTACTCACCTCTATTCTCTCAACAGCTAAAACAAACCGGCCTTCATGTATGTCATGATAAGAAGTGGAAAATGAGGAAGATGGAGTTTTCCTTAAGACCTAGGACACATTTAAATCAGCGAATTAAGGCACACACACAAAAAGTCACCTTGTGTTACTTCCTGAAGCCACATATTCCTGAGTTCACATTTACCAATATAGTTCATATAAAAATGCTAGGCTTAATTTTGGTGCCAGTGGATTAAGAATCATCTACGTGTACCAAAATATTTTGTTTAACTCAATTTGCAGGGCTGTCAGAATATTAGGTATAAAGGCTGAGAGAAATATACTTTGGCATCATGGAAGCAACAACAGCCAATGGAGCAACTGCCTTTGGAAATTGGGCTGAGACTGGTGATCCAGGGAGAGCACTGGTATTTTCATAGTCCTGGACACTGGTCTTCATTTTCTCTGAAATTAACTGGATACTACAAAGTCCATTTCACACAGTCCACCGTGCCGCACAGTTGCCTGTGTCAGCCATCCCACATTGTGTGTGTGTGTGTGTGTGTGTGTGTGTGTGTGTGTGTTTTAATATATAATGCTAACTTTTGTAACAAACTAAGTAGAATTTTATCCATTAAAAATCTACCATACAGTCAGGAAAAAAATGCATCCTTCAGATAGGATGAAGGCATTCGTTCCAATGCACTGCTACATGGAAAAACACTGGGTTAAGATTTAACTTACTGGTACTTCTCAGATAGTACACTGCAGCAAAAATCAGAGGGAATTTATGTCTGCCAGGGTGTAGTTATAGTGACAGATATAGATACTGCAATCTGGTTTTCTTCTAATTGTTCTGTCATTCAAAACATTTGTATGAAGATTAAGAAATGGAAAAAAAAGAAGAGGTGATATTTAAGTATGGGTAAGGCTGAGATACAAAATGAAAAGCAACCTTATTCCCCCGTTGACTGTTTCCTACTTTCTTGCCTTTGTGTCTATGAATTTCAATAGTGTGCTAAGTACAACTATGCTGTGCTATGATAATAGAGGCTTTCAAAATACCACAGACTAGAACATGAGCTGAGCCTCCATGTTTTATGATGCTATTTCCCCAGGCAGCCAACTTACTTCACCTCATCTCGCCCCAGCTCTAGCAATAGAAGGAAATATTAAGAGTTCCATCATTGCCTGAGAGGTGAAATACATCTCTGAAGTCTCCATAAAGGCAGGAATGGAAATATTATAAAAACTTCACCAGGGAATTAAAAACACATTCCGTATTTGTTTTTCAGGTTTAAGAGCAAATGCCTGAGAGTCTGTTCAGAGAGTAAGTTTCAATAAAACATTATCATGCAATGGCTTCAGATATAATAGGAAAGTCATTGTTTTTCCCAATCTTAAGTGCAAAGCAAAAAAAAGTGACAAATAAAAGATAAAGAATAGCTGAACCTAAAACTAAATTGTTAAAGCACAGACTTCATTATTTAATATCCTAAAAAGTAAAATTCTCTTGACCAGAATGTATACTAAAGCCCTGTGTGATAGTTGTAAAACACCTGGGTAATTGGCATCCCAAATCAGTCGCTTAAGACCATTAAAATTAGTATATATATTTTTTAATTTCATGCAAAACTCCAAAGTTTCAGAATTAGAACTATTAACATTTTCTGCCACATCCTAAGATCCATGAGGATAAAAACATTTTTTTAATTTGCCACTGATAATGATGAATACCCAAAACAGTTCATCATTCAAAGCAAAATAAAAATAACAAAAAGATAGCATTTCTAGAATTTCTGTGTTGCCAACCCATTATTTTTTTTTCACTTTATAGAGTAAATCTTGACAATTTCTTTTGTATGATTTTTATTGTTAGTTATATTTCATAAGATTATAGTTCTCCTTAAACTGGTGATCTTCTATTATGGGTTGTTTCTCTAATGCTGAAGGTCTTGATCCAGCATCTAGAAGGGTTCAGAAATCTGGAGAAGGTGCTGTGTGTAAATTGATTAGAGAGTCCAGAGACGAAACATAAATTTGGAAGACATTAGGGGGGGGGGGGGCAGAGAAGACTTAGCTAAAGGAACTAAATTCTCCTTTGTCTCAGGACCCCTTGCTTTTTATTAACACAAATTGTCCTAAGGCAAAGTAGATATGCATCAAAGTCCAGGGTTTGGCATACAGAATCCATTGTCTGATTGGAAGAATTGCCTCCAGCTGTTCAGGTGTTTGGCCAGGAGGAGGCAATAACATGTAGTTTGAAATTTCCTCAGTGGTCTGGCAATAAACAGACATTTTATGCATCCTTTTCAGGTTTGGGGAAGTGCCCTGAGCCATCTCCAGATGATTCAGCCCTGCTGACATGCTGAAACTGGCTTCTGGCATTTCCCCACAAATTCATATGTTGAGGTCTTAACTCCCAGCAACTCAGAATATGATCTTATTTGAACATAGAGTCTTCCCAGAAGCAATGAAGGGACACATTAGGGTGAGCTTTGATCAAACATGCCTAGGGGCCTCATGAAAAGGGCTGCCATGCACATGGAGGCAAAGATCAGGGTGATGCTTGTACCAGCCAAGGAACATCAGAGGCTGTTAGTAAACCACCAGAAGCTGGAGGAGAGGCATGAAACAGATCCTTCCTCACAGCCTCAGAAGGAACCCACCCTGCAGACACCTGGGTCTTGGTTGGGTCTCAAGAATTGTGAGACAACAAATTTCTATTGTATAAGTCTTCCAGTGTGTGGTACTTTGTTACAGCAGATACAGTAAACTAACATATCTGTATAAGGTTTGTTTGGTAGTTATTTTACAGGAAATATAATAATTACTCACAGCATGCCATAAATATTGCATGATGTTATTAATGAGAAAGTGCATTTTATTTAAAAACACTGTTATCCTTTTCAAAAAAAAGCTTGTAAATTGGACTTTCTTCCATATTTAATGGATATTTAATTAATTGGAAAGTTCTCCAGTTAATTTTTGAGACCTTTGATGAATCAATGTAATATTTTGTACAGTTTACAATGATTATTAGCTTATACATCAAATTTACATGTATAAGAGAAGATATGCCTCAAGAACACTTTTAAAAGGCTCTGGCTAGGCCTCAGCCAGGTAACTCAGTTAGTTGGAGCATGATCCCATAAACCAAAAGGATTCCGGATCACAACACATACCCAGGTTGTGAGTTCAATTCCCCATCGAGATGGGTACCAGAGGCAGCAGATTGATGGTCTCTCTCACATTGATTCTTTCCCTCTCTTTTCTCTCTCTATGTCAAAACAATACAAAAATAAAATTATCTGACTAGTTTAGAAGACTAGCTACTAGAGAAAAAGCTTGCTCATGAGTTCAATTATTTTTTTTAAATTACATGTAGTCAAACAGAATAAGAGTCTTCCATAAACTAGCAAAAAATAATATAAGCATAAAATAATATAAGTATAAAAATAATTATAGCTTACATTTATAAAGAATTTTTAATTTAAAAAATGATTTACAAGTTCTTTAATCCTCATAGCAACTCTATGGGACAGTGTCTTAGGCATGAATTTTGTCAATTGACCAAGACCTGGAGGAACAAGGTATTTGCCTATGGGACAGAGTTTGAAAGACCTGGGTAAATTATAACACAATGTCCTCTACCACTATTGTGCATATGTACGCCATGAAAATAATCACCCTAGAACTTTAAATCAAACCCTGCCCTAAAGTCTTTTAATAGAACTTGGCAGAGATACGTGTCTTCACTCTTAAATTTTAACTCTTCAAATGATATACAATTGGAAAATTTTTGCTTATTTGCTCAAATATTTCACAAGCTCAGCACAATCTTTTTAGAAAACAAACTTAACTTTCTGCCTTCCTTTCTGCCTCTGGTATGTAATGCTTTGATGTTATTTAACCTTTAAAATTCCTCTTTTAAAACTATTTAGTGTGTGTGTGTGTGTGTGTGTGTGTGTGTGTGTGTACATTGGATACCTCACCCATGCTCAGTAAACCTCGCCTATAAATTTGTAGCTATGATTACTCATAATTTAAATGTCACATCCCAGACATGTAACTACCTTGAGTTAAAATAAGTGAGTTAAAATAAGTGCTCAGTTATAAAGTTGAAGTCAAGAATTAAATTGCATGTTTTCAGAAATTTTATTTTAAGCTCCTTTATCTTTGCAATTATTCTTCCTTTGTCATTAATAACTTTAAGAAATATTTGGGACTCCAATTCAGATGACCTAACAAAATTAATAGTAACTACTCATTGTTCAAAAGCTTTTTTCTAACTCTTTTTTTTCATTTGTTAATAAAGATTTGAAGCTATTGCTCACATTTGCCTTTTAAGTGATGTTATTTAATACTTAAATGTAATACTGCTTAACAAGGACAATACAATGCTCTTGGTAACCTTTTGTATAACATAAACTATATCTAGAAATGACAATTTAAATTTCCTTTCATCTCAATTGAAATGAAAAGCTAAGCCCTAGCAGGTTTGGCTCAGTGGAGAGAGCATAGGCTTAGAGACTGGAGGGTTCAGGGTTCGATTCTGGTCTAGGGCCCATACATCTATTGCAGGCTTGTTCTCTGACCCTGGTTGGGGGAAATGCAGGAGGCAACCATTCAATGTGTCTCTCTCACATCAATGTTTCTCTCTATATAACTCTCCCCCTCCTTTCCACTTTCTAAAAATCAATGAAAAAAAAATATCCTGGGGTAAGGATTTAAAAAAAAAAAAGAAAGAAAGAAAAGAAGGAACAATGGAAAAGTGAATTATCCAAAGTAGACCTGAATCAGAGCATGTTTTTTGATGATTGCCTGAAATAAATGAATGTACTAATGAAAATGGAAAACTCCAAGATGCTCAGATATAGTCCTCTATACTGGTTAATACAGTTTTATCCTAAACCTTCCTAATGCTGTCACCCTTTAATTCAGTTCCTCAGGTTGTGGTGACCCCCAACCATAAAATTATATTTATTGCTACTTCATAACTGTAATTTTGTTACTGTTAATGAATTGTGATGTAAATATCTGTGTTTTCCAATGGTCTTAGGCTCTACAGCAGTGGTTCTCAACCTCTGGGTTGCAACTCACAGGTTGAGAACCACTAGCAGGGTTGCCTAAGGCCATCAGAACTGTATTAAAGGGTCACGGCATTAGAAAGGTTGAGTACCACTCTCATAAACCAAGGCAGAAGTTCATGCTTACTCACTGATGCAGTATAGCTATAACTGACTATAGAAAACCTATTTCAGAGATAAATAGTGTCTATGGAGAACTTTGCAGCAGCAGCATTATTACAATAGCTATGAAATACCCAAATTTGCTTTATGGTGAACACTCTGATTAAAAAAAAAAAAAAACCCTCTCTGTAACTTGGGGGCTGTCTCCATGCTGCCTCAGACAGTGTTAGTGGCTTTGTCCACAGTGGATAGCAAGCTTACCACCACCACAACATAACCCTTTAGATGGCTGTGTGGTCATTGTACCTGACAGTGCATCATAGAAAAAAGGGAAAATCTTAGGACTCCTTTCTTTCTCTCTTCTTTTTTGTTTTCTTTATTTTTTTTCCTTCCTGACATTAGTGCCTCCCTATGTACAAATAACTTATTTTATATCTATCAGTAGTAAACATGTGACTAAACCTATTAGAGGTCAGTATATAACAGAATCAGAAGTAGAAAGCAATAAAAAATGTAAGTGAAAAAATTTTATTTTATGTACCACAAGATACAGTTGTTTTCATAGCACAGAAAGATGCATTCACATTTCTAAACTTCCAATTTGCAAACACCTAAAACTGCCCTGAGTAGACACTCTCTTGCAGTTTTAGTGATTACCATAAATTTATTGAACTAAATGAAGACATTCTCTACCAAAGAATAATGTTTAATTAGGAGTCTTTCACTCTGGGAATATTCCCAATTCACTGTTAAGGGAATTTCCTGCCTTCAAAATGTAATACTGCTTTGATTTTCAGCCAGCTAGTTGCTCTCATATTAACATTAATGAATTTGAGATCAGTTTTGCACCTGGAAAATCAATAAAAAGCGTAAATGGATTTCCATAAGAAGACCACAAGAACACTCTGTGCCATATAAAAGGTGTCTGAAGGAAGACACTGTGTGAAGATTAAAATATGTCAACTATTAATTTATTGTCTTATATAAAGTAGGCATTAGTAGTCTTGCTGTTCTTGTTAATAATGTTGCTAATTACAATATTAAGAACTTTCTTTGAATGTTACAGAACCTGTCTACAATATATACTCTATAAAACATAAGGAGCTTTCAAAGTACAGATAACTACAAACCAATTCAATAGAAAAACAAAAATTCATTACTTTGAGCCAAATCTCAGGGCTCCCACATGCTACCTCTGAATTATTTTCTTAAATGCCTTTCTAATGCTTACTAAGAAACCTGAGAGTCTGTTTGATAAGTTTATTTTTTAATCACATCACATGAAGTTGGATAGTACATAACAAATGTTTGAAATTTTGTATCAGTTTAAAAGTCACACACTGATTATTCTTAATCTTTACTTACTGTTTTTAATCTTGTTTCAGGCTATTAAAATATTATGATTATATTTTAATTAAGTTACAAGGTGTCAATATTGTTGATATTTTTTTATTTTAAAATAAATTGAACTATATCTAAGATGGACTAAAATATTGCCATAAAAGTGCTATTGCCTCCATTTGATAGAAAGTACATTTTAATTTGAATAATTAGATTCTGCTTTATTTGTCTTGTCAGTTCACATTTTCTATAATTTTTAAATGTATACCAGTTATAATTACAATTAAATGTAGATAAAATGTAAGTTAAAATTTCTTCCAAATTCAGATATTAATATTCAAGTCATATAGGTCTTGATGACATTTAAAAATGTTATTGACTTTAGAAACATGGAACCTTTACATTGAAGGTAAAGCAACAATAGAAAGGGCTATTTCATAAGGAAATACCTTGAGAGAATATACAGATGGTGTGCTTCCATTTTATTCAGTAAGCTGCCTGGAAGAGCATAAGAATCAGTGGATAGAGCATCGGCCTTCAGACTCAAGGGTCCCAGGTTCAATTCCGGTCAAGGACATGTACCTTGGTTGCAGGCACATCCCCAGTAGGGAATGTGCAGGAGGCAGATGATTGATGTTTCTCTCTCATCAATGTTTCTAACTCTCTATCCCTCTCCCTTCCTCTCTGTAAAAAATCAATAAAATGTGTATTTTTTTTAAAGAATCAAGTGCACACAGATCTATTAGGAAGAAGTCAAGGAGAAACACTGACATAATTATCTCTTGAAATTGTTCAAAGATGATCATAAGAAATTTATAAAAATTTGAAAGTACATCTTGAACTATCATATCTTCATTAGCATTTTAAAGAGAAATCTCCTCTTCTTCCATAGCCATCCCATTCAGGGAGGACTACTCAGAAAAAAAGCAGGCTTTAATGTAAACTGGGATGGGAAGGAAGGACGAGATGACCTCTCGAAATTGCTTGCTAAACTAAAAAGTCAGCTCAACTCTGGAATAAAAATATTTACAGCTTGCATCTTGTTAGCTTAATTGAGTTTCTTCGGTATTCCAGATAAGCAACGGAGCTCCTCTCTCTCCCTTTTTTCATTAGTGACTTTCAGAACTTCCAAGTTCCCGTTTTATTGCTTATTAAATGTTTGTCAAATGGGGAGCTTGCTGGGGCCTGTTAATTGGTATGGCTTCCCACATCCTGTCACATTGACTTGGCCAGAAACGGAACAAAATAAAGATCTGCTAATTAGTGTGTGAGTCTGTTGCAAGTGATTTCACAGTGCAAATGTGCACAGAAAACATTGCAAATGCTTTCATTTTCTTTGCCTGTTTCTAAAAATCTTGGTTCTAAAACCTCTGCTTAATAGACACCAGTGGCAAAAGTGTGTAGAGTAGTTTCATGAAGTTTTGCCTAATTGGTGAGGGTAAATACGCAGAGGATAAAATTGCGAAGAATTTATAGGATATAGAAAAGCTAGTAATTTAAGCAGAACTACTCAGATATAACTTTTTAAAAACATAGCTACATAAGGTGACTTCAAAAGCAATTAAATGAAAAGAAGAGGAGTAAAAAGCATTCCTGAGAACTGGGCAAGCAATAATAATAATAATTGGAAAAAACTTAATAATTCATATAATCCTCACATTTCTCTGGGGAAAAAAAATATGGTGAAATTGATGCTAATGCAGCAGAATGTAACCCAGAGATCTCTATATTCAATTCTCTCTGGCCAGCATTCACAGCTTCTCTGGGATAGAAGTTCTCAAAATTCTTTGGCAGCTAGTGAGACAATCATGGTAGGTGGGCATCAATGTGTTGGGGAATCTAACTTTTCATAAATATTTTTTCTTTTATTTTAAATAGAACTATCTTATTTTTAATCTTTCTTCTAGAGTAAACAATGAATGTAATCTGCCATGCCTTTTTAAAACTGGAACCTAGAAAGAAAAAGGCAACAAGAAAAACCATTGCCTGTATGCCTGTATTCCTATATTATTATTTAACTAGTGGTCCAGTGCACGAAATGTGTGCATGGTGGTGTGTCCCTCAGCCTGGCCTGCACCCTCTCCAATCTGGGACCCCCTTGGGGATATCTGACTGCTGAAGGATGTCCTTGTGGGATCTGGCCTAAACTGGCAGTCGGACATCCCTCTCGCAATCTGGGATGACTGGCTCCTAACTGCTCACCTGTCTGCCCACCCAATTGCCACTAACCACTCTGCCTGCTGGCTCTTTTGCACCCAATAGCCCTCCCCTGCCAGCCTCATGGCCCCCAACTTCCCTCCCTGGCAAAAGGCTCTCCACAGCCAGCGTGGAACACTTGCATCGTCAATGCAGGGACAAAGCAAGCATTCCGCCAGGCCGCTCACACTGCCCCCCTGGGACTGGGGGACTCTGGCGGCGGGGTTGAGAGGACTGGGTACCTTCTATCTTGTGGCTATGAGCACCACCATCTCTGTGGCACAGTGACAGTCGATGTGTATATTCCCTCTTTATGAGATAGGATGTATTTTTATGAACACCAAAACTCAGTGAGGGTAACTTATACAAAGGCCCCACAGTATAGAGATGATATCAGCATCAGCCAAACTCCAGTCATGGGAGCTCATTCTATTGAGAACTTAGTATAAGCCAAGTGATGTTCTAAGAACTTTGCATGCATAAACACATTACATTTACCCCACACTCCAATGAGGTAAAAAAAATGTCACTGCCTCTATTCCACAGGTGAGAAAGCTGAGATACATAAAGATGGTCCCTTGCTCACCACTGTACATCTAGTAGGGGACAGAGCCAAGATTTGAACATAGGCCGCCCAGCCGCAAAATCATGGCTATTGGGTAGCATCATAAGTAGAACCATGTCTGAGGTCCCTTACGGGTTCTTGATAGACCCATTCAAAATATCTCAAGTTTTAGTCTTATTTATTTTAAGTCTGTTTCAGAACATAGTAAAATAAAATATATAGATTTGGTGGCTTGTTTTATTCATACAACAAATCCCATTGCTCCTGCTGTTTAAATACCATTCCAGGTGCTACAGAGGCTTGCCTGGGTGTGGGCAGCTGGTTCCCTAAGGCTTTACCTGGCTGAGGTCAGGAAAGCCGGCCTAAAGAGTCTCCTGATCTGAGGTTGACAGGATGAGTAGGAATTAACATGAATTAAGAGCACATAGGTGGCCGAAACCGGTTTGGCTCAGTGGTAGAGCATTGGTCTGCAGACTGAAAGGTCCCAGGTTCGATTCCGGTCAAGGGCATGTACCTTGGCTGCGGGCACATCCCTGGTGGGGGTTGTGCAAGAGGCAGCTGGTCGATGTTTCTCTCTCACCGACATTTCTAGCTCTCTATCCCTCTCTCTTCCTCTCTGTAAAATATCAATAAAAAATATTTTTAAAAAAAGAGCACATAGGTGAAGTCAGCCTTAGGTCTGACTTGAGAAAACGGGAATACTTGAGGCACTAAAAAAAGGCCAAAGGGGCTGGCCCAGCGGGACAAAACAAAACAGAAGAGACGTGGGAGAGGGGGCTGGAGAAGTGAGTGGCAGCTGTTTGGGGTTTCAGCAATGCCTGTTACTTGGTTTGTGCTGCCATAATGATACTTAAACAGATAAGCTCTGAGACTTTAACATCCAGAGAGAGTCTGTGGGATTCCAAGTAAAAGGGCACCGTAAAAGGTCCATGTTGCCCATATACACTCAACCCTGATTTAAAAATTAGTTATTTCTATATACTGAGCTTAGCTGCCACTGGGGTCTAAAGGAGGTGGTGTGGAGCGCTCAAGTGAGACATTTCGACTTGTAAGAATCCAGGATGGCAAGCACTAGTAAAGGATTTCCAATTCTTTTCTCCCAGTCCAGACCCAAAAACGAGCCAGATGACTTGCATTTTAAATTCTGCAGTAAGGATTAGTAGTATGAGCTTGAGGGAGGGGTGGTGTGGGAGGAAAGGAAGGAGGGAGGGAGAGAGAGAGAGAGAGAGAGAGAGAGAGAGAGAGAGAGAGACCACCCATCTATACTTTGCCTTTGGGGAAACTAGAAAAAGTGCCTTTTTTGGATGAATGATTAGATATAAGGCATCTCCTCTGGGCTGCCAGCTTGGTGAGCGATGCTAGTGTGCAGGCTTAGGGAGGAGAACAACAGCTGGGTTTGACTTGGATTTTAATTCCTTTGCAAAACTGATTATAAATGGCAATCTTGTCCCGAATGGAAAAGCAGCTAAATACCCATGATTATCTTCGGGGCAATCTGGCTTCAGGAGCGCTGCAGAGAGCTGAAAAGGCCAGCAGATTCTTCCAGAATCGGGAGGGTTAGAGGATGACAGCTGTGGCAGCTGAGGCCCTCACCAGGAAATAACAGTCTCAGGTGTGAGGGCAGCTGGCCCCCCGGAGAGATGCTGGACCTGCCTTTCCCGAGTGTTCAGGCCCTAAGCATGAGCCCACTACAGCTCACGGTAGGGAAGCAAATAGACAAAACCTTCAGAGGCCATTCCAAATACATATAGGTGTATGAAGAGACAGCCCACAGCTTGAAGAAAAAGAAAACAAAATTGAAATGGCATTAATCAATTACAGCATAAAAATACTTTTTGAAAATTAAAACATTGTTTTAGAATTAAAATACTATAGAGGTAAATGAAGGTCATGGTTGAGACCTGATTTGTGGGCTTGGGAGATTGAGAATCTGAGCTGACACTCATGATGGACAAAACATTGCAGGCAGAAAGGAGAGGAAAAAGTAGATAAGGAGAAAAGAAAATACTTAACCAAATAAACCAAGATTAGATAAAAACCCTTAGATACGGTAAACAGGAAAATTCTATAGTGGTAAAATGCTCAATTTATGAAGAATGTAAACACTATAACAAGTAAGTATATTAAACCAAAACTATTGCAGGTGTAATAGAATATGATAAATATGAAATAAGAACATTTTAGTAAATAATCCAAAATCTGACAGAACTAAGCAGCTAGCAGCTAAAACTAAAGGAGGACTTGGTGGGACTGAATAAATAAGATCACCAAATTATATTTAATAAATCTATGAAATAAAGAACATACTTTTGGTTTGTCATGAAAATATACCAAATTATAAATTATGTATTTAGCATAAATAACTACTAAAATTGAAAATATAAAGCCACAGCTCACAATCATATTTCAAAATGTAGAAATACAAAATAAATTTAACCTCAAACACATGACTCATTGAAAATTAAGAAACATGATCCTAAATATGCTTTGTGTCAAATAATAAATAAAAGCCTGAAATTGCACAGTTACTAGAAAGCAATGCAAAAAATATATATCAAAATATATTATTAAGAATGCCTACATTAAAGAAATGTTATATAAAAAAGGAAATGTTAAAATTAAGGTTTTTAAATAAAATATGAATAAAAATTAAAATGTAGAGAGAAATAATGAAAAATAACTATAATAAAATATAAAAATGATAAAATAAAAACAACAAAGCTGATTGGTTCTATTTTGGTGTCTATGTATTCATTATCTCTTTGATTTGATTTATTTTATGTATTTGATTTTACATTATTATCCCAATAAAATAAATAGTAAAACAAAGAAACCAAGAGAACAAAATTAGAAATGGCAAAATAACTACTCTGACAATAGTATATTTAAAAGGAGTAACATTACATTATTCCTTAATAATACTTTCCGGGCTGGATTGTGAACACCCACAATCATGCTAACCTTTCCCCCTCCGCTGACCTCACAGAGAGGAGCCTGATCTGAGCTCACAGTGTGAGGCCCATTAGGAGATCTGAGGTCAAGGAGCAGTAGCCCAACCCTTTAGCCTTTTAGAGATTTACACCAACTTCACCCAAGCTTGGAACTCATTTTAACAAACTAAAAACTGGGTAACTGTACATGGTCTTAAATTTACTTTCTCTAATACCTTTTAATATGGCAAGTGCCCTGCCTTTTTAGTTGCTACTAATACCTTCATCTCTAGAAAGTATAAAAGTTTTTCAAAACGCTTTCATGTGTATTACCTCATTTCATCTTGCCAACGGCCCTCTGAGCCAGGCAACAACCTTGGAACCCTAATTGCTATTGTATACAGGGAGACCCAACAGAAACTTAGGTCTAGAGATCCTCCCTGCCCCCCATGCCACACTTTGTCTCGCTTCCTTTTTGCTCTTAATCCAATCATCATGTTAAATAACTGTTGCTATTCTTCTGCTACTTACAGTATGAACCATAATTTGGTCATATGTATTTGACCATATGTGCATTATGTATTATTTTTGCGCTATAAATGATTTTCAAGTTGTTTGCAAATTTCCATTTTCATAACAATGACCAATTTAATTTTCATGCCTTATAATGAAATCCCAACCTCCATTTTAACTTCTTAATTTCACCTTCACACCTCTACACATATACCTAAATTTTCTTGTTATGGATTTATCACTGAAATTATTTCTTGTAAGCTAATTTGTAAGTTTTTAAGGCCCTATGCTCTGCTTATCCATCCTGTTCCCAGTTTTTCATTTAGACATACATGAAGAACAGATAAGAGAGAAGAGAGAAAAAGAGAAGAAAGGAGGCAAGAACCCTGTTAAAACATTTTCTCAAGCTCTCAGGTGTAGTCCGTTGTTCCATCCTGTAGGCTAAATATATGACAAAAATATCTTTGCAATAAGATTTATATTTTATGATTTTCTATTTAGCCTTTGAGCTCCTCAATAAGTTTACTAAAGGCAGAGTCACAACTTCTAACCTGAAGTCAGGGAAGTAAGAGTATATAAACTTTTAAAAAAATTTTTAAAACATATTTTATTGATGTTTTACAGAGAGAAAGGGAGAGAGATAGAGAGCTAGAAACATCGATGAGAGAGAAACATCGACCAGCTGCCTCTTGCACACCCCCTTCCGGGGATGTGCCCTCAACCAATGTACATGCCCTTGACCGGAATCAAACCCGGGACCTTTCAGTCCAAAGATCGACGCTCTACCACTAAGCCAAACGGGTTTCGGCAAGTATATAAATTTTGAACCACATATCCGAGTGTAATGAGAGTGGGATTTTCTAAAATCCTGGCTGGAGGAAATATGAGCTGGTTCAGATTAGTACCAGCTAATTATTAATGCCCAATACTGGTGAAGGGGCATACTCAGAGCGGCATCACACCCCTCATTCTCATCTCTTCATGGAATGTGGGTGGAAGTGTTTAAAAAGGTCTTGGGCTATGAAAGTGGAAAACAATCACAGTGCACAACTTGAATTGAATGAGAATATTTTTTAGATCATTCCTGTTAGACCAGTGGTCGGCAAACCAAGGCTCTTTGGCCCCTTGAGTGTGGCTCTTCTACCACGGCCTGGGCAAGTCTATTTGAAGAAGTGGCGTTAGAAGAGGTTTAATTTTTAAAATTTGGCTCTCAAAAAAATTTCAATTGTTGTACTGTTGATATTTGTCTCTGTTGACTAAAGAGTTTGCCAACCACTGTCTTTAGACAATCCATATAACTTGAAGGCAGCTGGAGCTGTGGCCCTACCATCGAGTGACATCCACATAGATTTCCATTTCATATACACATTTAATGATTTAAAAACGACTTGGGTGAGGTTGCAAACTAAGGATTATGGAAATAATGTTTAACAAAGCTGAGAAGACAGAAAATACCAGAATAATTTAGGAAATAAAATAATTAAAAATGCACAGAAGAAAATATATTTAAATGAGAAATAACTTCTAATAGTTAAGGCAAAAGTGACAGTCTATGAAAGGCCTTGAATGTTATAAAATAATCAGCAGGGGGACGGACAAAATTGGAGCCATCTTTTATGAAGATTACTTAAAAAGCAATGGGCATCATAGACTGAGGGATAAGAAAGATAGGAAGATTAGTTATGAAGTTACTGTAATAAAGAAGCTCAGAGCACCTAAGAGAAACTAGGGAAATTACCAGAAGCCTGGAAAGACAAAGATGAGAAATGTTCCAGAGATGAACCCCCGTGGTTCCATATAATTACAGTCAGACTCCCTTGTATTGCAAAGAAAGTTCATGAAGAGCTAGGCCTCCACTTTCTTATTTGGATACCAGTATTCTTGACTAGAAATCCATCACTATTGGAAAACTGTCAGAATCAGTGAAGGGCTTTCTGATGTTCATGTTTAGCAAACATAATACCTTCATGACTATAAATACCTGTTTAAAATGTACCAATTAACTCAATCAATAGTTATCAAAAATGTATGCCCAGCCGGTGTGGCTTGGTGGTTGAGTGTTGACCTATGAACCAGGAGGTCATGGTTCAATTTCCAGTAAGGACACATGCCTGGGTTGTGGGCTCAACTCCAGTAGGAGGCATGCAGGAGAAAGCTGATCAATGATTCTCTTTCATCATTGATGTTTCTATCTCTCTCCCTCTCCCTTTTTCTCTGAAATCAGTAAATATATATATATATATATATATATATATATATATATATATATATAGATAGATAGATAGATTTTAAAAATTGATGATAAGCTTTGGGGATACAGCAGCATTAAGCAAATGAGGCATTATTGTGTGCCCTCATCAGCCTATAATCTGGGAAAGGGGAACACAATAGATATACATAAATCTATTATATATTCATGTATATTACATAGCAATACAATAACACATAGTATAATGGATACTAGTAAGAGCCATAGAAAAATAAACAGGGAAAGGGGACAATGAGGGCAGAGGGAATGGAAAGTTGTAATTGAAATAGGGGGTCAGGGAAGGCCTTCCAAACGAATTGAAGCAGAGGAGGAAATGATGCATGTGGGTGTGGGAACCAGGAAGTTATAACAGAGGGAACAGCCAGTACAAAGACCCTGAGACAGGATCAGTCCCAACAGTTCAGACAAATGCTGAGGACAATGTGGCTGAAGGAGGAAGGGCAGGAAAAACATTAGCAGGAGATGTGATTATAGTATTTTATGCAGATTACACTGCATAGGGTAGTGTAGATAGTTGTAGAGACTCAGATTCAGCTTTTCCTCTGGTGAAGAAAGGATCCCCTGAGCAGAGGACTGACAGGACCTGACTTACATTCTAAAAGAATCTGCTGCTGATATTGGACTGTACAGAGCCAGGTACAAAGCAGGGGGATCAGTTGGAAGGCTAAGATAGGGCAATAAATACACGGCATTGGCCTAGACCAGGGAGGCAGTCATGAAGATGGTCAGAAGTGGCTAAGTTCTATACCTATATAGAATAGAAAAAAAGGCAAGCTCTTCTTAGCCCCAGTCATTCATGAACAATGCTATTTTCATTATGCATAGATCAAGATGAATATTTGGGCCTTAGAGAGAGTTTAAATTTAAGAAATTACTTTAAGTCAGCCTGTTCAGATACACCATCTCCCCTGGGCCCCAGTCAATGGCCCACAGTGTCTAAATTTGCTCCCAAAGAGAATATCACATTGTCCAGGGTGTACAGATTGATATGTGCATGGCAACCAGTAAATCATCTCCCTCACTCAAGGTTACTCCAACATTCATGTGCCTATTAAAAGATTCCCAGCGAGTTCATTCTGTGCTCTCAGAACTTTCTTTTGCCCATGTTTCACATTTAGTACAGGTGCATTTAATTGACTTATGTAAAGACAATAGCAGACTATCTGACATCTAGACCAATAGTGTCTGTTCTAAAGCTTTTTAAAATGCAAAACCACCTTTTTTTAGATTTACAATAAAGCTTCCCAATGTCATTGATATGAACCACACGTTGTGATTAATGAACAGCAAGCAGGCACACTTGAGAGACAACTAGTTCTGGACCATTTCCGAGGTTAAGCAAGGAAAAGCTTGAGGAAAACTGATTCTCATGACACTAATTTAATGTGCAATATTAATATGAATATATTTTTGCATAAAGTAAAAATCTAACTGATGTGTAAACATTTTTATTAATTTCAGTTGTACAGTCAAGGAACAGCTAAGGGATGAACTTGTAAAGGCATTAACTGCAAGGATTTCTAGTAGATGTATTCTTTGAAAGGCATTTGTTTGGGTTCCAAGTTCAGAGTAGGCACCCTCCATCATGTCTTTCCTTGTGAATACAACTACAAAATGTGGGCAGAAATCCTGGATTTGACATCTGAGGCCCCTAAAATTTAAATAGCAGCACGTAGATTGGGGAAGATGGCAGTTTAAAGTGTCAATAAACCTGTGGAACATTATAAACTGATGAACAAAAGTAGATACAGAGGCAAAGAAGCATCAAACAGACCGTCAAACTACAGCGGAAAGGCAGGGGAGGGTTGGAGGGTGGGGGAGCCGTAAGAGATCAATCAAAGGACTTGTATGCATGCATATAAGCAAAACCAATGGACACAAAGCACTGGAGGAGAGTGGGGGGTAAGGGTATATGCGGGGGGGGGGGGCAGGGTAGGGGAGGCGAGGGGGAAGGTCAATGAAGAAAAAAGTAGACACATGTACTACTATGTGTAATACTTCAAACAATAAAATAAAATAAAAAAGAAACCCGTGGTGGGTTTATCTCTTTTCTTTGTCTCCACTCTCTCAGCCTAACGCCATGTAGCCCCACACCTGGAAGTGGGCTCTGGGGAGTGGACAGTGCTCTGCCAGAGATTCTCTGGTCCTGCCTCCCAGCATCCTGTGCTGTAGCAGCCCTGCCAGGAAGGGGACCCCACAGGGGTCCACAATTATGGGAGAGTAGAATCTCCCTATCCATTGGTGCAGCTGTGGCTCCCAAATTTCGTCTTGGCCCCAGATGTTGGCACAGCCATGGAAGGACCAGAAATGGAAGCCCATGGAGAACCAGAGAGTACTGGGGAAATTGCAAAGAGGGTCCAGGAAAAAAAAACCTCATAATGTTATTTATAAAAACCCTGGGCTCCTTTCCCGGAGCAGTGCCTGCGTGACTCTGATCCTGGCCAGCGAACTAAGACTATGAGAACTCAACTAACAGAAAAGCTCTGTGGTCCTATAGGCCACGGCACTAACAGCTCTGCAGGAAGTGAATAGTACTGCACAGGCGTTGAAGGTACTGATATTGAAACCACCACCACCACGCTGAAGCCAGCTGAGCTATCATCCTCCCCCTCCCAACCCACACACACAGGAATATGGAACCAACACTTTGCTGCTGACTTGGCAAAAATGAAAACGCTTTCTTATTGGTGAATAGCAAAGTTCAACTGTTACAGTTATTCTATTACATTAAAGCTGATATTATTTGATAAGCTTTATTCTGTGAATACAGTGGTTTATAGTGGTCACCACTTATCTGTTAAAATGTTCACTTTTCCTTGCTTATCTTTAAATAAATAAAGTATGCTTATTAAAGCAACATTCAGGAATGTATATATTTCACATAAAGGAAAACCTGTCTAAAGACGTCTCACCCATTTGTATCACTTTGCTTATCTATACAAAAGTTTTGTTCATTTTATATTATTTTAAAAATCACTTTTACATTAAACTTCATTTATGGCTATTTTCTGGTTGATGTTATTTTTATTTTAGCTCTACGTGCAGGGGATTGCTTACAAGTTGTTGCCATTTCAAATGGTGATTCAAGAAAAAAAATTTGCGAATTTTTTTCACATTTGTGCATATTTTTCTCTTTATTAACAGATTAACTGGCACACGATTGACACTGCAATTAATTATACACAGCTGTACAATTTGGTAAGTATTGACAATGTATGCATACAACAAACCAGCACCGCAATCAAGAGGGTGAATATGTGCATCAGCCCCCAAGTTGTCCTTTTGTAATGCTACCCACCTTCCTTCAGCTCCTTCCATAGATAACCAGTGATCTGCTTTCCGGTACTATAGATTAGTTTGCATTTTTCTGCGGTGCAGTAATATGTATTTCATAAAAGGTCTGTGGTCCTGATACTGTAACGGCGGAATGACCAAACAACCGGTTACCAGGAGGAGCTGGAGCAACTCTTGGGCCCTCTTCTCACCATCACTCTCCCTTCCCCCGCCCCTGCCTTGGTGCTGGCAGCATCTCTGGAGCATTGTGGGGCACCAGCAGTGTCCGCAGAGTGTACGAGGCATCGCAAGGTGAGGGACATGACCCTGATGGCAGACTAGGCCTAGGGGACTCTACACATGCACGATGTAATCATGCACTGAGCCTCTAGTTTTAATATAAATTTATAAACTGCACTTGACCATGCTACATATTGCTACATTTTCAATTGAGTGACAGGTATTACCAAATTGCTTTCAAAGAGTCTGTATCAACTCACTTCTTCATCAACACGTAAGTTTATTTGGTACACTCTTGTTGAAACTGGGTTCTATTAAAATTGTGGATCTTTTATGTTTTAAAAGGAAGAAAATAACAATTGCCTTGCTCTTATTTTCATTGAAGTGAGGAGAGATTTTGTTTTATTATGTTAGTAATGGATGTTTATACTTATAAAACTATCGTGTTCATGTTATTTGCCTAGTTTTGTATCAGGCTATATATATTTTTATTAATAAGAGTATGTTTTATTTAACTAAATTAAGTTCATTGCTGATATAGATGATTTAACTACTTTTTACAAATCATTTTGAACTTTTTCTTCTGACAATATTTTTTAAATGTAATAGTTAATAAAGACATTATGTCAATTCAGTGGGTCAAAGACTACATTGTTTATAAATCTGAATAGTCAATGTAATACAAAAGTTTGCATAAACACAATTATCTTTCTACAATTTTTATATTTTATGTTTTCTGCCTATGTACTTAAATATTTTAGCAATAAATTGAGGTTACATATTTTATAATTACATTTTTGCAAAATAAATAATTTTATTCTTAGTAGGACTAAACTATATACTCTGAAAAAATCATAATTTTAAGCATAACAAAGATGATTATTCATATGTCTTTAAGAATTCCTACAAAGCTTTCTAAAAATGCTCTGTTAGAGCAATCTTTCAAGATACTATTCAACAAATTAAGAAGTGACATTGGTCATCTAATCTTTAAACCAGAGGTAATACATGAGTTAAATATATTCATTATGGTTTTAATTTCCTAATAGCAAGTCTAAGATGTTGGGTTTATGAAAATCTTATCTCCAATATATTTTTACTAGAGGCCCGGTGCATAGATGCATGCACTGGCGGGGTCCCTCAGCCTGCCCTGTGCCCTCTTGCAATCCAGGACCCCTTGGGGGATGTCGAACTGCCAGTTTTGGCCCAGCCCCTAGGGATCAGTCTGAAACTGACAGTCCAACACCTCCTGAGGGATGTAGTGTGTTCTGGGGAGGAGTCCGAGCCCAGGCCAGCCACCTTGCCACCCCCGTTCATCCCGGCCCCACTGTGCCTGCCACCACTGCCTTTTGGCAGTTCTGCCATGGAGGCAGGAGGGGCTCACATGCCACAGCTGCACTTGCCAGTCTTGAGCCCTGTCTGGTGCCTGTGGGTCAGCTGAGCAGCGTTCCCGCTGTGGGAGCACACTGACCACCAGGGGGCAGCTCCTATGTTGAGTGTCTGTCCCCAGTGGCTAGTGCACATCATAGTGTCTGGTCAACTGGTTGTTTGGTCGTTTAATCATTTGGACTTAGGCTTTTAAAATATATTTTATTGATATTTTACAGAGAGGAAAGGAGAGAGATATAGAGCTAGAAACGTCAATGAGAGAGAAACATCGACCAGCTGCCTCTTACACACCTCCTACTGGGGATGTGCCCGCAACCAATGTACATACCCTTGACCGGAATCAAACCCGGGATCTTTCAGTCCGCAGACCGATGCTCTACCTCTGAGCCAAACCTGTTTCGGTGAGGACTTAGGCTTTTATATATGTAGATAAGCAAAAACAGATTCAATTTTAAATTAAAATATTACATTAAAATTTCATTTATCATTTTCAAAATATCTAACAGTACTAAGTTAAATTTTACTAAAATATTGTGAATGTTTGAAACAGCTGACTGAGAATGCCTCAGGAATATTTCAGAATATCTTATTAATCAGATACCTATTTTTCATTATTTATCGCCTACAAATAGTATTCAAAGTGAGCACAACATGATACATTTGAATGGAAAAGTCTAGCCAAACAAAGTATTTAAATTCACTTTCATTACATCTTTAAAAATGCCACTGTATTTTGGTGTGTAAAGTTAAGGGGCATTAGAATATTTAAATTAATATTACAACTAATATAATGAATGACCTTTGGTCCTAACTGAAATAATATTGAGCCCAACATATTCTGAAAATAAGTTAGTTGGTATTTTTGGTCATGCTAACTGGAGAGGAGAGACTTCGTGATAAAATTGTCAGGGGCACCGGGCTGGTGTGCTCAGTGGTTGAGCTGTTGATTCCATCAGGGGTCTCAGGCTTGATCCCCAGGAGAGGGCATACAGGAAGTAGCTGATCAATGATTCTCTCTCATTGAAGTTTCTCTCTTTCTCCCCCCTCCCTTTCTCACTCTGAAAACAAAAAAAAACAAATTTTTAAAGAGTATATTTAATATTAACTGATATTGACATAGACATCCAATATATAAGAAGCAAATCTATTATTTTCAGTAACACATTTCTATGATTTTGCTTCCTTAATTTTGTAGGTAGATATTTTTACTAATAGGGACTTTCAGGTGAACTGGGACACTCAAGGTCACTGAATTTCGAGAACAGTTTGTAAATGTCTTTTTGATCAATATTTTTGTGAAACACCAAGGGATTTCATCGCTGCCATCACAACCAGGGGATTTCTGAATTCATCTTCTGGTTGGAAGCACTTTACAGCTTTCAATCATGTGTAGAAATAACCACTTTATGATGGTCCAGTCAGAGATATTAGCATGGTTATAGAGATGCAAAAGGCATTAAGACACAAGCTAGCATTTCATGACATGTGAAACAGGGTGTCACAGAATGTGTCATTTTAAAAATAAAGTAAGAGCTTATAGAATACAAACTATATTTACAGGAGCAAAGCATTCATTTTTTAATCTATAGCCTCAGACATTTTATTCCAGTTTCTTTATGAGAAACTAGAAAGTATGAAAATATAAAATCATTTCCAGGATTTAAACAGCTACTAATAAACCAGGCTTAAAGCACATACAGGAAAAAGTCATTGTAAACCCCATCTATGTGAGATAAATATTTTAGAAACTGAACTGTAAGCCTTTTCAAATTGCATTGCGGAGATGAGTAACCCGTGGCATCGGCAGCTATTCTGAGTGGCTTTGTAGTGAGTGTTCAAATTGCGGCACATCAAAATGTTGAGGCACGCGTTCAAGGGCAGCTCAAGTCTCCTGCAATCCCCATAAGGACAGGGAAACAACAGCCTCTTTGTTGGGGACTTACGCTGTGAGCATGGTGGAGAGAAATGGGAGGGAGAGCAAAACAATACGAAGAACGATCATAAAACGTCACTGGGCTTTAGATCCCAAGGCCATTGCCCCTCGACTTCTTTTTCAGACAGTGCTCTGATCTGCGAGCCACTGGATTCTCAAGCAGCTCCAAAGGTGCCCAGGTCTGCCTCTCAGAACACGGCCATGGTGGTGAGTGGAGACTGGCTGGGAAGGCTCATCCCGTGTCCAGGTGTCACTCCAGCCCTGACAAGCATGGACCACATCTGAAAGGAAACTGGGTGTGATCCCTGCGAGCCGTACGGATGTTATCTAGCGGTGAGGAGGGAGGAGAGGGCAGGGCGGCATCTCTATTTCAGGTGCAGCATGTGAAAGCCACTGTCTGCCCAGGTTGTGTCCAGAGCTTGCCACAGTCTGCCTCCCTCCCAGGCTGGTTGTGAAAATTAAAAAGCAGGTAAGAGAACATTTGGTGACTGTAAAATCGTCTACAAATGAAAGGACCTCTCCATAGGGAGAAAAAGATGTTGCAGTGAAAATCCTCAACAATCTCTTTTCAGGTGGCATCACCTCATCTATAAACTATATATAATATTCCCCTCCGATAGCCACCACATTTTAAAATTAAATGTGTAGCATGAATTAATAACCTTAAAATTGTAATACGAAAATGGGTAATAATGATGTAAGAGTTGGACCAGATCTTGTGTATTATTGTTTTTTTGTCTTGTAATTGGAATGAAGAAGAGTATGAAACACCTGGGTATGTTTTATGATGTTTAAGAACCACAACTAGCCCTGAATTAAATCTATGAACAAAGGAATGAACTAGGCTTTGTCTTTGGGGTGATCCTATATAATAAAGAGCTAATAGGCTAATTTGACTGATCAGATGAATGACCTTCTGAAATGACCTTCCGGGATGACCTGCTGGAATGACCAGTGGGTAGTGGGTGGGGCCAGAGAGCCTGCGCTACCAAGCCAGCCATGGAAGTCCCAGAGCGGCCCCCTTCCATAGAGGCTGCGGGAGAGGCGGCAGTATGGGTCTGGGTGGCTGCAGGGGAGCAGGCCTAAGCCACAGTTGGACATCCCCTGAGGTGTCCCAGGCTTCCGGAGGGATGTCTGACTGCCAGCTTAGGCCTGCTCCCCCAGGGAGCAGGCCTAAGCTGGCAGGTGGACATCCCCCAAGAGCTCACAGACTGTGAGAGGGCACAGGCTGGGCTCAGAGACCCCCTCGTTGGATGAATTTTCAAGCACTGAACCTTTAGTTTTTAAATAAGATCACTTTCTGGTTGTGCTACTACTTCTTCAGTTGAACAAAGAAGTGCTGTCTCTCCCCTGACCAGAAGAAAACTCAGTTTACCCATAGGAACATTATCTATCTACCCAACCCTCAGTTAGTATATGCCAACTACAATGGCTGACCTCAGTAGATGCCTCTCCCTGTTCTGCATTTCCTAAGCACCCCTTTTGAGTTGACTTCCTTATGCTTATGGGAGAAAACAAAGTAGGCATTTGCATGTAGATGCTCTAGTCTTGTATAAATACGCATGCTAAGGCCTTTAGAGAATCAGATTTATAGATTAAAAAGGCAATGATTCAATAACACAATCATGTTTCTTATATTGAGACTGTTTTTACTGAAACATTCACCAGGCTAGATTAGCTTTATCTCCTTTTTTTTCCCTCTCTATCATTTTTATCTCAGAGCTTAACACAATTCAGAGGATGAGATCAGTATTTTAGGCCACTTATAAAGGGCATCTTATCAGATACCAGAGCTTTAGAACTTTTCTTCATCCTATATAATAAATGTCTAATATGCAAATCGACCAAACTGTGGAACTACTGGTTGCTATGATACACCAGAGGGCAGATACTCAATGCAGGAGCTTCCCCCTGGTGGTCAGTGTGCCAGAAGCCAGGTTTACGGCTGGTGATCATGGTGGCACGGAAATTGGACATCCCCCAAGGGCTCCCAGACTGCGAGAGGATGCTGACCAGGTTGAGGGACCCCCCATCCCCTGCCCTGAGTGCACACATTTCATGCAACAGGCCTCCAGTTTATTTATAAGATAATAATTTACACACCACTATGCAGCTTCCAAACAAAATAATCTTGTCAGCAAATTAGCCATCTCATCTTTATTTTCTGTGTTTCAACAAATACATAGTAAGCCAAGTTCACAGACTGAGACATGAGTGGTTCTGGGTGACTATGAATTGTGTATGAGGGTGTGTTTGTACATGTGCAGCGACAATATCGCCAGTGTAATATGTACCAGAATACAAACATATTAAAGTTGGTTTTCTATATCTATCACTAATTTTAACCCCTGGATTTTACAGGGAAAGTAAAATCAAATAAATAAGAAGGAAAATGAAAGACACAAAGAGATTAGATATATACAAGACAGATATTGTGACTTTAGTTTCCACTATTGGTAGTCAGAGAGTACTCACGATATCATGTACGATCACTAATTTATTTATTCAGTGACTTATTTTTAAGAAAAACGGGAAACTCTTACTGATTTCTCTTTAGGGCCCTCTCCAAACACACACACACACACACACACACACACACACACACACACACACACACACACATTGATTCTTCATACCTCCTTAAATGAGGAGCCAGAAATGAAGAGAATACTGTGGCTCTAGTATTCCAGGTAGTGTAATGACAGCATGGAACATCCTAGCATCCTGCGAGGAGGCAATGCCTTGAGCCCATATCATGGGAAAGGAATTCATTAAATTGTATGGCCTATGTCCCTTTCCACAAAATCTTTCAACAACTTTCTGTTTCACCTTTTTTTCCACAGCTAGACATAAGCAACAGGGGCAGTGACTAGGAGAGATGACCATCTCCCTCCAGGTCAGAGGTCCTCAAGGATCTCATCAGGTAATGTTCCAGGCCTTTGCTGTGCAGAGAGCTGCCGGCCTGACCACATAGTATTTGCGATCTCTCTCTGAACCATGGTGCTGTTGATGGCATCTCGGTGTGAAGCCCAGCCAGCCAGTCCTCATGCCTTGATGAAAACATAGACACAAGATTGAATAAAGCTGATGTAGGAAACACTGGACAGGTAAAGAAAGTCAATCTTTTTCACTCAACTATTTTGAAACAGAATACATTTTAAGATAGGCATCTATATAATAAAAGGCCAGGGGCCATCACAACCTGAATGACCAGATGGATGACCAGTCGTCACCGAGAAGTCATGGAGCACCTCTTGGTCCCTCCCCTGTGGCCCACAGGCTCCTATCCCAGCAAGGCTGGTAGCCAGCAGTTGGGCAGGGTGGTGGGGGGTGGGCAGAGTGAGGCAGCATGGTGGCTTCGGTTCAGGCCCAAAGAGAGGCCTAGAGAAAGAGACAGGGCCTGATCCACAGCCACTACCACTGCTGGCGAGGCCTGGAGGGAGAGAGAGAGACAGGCAGAGCCTGATCAACACCAACCGCTGCTGCTGGCAAGGCCTGCAGAAGAGAGAGGTGGGACCTGATCATCAGCCACCAAGGCTGCTGGAGAGGCCTGGAGAGAGAGGCAGAGCCTGATCCAAGGCTGCTGCAGAGGCTGCTGATCAGGCCCAGAGAGAGGCCCGGGAATATGCATGGAAACAATGACTGGCATAGAAACCAACCAATCAGAACCCAATCTAGGTGAACTGCAAAGGCAGAACCTAAGGTGAGAGCTGAGAAGGGGTTTTAAGGGCAACAGCTGTTTGGTGTAAGGTGTAAGAAAACGGTTCAATTTTTTAATAACCATTTTATCAGTACAGATATAGGGATTATGTTTTGTTTTGTTTTTTCTGCAGAGAGCATCTCCTCCTGATGAAAAAGCCTCCTGTCACAGTTCATGGGTCCTGTTTTATGTACAAGGGAGTAAGTACCCACGTCTTGATACATGAAGTTTGCACAGGACTGGGCCTCCTTCCAGCCTCTCCAACAGTCTGCCTAAGCTTCAGTCCTCTGCTCGGAGCCCACCTCAACTCTCCTCCTCATGGAAGAGGTCAGTTCAATAAGAAGGTGAGGCTGGTAATCATAAAAGCTGAAAGCTTAATAGTGTCTTTCAAGCCATGCTAGAATCAATCCCAAATCAAAGTGGCACATCAAAGTGACATGTCAAAAAGCTCCTAGCATTGAAATGCTTTTGTCAAAGGGGTTGTGTAGGTTAAAAAAAAAAAAAAAGAACATATCAAAATGTCATGGACACATCTAACTCCTCATAGCCCAATCACAAAAGAAGATAAGACTTGCTCAGAGGAATGAGAATTTAGGTTGTCCCTGAATGGCACCAGAGATGAATACCAGGTGTGATTGGGTTGTGGGGGGGGGGGGGCAATTAAAAAAACAAATAAGTTAAGCAATCCTTCGATCCCTTCTGTTCTTTTGCCCTTTCATGGATAAAGGACTCACCCTAAATGTGTTAGAATATTCCTTTTATAAAAGCTTCTATGTAAACTTTCATGAAGCCGAAACCGGTTTGGCTCAGTGGATAAAGCATTGGTCTGCGGACTGAAGGGTCCCAGGTTCGATTCCGGTCAAGAGCATGTACTTTGGTTGCTGACACATATGCGGTAGGCAGCTGATGGATGTTCCTCTCTTATCGATGTTTCTAACTTTCTATCCCTCTCTCTTCCTCTCTGTAAAAAAATCAATAAAACATATTTAAAAAAAAAACTTTCATGAAGATGTGCATTAACCACTTGACCAGAATGGTAAGTTGTTGTTTTTTCCCTAACCATCTTGAAACATGGCTTCCCCATAAAGTGGCAATTCAAATGCATATCAAGCACAGACATAAAGTGCTTTCTAAGGATTAAATGTAATGCAATTTTCTGTTAAAGACTAAATCTCATTTTAAGAAAATCTTAATGGTCACAGGGATAATTTATTTTTTTCAATGATGATATATTTTGTAAGTGATTCAGTTTGAAGTAAGGATAAGCAAGGGCATCATTTTCCTGTCAGACACAAGATATATTAGAACAGCTAAAAGACCTCTTCCATTTATAATTTCTCAATCTCATAAATAAATAAAAATTTCTGATTCTGGCGTAGATTTTTTTCTTTCTTTTTTCTATTCACTGTCCCTAGATGTCTTATTACACATATTATTTGAAGACTGAAATATTGGTCTAAGAAGTAAGGTACTTTATATAGTTTTTTAGGGTTGACCCTGAATCTTATGGTATAATCACTTCTCCAAAGTTAAGAAGTCATTGGGTTCTTTAGATTAGGAACCTTTTGAGAAGATGTTACTAATGTCTTTAACATCAACATGGGGTTTCTCTGTTAATATGGGTATAAGGTCCTACTTGTGCCTAAGGCACTTTCTCTGATCTTTTTTTCAGAATGACACAATTCTTTCTCTGTCCCTGAAAATTCAGAGTCCAGCTAGACCAGGTCTTTTGTATCCTTCTTTCAAAGACATCTAAGCTTCCTCCTTATTCTCACCACTGGTAGTAAAGAATAACACAGCCCCCAAATAGGGAAGCTATTCATATATATATTAGAAGCTTGATGCAGGATGATTCGTGCTAGAATGGGCCTTCCTTTCCCTGGTTGCTGGCACCGCCTTCCCACTCCAGCCCAGCCCCAGAGCTGCCTCTTTCCAATCCGGCCCTGCCTTTCTACACTGCCCAGAGACCCTGAGAGACCGAGGGTGGGGTAGAACACCTGTGCTATCACCATGGTGACAATCCAAGCATCCCGCCCCTGGTCACTCAGTGCCTGTGTATTCAAATCAACTGCCATCTTTGATGGGTTAATTTACATACTCAACCTGATTGGCTGGTGGGCATAGCAGAAGTGCAGTCAATTTACATGTTTATATATTATTAGGTGAGTTATATGCTAGAGGACCAGTGCATACAAATTAATGCACTGGATGGGGAGTTTACCTCAGCCTGGCCTGCCCCCTCTAACAGTTTGGGAGCCCTCAGGGGTGAGAGGTGACCTGGTGATTAGGGGAAGGCGATGGCCCATCACACCACTGCTGCTGCCACTGCCGGCAGCACAAGCCTCAGCCAGCCATAGTTACCTGTGCCTTGGGTGGCCCTGGGTGGCTGGGGAGCTGAGGTGACTGGGGAATTCCAACGGCAGGCATATGGAGCAGCTGGACCTGCCAGGGGCGGGCTCAGCCAGGCCGTGTGCCTGCTGCTCAAGCAGGGCTGAGGGGACTAGTTAGTGCCATCTTGAGGCAATGGGCATCACCATCTTTGAGGGCATGGCAGTCAATTAGCATATTCCTGCCTTATTGGCTGTGTGTGCTGCCATCTTTGCAATGGTGTAGGGGTCAATTAGCATATAATCCTCACCCAATGATAGTTTTCCATTTATTTTTAGGGACAGTGGAAGAGAGAGGGAAAGACAGAGAGAAACATGGATGTGAGAGAACATATTGATTGGTTGCCTCTTACATGAACCATGAACAGGGCCTGGGTCAGGGAAGAACCTGAAACTGAGGTATATGGCCTTAATGAGAATCAAACCTGGGACCCTTCAGTCCACAGGCCCACACTCTATCCACTGACCCAAACTGCCTAGGGCACCATTATATTTTTAGAGGTTACTTGTTAGCTTTGCATTCTTTATTTTTTCTCAATGCCCAATTTCTTCTGTTCTAGTAGTTATTCACAGTTCGTGTTGATCCAAGGTTGTCCTACCTTTATGCTGACAGCATCTTTGAAGGTGGCTGATGAAGGAATAGTGTGCTCATACTCAGTGATGGAATGGTTACCCTCCCTTAAATCCTGACAACTGAAGTTATGACTCACCCTTGGCTGAATTGGTTGTGGGGAGTTGTAGATTTCTAATGCAATTTTTAAACTCTAATACAGTTTCACTGACTGAGCACACTGCTAGCAAAGCTGGGAAAATCTACACACTGACCATCATGGCTTAAGGAAATCCTGCTGACTCAAGAGCAGATGGTTAGCTGGGCATCCATAATAGTATGTGAGGGATGGGAAGGTAAATATTTATGTTTGTTTTTCAAATCCCTGGGACAAACAGCACTTCTGTAAGCAAATTAATCTGCTACTTCATTCAGGTCTGGGTTGTAAAAAGCAAAAGAAATAAAGAATAATAATTTCACCAGTTGTAATCTGTTTCCTAAAGCTAGTGACAGGACTCTACATCATTTTCAGTCTTTTGCTTTTCATTTGCTTTTGTTTTCTATCCTGGGACTTCCATTCAAATGACAGGAGCTGTGGAAGAATGATAACATGTATGCATGACAGAAACAGGTGCTACAAATAGAAGCAAAGAAGACTTGCTATTCTGTAGTCACTTGGGGAAAAAGATGAGAAAATCTTCCCTTTCCTGTGTTTCCCGAGAGTATATAGAGATGAAAAAAACAGATACTTCTTATATATGTAGTTCTCAAAAGAGATAATATTCTGGTATGACATGTGACCTGATATATAATTTTTATTTAAAAATTGGGTCATAATTTTTTCTTTAAAACATTTAATTGAGCTGGGACTGGTTTGGCTCAGTGGATAGAGTGTCGGACTGCAGACTGAAGGATCCCAGGTTCCATTCCGGTCAAGGGCATGTATGTACCTTGGTTGTGGGCACATCCCCAGAAGGGGGTGTGCAAGAGGTAACCCATGGATGATTCTCTCTCATCGATGTTTCTAACTCTCTATTCCTCTCTCTTTCTCTCTGTAAAAAAATCAATAAAATATATTTAAAAAAAACATTTTATTGAGTAAAGAGAGGCACTAAGAAAAGAACTCTGAAGTTTATGCTTCTGAATTACATGTCTCCTATAATGAAGGTGTTGAGAAAACAATAACAAAACCTAAAGGAAAATGAAATTCAGTACAGTTAGATGTAACTCAATACCCAACCCTGTCACACACAGAGAGCCCTACATATACTAAAAAACCCTCATGCATATACTTACATGAGCACACACATGTGTGCATCTAAATTCAAACACATACCCCAGCCCCACAAAAAGCTTCGAAAGATGTATTATAAGACATTTCAGTAAAATAGGGATGGCTAATTTGGGGTTCTAATTACATGATGGTGAGTGAAATACTTTGGGGGAGCATCTTTCCTATTTCTTATAAGAGCAAGTTTACATTTGCAGTTATTAACTCAAGAATATTCAAATTATTTTCCTAATCAAGGAAATATTAAAATTGCAATCGGCCCTTTTCATATCACGTGGTTACATTTGTTCCTCCTTTTATAAATGTGTAGAGTCCAGAAAAGACAGGTGTGTTTTGTACAGTAACTGAAATAGTCAAGGGTAGAAATAGGGCAGGAATCTTTTATGTTTTTGTTTATTTTAAACATTGCCACCTTAATCCCTTCCCCAAGTTGTCAATACTGGTGACATACTTTAGTAAAATTATTGATATTTTTCTCTTTTAGAAATTTAGAGCACAGCTAATTAGCTAGTATACTGTATGCAGAGAAGAGCAGCCTGTTCCTCCAGCTCTCTTGTATCAGTTCATCATTTTCTCTAATATGTGGATTTCCATTTCACTAGAATTTAATATATAGAGGGAGTTTTTTGCGTTTTTTTTTTAATGTAACCTTCCTCCTATTCTGTCTGTGATTGTACTCCCGGAGATAGTTTTTTTTTCTTTGTTTTAAATATGTTTTTTACTGATTTTAGAGAAAGAGGAAGGGAAAGGGGGAGAGTGAGAGAGCAAAGCATATGTGTGAGAGAGAAATATAGATCAGTTGTCTCCTGTTCTTGCCCTGACCAGGGACTGAACCTACAATGTAGGCAATGTGCCTTGACCAAGAATTGACCTAGAGACCTTTCGGTGCACAAGACAATGCTCATCCAACTAAACCACACCAGCCAGAGCCCGAAGTTAGTTTTTAATAATTGCACAGATACTTGGTTGATCTTATTACATGGTTAGGAAAACTTTAAAAAGGCCATCATTGGCTACTGTGCAAGAATCTAAATTTTTATCATTCAAAGCTTACTGTGATCAGACCCAAAACTAATATGCTACTTAACTGTTACATGCAGTATACTTACTTTGACTTTGAGCTGAACTGCTTCTCCTCACTGAGTTAGAATTGCTGGATTTTTTTATGCTTACTGTGTGCCAGACATCTTATTAAAATTTTTACATGCATTAACTTATTACATTCTCAGAACAGCTCTAATACAAAGTATTAATTATTATTGTATTATTGTACCCATTGCATAGCTGAGAACACTGAGGCTAACAAAGGTTCAGTAAGCTTCTTACTGTTAATTCACTGAACTTGGTTAAAGTAGGCATCAACACAGCACGGGCCTCTACAGTTCTCCCTTGTGGCACATGCTCATTGGACCCCTATACATATTTGATAGAGACCTGGTTTCCACTCACCTCCTTAATGTCTGACTTCACCTAGCTCTTAGTATCCAGCTAACCTTGTGCACACCAGCTATATTTCACGTCAACATCAGAAAGCATCATTTCACATCTCCCCCAACTTTTTTTGAATATATATATATATATATATATATATATATATATATATATATAACTTATTCTCCTGCCTATATAGTGGATCTGCTAAAGAATATTTCTTTTTTTAAGTGGTATGTAGCACGCTAGCTGCTTTTCACCCACTCCCCGGATAATGCTATAGGTAACATGAGGTCCCATTAAAAATGCATAATTAAGAGTCAAAATCACTTCAGACTTCCATTTATTCTGTATATTTATAAAAATATAATATGTTGTTAGAATTAAAGAGTAATTGTGAGGCTACCCACTACTATGTGACAAACACTTGTGAGATTTATTTCTTAAAAATCACATACAAGCAATTATGCTCACATTTATTTATATATATATTTATTTTTATAACAAGGAGAAGAGATTAGAAAGTTTAGTTGAGATATTTCAGACTTGGGAAGTGAGTGAGAGAGCTGGGATTCAAACTCATTACTGCTAGCAGCAAAGACTATACTATTTTCATGATACTATCTGAAAAAATATGTCAAAGTGCTCTGATTTTTGCTAAGATAAACAAAGTATCCACTTGATTTAGCAACATAATCAATTAGATAAAATATGATTGAGTTAATAGTTTTCTAAATGGGGGACATATAAATTATCACATTAAGCATATACCTTGATTTTTTTAAAGATAAATACTGAATTTTAAATTATCAGAATTAAAAGAAAAATAAATTATTTTAGTAGTCAAGAAAGTAAGTAGGTTTATAGTTGACACATAAAATTCTCTTCTTGAGCAATAGGACTTGTTTTATTCAGCTTTGATTTACTTTTATTTTTCTATGGCCCTCATACAGCAGAAATTTAAGAAATAGAAAGTGAGTGAAAATAGTCATATCCTTTCTAACACTTGCACTTATGCTTATCATTCATATCAACACATAATATGATAAATATCCCAGTATTCCTGCTGTCCTTATAACTATGGTGAAGTGCTAACTCACTCTGGTGGCCAAATTTACTATATATATCATTTACATAATATAAATTTAGGTTAGTTAGTGTGAACTTTAATGTTTTACCTAGACAACTTTCTAATTTTTTAAGTAACATCAGCTGATTCCATAGAAATATGTATAACAGGAATCTAATCAAAGTCATTTTAGACATATTACTATAACTTCTGACTCAAAGTTTATATAATTGGCACCTTCAAAGATAGAAAAAAATATAATATTGACCAGAAGGGAAATTTATATTCATGTAGGGGAAAAAATCAATGCTAATTAGCAAATATAATATATGAAATTAGGAAAATGGTAGAAGTTACTAAGACCATGTAAAAAACAACAACAACAAAAATACAAGATATGCGCAGATTATACATTATTATTTTAACAGGTGTGATCAGAAGACAGGAGGGGATTGGATAAGCATTATTTCGATTCCAGATAATATGATATTGCCACTCCTCATTGCCATGGCAATAGGGTTCCTATTATATAATAATATCATTATAAGGAAAATGCAAATGAAATAGATAGAATTGAGAGATGAATCGACAGGCTGACTAGCCCTACCATGGGGAAGTGAGGAGAGAAGTCCCAGATGGGTCACACCACAGGAAAAGAGTGAGAACATGAAGACATTAATTTGAATTATTTACAAAAGATTGGGAGGTTACATTTAGTTTATATGCTAGAGTCTTTGTGTATGGCACAACTTCTTGTCTCTTGTACAAACAGTGGTCAAGGTCAGTGTAGATAATTAATTATGTAGCTGCATGTCCAGCATGTGTAGCCAATTCTATCCACTGAGACCAATGCTTAGAAGGAAACAGATTACTAAATCACAGGAATACATTGTCCTTGTAATATGTGCCAATTTGTATCAGGGCAACAGTATCAGACACTTACAGAAATTGCTCTCCTGTATCTAATCATCACTTAGAATAGTCATGTGCAACAGAGAAAATGTGTCTGGGAGGGAGTTGGAAGTAATCAGTGTTGAGGATTTTCCCCAAATTAGGATATTTTGAGGAAAATGAGCATTTATATGCTATCTTCATTTAATGCTTAGATTAACCACGGAATTAGATATATTTGGCGACACTCTAAAGTTGAGGTATGTTTTTCTACTTGAGGTATTTGAATTATAACTTTTAAGTTGTAATGTACTCTTCTCAACTAAGGTGTCCATTTCATTTATTATGTTCCAAACAATGGATAACAAGTACTATAAGTGAAATGTTTTAAGACACAAAAGGAGAAAAGTGCTGCATCGTTCACATGCCAAGTGAAATAAGCATGGACTAGGAAGTCAGGCAGAGCTCACTGAAATCGCTGCTTGAGCTTAATTTGTCCAGATGACTTTTACCTTTCTTATCCATGCAAAATGCCATCACTATCTGCTTAATCTCTCTGTTCAACTTAATACAAAACATATAGCTATTATGATGCTTTACATTTTGAATTTTTTTCCCACAGGTTTCTTTGTCAGCAATTCTAGTCGTCATGTGGTACTTACTATTTTTCTCCCTGGAGCAGAGAGGCAGAAAGTAGGAGAGGCAGAAGGTAGGAGAGGAAGAAAGGGAGGCATGTTGACCTGAGTTCTAAGTCAATAGTGTTTGATTGACATCAACTTTTAAAAAGTAGTTAAGCAAAGGTCCTTAAGGAGAGAGAGAGAGAGAGAGAGAGAGAGAGAGAGAGAGAGAGAGAGAGAGAGATCACAGATTGTCAAAATACCTTATTAGACTCTCAAGTATGTGAGGATCCCAGTTGGAAAAGCAGCACATTAACTATTTAGTAGTTCCAACCAGCCGGAATGGCTCAGTGCTTGAGTGTCATCCTGTGCACCAAAAGGTTGCAGGTTTGATTCCTGGTCAGGGCACATAACTGGGCTGAGGATACAGAAGGCAAACAATTGATGTTTCTCTAATACATCTCTCTCTCTCTCTCTCTCTCTCTCTCTCTCTCTCTCTCTCTCTCTCTAAGCATGTTCCCAGGAAGTAAAGATTAAAAAAGTAGAAACAAATATTCAGTAATTCCTATTCTGAACAAAAAAGACAATCACAAATATAGCCCTAAAATTGAATGGCACTACTCAGCTGTAAATTGCACATCCTGGGGATTCTGAATGCTTACAATATTATCTTATATTACTGTAAAATTAAGTAAGTAAATAAATAAATAAATGAGTAATCCTAATAGAGGATTCTGAGGCACTTCAAAATAGATGCATACATGAAGAGAGATTACAAGATCCAGCTAAACTTTCATTTTCTTATTTCATATCAGCCTACTATTTTACTTAAATTTACCAAGTCAGGAGTAGCATGAAAAAATTAAGCCACAGAACCCAGAAACCCTTCTCTAGTAATATTATTAATAACAACATCCAACAAATGGCAGACATTTATACTTAATTTTGGCTTTCTTATTGGTATTCTTTCAGCCTCACAAAGAGAGAAAGAGATGGAGAGACACACACAGAAAGAGTGAGAGTTGTATAAATTTTAAATAGTATCTCTTTAAAAGTAGCCAGCACTCGACCAAGTATAGCAACATGCACAATTATTTATTTTTGTGATTGGGACATGTTGGGCTTAAGTTTTAATTCCATTATTTAATCATATTTATATGTAGGATAAAAATCCAAATTCATAGGGACATTTTGAGATGTCATGAACATTTTTATGCCTCTTAGCTAATCCTGCTTTCGAGTATCTCATTAAAATTATGTTTATATTATGGAGAAAACAAAATTACTGCTCAGAGGAAAACACTGATTTATTCTTGCCATGTATTTAACTAGCCAATGTATTCTACAAAAAGGCTTCTTGGTACGTTTTTATAAATCCTGTTGAGGTTGGACAACTATAAATTCACTCTGTAAAAATGCCTCTTCTTATACAGAATTATAAATGCAACAATATTTGACCCAATGTGGTCTTTCCTCCCCACTCACCTCCAAGAGCTAAGCTTTTTTTTTTTCTGGGTTGCTTTAGAACTCAAATGCTGAAAGGATAGAGGAAATCCATAACCCAGCCTTCCCTAAGTTGCTCTTTTGTTCTTTTCAATCATATACCTTCAGGTTCTGATTGCCCCTCTGCGCCCTCACCATGAACAGGAGCAGATCTCATTCCCATCTTTCCTTATTCATTAGCACTGTTCTGAAATCTTCCATTGTCATAGCGCTGGCAGCCTGCTGGGCTTTACAATGCTTCTTTTTCTGGCTTGGGTAACCGCGTTGGCTTCCCTGAAACTATTTTTATTGGTAAGCTGTTGGATGAGCATTCTCTCTACTCTCTTTGAATGTTTAAAGCCCCTGAGTTCATCAACCACTGAAAAGTTCTGTTGCTTAATAATATAATGCGAGTGGGGAAAAGTTACGCTCAATTCTTTCATGACTTTGGTGAACTTATTTGCTATGTTTATTGGCCCTTTACATAGGAATATACTCACAGGATGGGTGTCCTCTCAAAATATATACACACTTCGAATGATCATAAAGTCAGTGTTTCTTAACATACATTTCAGTTTCAAAATTTAAAAGACTCCACAGAAATGAGTAATGTCTTTTGTCAATGCTTGTTTGCAAACTGAAGACTGTTCTGGTCGAGGCACTGCTGATGATATGGAGGAAAGCATCAAGAATCATTTTGTTCAGTATTTGTGAGTGCTCAATTCATTGACTGTTGCTGGCTTTGTGCTATAAACTCTTATCTTTTTTTATATATCCATGAAAAAAAGTCTGTGAAACTTTAGGATAATTTTCTTTGTTCGAAGCTTAGTCTGGCTTCACACATTATTACAAATTAGTTAAACTTGAAAAGGAATAAAAAGTAAGTGGGTTATCACCTGTTGAAGTATGCATACATTGTGTGTGTGTGTGTGTGTGTGTGTGTGTGTGTGTGCAGTTGTGTATATGTGTGAAGTGTATAATTATAAAGGTATATTTATACATATCTGTACCAATTTGACATCATTATTATTATTATCCCTATATTACTGATAGGGATACTGAGATTCATAGTGATCAATATTTTGTCCAAGACACAAAAGTAGTATATATGACAGAGTAGAAACTGAAACTAATTTGGAATGACTCCAAATCTAATACTTTCTCTACAGTAATATTTTTCTTTCCTAAGCAATCCCATAAGAATTTCTTTGGATCTTCCCACATCAATGTTGGTTTTCTAATATATTTGATTATCTTGTGTACTATTATTATTGTGGCTCTAGTCCAAGAACTAATTATCTCTCTTTTTTTTAATAATTGTCTTTTAAGGTCAATTAACTCCACTTCACTTTAGTGTTTTATATGGCTGTCAATCAAAACTGTTTTAGTGCCCTTGTCTGCTAACTCTAACAGTTGTGAAAATGTTGGGGCTGGTTTCGATTGATTTATTTTTCTTCTCACTATAGCTCATGTTTTTATGTTTCTTGGTATGCCTGGGAATCTTTAATTGGATACCAGGAATTGTTATATCTATATTTTTAAGTACTGCGCATTCTTGAGCTTTGCTCTGGGATGTAGTTATGTTGCTATGCAACAGTTTGACTCTCTGGGGTCTTACTTCTATTACAGGTGATTTCATGCAATCCCTGGTCTAGAGCAAATTATGTCCAGCCTTTCAAAGACTGTTTTCTCAAATTATTTCAAATGGTTCTTCTCTTGATCTAAGCCAAACCAGAAAATTACATAATTCGTGAGGCCTTAAGTAAACTTCTCAATAGGTAGTTAATGTGGGGAATAAGTAACTATAGACCCAGAGTGCTCTGGTCAAACCATTCTTACATTAGTTGGCAAAAGAGGTTCAACTTTTTAAATTGAATATTACTTCAGTGACCAGAATTAATTTTATTTATTAACCTTGTCTTTCTTTAGGCACTTTAACTTATTTCTCACCAACCTTCAGTTTTCTCATCTTTAAAATATGAAATTAATAATATTCATCCACAGAGGGTGTTGCAAAGAAATGAAAAATGAGTCAAGGCATGTGATGTTTCAACCTTTTTCTAGGCCTAGAGCACTCAATAGAATTTAGCCATTGTAATTATTATTGAGTGCAGCTGAAATTCCTCTGCCAGACTTTAAGGTTCACTAGAATCTGAAGTTGTACCTTTCTCTCCTCTAATTGATTAGTTTTGTTCTCACAAACAAATTATCTCATCTCATTCTTTTTTTTTCTTTATTGGTTAAGGTATTACATATGTGTCCTTATCTCCCCTTTGCCCCCCACCTCCACACTCATGCCCCTCACCCTCCTGTTGTCTGTGTCCATTGGTTAGGCTTATGTGCATATAAGTCTTTTGGTTGATCACTCCCATCATCCCCTATCTTCCATCAGAGGTTTGAGGGTTTGATTGATGTTTCTCTGTCTCTGTTTTTGTTCATCAGTTTATGTTGTTCATTATATTCCATAAATGAGTGACATCAATGATATTTATCTTTCTCTTACTAGCTTATTTCACTTACCATAATACTCTCCAGTTCCACTCATGCTGTTGCAAATGATAAGAACACTTTTTTACTGCAGTGTAGTATTCCATTGTGTAGATGTACCACAAATTTTAATCCACTCATCTGCTGATGGGCACTTAGGCTGTTTCCAGGTTATTTTCTCCAATCCCTCTCTGATTTATCTAGTTTCTTTGACCCCACCTCTTCTGAATTCTTACAATACCGAGAGTTCAGATGACACAATTCAGCCATCAATTTGATAGTATTTTACACTGCTGATTTTTCACCATGAGATCATTGTCTCCAAGTAGATATATTCATTAATTTTTAAAAACTTTTATAATACCCATTCTGCCCCTCATAATTAACTGATTGAAAACACTTAAAATTTATTCACTTGACATTCTTTTTGTAAAATCATGATTTTTATTTTTTATAGATACAGGAAGGGAGAGGGAGGAAGAAACATCAATGTGAGAGCGAAACACTGATCAGCTAACTTCTGCACATCCCCTACCAGGACTCAAGCCCACAGCTTGGGCAGGTGCTCTGACCAATTCACCAGCCAAGGCTAACTGACATCTTTTATAGATAACTTCTTAAACGATTATTTCAAGTTCCTTCCACTTCTCTAAACAGAAAAGTTTATATTTTAGAAACAACTCTTCCTATTTGCAAAACATGTATTTTATTACCAATATGCATTAAAGCATTTTACATCAGATTTAATAGCATGCGTACAAATTATGAGTCTCCTATACTTAATATAGTTGTTTCTTATTATTCACAGATTTTGTAACTGTTCATTTTTTAAACTCAAAAACCATTATCCATGCCACTTTTGCAGTTATCCGTAGACATACAGAATGCTGGAGACAATTTGAGTGACCCAACACACACATTCCCAGCTAAGGTCACACAAGAAGACACCCTGCCTTCCTGGTTTAGCTCTCCTACTGAAAACTAGTGTTTGCTTCTCAGTCTATTTGGTGCTATGTTTATTGCATTTTTTTAAAAACTTTCTCTTGGTGATCTTTCTGCTTAAACTGCCTCCCTAGCATAAAGCTAAAGTGATGTCCAGCATTTCTACACACACGAAAGCCGTGCTGTGCCCTGTGGAGGAGTTATAATGAGCCATTTCATAATGGATTGGAGTTGGAGACATCAATATGAACTCATGTTTAGTTTAATATAGTTACAGAAAGTTTCATATAGCAATACTTATAGATAGGTGTATATACATATATACAGGGTGTCCCCCAAAAAATGTATACACATTTTAACAGCTGATAGCTCCATTTTGAAAATGAAATGGATTTTAAAAACTGAATTTATAGTTGCTCAAAATGTGTGTATTACATTTTGGTAATACCCTATATATATGTTTATATATGTGGGTTAGTATACACATGTGTTTCCTACTTCTGTCAGCTGAGAGGATCTAATACACAGTATGAGTGAATACACCTAGAGCTCAGATCTTATTTCCAAATAACCTTCTCCAATGAAAAGAAATTATAATCTAGAATAAATGGTTGGTTCTAAGAAATAATTTTCCTGGTGTAGTACAAGAACTTGTAGAATCTTAGGGAGCCAGAAAGTGTGGAAGTTCTGAATTAAAAAAAAAAAAAAAAAAGAACAGGATGGGAGTATGTCAAGAGGCACAGGAGGTCAACTGAAAGAGCTCCCAGAGACCAAGGCTAGAACAAAATGAGGAACAAATTAATAAAATTGAAAAAGGAATATGGACTTGTAATCCAAAGTACAAATTAAATGTGCATGAGCCATGCTGGCATAAATAAATGATAGAATCAGTAAATAAGTGAGGGAGAAGTGATAAATCTCCTTTGCCTAAGAATCCCTAACAATTTATATAAATATTCACCCCACAAGGAGAGGGAGCATAAATCTCCACTCCGGGGGTGTGGATTGTGCATAATGACTTCCTTTCAAAGATAATGGTGCAGAAAGGGGGAAAGTAAACTTTTACAATGGAGACACCCAACAGTCTTACTTCAGCCAGTAGACAGCAACTATAGATCTATCATGTTGATTGTATATACCCATGTCATTTTCCTCCCAAATACCCATGCTCTCAGTCTACTCATGAATAATATATATATTTACTAGTACTCCTCAAAATCATCAAAATCATTAAAAATACAAAAAGTCTGAGAAACTATCACAGCCAAGAGAAGCTTAAGGAGTCAAGTAACCATAATGTGGTATCCTAAATGGACCTCTGGAATGGAAACTGACATTAGGTAAAAAATGAGAACTATCTGAATACATTCTGGACTTTACTTAATAACATATCGGCATTGTTTCCTTAATTATAAGAAATGTACTATCCAATGCAGACTGTTAATTAGAGAAAATTAGGAGAGCGGGTATATGGGAAATCTATTCATCTTCTCAATTATCTTTTCAACTTTTCTGTTAATCTTAAATTGTTCTTTATAAAAGTCTACTTTAAAAAATTAGCAGAGTTTAGTGAAGCAAAGATGGAATAAGAACTGCAGGTAGAGAGAATATGAGAAAAGAGGCAAGTAGCACATTTTAAGAAGTCAGACTGTGTGGCCAGAATAGGGAGAATGAAAGGAAAAGGCAGCCTCCAGCCTCCGCCAGTGAGAAGTGGACACTGCCCTGGCGACAACAGGGAGTCCACAGACAGTCCCTACTCAATCATAAACAATCCACAGAACACCGGCATCTGAGTGGCACTCTCTAATGGAGCAAGGCATGAATAAGACCACGCTGTAATCAGTCTGAACAGAGACCAAAGATCATTTAAACCACAAAAACAGCTCAACATACTCCTTTTCTAGTCAGCAGGAATGAAAGAATGTTGCTTCCTAACCAATCACAGCTTTGCCCATCCCCCCTGAATGGATAAAAATCATGAAGATGCCTGATCCTATGGTCAGCCCACTTCTTGCCAGCACCCAAAGATGAGCAAACCTCCTGCTTTCTTAAGTCCTCTTACAAATTACTACCACACACTCAGAGTTTTAACCAGTCTCTTACTGGGATGTTCCATTGTTAGCCATAGTGCACACTTTTCCTAGAGTTAGAGCACTAAATCCAACTTTTATTGGGGCCCTTGTCTGGAGGGCACTGACCAGCAGAGACAGATATAGGCAGGATCACAAGGCAGGAACACAGGGTACCTTCAGCAGCTTGGAATTAATCCTGTAAGCATTGAGAAAACTCACTGATGAATTTTATGCAAAAAAATAATAATAATATGGTTTAAGTTGTATGTATGTTGTGGCTAAGGAATATGTAATGATTATGAGGCACAAAAGATATAGACTAGGGACTGCTGCCAGCCAAGCTGGAACTTGGGGAAAAGATAAGAATGGATGATAATGTGATGGATTTTAGTAATGCTTATTAGGTAAAACCTGCCGTGTATAGTAAATGGTAATGAGGGTAAGAGTGAGAATAAATACTCCATCAAGGATATTGATTTCCGGTTAACCACTTTAGTATCTCACAATCGATTGCCCCATCGACATGCCCACACTGCAGACCTGCATGGGAATGGCAGCATGAGACCTGAATGGGTAAGGAGTCATTCGGATGAACATACAAGGCAGAGTGCTGCTTCCACATTTTAAACTCTACCATGGTAATACACCACCAGTGCTCTAATTAGATGGAAGGCATTTTGAAGTTAAAGAATATGTAGTACTTACATGGTAAAGTCACAGAAAGCACAAAAATGTACTTTAAATTTTTTTTTTGCATAAGAAAATAACCAATAATTGATGATGTCCCCAGAAGAATGAAATGTATTCCTAAATAAACAAAGATGGCCGAAACTGGTTTGGCTCAGTGGATGGAGCATCAGCCTGAGGACTGAAAGGTCCTGGGTTTGATTCCAGTCAGGGGCGTGTACCTTGGTTGCGGGCACATCCCCAGTGGGGGGTGTGCAAGAGGCAGCTGATGGATAATTCTCTCTCATCAATGTTTTTAGCTCTCTGTCCCTCTCTCTTCCTCTCTGTGAGAAATCAATGAAATATATATGTTTTTAAAAAAGATGTCTCCAGATAAAAATCCAATCTCCTCAGAATATTATCAGTTCTGCAGGACTGAAACTTCACAAGGGCTGGGTATATGTCTGTCATGTCCATTCTCAGCACCTCTTGTTACACCTCCTGCATAGGTACTCATTAATTACATAATTAGCAGAGGATGTGTCCCTAACAGAGGCCAACAACAGCGAAGATACAGTGCAGAAAGAGCTCTCTTACAGAGCAGCAGCACGAAACAGAAGGAGCTTTCTGCAGACCGAGAGCACAAAAGCCACAGAGCAGCTGCAGCAGCAGAGAAATCAGGGTGAGGTAGCACAACAGCTTATGCTAGAAGGGGGTGCTCTCATTATGGATTCCAAGACAGAGAAGATACAAAAGAGCAGGCACTCAGAGAAGAAGGTCTGTGTCTATGGACCCTAGGCAGGGATAGTAAAGTATTTGTACTGTCATCCAGTGCTGGGACATTGGGTGATAAGTTGGTTGCAATATTCCACAGGCGAGACAAGGAAGGAGCATCATTATCAATGGGGATAGTTTCACACTGCTATTCCATCCCTACTCCACATTCTGACAAATCTTGACGAAGTGGTTAGAAACACAGGGCGGAGAAGTATCAGAGCCCTCTTGCAAAACCTTAGGTGACCAGAAGAGATGATGACAATGGATTAAGATGAAAAGCAATGAAAGGTCAGAGAGTCTTATTAGAATAATAATAGCAAATCTCAATGGCCAACATTAAACTTAAGCAGTATAGTCTTATGTAAGTACTCCTGAATATAGAATGTAATTGCTGAATACATTTATTTTATCAATTAACTCTTAGGATTTTGATACTCAATCTGATGCATCTTTATTTTATTTTATTTTTTAAAACATACTGTTGAAAATAATTTCTAGGCCCAAGATGAAGACTTCGTTCCCAGGGTGCCACCTCAGCAAACCACGCGTTCACTTGCTTATAAATGCTCTGCTTGAGTATAAACAAGGTATCCAATCAGCCAAGCCCCTTATGTCAAGCCAACTCCTTTCCTTTTCCTTGATCGTTCTAAATAGGTCAGATATGCAACCCCAGCCAATCTTGTCTGTCTCCACATCCATAGCTGACGCCAGTACTCTATAACACTCACTCTTGCCCCAATTCCCTCAGGATGAATGTTCCGCTGCTTGTGAGGAACTTATACTTCCCCATCTCACTAAATGGTTTTAGTCTTGTCATTTATTTCACAATAGCACCAGGCAATTATCAGATACCAGATGGGTGTCCTACAATTCAACTCAATTCTGACACCATCTACCTGAAGGTAATATCAGATTCCACAGGGTAACAAAACTGCTCCCCTACCCTGCACACACTTCAGACACCAAGTGCAACAACAGAATAATAAACTACTCTGTTTACAAAATAGAACAGGCCTAATAATGAAATTCTAATATAATTTTTAAAATAAAATAGCACAATTATAATAAACATACTCTAATAGGAAATGTGCTCTTTCTCTCAAAATTTCTTATTATACTGCACTTACCTTTTCACTTATAGGAAGCACTTTCTGATTTCTTTTTGGCATATCTGAGTTGCCAGCATCATCATTCTTGCTCTTTAGGGCTATTACTAAGTAAAATAAAGGTTACTTGAACACAAGAACAGCGATAGTACAACATTGGATCTGATAACCAAGATGGCTGTTAAGTGCCTATGGGTAGGTAGCTCACAGAGTGGATACACTGGGCAAATCGATGATTCACATCCAAGGTGGGACAGAGCATGTTGGTGCAAGATTTCATTATGCTACTCAGAAAAGCATACAATTTAAAACATTTTTTCTGGAATTTTCTAGTTATTATTTTTGGACCACAGTTGACCACAGGCAACCAAAATTAAAAAGCAAAGCCAGGGACAAGTGGGGACTACTGTTTATCCTATTACAAATTACAATATCACATCTCAAACAAATTTAAAATTCAAAACATCTGGTTAAATACAAAGAATGTTTCACTCTAAACAGAAATGTCTCCATTTGGAAAAATGCTATTAAATACCTTAGAAGTTCAAGCAACAAATATATTTTGGCACACTTTCGCCTCCCAAATCCACACACTGCCCTCTGTAATGAAAAATAAAGTTGAACGTTTTGATTTCATTGCTATATAAGGTTATAGAGAATGACTTGTCTTTCTTTCTCTTCCTTTCTCTCTTTTTCTTGTGGGCAATGTTGTATGACCCAGTTTCTGCTTTCTTAACATGTTAATGTTTAGTCGATCAGTAGGGTAATTCTCATTGACCCTTGAGGACTAATCAAGGATACATTTTCCTTGATGTTCTTTTTTGGATTCACCACTTATCCAGCAGAGAGGAGAGACACAATTAAATCTCAACAATTAGTTACCCTGAAATGTAATGGGTAAAATAGTATGAAAGAAAATTACAGGGGTTTTTTTTTTTTTTTGGTGGATAATTAAGAAAGCTAGAACATTTCGGAACAATTTCTGTCAGTAACAAATGAGTTGTATTCACTAAGCAGAGAGTGCTCCATGCGTTAAGGCTGGCAGGACAGTGTGTTCTCCTGTGAGCGCCATTTGTCCGAGTGGTAGAGCCCGGCTTTCCCTAAATAGACTGAAGCGGCTTCCCTAGCAGCCTCACGGGGACCAATAGGACCTGTCCTAAGGCGGAACATTATCAAGCACTCTGTGTTAATTTGTGTTTTATTGGTTTCTTGCATTTGTTTAATTTTTGTTTAATTTTTTTTCTCTGACCCAAGTCTGTTCATGTATTTTAGTGCAAAAGTTAACTAAATAGGACCTTATTGTTTTGGGAACACGTGGAGTGAAATTAAACCCTTTGAAAGAAATTAAATCCTTTGAAAGAAAGGAAAAACCTAAACAAAGAGAAATCATATCTGCAGGGAATGTATACACCAGGAATAAGGAAACAAAAGGTGATATTACCATGGATAAGATAAGTTTTTTTTTACTTAACTTTTATTGTTGATACTATTTCAGATAACCTCATTTCCCCACCCTTTTGCCCAGCTCTGTCCAGCACCCACCTAAATAAGATAATTTCTTTACCAAAAATGTTTTGGATTGTAAAATTATATGTGTGTGTGTGTGTGTGTGTGTGTGAGAGAGAGAGAGGGAGAGAGAGAGAGAGAGAGAGAGAGAGAGAGAGAGAGAGAGAGAGAGAGAAATAGTATATGATTGCATATGGCAGGCAACAGTTGTGCCAGGCTAAATCTTAAGCAACACACGTGCCTGTGAATGTAGCTGCCCTATACCTCAGCACGAACTCCCAACCAATGTGCTAGAGGGCAAATAAAGGCTGGAAGTTGTTGGCCATTTTGAACTAAACCAAGACATGAAAGCTTGGTGGCCCCACACAGAAATCTAAATCAGCTATGAATTCCATTGGCGATTCTGCTGAAAAGTTGGTACTTTTCGTATGCATGTTACCATATGCCATCTATTACATAGGGAAACAGAAAAATCATGTACCCCTTTAGAGTACTTAATTTTAGAATGACTGTAGATTTATTGAAAATTTTATTAAAGCTATAGATAATCTCCCTAGAAATGTATGCGTAAATCCATCCAGCATATGCTTTCAAAGACACATAGTTATAAAGGCCATTGCCTACAGCCCGGGTTAAATATTTTAAAAATCTCTTTGTTGAAAATATATGTTGATGGCAGGCGGCCCTGCTTTTTTTAAATAGAGGGAGACCCCCTGACTGAGGCAATGGTAAGAGCAGATCCTCCTAGAACTAGTCTGCAGGGGCATACACTGTGTTGGCTCTACCGTGACGGGAATACTGCACAACAGGCAGAGTGAGGCAAACCGAGCCATGAACAGGCTGACCATGCTTCAGAAGCAGTGTGCCTCTAAAGCCATTCGGTTAATTGGGAGTTAACTGAGAGAGATATTTTAATGACTTCAGCTGAGTATAACTAACAATAGGTGTGAAATTCTAAATGAGGCTCTGGGGGAAAAGATTTTTTAAATCCTATAAGGAAAAAATTAAAGATTTTCAAGCAAATTCAACACTGGAAGGGATATTGATTTTATCAGAAAAAAAACAAACAAACTTTTATCCAGTCCAGTATGGTTAATAAAATTAAAAAAAACAAAACACATTTTAAAAGGTAGGTCAAAAGATCAGCAGGCATATTCTTTTGAGACTGGAAGAGAAAATAATTGATGGTTTGACAAGGCTTTAGAAGGAAAGGTATCATGCTGCAGGGCCAGTTTGGCTAGCGACGCGTAATTGAGAAGAATATATTTAGCCTTGCCTGGTTAATAAACCATTAATGGAAAAAGAGTAGCAAAGAGCTTCACTGACCTTCTGGAGCTTGTCAAAATCCTGCCAAGGAGCCGAATGCGGGAGAGTGACAGCGAGTTAGCAACTCAATGACAAAGGCTGGCAAGGCTGTGATTGTAATGAAATGTATCTTTGAGAAACTGATTTAGAACAGATGTGCTCAGAGCGAGGAGCTAACACCAAATTCTATTTTGTTATTTGCTCTTTTGAAGTTGCCAGTATTCTGGTGTCCAGGTGTTTGCAGATTTGGCAGGGAGGAGAGGGAGCGTAGTGGGTGGGATATATGTGTGTGGGATGGGGACCTCTCCCATCTGTCCTTCTCTCCATCACTGTAGGCCTCCCTTCAAAAACCCTTAGCTGAGTGATTCTTACTAGCCTATCCTACATAATTTTATTTTCAGAGAGGGCAAGGAGAGGGAGGGAGAGGGAGACACACCAATAATGAGAGAGAAAATCATAGATCAGCTGCCTCCTACACAGGCTGTTCTGTGGATCAAGCCCACAACCCAGGGCTGTGCCTTGACCAGGAATCCATCCCTGACCAGCTGGTTCATGGGTCAATGCCCAACTATTGAACCACACTGGCCAGATATAGCCTATATCATTTTCACCATATTTGCCAATGCTGCCAAATATTCTAAGCATATCCATATCATATATAATCCTATATAGTAAAGAGCTAATATGCAAATGGTCACCAGGCCCTCATGCCGAAACAGCTTAATGGCTCAGACACTCAACAGTAGGGAGAGAGGAATGGGGACCAGCCAGGCTACAGCCAGGAGAGAGACAAGCCACCTGCCCCCCCATGGTCCTGGGTGCCAGAGGCTGGGGCTGAAGCCCGGGAGAGGGACAAGCAGCCCACCCCATGGTCCCAGGCACCAATAGCTGCACCTGTGAGCCGGGAGAGGGACAAGTTGCTCACCTTGCAGTGCCAGGCACCAGCAACTGCAGTTGCAGTACAGGAGAGGAACGAGCCACCCGCCCCACAATCCCAGGCACCAGCATAAGCACCTGCAGCTGTGGCCCAGACAAAGCAGCCCATCTACGGTCTCCTGCAGCTGCCACTGGCCCAGGCGAAACCAGCCTGGATCCTGGGTGCCTGCAACTAGCAGGTGGAAGGAATCCTGGGTCCCAGTGAGGGGTGAGGCAGAGGCAGTTAGTGGTGATCAGATCAGCAGGGGAGCATTTGGGGGTGATCAGACAGGCAGGCAGAGGTAGTTAAGTGAGATCAGACAGGCAGGCAAAGGGGTCAGGAGCAATCAGGTAGGCAGGCAGTTCTGGATTGTGAGAGACAGTCGGACATCGCCTGAGGGGTCCTGGATTGGAGAGGGTGCAAGCTGGGCTGAGTGGATTCCTCCTGTGCACAAATTTCATGCACCAGGCCTCTAGTATTGGTATAAAACACTTCTAGATGCAGACACCTTCTAAATTTATATAAATACTAGAGGTCTGGTGCACAAAATTTGTGCATGGGGTGGTGTGTCCCTCAGTCCCCCTGGCACTTGGACATCCCTTTAACAATCCAGGACTGCTGGCTCCTAACTGCACACCTGTCTGCCAGCCTGATCATCCCTAACTGCCCTCCCCTGCTGGCCTGATATGGCCCCCAACTACCCTCCTCTGCCAGCCTGATTATCACCCCCTACTGTCCTTCCCTGCCTGCCAGAAGCCAGTTCCAGAATGTCATAATTGTAAGAATTTCATCGAAAGGTTGATGGAAATTTGAGAATCAATAAGGGCTCAGTCATATTGATCGGCTGGAATGGTTGAAGGCATTTACCCATACCTGAAAAGGGTGCATTAAATTGATTTTTTGCTGCCAGACAGCTCAGGGCATCTTAATCTACATGTTGTTGCCTCCTGTTGGCCAAACACCTAAACAACTGAAGACAATTTCCCAATCTGACAATAGATTATGTATGAAACCCTATCCATTGAAGTACCTTAAGACAATTTGTGTTAATAAAAAGTCCTGAGACAAGGAGAACTTGGTTTCTTTAGCCAAGCTCCTCTGCACCCCCATAATGCCTTTCAAAATTATGTTTTGTCTCTGGACTCTCATTTAATCTAAGCACAGCCCTTTCTCCAGGTTTCTTCAATCTTTCTAGATGCTGGATCTATAAGACCACTGGGTGTTAAATTGTGCCCAATGACCAGCACCTGTCATCCTGATAGCACCTAACTGCCTCTGCCTGCCTGATCAACCCTAACTTCCCTCCCCTGTGAGCCAGATCTCACCCCCAACTGCCCTTCCTTGCAGGCCTGATCTTGCCCCCAACTCCCCTCCTCTGCTGACCAATTTGGTTCTCATTGGTCAGTTTCTATGCCAGTCAGTGTCAAAAGCTCCGCCTCCTAGGCAGCCATTGGCTTCTCACAGTTGACCCAGATTTGGTTCTGATTGGTCAGTTTCTATGCCAGTCAGCATCTCTGTGCCTATCAACAGAGCCTGATCAGAAACATGGGGCTGATCAGCAGCCCCAGTGAAGCCCTGGAGATAAATGGAGCTGCAGCTGCTGACCAGGCCCAGAAAGAGAGAGGAGGTAAGTGCTAATGAACACCTGCCACAGAGGCTATGGATCAGACCCTGCTTCTCTCTTCAAGCATGATCCACAGCCCCCCTCAGCAGTCAGTGCTGGGTCTCATGGCAACCCAGTGCTGACAGCAGAACTGACTTCCAGTTGGTCGAGCTCCTGGTCGTTGTGGATGTGATGGACCCATGGTTTTTATATATTAGGATACTGGTATACATATTATTTAATTATTTATTGTATTTACATTAAATTCATTTTATATTCTGTTTTATATTATAAAATGTATAAGTATACTATATAATATGTTATATATTATTACAATAAATACAAACAACAAAGATTTGATGAAAGTTATATTACAGTAAAGTGCAATTGCAATGAAATTTAAAATTTTAGCAGCATCGTAATGATTAGGCACTCTGTGCTATGGACTGAATGTTTCCTCCCAAATCCATATGTTGAAGTCCTATTCCCCAATGTGTTGGTGTCTGGAGGTGGGGACTTTGGAAGGTAAGTGGGTCATGAGAGCAGAGCCCTTTAAGAAGAGTAAGGAGAGAGACTATCGATCTCTCTCACATACACCCACAGGCAGATACAGCAAGGCCTTCATCTGCTAATCAGGACAAGGGCTTTCACCAGAAGCTGACCACACTGGCACCCTCTGTGTCTGGATACCTGGAGATCTCCAGCCTCAGAACTGTGAGAAATAAATCCCTGTCCTTTAAGTCACCCAGTCTATACTTCTGTTATTTCAGCTCAAACTAAGACACTCTGTCAAAAGTCAAGAAATAAAAAACATACTGTGGAGTCAACAAAATAGCCCTTTTAAAGACATTTTATTATTAGTCCTATTATTTATTATCTTATGAAGGTCTTTATGACCTTCAAGATCTTGTTGACTCTTACTTGTAAATAATTCTAACTTTAGGATTTTTATCAATTTTTTAAAAATTGTTGCCTTAGATATCAATCTAACAGCACAACCCAGTTCTTTGTCTATAGTAAACATTAAATAGTGTTGGCTAATTCCAATGAAATAGTCTCATTCTTCCTATGCTACAAGAAATAAATGGTATGTCATTCTTACCCAAGTGATTAAGCTTCCTCCAACAATAAGACCTACTCAAGGCCATTGATCATCAATGTGTTAGAGAGAGGCTGATAAAAGCAGTGTTCCTTCCCAGAGTTCGTGTTAGTCTTAAATGAGCCATCAGGTAGGGGACAAGCTACAGGTGCTAATCAGCCTCTCTCTGACAGCAGTCCTGGCACCAAAAATATGTTTATATAAAGTTTTATTCCAATCCCCATGGGCCATTTAATTCTATCTATACCTAGGACACCCACCTCCTTGGTCACTTGTCAAAATTTTAGCCATTTATCTTGCCTAACTTGCCTCTGCTCTTACAAAACATACCTTTTCTTTTCTCTTGTGATATTGCCTATCCCTACCCTACCACTAATATTCCTTCAGAATGTTTCTATGTGGCTTTATACCCTCAGCAAGTTTCCTCAAATCTTTCGCTCTTTCTTTTTTATACAATATTCTCACTCTCTTTTCTCTGCCAGGAACCTTGATTCTCCCTGAGGACCCAGCATCCATTATAGCATTTTCTAATGCTCATTACTCCAAGCTCAAGTTCCTAATGTCTCCCTCAGCACATGAAAGGGTCAGGAAATAAGAGCAGACAAATCAGAATTCCTCTCACAATGTCATTCATCCTTTTCAATCTCATGAAAAATCCCCTCATTTTTTATTCATACTGGCCAGCTATATATTTCCTAGTGTTAGCAGCCAGGTCAGAAATTCTACATTTCTTAAGACCTTTTGCTCTTGGCACAAAATCTTCACCTACATTCTAATTCTATTCATTGCCATCAATGACCCATCATTCATGATTTCCTTGTATTTAAGCTCCCAAGGTCACAGATGTAGCGTATAAAAGATTAGAAGACTTTGCAAAAACTTCTATGTGTTTAACTGGAGAAAGTAAGTCATCTATTACTTTTCTCTTACAGTTCCCTGATTTCTCTTGTCCTTTGTATTTATTTTCCTTTATCTCCTAAATCATTTATGTGATTTTTCTCTTAACATTATGTACTTTGTCCATATTTTCATAAAGAGTAGTAATCAAAACCAGGCTTAATGTCCTTTAAGTTTCCTTTCTTTAGTCACTCTTCCTTGTGAAAATCATTGCAAAAGAAAATTATAGGAAGTGCTAATATTCTTTGATAACAGGATAAAAAAGCAAAGCATTTAGAATAAATTAAAAAAAAATAAACAGAATAGTTAACAAAAATTTTAAAAGAACAAATGCTTCTGTACACATTTTCACCTGGGGCCAAAATTTGGTTCTGCACTCTCAGTGGTGAAAGCAAACTGTGAAAAGTAACCTCAATGACACCATGAGTTCATTTATTCAGAAGAAATGCATCTTTTGCTGGTAATAAAGTGTGGGCTACATTTCTCTTGTGGGTATTCATTACATATTACCCAGAGTCCTCAACAACACCTGAAATGCAACTATCATATAAAATTTAAAAAGCTCTATTTTAAAGCTTTGCTGGCTGAAAACTGAGAAAATAGAGCTATTCAGTGAAAGCAATTCAGAAGGCATTCAATATAAAATGATAAGATATCTAAATCTTGATATGATATATAAATCTCTGGTTAAGTGTGATTCAGGATACATTTCAAACTGGAAAACTCACAGAAACCTGTTACCAACCACCTATTAAAAGCAAAACAATCAACAACAACAAAACAAAACAATATATATATATATATATATATATATATATATATACACTTGAATAGCTGATAGCTCGATTTTGAAAATGAAATGTATTTTAATAAGCATTGCCTTTATAATTAATCAATATGTGTGGACATTTTTGGTATACCTTGTCTATAATTTCAAGCACTGAAAACTCTAAAATCTCAAACACTCCAAAATAAAACTTGATTCAATCCTGGCCTATGAAAAAAAATTGGCCTATTTGTGTTCTTGCCTGTAACAATGAAATGCTGAAGCATTTCACTTATGATCATCTTGGTTCAAAGATATTTGATCACAAAATATCCTCCTTTGTTCCTGACAATTATTCCATGTCAAGTTACATTAACATGTTCAATACAGCTATGAATATGTTTTCTGTTTCTTTGATTATTTTCTTCCATTCTTATTCATCCAGTGTGCTAATTATTGTGTGCAGGATTCCTCCTGTTCTTTGAACAAATGCTGAATATGTTTAAATCATGCATGTACTCACCTTAGCTTTACCACCATTGTACCCACCAAACCAGGTATTTTAAAGAGGAGCTATTGCCACATACAAATATCCACAAACTTAGTGAATAACAAAAACCATTATATTATGTTCACAGGAATAGAAAAAGTGCATAGTGTGGATGGCTGGCCACTGGTACACAATGTCAGGGGCCTCAGGGGGGACAGGAGTAGGAGGGGGGAAGAATGAAAATGGCTGAGGGCAGGAATAAGGTGGGCTTCTTCTCTCACCTGTCTGGCTAGGGTAACCCAACATGCCAACATTTGACTTAATCACAGCAAGATCCTGAATGGTTTGACTGTCTTCATGGTGGCTCAGGATTCCAAGAATGAATATTCCAGAAAATGGGGTAGAAGCTGCATGGTCCCTGTGACCTAACTTTGAGACATCCCACAGCATCATTTAAAAATATATATTTTTATTGAATTCAGAGAGAGAGGGAGAGAGAGATAGAAAGATCAATGATGACAGAGAATCCTTGGTTGGCTGCCTCTTGCCCACCCCCTACTAGGAATTGAGCCCATAACCCAGGCGTGTGCCCTCGACTGGAATTGAACCTAGGATCATTCAATCCATAAGTAGATGCTCTATCCACTGAGCCAAACCAGCTAAGGATAGAGTGTTTTTAAAATACAGGCAAAAAAATGAAAAACCAGCCGAAACTGGTTTGGCTCAGTGGTAGAGCGTCAATCTGTGGACTGAAGGGTCCCGGGTTGAATTCCGGTTGGGGGCATGTGCATTGGTTGTGGGCACATCCCCAGTAGGGGGTGTGCAGGAGGCAGCTGGTCGATGTTTCTCTCTCATCAATGTTTCTAGCTCTCTATCTCTCTCGCTTCCTCTCTGTAAAATATCAATAAAATATATTTAAAAAATTAAAAAAATTAAAAACCATGTATACAACATCTAGTCTTTTAAAATCTTAACATATTTATTTTTCTATTTGCTTTAGAGATAATTTTTAAAATAATAAAACATAATAGACAGAATCCAGACACCCTATGTAAAGATTTAACCCCCTCTTGCCTTCCCAGAGTTAATGACTAGAATTTATTTGAAGTCCATTAGACATACCGTATTTGCCGGCATATAAGACGACTTTTTGGCCCTGAAAAATATGCCTCCAAGTGGGGGGTAGTCTTATACGGCGAGTATATAACAAACTCTGTATTTTTAGTGGAAATGTTAGGGGGTCGTCTTATACGCCGGCAAATACGTATTTTTCAGGGCCAAAAAATCGTCTTATACGCCGGCAAATACGGTATTTTTAAAAACCTATTATTACATATGCATACAGCTATAAAAATATATAGTAATGCTTTGTATTATTGTGAATTTCCTATACACAGAAGCAGATTGAACATTTTCTCTATACCCAATCCCCTCCAAACATTTCATGTTTCAATTTATATTAAAAAAAAGTAATGTCCTATGAATAGAAAATATCACACACACACACACACACACACACACACACACACTCCATTACAGATGAGAAAAATAAATTAGGCAAAGAGAACATTTGCAAAGAACTGTGAAGGTCTGAGAGTTCACCTTACTTAAAAGCTAACAAGTTAGCCTGCCAAAGATTCACAGACACATGGAGTAGCACCCAGCGTATTAGCATCAGCTCCCTAAACCCAGTTCCCACGGGGCTTCGCGAGGAGGGCCGGATAATACCTAGACATGCAGCAGATTTCTCCAACAAGAGGAACAGCGAGCTAAGGAAACCATTGCTAATATTCTATAAGCATGCCTGCCCCTTGCTCCAGAGGAAGACACTGTTATCTTCAAAGGCTGTTTACTATATACAAGCATCCTTGAAAAGATGGTTCTAAGCCAAGTGCCCCCCTCACAAGATCTGCAGATACGCAGCAGACCAACTGAGAGTTGCTTGCCAGTCAGATAAAGGAGCTTGCTCCAGGCACAAAACTATGAGGTTGTAAGAGGTTTGAAACACTAGAGACTGATGCCCTGGCCCAGGCTCTGACTACAATGTTATCCAACCTGCTCATCAGCAAATAAGAATTCCTGTTTTTAAGTCAGTGCCCGATAATGGACTGTGTTCTTTTTTCTAAATTTTTAATCTAGTAAGATTAGTGATGAATTGGAGCAAAATATGTTTATTGGCCATTTGGTTTTCCTTTATGTGCCCTTCCTGAGTCACTGCTTAGCAATTTACTGCTCTTTACTTTTGCTTTTGTTTTTGTTTTTTCGTCCTTAACTGACATAGAAATATTTGTAAATTCTGGACAGCAAAACCACCTTGTTTGTGTGCTTTGAAAAAAATTGTTTCCTTTCTGTGGCTTGCCCTTTTGCTTATAGGATCCTGTGTTTCATAAATAAAAATAAATGTAAAAGCATTGTATTAATTATAAGCAAATTAATGTTTTCCTTTATGACTTGTGTTTTTTTCTTTCTATAGAATTTACCGTATTTGCCGGTGTATAAGACGACCCTTTGGCCCTGAAAAATATGCCTCCAAGTGGGGGGTAGTCTTATATGGCGAGTATATAACAAACTCTGTATTTTTAGTGGAAATGTTAGGGGGTCGTCTTATACGCCCAGTCGTCCTATACGCCGGCAAATACGTATTTTTCAGGGCCAAAAAATCGTCTTATACGCCGGCAAATACGGTATTCCTTCAAAGCATTTTCTTTTGTCCAGTCTATAAAGTTATCTTTTAGATGTTTCTTCTAAATACTTACTTTTTGTCTTCTTTTTAAAAGGTATGTCTCCAGTCTACAATGACTTTTGGTCACGGATGACTGTTTTGTTGTGGTAAACATCAAAATGCCTAAATATCTACTTAAAATCATTCTAAATTTCATACACCATGAATGACAACTTATCTCTGATAGCAGCTGTCAGTCATGATTCAAGAATAGAAAAGAAGAAAAAGAAAGAGGACATCTAAGCCTCAAACAGTGTTTCTAACACATTTTTTTTAATTTGTGAGCTGTTAAGAAACATATCCCATGAGTCTTTATACAATATAAAAATTAGATAAAAGCAAATAGTTGTATAGTTTTATTTTCATGTTATACATAGTTTTATTATTCAAGATATATATATATATATATATATATATATATATATATATATGGCAATATTTCAAAACAAACAAAAGTAAAGCTGAACCACTAGCAACTCCATTCAAATGTTAAAATAAGTGTCAGAGGTCTACTGTAATACAGATTATAAATATCACATTTTTTCTATATCCATACTATTTGATCTTTTCATCAAAAGAAATTCATAATTAATAACAATTCCATGGTTAAAAATTAAAAATGTATCTATCACTAGACCTTTAAGCTTTTATTCTCACAAATTTATAATATAGGAAAGGCGACATGATTCATGGTAACATTTTTATTTGTTTTGACTTGACTTAATTTTACGTTTCAGAACTGCATGCCATTCTTTGCCTTTTTCTTAAAACCTAGCCAATCATCTGCATTGAATGTGAATGCTAATAAAGCACCAGAAACCAACTAATTATGGCTCAATTCGGCTATATGTGACATAATATCATTCCTGTACTATTCTCTTATGGAATGTCACACTAACTTAAGCTGTTACGTTTTAGAAGGAAAGAAAAATTATGACCATCTTATAAAAATAACCTGGAATTATGGCCACTATGTTTGAAATGCCTTGAATTTTCAAATTTAAGAATAGTATTAAGAGTATACTATTATTTTGAATCTGTAAAAATAGACAATTTATATCTGCTTGTAGAAATTATAAATAAATTTTGTTTTATTTTCATGTGTTTTGGTATTTTTCTAGATTTTTCTACAGTTATTAATATTATTTTAGAAAGACATAATATTATTAGTGGAAGAAATATATTTGGTTTGAGAAATAAAGGTTGATACATTTTTTCATTATCTCTGCCAAATATTTACATAGAGTTAAGCTTAAACAATAAGGGGGTTAGAGGCACTGTGTACTGTGCAGTAAAAAATCCACATATAACTTCTGACTTCCCAAAAACGTAACCATACAACATCCTTGGTACACAGGAAACTGGTCTAGGATCCCTATGGATAAGGAAAATCCACAGATGCTCAAATACCTTAAGTAAAACGAGAGGCCCGGTACACGAAATTAGTGTACAGTGTGGGTGTCCCCCAGCCAAGCCTGCACTTTCTCCAACCTGGAACCCTTGAGGGATATTCAACTGCCCTTTTAAGCTGGATCCCAGTGGTAGGACAACCCTCTCACAATCCAGGACTGCTGGCTCCCAACTGCACTCACCTGCAGGCGTGATCCCCCTCAACTGCCCTCCCTTGCTGCTGGCCTGGTCACCCCTAACTTCCCACAACTGCCCTCCCCTGCAGGACATTTTGTGGTGGCCATCTTGTGTGCACATGGGGCAGCCATCTTTGACCACATGGGGGCAGCCATCTTGTGTCTTGGTGTGATGGTCAATTTACATATTACTCATTTATTAGATAGGATGGTGCAGTACAAGACATGCAGTTGTCCCTCCACATCCACAATTGATTGGATCTGTGGACTCAAAATTAAATATACGGAGGGCAGACTGTATGTTAATTGAAAATATTTCACAGTGTTCAAGGGTCAACTTTACTCTCACAATTTCCTGACAGGAAGAATATAGAAGACACGTTACGTAAATTTAATTTTCAAGATGAAAGATGTAAAGAAAATGTTAAAACTCTAACAAAAATCATAAATAAATATTTTAGCAATGGAAAGATATAACATTCAATAGAGATATGATTTAACATAGAAAAATAGCAATTCCTCCCAGTTTATCTACAAATTCAATACTATCACAATCAAAATTTTGACTGGAACACATATTACTCCTTATAAAAAACACGAAAAAAGTACATAAAGAGCTAATTCAACTTTAAAAATAAAAATAATAGAGACACATTATTTATATCAGATAGTAAGCCATAATGCAAAAACCAATTAATGGATATAGTGTGAAATATCACACAGAGAAACAAATGAACAGGATATAGAATTTTAATTGATATGTAGTTGATATTTTTGAAATTATGGTAATGATGATAAAACAGAGCAATGGGAAATTATATATTGTTTAGTATTGTTATTTGGAGAACTAACATTCTCTGCAGCAAACAGTCTTTAATAGACATGGTATACAAAGATTAAACATGGATTAAAGCATGTAAACTTTTATTGAAAGATAAGGCAAAATAGAAGAACCTCATTTAGGGGTAGGATAGATTTATCTTCAAAGATCCCCAAAGCACAAAATTTGTGGGAAAAACAAGGATTTGTATTAACATTAAGGATTTCTGTTTAACTATAAAGTTTAAATTGTTTTAAAGAAGAGCTCACAAACACTATATCTCATGTATTTGTGCATATTGCAAAAGATGACTATTGCTAAGAAGAACTTTTGTAGAATTTGTCACTGCCTTCTCACATCAAAGGCTATTATAGAGATTTTTCCTTCCTGTATGTGATTTTGGGCCCAAATGCCCCAAGAAATCTTTAAAGTCCAAAAAGATTAACCGGGATGAATCAGTGTTGCATGCACCTGAATCAACTTTTTATAAGACTCAGTCTGAGGAAAGCTGAATTCTGTAACCTGTAATATACTTTTCCATCTTTCCTTCAGGAACTGCATTATGTTTACTAAAATCTTCTTTCCCTTCCATAGTTACCATTTCCCCAAATTCATTTTGCTTGATTTTCTCATGCCTATCCTATACATTCCTGCTTTCACCATTGCCTTTTTTATTTATTTCAATTTTAGCTTGACAGTATTACTGTTTTTCTATTTATCCTAACATATCCAACTTTCATCTCTCTCTAGGCCATATCACTGCTTCTTATAGTTCTTATCACAAGGAATGATATCTGATTAACAGAACAGATGAAGTTGCATTTAGAAAATCTAATATAATTGCTGAGGATGTCCAAAGCAAAAATTGCCTGACCAATTTCGCTGGCATGCATCTTACCCATGAAAAAAATGGTGCAATGACCAAAAAAAATGGCAGACCATGATTGAAGCACATGTTGATGTCAAGATTACTAATGGTTATTTGCTTTGTCTATTCTGTGTTGGTTTCACTAAAACACACAACAATCAGATTCAGAAGGTCTCTTATGCTCAGCAGCAACAGGCCTGCCAAATTTGGAAGGAGATGATGAAAATCAGGACCCAAGAGGTGCAGACAAATGGCTTGAAAGAAGTGGTCAATAAATTGATTCCTGCTAGCATTGGAAAAGATATAGTAAAGACTTGACAATCTATTTATTCACTCCATGATGTCTGTGTAAGAGAAGTCAAATGCTGAAGAGGCTCACGTTTGAATTAGGAAAACTCCTGGATATTCATAGTGAAGGTAGCAGTTTTGAAAAGCTACTGGGAATGAGAGAGGGGCTAAGTTGAATAAACTGATGGATATGAGCCTCCAGACCAAGAATTTGTTTAAAATTCAGACTTTTAATGGTGATAAATTGTATTTGCGGGGGGAAAGACAAATTAGGTTTGGCCCACCCTAATTTAATACGACTGATGTCCTTATGAGGAGAAGAGACAGACAGAGACAGACAGAGAGAATACCATAACAGAGGCATAAACTGAAGTGATTTGTATACAAAGCTTGGCAGCCATAGCAGAAACTAAGAGACAGGCATGGAACAATTCCTCTGCTGGGACCTTCAGAGAGATTTGGATTTCTAGCCTCAATAACTAGAAGGTAATAAATTTACCATTGTTTAAAGTCATCAAACTTGCCTATTTTTTTGACAGCCCCAGATAATTAATACAGAGAGGATCATGATTACTTTGTTTGGGGAACTGCCAACTTGCAATCAATATTTATGGTTTGCCAAAGCTATATATGCTTCATTTGCTTTGTAATGCCTCAATAATAGGAAATTACTTCATGAATCATTTTATAAATAACTATTAAAAATAAATCAATATTTATGTATATTAGATTGAAGATACAATCAAATGTCACTTAAAATAAAACCTGTAGAGACATAAACTCATATTTCATTTATTATTGCTAGGTGAATATATATTACATTTTAGTGTCACTTGCCCAAAATTGTTAAATGTTTTCTTAAGCAGGCAACATGTTATTACAGAAACCCATTCCACTGAAGGGGGATTCAGAGGAAGGATATAGGGGTTTCACACAGAACTTGAGAACAGGAAGTAAAGCTGCATCTTATGGAAAGAGAGCTGCAAAGTAGACAGACAGTAACCACAGCATCTACTTGCACTTAATTTTTCCCTCTCTTCTCGGAGGTTGAAGGGTTGGTTATTTCTGCTTTTCTTTGCTCATCTTCTTTACTTTTACAGATTAGAATTCTCTGCTGATTCAACAATTTGTACATTATCTTAATGTCCAACCCAAAACTTCCATCTCAGCTCCTGAATCTATTTGCTCATACAGGTCCTGTGCCTGGAACTTAGTGTGTATGCTTTTAATCACTGGTATAGAGAAACAGATAGGCCTGGCTTTAGCTAGACATTTGTCCCTGATTGTATAAACTAAGGCCAAAGGATTGAGTTTATGTGAAACACACAACTGCACACTTAAAGGTTATGGAAAGAGCAGAGTTTTTAAGAAAGTGGTGTGAGAACAAGAGAATGAAGTTTCTAACACAAAATTTTAGAGCATTATAGATTTCATATTGTTATTGTTTTGTTAAAAGCTCATTGGGAGAAACTTGTTATACTTTATTTTGTTTTTATTTAACTTTAAATTTAAGTATCAAAATCTAGGCAATGCTTCACAACTGTTTGAATTGATAATTATAGTTACATAATATAGTGAGAAAAATAATTAAGAGTTGAATTCAGAAAACCTAGAGACCAAGCCCACTGCCACTCACTAGTCACAAGGTCCTGGGAAATTCTTGAAACTTCTCTCACCTTCACACTTTTTATTTGCAATTTCTAAATAAAAATACATGCTGAATAGGACACTGTATTATTTTGTTGTAATCTCCATAATAGCTTATAATGTGCAATTGGTGTTAGGATGTCATCTGTTCATTGACCAATGCCCATCCTCTATAACAAAAGGCTAATATGCAAATTGTCCCCTCGACTGGGAATTCCACTGGGAGTTCAACCAGAGAGTGGGGCCCGCCCAGGGCCCACCCGCCAACCTTCGGCATTCCCTTCCTCCCCAGCTGACCCAGTTCAACTGGCTCCAATCAAGATGGGTGGGCTGGACCCCACCTGTGCACAAAATGGTTCACATGGCCTCTAGTTTGTATCATAACTTTTTTTTTTTTTTTTGGCTGCTGTCATAGACGGAATTAGTTGAGTTTGTTTTAGCTGCATGTAACATAAAATGACTCTTGTATAAATAAGCCTGGGAAGAACTGAATTAAATAACAGAATCTGAGTCCTATCCAAGTATCAGAATAAGCAGGACCCATGCTACCCAGACTTTGGCATATTCCCTTCACTAGAGAGCAATGTCACATGACCAAAATCACATTTCTTCTGTGGGTTATTCAGTTCAAGTAGTTTCACATTTCTTCCAAGGCAAATGTTTGGGTAAAATGTCTAACTTTGAATTTGTCAGCATCTCATAGTGGAAATACAGTTCCAGAGACTGATATGTCGGTGACAGATTCAAGAGGGCAAAATCAATGAGACAGGACATTATCTCAAGAAGTATCCTATCCAATGAAGAGGGAATAACCTAATTTACCATCACACCCTCACAAAGAAGGCAGTGCCCATAGACACAAGATGGCGGTGCCCAGATCCCTCAGCCCCACTGGGATGACAGGTGCGCGGCACAGCTGGGCTCACCTCCAGTCAGGTCCCGACACTCTGTGCACCTGCCCCCGGAGTCCCTCAGTTCCCTCAGCCCCCAGTCACCCAGGGCCAGCCCAAGGTGCAGGCAAGCCTTGGATAGCAGCTGCACAGACTCCCAGGGCCAGCCTGAGGCACAGGTAACCAGGACTAGGCCAAGACTTGTACTCCCAGCAGTTCCAGCAGTAGAGGTGTGATGTTTGCATCTCCTTCCCCTGATTGCTGGGTTGCCTTCTGCCCCTGAGGGCTCCTGGACTGTGAGAGGGGGAAGGCTGGGCTGAGGGAACCCTCCCCCCCCCCCTTCCAAAGCATGAATTTTCATGAACCGGGCCTCTTGTCCTATATAACAAAAGTCTAATATTCAAATTTTTCCCTCAGGTGGTTATTCAACCAAGAGTTCGACTGCTCACTATGGCATGTGCTGACCACCAGGGGGGCGGTTTGGAACATGGTGGGCATTGGTGATGTGGCACTGGCAGCGGGTGGGAGTGGAGGCACTGCCGGCCCCAATGGGCCCCGACGAGAGTGGAATCCTGGCAGGATGGTGGAGCACGTGAGCAGATGGTGCGAGTAGGGGACTTATTGTCCTACTGATCACCCTGAAGATGGCAACCAGCTGTGTCAGTGGGGGGTTGGAGGGTGGGCAGAGCCACCAACTGGTTCCCAGGTGCAGAGGGAGTCAGGCAGGGGGCCTGGCTACAATTGATCACAGGCGATGGGGTAGAACAAGTGAGGGGGTGACTCCAGGCCAAGGCAGAGTGCCAGGTGGGGCTACGGGGCTGTGAGGCTGGGTGCATGAGCTGAGGCTCTCTCTCTCTCTCTCTCAGAGAGAGACCCCACCTATGCACAAATTTGTGCACAGGGCCTCTAGTCTACTATAATTGCAAGCCACCCAGAAGGACCCCACCTATGCACAAATTTGTGCACAGGGCCTCTAGTCTACTATAATTGAGAAACAATTTTTTTTCCATCCAATTTTGGCTTTGTACTCTTAGCCAATATGGATTTTTTTTCTACCTTGAATTTCAATTATCCTATGGAATTTTCCCATATCCTTTTTCCCTGATTCTTTGGGTTCACTCGTCTCTGTATCTTTCTGTACACGGATTAATTATATTTGTGTATTTGTTAATTACATTTCTCTATCTCAGTATACATATGGTATCCCAATACAAGTTCAAGCAATAAACTAGACCCTAAGAAATCAAATGCAAATTCAAATTGTTGGCAGTGATGAAAAAATATTCTCCTTTGACCCAATCAGTGTCAAAGGTCTATTTAACTGTGGCTGGGAGATAAGTCACAATGCCAGATGGCTATGCAGCAGTGATGGTGGAGGGGGCATAAAGGGGAGTGGGGCATTTAAGACTTGTGGGTGAATAATTTTCCTTAAAGAAAAAGAAAGAACTGGGCAGGCACACAGAAGGTGTAGACGATAAGCTCTAACACCAGAGCAATATTTACAGACATCTCCATCTGGATATCTGTGACCTCATTACCTGCAGTCTGTCCAAAGCTGAGCTCATTATCTTCATGAAGCCTCCAGCCTTTTGTATTTCCATGTAACACATCACTATTCTCTTGGGCCCTCACCCTCAAAACATGACAGTATGTTTATTGTCTCTATTGTCTCTATTCTCCCAAATACCCTTTCCACTCAATTAACAAATTAAGTCATTTTTTTTTACTTTTCTTTTTCACATAGCTTTTATTGTGCCCCCCTCCACCACAAAATATGGAGAGAATCTCTTCTTAATATAAGAAGTCATTGCTTGCCAATTTTTAGGACCTCTCCTCTATTACACATCGCATTCTGACATGTTATATTTTTAATGGTTTCTATCATGATTTCCCTTTATCTTCATTAAGGAAGAGAGGAGAAAATATAGAAACAAGAAATAAAGGAAGGAAAGGGAGGAAGGAAAGAGGGAGAAAAAAAATGGATGGAAGAAAGGAGGAAGTGTTTCAAACTCTTTGAGGACACTTCTTGAAGAGACTGTCTGAATCATTACTCTTCTCAAGACCAGCAAAATACACAGAGGACATAGGTGAAAGCAAGAGTTCTTATATTATTAAGACAAAATAGTTTTCAGGACAGCTCACAGATTATTTGAACCCTACTTTGGGAGTCCCTAAAGAATCTATAAATACAATGTACAACAGAGAAACAAAGTCCTCTCATTGATTCCCCATAAAAAAAATTGCTCGAGGTGGGTTGATATACACATTTTTACCTAAAACCCAATAAATTCCACTTCCTCAACTCCAGATCCTAGAGAATCCTCTTTTCTTCTGATAGATGCACTTAGAAGATAAGAAAACATGACAGAAACTTCATCAATGCCACTACCTCCCATGAATAAATAAAGCAAAAAACAAAGCCAGGGTCTTGCCTGGATGAAAAATTGCATTTCCAAAGGAAAATGTCACTATAACTAAAATGTCAGTTATTAACTGTACCCCAATTTGGATGCTTCACTCCACTCAGTTATATTAGCCACTTTTCTTTTTTTCTCTGCTCAAACAGGTAAGGGTCAGATATGCAATAAAGAGAAGGAGATAGACTGAGGTTCAGAAGTGCTTCCCATCCCCACATCCAGGGGCAAGATTTTCTCTCTACTTGTAGTAGGAAGGAACTTAACAGATATAAGTAGCCGAAAATTAATTTTAGAACCTAGATGATATCATTTTCAGTCTCTAATGGTAATCATCTCATATATCTTCTAATACACACGAATAAGTGAGAAAATTTTCAAGAACCAATTCTTTTGACGATTGTATCTTCATCTGGCATAACCTAATCCCTGATTTTCTCTCAGAAATACAATGGCATGTATGGAGCAACCTTGCTTGCAGAGATGGTAATAGTGGAAATGGCAGGGGACTCCAGAAATTTACTCCTTTTAAGATAACTAAAAAATAGTACCTAGCATCATTTAAGAGCTTTACTAGCTCTTCAAAGGCCTTAATACCCCAAGAAATGGGTGGCAACCTTCAACTTGTTATATTTCCTCTTCTAAGTGTTGTGTAAAATATACAAACAAAGCAGACTACATGATTTTTTTCCCCTAGTAAAGGATGAGAAAATAGCACTTACTTGGAAAAATTGCTGGAGACTTTTTGGACCATTCCTCTATGAGGAGAACTTTTGAGCAGATCCTGTGCATCATGAGGGAATACATGTACAGTAGTAATGAAAGCCTGTGAAGAATGGAATAGATATGTCTTAGTATATTCAATATTAAAGATTCTTTATTGCTGAAACCTATTTGGCTCAGTGGATAGAGCGTCAGCCTGTGAACTGAAGGATCCGGGTTCGATTCCAGTCAGGGGCATGTACCTTGGTTGCAGGCAAAACCCCAGTGGGGGATGTGAAAGAGGCAGCTGATTGATGATTCTCTCTCACCAATATTTCTAACTATCCTTCTCTCTTCCTCTCTGTAAAAAAATCAATAAAATATATATTTTTTAAAATATTCTTTACTTTGAAACAGTTGGTTTTGAAAAAGATCATACAATCACACCTTTTAGAACTTACTTTGTATAGGTAATATATGCTGAGGGAGTACATAAAATCCCATTGCTGAACTGTAAGAGAAGGGGTGGTTGAAAATATTTAGAAATACCATCTTCACATATCTGTAAGATCAATTCTCTTTTGTGAATATCAATCCATTATTTTACAGTTTAACTAAAATAACCATTTATGTATATTATCCGTGATTCAAAAGACTGTCAACGCTACATCATCCTCAGCAAATATTTTGCTTCTCATAAACCCGTGGCCGAAAAGCTGGCACTAAGAAAACTTAATCGAGTTACTTTATTACATTTTAATCCTAGATATTATGGTCTGCCAAGAGCATTAAAGTGTTCCTGCAGAAATAAAGCCTCCCTACAAGCCTTGAAATTAAGTTTTTGTTCAAGTGCTTATAAGCTAAAAGTCATAAGGGATAATTAAATGTACACAAGACAGCAGGTCAGGAAGAAAGCGCTGGCTGTCTACATGTAATCACTGACTAAGTTGTTTGGATCCAAACCTTTATTTTTGGCAAACCACCACCTACGCGACAATAAAATAACAATCACCCGGTGAGGAAGGAAATAGCTCCTAATGTCTGCCTAGGGAGGACGCGGGCATGTGGAGGAAGAGGGGAAGGACATTTCGCCGTGGAGAGGAATGAATGGCCACTGAGTGAAGGTCTTCGCTGCCTTTGGGGGCAGCCTCCCATCGGGCAGTGAACCTAGATGATCATATTTTCACATTTATAGTCACACAGAGCATTCATTCAGGGAACCGAGACTTTTATAAGAGCATTTTGTGATAGGGTTTTTTATGGACGGCATTAGAAGAGGCAGTTGGGAGAGTTATAACAGCAGAATGTGTACAGACTCCTGAAATAGTAAGTAAGACCAACAAAAATGACAACCCACTTCCACAAAGCAAACAAACAAACAAACAAGCAAACCTTTTCTCTCCATTTGTGGTTCAGAAACATTAGGAAAGAGCAAAAAAAATTTTTTTAAAATAATAGTATTATGGTGATCTCTCTGGGGGAAAAAAAGAGTCGTGAAATATTTTTAGGATGTTTATTTTTCAAAACATTTATTAAGCTCCTGCCACTAAGTGCCTGGCATGGAAGATTAAGCCTATTAAGCCTACTTTTCAGTGAACTGGACATAATACAGTGAACGGCTTCCACAAAGTGATTCACACAGTATATAGTCATGTTCTGGTTGGCATGGCAATACTTCAAGTTAAAGAAACCCCTTCATTTTTAAAAGCCATTCCCCAAGCGAGAGGATCCAGTTTACTTCTGTTACGACAATGCTGGGCGCCATACTGAGCAGAACTTCTTTTCTTGTTCAGGTATGTCACACTGCAGAAACCTGAGGAAATCCGGGTTTCTCTCTCTCCCTTTCTCTCTGAAATCAATAAAAAATATTTTTTTAAAAATGAAACCACTTCACAAGCTAATTCTAATGTATGGCCAGGATGCCAGGGTTGGAAATGATTGAGCTCTGCAGGCAGGATAGACACGGGGTACTCTCACCAAACTTGACTTTAAGGAACATGTGGGGAGAAAAAAGACATTTCAGTGCTATATGGTGGCCATAGCAGAATACATGGTGGTGGTGACAGAGTTGTGGCATGTTTGCTTGAACGTGTGTTTGGGGAATAGACAGCTTAGAATCACCCAACTCCACTGGCTGTAGGGAGATTAGACATTTATTCTACCCTCAGTAGATAAACAGTAGTATAAATGTATTTCTACGAGGAAAATAGAAATTTTAAGGTGAAATAAATCTGGTGGAGAGTTTTAGGGAAGAAACACCAAGGCCATTTTACCAAATCTGAGTATAAAACTTAGGAGGCCAGTAGAGCAAACGATTGGACAGCTCTGATGTGAGGAATGAGCATGGAAAGCTATTGAATTAGATTGGGCCTTTCACTTCCTCTTTTGCTCTATTTGCGTGTGCTACTCACAGTAATAATGATTTACTGACTAATCAAGTTGCACAGAGCATTCATTAAGTGGCATTCATTTGCTCAACAACTATGAAAACAGGTATATTTTCTGTTGTCTTTCTCTCAGTGTCTGATTGTGAATGTTTATGCTAATAAATTATCACAGAAGAGAGTAAACAAGATAGAATAAGAAATCCTCCCCATTTTACCTAAAACCTAGGCTCACAGTTGTCTATGTCTCTGTCTTTTGCTTTTTAGCTCATTTTATTTCATGTGATTTTTGTGCTGAAGAGACTTAACAATGCTTATTTACCCGAAGCCAGAATATTTAACCTCACACAATGCAGCTTTCCCATAACTAGAAGATAAATTTTACACATTGTACACTTTCCATCTCCTTTGACTAACTTATGCCCTAATACAACACTGATCTCACTTTCCATACCACACAAATTCATATCGTCTTAGTTTTATTTAAATCACATATTCTTTTATTATGTAAATCACAGGATCAGATAGAGTAGAGTGGATGATGTAGATAAAATAATGTTAATGAAATTGATACTTATTTCTCACTGATGCAAGCAAATTAAAAGGATGGATATTAAGCTCTCCTACATGCCAGATAGTATATGGGATCGGTGGCTCTCAAGCTTAGTGTTTATCAGAATCACTAAGAAGGCTCGTTAATACACAGAGTGCTAGGCTGTTCTCCCAGGGCTTCTAAATTGGTAGGTGTGAGATGAGCCCGGGAATTTGTATAAAATACTATACAATGGTTTGCTACTGAAAATCTCTTCCTTACTCCAATTGAAATTGGCCATGATGGAAGTATTTATAACACACAAATCCATAAAAGCTACAAATCAGGGAATTCTTTCCCTCTCCCTCCTTTCATCTTTCTCCCATGAACAAGTTTTTAAACATTTACCAGCAAATCACTGAGGACATTGGGATGTCTTTTAAAGCTCAATTTCTGGTTCACATGTTTAATTATTGTTAAGAACCAACGATCTCTGGGGGCAAAAAATTCTAGTAAGAAGGGCAGACAAATACATAGTACTTGGTGTAGTAATATATAATGTTATTGATAATTGGGGGGGGAGAAGAATGTCTATCATCTTTGGAGGGGGGAACTAATGGAGTAAGTTTGGTTTGAACTTAGATTTGAATGCTGTATAAGACTTAGAAAGGCTCAAATAACATTTGGAAAGAAAGAGGACATTTCTGTTGAGAACAATGAATAGCAAAGGGACATGTTTGGGGAACACATTAATTTCAGATTAATCCCATCAAGGCCAATATACATTATTGAAATTATAGTACTTGCCTAATATCTTTCCCACTAGACTAGGGGCGGAGAATCTTTTTCCTGCCAAGGGCCATTTGGATATTTATAATATCATTTGCTTAATATAATTCACTTAATGTAAATTTATATTGCTATGAAAAAAGCTCCTAGTTTTATTGAATTTCAAGTCCTGCCTGAAGTTGGCTCTGCAGAGCCAGACAAAATGATTTCACGGGCCTTAAATAGCCTGCAGAAGTTCCCCACCCTTGAACTAGACTATAGGCTCCATAATGGCAAGAATTTTGCCTGCCACGGTATACCAAGCTTCTAATAGAATATCTGGTTCTTTTACTAAGAAGTGTCTTTAATATATAATCTACTTAAACCAAGTACAGACACAGATTTTTAAGGAAAAATATATTTCTCGCTGATTGTATACTTAACTCTGTCATAGGCTAGTATCTAGAAAGTCTTCAAAATCCAAAGGTAAAATTTAGATAAACAATAATAGATGGAAAAACACATATAACTATTTTATTTAAGATCACGTCTCACCTAAAATGAAGAAATTGGTTGTAAGTAAAAACAAACAAACAAAAAGCAATTAAAGCAGGAAGATAGAAAGAGGTAGAATTCTACTGATTGGTTTAAAAACTAATTAGAGATAGAAAACTCCCCAATATTTGAAGAGTAAGCAGCATACTTTCAAATAACACGTGGGTCAAAAAAGAATTGCAAGAGGAGTTTAAAAAAATTTGAACAAAAGAAATGTAAAAAAAACAACTTATACACATTTGTTGTATAAGTAAAAGAAGTAGATAGATGGAAATGTATAACATTGAATGCACATAGATAGATAGATGATAGATAGATAGATAGATAGATAGATAGATAGATAGATAGACAGACAGATATGCCAAGCAACCTAACAGTGGAACAACCAGAACAATATGCACTGGTCATTCCACTATGGTGCTCACTGCGGCGGCCAACTGGCCCAATTGGTGGCGGGCAGACAAGACAACTTCCCATGGCCCTTCCACCTATTGGCTCCACCCCTGTTCAGGCCCCCCAATGATTTTCAGTAATTCAAAGTAAGTAAAAGCTGTCCAGCCTTCATAGACCAGGAACCTGAATGATGAGTGATCAGGAGGAAAACTGCTCACGGTCTGGACTGTCACTCAGGTGTCCAGGAGAGGTGGCCAGCACAACCATCTTCCTGTGTTCTTTCTCCACTGCTACTTCCAGAGAGGGCAGCCATATCACACCACTGCCTCTCTTTAGAGGGTTTGTCAGCAGGGAACTAAACTGCATAGCCTGTATAGGAGAGGCTTAGATATGGAAGCTGTGTCCCTGCCACTAAGTTAGTCATTGGAGCTTCAACTCATCCGAAAGCCAACAGCAACTGTGTATACGCCCTGCAAAGATCTTTGACACTAATAACTCCCCCAACTGGCCCCACCCCTGATCTGTCTCCTCCACCGCAATCAGGGGCAAGCAGCCAGACCCCACCCATGCACAAAGTCATGTACTGAACCTCTGATATATTAGAAAATAAGATCTAAAAACAATCATCTTAAGTTTCACCATAGGAAACTGAAGGGGAAAAATAAAGACAAATTAAACCCTTCCTAAGCAGAAGAAAATAAATAATAAATAAAGCAGAAGTCAATGAAATTGAAAATAGGAAATCAATAAAGAAAATAAAATTAAAAACTGGTTCTTTGAAAATATAAATAACATTTATAAACTTCCAGCCAGGCTAATGGAGAAAAATAAAAAAGAGAAGACAAAAATTATGAATATAAGAAAAGAAACACAGGCAATCACTACAAATATCATGGTGATCTTTGTCTATACATTTGATAACCTATATGAAACTTACTAATTTCTTTAAAAATATAATTGGCAAAACTCACACAAGAACAAATAAATAATCTGAAAAGATCAGCATTTGCTGACAAAACAAAATAAACTATCAAGCTTTTCAAATCAGAAAGCACCAAATCCAGATGGGTTCACTCATAAATTATAGCAAATAGTTAAGGAAGAAATTAATTCATTCTATGAAACCAATATTACCTTACTAACCAGTAACAGACAAATGTTATATTTATATCTCTCATGAACATAGATGTAAAAATTCTTTTAAAAATGTAAATGAAAAGAGTTTTCGGGGTAAAATAGGCAGGTTTAGGGAGTTTTAGGAATTGGGGGTCCATGGGAGGACTGCAAAGGTGAGGGTTCAGAGCTGCCAAAAGACATCCAGTCACAGAGAGAGAAAATGGTGCCACAGGAAAAGAGGAGAGGAAGACTTTCATTCACAGAAGATAGGGAAAAGCCACAGGGTATGGGAAGAAAGAGGAAACAAACTTTCATAGGGAATAGAGAAATGCTGACAAATGGGAGAAAGAGGAAAACAGGTTTTTACAGAAGATTGAGAATTCTACCACTGAGGGGGGAGAAAAAGAGGGAGGAACCACGTGGGGATTGAGCTTTGAAGTTGATATTATGACCAATCGGAAGGGATTATCAATAGACAAAGAACTGCAGCCTTTATAAACCTTAGGGAAAAGGGGCTTAGTGGGTCACCCCCTTGGACTCCCTCCCCACGTGGGAATCTGTACTTGCTTCCAATAAATTCCCACCATTTTCACCTACCATCTTTTGTTCTTGTCTTCAATTCTTCAAGTCCCAGGACAAGAACCCAGGAAAGAAATCACCCTTGCATACTGCTCAGGAAAAAAATCCACCTACTCATTAATATATTAAATCCTACAATGTATAAAAAGAATTCATACCATGACCATGTGGGACTTATTTCAAATACTCAAGGCTGGTTCAACATTCAAAAATAAATTTATGTAATCTGTCACATGAACAGACTAAAGAAGGAAAATCACATAATCATATCAATTGATACAGAAAAAGCAGTTAACAAATCCACCACCCATTCATGTCAAACATTCTCAGTAAACTAGGAATATTAGTAGAGGCAATTTTCCTAACTTAGTAAAGAAAATCTACAAACAATCTTACAGTCAACATCATACATAATGGTAAGAAACTCCTAATTTTCCCATTATGTTCAGAAAGAAGGCAAAGACCACTGCTTTCCAATGTCATACTGGAAGTCCCAGCTAATTCAATAAGAAAAGGTAATAAAAGGTGAAAGGTTACCCCCCCCCCCCAAACTGGTAGGCAGAGCTAACACATGACTGGCACCTGCCACAGAGACATCTCCAAGACATTGAACCACCAATCAGCACGGGCCAGAGTTTCCTTAGAGCCCACCCCTTCCTGTTCCACCCTGGGCCCAACCCCCTTCCATTCAGTCCTTTAAAAGGGCCCCCCTGGCAAGACACATATTGCTGATCTGCCATGCCAGGAATCAGCCCTTCTGGGTCCGCCTGTCCCCCTCTCCCCTTCCAATCCTGATTTCTCTACCTCCGTGATGGGTTCCGCCCATTACCGGGGAATAAACTTTACTTTAAAATTTCCTGGTGGTCTGTTTCCTGTTTCCTTTCAAACCTAACAAAAGGTATACAGACTGGGAATGAAAAAAATCAAACTGTTCTTATTCATAGATGACATAATTATTTATGTAGAAAAGCTAAAAAAAGATCACCAAAATAAATGCTTCCTTGTAATTTATAAGTGATTATAGCAAAGTTGTAAGATGCAAGTTAATATACAAAAATCAATGGCTATAATCTACTTAAAATAACTAATCTAATTTTAAATTAGTGTTTCTACTTGTAAATAAGATAACTGAAAAAATAAAACCACTCACTTTAAAGTAATTTTATTCAAAAGTTCTATAAAAATGAGAAATTATAAATCAAAATCACTTGTGAAAATAAATGCAAAATTCTAAACATAACATTAATAAATTGAATTTAGCAATGTACACATTAACAATATGTCATGGCTAAGTTGTGTCTATCTTAGAATTTTAGTGACATTAAACATTAGAAAATTAATATAATTGATCATACTAAGTGATTATTAGAGAAAATTCATAATAGCTAAAATATTTAAAATAATTTTAAAATTCAATATGTATGCATGATTTAAAAAATACTAAACTATGCATGATTTAAAAATTGATAAATTCTTTCAATAAAAATGAACATCTACTAAAATATGTATGTCATAAATACAAATGTTAGAAGAATTTATTTTAAAAATCAGAAATATACAAGGATATTCCATATCACTTGTTTCACACAACAGTGTATTAGCAACTTTATAAGTGAGAGGTGGTATTGAAAATACTTATGTCTACCTACCAAATCTCATTGACATATTAGGCAGATTTCAAGAAGTAAATTAATATACCGATCAAATTTTAAATATTGCCAAATCATGCTACTTGTAATTTACATACATATAAAAGTTAAAACAGAAAGGCCATCATAATAAACACAAACTAATTGATTTGAAGAGAGAAGAATGGAATCGGGAAGGTGAAATTATAAATATGTTTTGATGTAGAAATCAAAGTTCTCTGGGTATATATCAGATGTATCTAGAAATCCATCTGCAGCCACCTTCATATTATGCATGGTCTTTCTCATGCTATAGGAATACCTAATGTCCTTGGGCAAATTAATTGAGGCCACAAATGTGTTGGCCTTCCTGTCACAGAGAAGTGACACCATTGTCTCCCTCTTGAAAGTGGAGATGCTGTGTCTGAATTGTCCAACAGAATGCAGTCAAACCCCAGTTCTCCAAGGTCTCCCATCTGGCACAATTCGGTTCTCCACCAAGTTGTTCACAGGAAAAAATGTGTTGGTTGTCAAAACCAAACTTTGATTTTCCTTCTAAAAACCCTTTCCTGCTGATGCTCCAGCATGACACAAAGCGCCTCTCAGACAATAAACAAAGGAGAGGATGCTTTTCTTGCTGGCAAAATGGGTGATTAACACAATTTTAAAACATAAAGAAGACGTCAAGTGTGCTAATGTTGCTAAGGGTGTGAAAGAAGCAAAGATCACAGGCATTCAAAGAGGTAGAGAAAGTGGGGTTGCCTCAGATAAACAAAAAGCACTTACTTGGTGATAGCATTTATGAGGCACTGGTATCTGAACAAGAAAAGATGCTGCATGCTGACCTGAAAAACACCCTGAAATGAGTGCTGAAAGTAATTCCTTCAAGGCTAGTAGGGGGTGGTGCAATACATTTAAGAAAGAAAGTGTGTGTTTATAGATTAACCAGTACATTAGACATGTACTGCATATCAGAAACGCTAAAACAGGGGATCATTTGGGGGTCTGGGACTGATTAATTGAACTTACACTATTTCTTTCTTTTTTAAAAAAAATATATTTTATTGACTTTTCACAGAGAGGAAGGGAGAAGGATAGAGAGCTAGAAACATCGATGATAGAGAAACATCAACCGGCTGCCTCCTGTCCAACTCCCACCAGGGATGTCCCTGCAACCAAGGTACATACCCTTGACCGGAATCGAACCTGGGACCTTTCAGTCCACAGGCCGATGCTCTATCCACTGAGCCAAACCGGTTTCGGCTGAACTTACACTATTTCTAACCAGAGGCCCGGTGCATGAAATCCGTGCACAGGTAGGGTCCCTAGGCTGGCTGGTGATCAGGGTCAATTTGTGGGGTGACTGGAGAGGTGATAGGAGGGCCCTTGCTGGCACCTGCCATGGCCATCCTGGTGCCATCCCCTCACTGGCTCTGTCCCCTTTTGCTGTTGCTGGTCACCTCCCTCAGCAAGATAACTGATGGGGAGATCACAGGGGTGAGGGGTGCTGCTAGCATCCACCTTGGCTGGCCTGGGACCTGCAGGCTGGGGAAAGCTCCTGTGTTAAGTGTCTGCCCCCTGGTGGTCAGTGCATGTCATAGCGATCAGTTGTTCCACCAGTTTTTCTGCCTTTCGGTTGGCCTGTATATTAGGCTTTTATCATATAGGAGAATGGGAAAAGATGATTTGGTTTTCAAACAAATCACTTCTCGAACAGTCTTCCAAAATGAATTAAGTTTGAATACTGAGGTTCCACTGTATGTTGGAAGTAATGCTATTACACTTTAGAACTTTGCTCTTAAGAAACTGGCAGTTTCAACTTCTTGTCATGGGAAGCCCTGATGAGCTTTAATAAGTTAGAGGCCCAGTGTATGAAATTTGTGTGTGTGTGGGGGGGGAGTCCCTCAGCCCAGCCTGTACCCTCTTGCAATCCAGGACCCCTCAGGGGATGTCAAAATGCTGGTTTAGTCCTGATCCCTTAGTGGAATTGGGCCTCAACTGGCCATCAGAAATCCCTCTTGCAATCCAGGTTCACTGGCTCCTAACTGCTTTTCGACCTGCCTTCCTGATCGCCCTTAACTGCTCATCTGCCTGCTCGATTGCCTCTAACCACTCTGCCTGCCTACCTGATCTCCCCTAATTGCCTCTGCCTTGGCCCCCACTGCTGTGGCTTCGTCTGGAAGGACGTCCGGAATGATGTCTGAAAGGTCATTTGGCTGCCCAGTCTAATTAGCATATTATGCTTTTATTATTATAGCTCTGACTATGCTGAGACTACTGTGCTAGAGAACAAAAGTAAGCACTTTGGTGAACAGTCCCAGTTGGGCTAAGCCTTCCAACTGTCTCTGCCAAGAAAATAGACTCATCAGTGAAGCCATCTGGGACTCATCAGATGAGCCATTCACCAGCTAAATACACCCAGTGATCTCAGCAAACTCCATGGAGAGTGGAAGAATCACCCACGTAATTTCTCCAAGGTTTCCTGACCCCCCAAATTGTGCTAAAATAAAATGGATATTGTTTTCAAGTCATAAAACATAGGAGTTGTTTAATAAATAACTGCAAAAAAAATCATTTGAAGATGCTTGTAAATACTGTTGATAAATATTGACTTACCATCAGCCATAAAACATTTTTTTCAGTGTCCTGTATATGATCTTTTCCTGTTAAAACACACACACACACACACACACACACACACACACAAAAAAAAAAAAACAAGGTGCAATTTTGAGTTATTTTAATAGGAATTACTTGCTAGAAAACATTATTTTCCTCTTCCTTTTTTTTTTTACTATATTCTCTTCACGAGTCATTGACAACCAAACTAATTTCATCTATATGATTCCCACAAAGCCTTTCCATTATTTGTATTTGTCTGCTTAACCTCACATTTTGTATTATTTAACACTTGCTGTATTATCTTCATACATCCCTAAAGCATTTCTCAAAAAAAAAAACCAAAAAAAAAAAACAGGGGTAGTTCTGAGGTTGATATGCCATGAAGAGAAACCAGCAAATGCAAAACCCCTAAACAGGAAGAGCAATTGCAATAAAAAGCAGGTGGGCTTGTGGTGACAGGAGACAGAGAAGTAGGACAAAGTTGCATGGAGATCACCTTAAAGAAGTTTGCATTGTATTGAGAGTAATGAAGTCCTAGCCTGTTTTTCCTCAGCAGACAGAGCATTGGCCCTCGGATTGAAGGGTCCCGGATTCAGTCCTGGGTTTGATTCCTATCAAGGACACATGCCTAGCTTGCAGGCTAGATCCTAGATCAGGGTGCATGTAGAAGCACCCAACCCATGTGTCTATCAATTGATGTTTCTCTCTCTCTCTCTCTGTCTCTCCCCTTCCCTTCCACTCTCTCTAAAAATCAACAGAAAAAAATATCCTTGGGTGAGGATTAACAACAAGAAAAAGCAATGTAGAGTCTTTGGAAGGTTTAAAGCAGGAGCATCCTGGTATTTTGCTCCATCAGGATCCCTCTGGTCTCTGCGGAGTGCTTTTCCGCTTCCTCGCTGCCAGCCCCAGTCCTAGAGCGGAATCTGGTTCTCATTTTGCCCAGCCTCATCTTGGTTGGACGCTCTGATTATCTCAACTTGCCTAGAAGGCTCTAATCATGTTCCTTATCATCAGAAGGCTGCGCACTCGCACTGCTATTTTAGTATATTATGCTTGATTACAAATAGGGTTGGAAGGGAATAGCTCCACTCCGATGCTCATTTGATTTTAATCTAGCATGCCACTTCGATATTTACCTTATGTTATGCTGTAATTCTTCCTGCAGAGAGTGAGTAATTTCCCAAATCCTCAAATCTAGATGGCCCCAAGATGACTTTAAAACATTTCTCCATGTAATCGACATTTGGTCCCGCAGATGATTAGTTCTTGGCAAGGACAAATATGACGTACAGAGTTCATTATTTTCTCAAACTTGAGCAGTGGATAGGAATCAACTAGGTGCCATGTGTCCCAATCTTTATACCAGAGCCAAAGCTGACAAAAGGTATTTTTTTTGTTTTGTTTTGTTTTGTTTTTATTTAAGGCATTATTAAAAGTTTTAGCCCTACAAAAAAAAGTAAAATGTAAAGGTTCTATAATTTTTAAAGACCAATCATTGGTTTCAATTAAATTTTGTTTTAAAAATTAAACTTTGAAAATTAAACCCAAAGGTATAAACTCATAATGGGTATGATATGCTCTGAAGTCTAAAACAACCTTTCATGTGCAAATATGCACATCTATAGCAACAAGCACATTTTTAAAAAACATTTTCCTCTTTACTTAGCAGAATAACTTGCTAGAATACACAGGGACATCCACGTACATATAAACACTAAAACACACACATGTGGCAGGAAAGAAGTAATCTGAAAATTCTTTAGAATCAATAAAGTCAATGGGCCACCATGGGCTGAAGGACTGAAGGCTGTGTGATTACCTGAGAATAGCATAAAAATAATAAGTCTCTTTGTAGCCATTCAAATAAAGCACTTTAAAATGTCACAAGTAGTCCAAATGTCCATAGAAAACAGTATATTATTGTATGAGTCTCCTAGAGGCCCAGGGCACAATTTCAATTACACTGGGAGGCACCCTGCCTCCCGCCATGGGAGGAGGCGCTCCGAGGGGGGCCGGAACGGTGCCTGACTTGCACAGCACCAGCTGCTGTGGGAGTCAGGCCAGGCCAGCAACAAGGGGGGCCAGGACCCGCTCCTCACTAGCAGCGTCCTTGCCCCCCCTGCCTCTGTCCACTCCAGGGCCGCCGGAGCCACCCCATCAACTCTGTCCTGATTGGTTGTGACCCGTTATGGCACACCCCAGCCTAATTTGCACATTGCCTATATATATATATATATATATATATATATATATATATATATATATATATTTGCCCAACCCCTAATCAGACACAAAGGAGAATGGAGATTAAGTCCAAGAGAGGCTGGATGCTAGATGTTACTTAATCTTGAGCTCCTGAACCAATGTGCATCCTGGGTGATAATGATGAATGATGATCAAATAATCTGACCACTAAGGCTATAATCTCGAGATATAAATATGGGGCTCACTGCACTGAGAAGGGGAATCATCCCCTCAGTAAAGCCACAGAGGCCAGTGCAAGGATCTGGCAGGGGGCCACATCATCATAGTAGTGGTCACAGATGGTTTTCATACTGTATTAGTGGGTATTCCACAATGTTGTCATGTGACTGAAGGAAGATTCCAGCTATACTCTACTTGGGCATGGGTGTCAGAATGATGATTTTTGAACGACGGAAAAATTAAATATTACTGGACAATGTAGAAGAGAAGAGATGAGCTTGCAGGGGAGCTATCGAACATCCTGTTAATGAGACAGTGGGAACTCAAACATTGTTTTGATGAGTTAAATGCCTGTGACCAAATATTCACGCTGATTTGGTAAAGCAGTGTACCCAAGCTATTTTAGAAGCGAAGTTCTGAATAAAAAAAAGAAGAAAACGCAAAAAGAAAAATACAATACTGTACTCCATATGATCTAAACATATCCCTCTATAAAACAATTAAGAAACAGTTTAAAGTACTAAAAGGTTAAAAGAAACTCCCTAAGTTGAATATTATTTTTCACTTTACTTTTTACTGTTATAATGTGTATTTTTTTAATTCTTATCTTTATTGTTTAAAGTATTACAGTTGTTCCCCCTTTTTTCTCAGTTGACTCTTTCCACCCCACACTCACCCCTCCCAGGCCTTCAGCACATTATTGTCTGTGTCCATGTGATATGATTCAAGTTATAATAAGAACAAGTTGACACAAATATGCTTTCCTCATTCCTACCAGTCTCCATTATCGTGTATCATGATTGCCTCTTAAAATGTGAGACTAATCAATGAAATATGTTTCTAGGGCTAATATGTAAAATGTTTAAAAAATCATTCAGAAAAAGTAATGCATTTCATTCATCAGCATAACTAGCTGACCTTTCTTGCTCCATGTTCAAAGAGTAATATAGTTTCCTGTAATTAGTGGGAACAAATTCCACTCAAATTATAAAAGTAGCATTTATTTAATGCTTATCAATTCCAGATTCAAGTTGAGTGCTCTCATGGATTAATTTACCTATTTCTCTCACACACACAACAAGTTTATGATTATCCTGTCTGAGATGATAATATTGAGTGACCATGTGGAAAGTCAAGTACAAAGGTCAGGGTGAACCCAGCCAGGCTACATAGAAAATTACTACTGTGAACAAAGAGAATAAACTGAAGAGAATAGACCACTCCTCTGAAGGGCGATGAGATTCTTCTGCACGGACTGAGAAATCGTTCCTTGATATATAATTAATCTAACCTTGTTTTATGCATGTACCTGTTTGAAGATATCTTGCTTAATATATATTTCTTAGAAATAATTAGTTGTATGGTCTTTGAATAATTCAAAGCTTTGGAGGCCATTTGCCTTTTTATCTGTTCACTCTCGAATGTCCTTGTAGAACAAGCCACTCTCATCAATGTTGAAAAGCTGCACTTGCACAACACTGCTTCCCTGGGTGACGTTCACCAGGTTTACAGTATGAGAGCTGGAACAAGAAGGCAGACTACCACCTTGTTTGGTCTCAGCTGGGAACCTGGGTGTCCAGCAACTCAAGGTTGTTGCTGCTGCTCTTCGCACATCTGCAAATGAATGTGCAAACAGTGCATCTATTGATTTGGGGGTTGCAAATAAATGTCAGCGAGTACATAACTATTCAAATTCAAAATCTGCAAGCAGTGAGGATCCACTATATCTCTAATTCGAGCTTCTTTTCTCGCTAAATCTTTTTCTTCAGCTACACTTAGCTGCTACTATTTCTGAATTACTCCTTTAAATTCGCCATTATTGAATCTATAAATTATAGCATTGCCCTAAATGCCCTCGTCTGACTTAACGTACATATATCAAGTGCCATACTTCAAGGTCCTGATCATTATTAATTTGCCATAAATTATTTTTGAGTTTTTCGCTTCTCCGGGCATCTTACAGACCACTGTGGTAGGCAGAATCACGGCCCTTCAAAGATGCCCATGCCCTAATCTCCAGAACCTATGAACGTGCTACCTTATATAGTAAATATGACTTTGCCAATGCAATTAAGGTTACTGAGCTTGAGACAGGTATCTATCCTGGACTATCTGAGTGGGCACAATGTAATCACCAGGGTCCTTAAAATAGCAGTAGGTAGAGGGGAATTTCAGAGAGATTCAAAGTTAGAAAAAGAGGCAGGAGAGGCAAAGCATGAAAAAGACTTGACCTGCCAGTGTTGTATCTGAAGACAGAGGGAGAGGTCCATATGCCAAGGAATGTATCAGCCTCCAGAGTCAAGAAACAACCCTTAGATGACGGCTGCAAGAAGATGAGGACCTCAGTCCTCCAAACACAGGAACTGAATTCTGTCAACAACTTGAATGAGCAAGATCCTCTCTTAGAGATCTCAGAAAACAGTTCTGCAGACACCTTGATTTAGTCTAGTGAGACCCATTACATTCTTCTGATGTATAGCACTGTAAAATAAGTACATTGGGAAAGTGTCGCGGCATCCTATGTGATCATTGTGTGAGTTAATTTTCTAGCTACTAAATAATTATTTATGAAAGAAAACCAGTATTGAAAAACTCTCTTATACTACTCACACTTTTTATATTTACATATTTAATTGGGCTCACAGTCTATATCTATTATGTACTGTACTATGTTCCTGATGAGTAAGTCGAATCCCCACCATAAAGGAGCTGACTGCTCGGTGCAAATTCCACTTACTAAGATGGAGCATGCGTGGTGTTTCCTTGTGAACAGAGGTCATACAGTTTTCTCTGAGTATAGAGTATGGAAAATTTTAACAATAAATCTAACCACCTTTATCGAAATTTGATTGTTAATGACCAAAATAAGAGATGCTTGCATTTAACCAGGTAAGGAATGAAGATACTGTTACTTTCTGGTGAACAAGAGTACTTTGATCAGATCTTACTTTGGGAAGATTAATCAGAAAGTTCATATAAAAGATATAGTGCCAAAATGAAAAGAGATGATAAGAATAAATTCCAGGAGTTTATCAAAATAGTTCAAGGCATATATGGTGGGAATTCTAGCAATGGGAATGGAAAAAATGGATACAATGGCAAAATAACACGGAAGTTAGACAAAATGTGGTGACACATGTAATGGGAGAGCAAATGGATAGATAATTAAAGAATACTTGCCTGTTTATAAATATGATCAAATTAAATATCAGTAACATTTCCAACCGAAATTTGTAAGTCACAGGAAAAAGCTGTTTGGAAAGAGAAAAAAAATGATTAGTTTTGCCTTGGGCCCAATACCAAATATCTCAATGAAAATGAAAAAAAAAATGTACCTAAATATTTGGATGTGTTCTCTCTTCTAAAGTTTGTTCTTGGGGTGTTTTACATATGGTTACTTATTGATGTAACATTGATATAATGCTATAGCTATTTGACAACATGGCCCTAGTTCAAATTTATCCTCTAAGTACTTACCTAAGTAATTTCTTTATCATGACTGTGAGATACTAAATAAGATTGTTAACTGAATCTGCAGATATTTTAACATAGACATTAATGCTTAGTGTTTTTGACAGTGAATATATTTAAACAATCTAGGAAAAAACAATACTATGTGGTATTTTTAGAAAATTGATAGCTATAGAGAAAAAGAATTCAGGCATTTGCATGCAGCAAAATATTAAGTTCTCTTAATGTGTCTAAATGTATAAAGGTCTTGTTGACAGTGAGTTGGTCCAAATCTGCCCTAGTTGTATTCATATGCATATTGGTTTGGCTTTTGAATTTGCAATTTAATGATCCGTAGAGTTACACAGTTTTGTGATATTATTTTTGTGGTCAAAACTCACATGATAATGAGCTTTGGCATTACTTTAGGTTACATGTAAAAAAATGTTGTGTATCTCTTATAATTATCTTATGTTATAGTTGATCTGAAATATATAATATCAGAAAACTGAAACATTTCAAATTTATTTTTTTCTTTATTCCTAAAATTGTCATTTATTTCTAATTCTAAAGGGAAAAATAAAGTCAAAAGTATTTATATGTGAGAAATGAAAAGGCAATATTTTCTTTGGCTAGTCTGTTTTCAGTTTTGAAAAAGTGTCTTATGACAAAAAAAGGGGGCATAGAGAGTCAGCAGGTAATCTCTGAGACATTTTAAACTGCTTCTAAATTAGAATATTTTTGTGATTATTTTAATATATTACTTTATATTTGTCTGACCCCTGGGGTGGACATTTACTTGAGTGCAGTAGATGTAGTATCATCAGCAGCAAAAATACCCTTCTCAACAGGGGAAGGAAATCAAAGCCTTTCTTTCCTTAATCATTAATTTCCAGTTTAATTCTGCTGATGCTATTTATTCATGTGAACATTTAAAAAATCATTGTAATTCTAATACTGTTCATTAAGGGAGCATTGTCACAGTTGATTGCAAAATATTCATATCAATTTCCTAAAATATCTCTCAATAATAATCCCTACTCAAGTTTTTTTTAAATAATATTTTAGTGATTGAATGGCTATAAAAGTTTGTAAATTTGAAGATGCAGCTATATAAAAATACTGGTTACATTTATAGGTTAATGCTAATTGGGAACAAGGTAGATTGTTTTTAAAAGTACTTCTTAATTTATTCTTCATTGTATCTCAACTCTTTAACTTGAGAATTCATAAATCACAGCTATGAAAACACTGCCCAGAAAATAAAATTAACCAAAGGATTTATAAGCATGCATGTAAGCATAACCAATAGTCACATACACTAAGGCAGGGGTTGGCAAACTTTTTGACTCGAGGGCCACAATGGGTTCTTAAACTTGTCTGGAGGGCCGGAACAAAAGCAGCCTGACCATGCTGGCACTCTCATCTTGGGCTGCTGGTGAAGGAGCGGAGGGGAGAGCAAGAGAACCCTCCACTCTTTTGGCTCCACGGGCTGGATAGTACAGCCAGCCGAATGGGCCGGATCCAGCCTGTGGGCCATAGTTTGCCCACAGCTGCACTAAGGGGATGAGAGCATGTGCTGGGGGTGTCGGGGGAGCGGCGGGGGGAGCGGAGAGGTCAATGGGGGGGGGAGACACGTAATACTATATGTAATACTTTAAACAATATTTTTAAAAAAAGAAAATTAAATCTTATTCTATGGACATATTTTCAATTGTGAGTTATCATTGCAAAAGAGAATTTTTTGTTTTTATGACTCATAAAATAATACAGCATTAGTGAGAACATAAACAGTATGGTTCGATTCATTTCCTAGTAAGACCATGTCCCTGCATCCCCGCTTAAAAACGTAGCCTGATCATTGCCTTCAAATTTAATGCCTGCAGTAAGCCCACGTGTAATATCAAGGTCATCATTCTGCAGAGCCGGTATCAGAGAAATCAGCGTGATGTAAATCCTATAGGTGTTCCCGATCAATCCCATTGTTTCAGCCCATCAAAATCACGCCCTAAAATGTTTACAGTGGAGAAAGGCACTTGACTAAGTTATACACAGAATTCAAATTAAAAGTGTGAACTTCACTCTCAAATAGCTAGTAAAGGGTAGAAGCTGGCAATACTAGATTAACAGGAAAGAGTTAGATGACTCATTTAATTCAATATAGTCAATACAGCAATAAGTATCAAATGCCTTAAATTTTTGTAAAATATTTTATCCAGTCATTTCACTCACCACTCATTATAAATTTAGCAAACAATTTTTTCATTGGTATGTTAATTATCTTAGTGAATAATAAAAAAATTAAATTTACAACTATATAGTACTGATAAAATATGTTTTATACACAACAATGAAATAATCTATATAAAATGAAAAAATCACATGAAAATGCTCAAAATTATTAAGTTGTTTACTTCTACATATGAATAAATTAATAGAAATAGATTGTAGATAAACTGATGATAGGAAGATAAATATATCAACAGATTGAAATGTTGGCAGTGAGTATCTCTGGGTGAGGGTAATATAATTTCTTTGTTCTTCCTTATGTTGTTTGTTTGTTTGTTTATCAGTGGCTTCAAAATTTCTTGCTGGAAGTATATATATCATTTCTAACAAGGAAAAGGCAATTGACAACAGGGGGTGGGGGAATATGTAGCGAGGGGTTTGGGATGGGAATGGGGGGATAGGACAATTATGTGATACCATAATCAATAAAAATTAATTTAAAAAGTAATAAAGATAAAAAAGTATAATTGGTCAACCCTAAACGATATGTTAAATACTATATGTGGTAAAATTTTAAAATAACTATTCTATAGTATCTTCTACTGGTTTCTATGTTAAAAAATAACATCAGTTTGGTTACTCATAAAGACATAGGCTTTGATAAGGTATTGATATGTAAAAAAAAAAAAAGGCTTTCTAAGTGGATGGAATTCTAGCATAAAATGACAGCAAGGACATGGGATTGCTTGGGAAATAGTGAACAAAAGAGTAGAGCATAGCGGACGTTCAACCAGATTAGCAGAATGGGGCTGTTTATTTTGGGCCTTAAATACTCACCTGGAGATGGAAGTTTTGTCAGATGTGATATGGGCCCTGTCTACCTCTGCACCCCGGCTTTGGTCAACTCACTGTTCTCATCTAAGTCTCATTTCTGACCTCTGCCTAATCTCTGTGGTCCCTCCTCCTCGGCTTTTTGCACCTCTAGTTTCTACATCTGAAATTCCCTTTCTGATCACATGGCAGGCTCCTTTGAGTCACTCAGTTCTCAGCTTTCAGTTCACCTCTATAAAGAAGCCTCGTCCAGTAGTTGGCAAGCTGTGGCTCACGAGCCACATGCATCTCTTTGGCCCCTTGAGTGTGGCTCTTCCACAAAACACCACGGCCTGGGCGAGTCTATTTTGAAGAAGTGGCATTCGAAGAAGTTTAAGTTAAAAAAAAAATGTGTCACTCAAAAGAAATTTCAATGGTTGTAGTGTTGATATTTGGCTCTGTTGACTAATGTGTTTGCTGACCACTGGCCTAGCCTAACTACTCACCTAACTAGTTACAAACTAGCCTATCACTGTGTTTTAATCCAACACAGAGCACTTATTATTAATGAATTATTTTGTATGTATGTATTATCTTTCTCTTTAGAATGCAATCTCCTTGCAGACAGAACATTTGTCACCTTGTCCACCCTATATTCCCAGGATCTAGAGAAATGCCCATGAAATATCTGTGGGGTAAAGGAATGAATAGATAGTCACTGACTATTCCTGACAGAGGTAAATGAAAGAGAATATGACAAGGGGAACATGAGATAATTTTCTTTCAAAAAAGAACCCAGAAAGACAACGGCATTGAAATCATTACTATGAGTTCATCTTAGAGCAACCCATATTATTCTTATTTACATTAGTATATCATTTCTAAAACTCTCTTAAATATATTGTGAAAATTACTAGTTTAATAATTAACTTAATTATTTCTTTTTTACAAACTTGTAAATTATTGGAAAGTGCATATTTGAACTGTGCCTGCCTCCTAACACCCCTAGAAACATACATACACATGTGTAGCCATGATAATGAAATAGGAATAAGTAGACATTGTTCCTGAACATTCAGGAACAAAAGGTGGAGGTCAGACATATATAACTAACACATAAAATTAAACCTAAAAAAAAACAAACATGTATACTTTAGGATCCCCTTGAATAAAATATTTACATGAAAAACCACCAGGTGAAATTAATTTCAGAGCCTATTCAGAAGATAATTATATAAATAATTAGTAGATTTAAAATCTCCTGTGAATGAATATTAAAAAGAACTCACAAACCTATTTAGAATGATCAGTGTCAGACAATGTCAAAGGCATTTTCATTTTCTGACTATAAAGCATGAGCTCTAGGTTCATGTTGGATATTTCAGAGCTTTAGCTATAAGCCACCAACATCACGCTTTTTGTATACAGTATTTATTTACTGTCGGACAAAGGCAAAAGTCAAGCTACTGAAGAATTATGCTGTTATAAAAGAGTTTCTATGAAACCTTTGTTTTGGTCTTACTGCAACAACTTGTTTTTCTTGACCTTGATTATAATTCTTTCAATTCCAAAGGAAACAACATAAAAAATAATGTATCTCTGGGAATCTATAGAACATTGCTGAAGCATAGGACCATACTTATCCTTTATGTACAATTTTTTGAGGTGACAATTTGTTCTTAGAACTAAATCATAATATTTATATTTAAATGCACTACTAAAAAGCATTCTAAACAACCCCCTGGACCATTAATAAACATATATTTTAATTTTCCTGATATTATATTTATGTATAAGCTCTACACAGGATTGGTAAGTTTCTGAATGGTAAGTAAAAGCTCAATTTAAAAAGGTACATTTTCTATGAATGTGCCTATTCTGGGTACCTTAGTGATCAAGACAGAAAGTATAGTAGAGTTGGCAGGGCTGGAATAAGGAGGAAAAGAGGAATTCTTGTTTAAAGGGAACAGAGTTTCTATTGGAAATGACGCAAAAGTTTGGAAAAGAAAATAGGGAATGCTTGTACAAAAATGCGAATATACATAACGCCACAGAATTGTACACTTAAAAATGGTTAAAATGGAAAATTGTATATTGTGTATATTTTGCCACAGCAAGAGTATATTTTATGCAAAGCAAATTCTAGAAGGGTGGGAAGACAAATTTCAAATTAAAAAAAAAGACTTATTGGATCATCCACACCTGAAATTGTTCCTTAATTAACAGTTAAGAACAAAGGCCCACGTTGGTTTTCTGAAATCCAGGCACTAGCACAATTCAGTCTGAATCTAATTACATTCCAGTTCATCTTCTCTTCAATAAACTTAAGCGATCAACCAACTGGGTATCTCAGCAACGCCACAAATGGAACACATTAAAAGCTGAACAGATAATCATTTCTCCATACCAGCTCTTCATTTGACTAAAAATGTATGCAAAGCCTCCCACAAGCAAACACCCACAAGTCCTTCCCCTTGAGTCCTCCCTAGTCTCTCTTGACTTTTGCTACTTCTTTTTATTGTCCTGACCTTGCAAAAATCACGAGGCTCAAATTGTTCTTTATTAACATTGTCAAGCCAACAAACATCTGGTCTTCCTGGATTATATTATTATTATTATTATTTGACATTACATGAAAACATATTGTACTATTCTATTCCATTCAAACTTCACTCTTTTCTTTTCTCCCTTTATTTCTTCTTTTTTTTTCTTTCTCCCTCCTTTCCTCTCTCCTTTCTTCCTTTCCCTTCCTCCCTTTCTCCCTCTCCCCCTCTTTCCCTCTCTCCCATCTTTCCTTTCTTCCTTCCTTTCTTCCTTCCTTCATCCTTCCTTCCTTCCTTCCTTCCTTCCTTCCTTCCTTCCTTCCTTCCTTCCTTCCTTCCATTTCTTACTTTGCCTATGAAAATCTTACACATTTTCTGAACCTGGCTCTATTACTCCAAAATCTATTTCCTTTTCATATTTTTATGCAAAAATTATTTATAGATTGCCAAGCATGGTACATTGTGTTAGGTTCCAGAACCAGAACAGATGTCAGTCAATCCTGTCCTTATGTAGTTCGCAGAGAAGTGAAACAGACTAAAATGTTAATCGAACTTGGGTGCTATTTCTTTCCCAAGAAAGCAACATTGTAAGATGCTAAGTTTCAAGGAAAAATCAAGCTTGAGGCTAAAACTAAGATTCTAGATCTTATCAAAAAGGTAGAACTTGGCATGCACATGAGAGCTTGAGAACTAAAAACTCATCAGCACTAAGATAAACCAGGAAACAATGACCACTCCCCTTAAGAATGACTAGCAAAAACCTCTATAAGAGAACAATTTCACACCGAGCTTTCTCTTCTGTACCCATTCTGACCAGGTGGACTGCTAAGGACTGAATGTTTATGTACTCTGAAAATTGATGAGGAAGCCCCAATCTATGATGGTATTTGGAGGTGGAACCTTTGGGAAATAAATAGAGTTAGTTTAGGTCATGATGGTGGAACCCTCTTGATAAAATTGATATCCCTATAAAAAAGAAAAAATAGACATGACAGCTCTCATTTCCACAAACTATAAACCAAGAAGTGGGCTGTGACCCTAGCACTTTGACCTTGGACTTCACAGACTCCAGAACTGTGGTTATTATCTAAGCCATCCAGTCTATATTTTGTTATAGCAGCTGGAACAGCCTAAGACAATGCTCACACAGACCTTAAGAAACAGAAGAATTAGAATAAAGATCTGGTAAACACAGATCTTTTGTAAAACTGAGAAATTTAAACAGTCAAGTTGCAGTAGTGACAGTTTAAAAATCATACTTTAGCTGTCACAAAAATATCAGACTGTTTCAATATGTGGACTAGGAGAGAAATTGCATGCCACTACATTTCATCATTGATATAAGCTTAGTGGAAATGTTCCCATCCTAGAAAATAGGAATCTTTTAACTATGTTTCACAAAATAAGAAAGCACATGCCACATGATTTTTTTCATTTTTCATATGATAATTTTAATTTGTTACATTGGGGAATGTAGTGATATTTTATATGTTTATATATAATAAGAAAAGAATGGTAACCAGAATCTATTATATTGTATATATGAAACAAATATAATTTTATGTCAATTATACCTCAGTAAGATGTTTTTAAAGAATGACATTTAATATAAAATATGAGTAGCCTGAACACACTAAAAACAAGATAAAATTTTAAAAATTATTCAAATCTATTTTAGAGTGTTTATTTTCTCTAATGAACCTTAATTAATGTGTTCCTTATGTAAGTATATTTTTAAATAAATTAATAAATATTTCAGTTATCAGCACTATGATGAAATACTCAATTTTCCCTTTTCAAAGAAAGCACAAAGAATGCAATTATTAGGAGGCCGAGAAACAACACTTGAAAGATCCCGCTCTCAGGGAAAGAAGGGCCTCGGCAAAGAAGAAAGCGAAATTCCCAGTACCAGCTACACTTCTGTGAAGCGAAAAAGGAATGAAAACCACCAAGCATTTACACATTTCTGAAAATTTTCAAAAATTTCTAATTGCTCTGTGTGTTGCCCCTGGTGACTAGAGAGCTAGGTCCTGGAAACCTTTCATCTCAGTTCTTCAGATGCACTTGGCCTTCAGGATTTCCATTGGGGTTCTGTTGATAAGAGGCAGTAGCTGGAGAAGAGAAAACAGAAGGAAACAAGATGCCAGTGCCCCAGCTCTGACGGCTGTAGCGGCTGCAGGGAGCAAGCAATGCAGGCTAGGAGAATGCCGTGAGCCCTTGACAGTAAAGATGGCCAAGAGAACGGTGCCAGGGGTCAAAGCGGACTAACAGTCCCAGAAACATCGGCACAAAGACCCCGGCAGTGGGACTATAGGCCTCAGGCTCCTGCCCTGTGTCAGTGGCTGCAGTTCCAGCAGCTACAACAGCGGCAGCTCCTGGAGCCTCCTGTATTGCGTGTGAGCAATTACGTCTGAGCTCTGACTAAAACTACCTCACCGGCCTGCACTCTGCTCCACTAATCAAGTCCCCGTACTAAATGTCTGAATCTACCAATATGACTAACTTCCCAAAGTTTCTCGGTTCACTGTGGTTGTAACAATTTTTGGTTGATTGACTAGTACCTGGATTCAATGGTGATTTACATGAAATGAACTTGAGATGCCAGAACTTTCTGATGATAACACAAAAACTGAAAGGCATACGCAACAACAAATACAGAAGTACATAATAATGCATACACTTCACCCACCAATCAACCAATTATCTCCCAAACTTGACCACTGCATTAATGAAGGGGAGCCCCCGCCTTATCAGAAAACCCCATGGTTGCTCTCTGCACATCAGAGAGAAAGGTGGGAGATGCCACATTGCAATGTGAGTTCCTGGGCTGGCAGAGGCCACTTGGCAGCAGCTGCCCCTCTGAGGCTGGGTGGTCACAGCTACTATAATGGGAAGCTGGTCCAGATCAGGAGTCAGAACATTTGACATCTTCGGCTGTGGCTTAATGAACACTAGAAAGAAAACAGAAGTCATTCTTGTAAATAATTTTTCAATATATCATTACCGAGAAACACTAGGGCTTGTCAACAGAGGTCTCAGTCACCGCAATGAAGAGTCATCTTCTCACCACAGCCAGATCACAGATCAGAATCCTCTGGATCTGAAAATGAAGCCAGGCCCACACGAAGGACACTAAGATACTGTGCCGAGAATGTACTGTGAACTCTCCTTAAAACTTCCCTGATGGGACCCTTCTGGCTGTTTATCAGGGAAGCGACACACACACTGGGAGAAGGAAAGAACACACCAGTTAGAGATTTATAGGAACTGACAATAATTTAATCTGATTTAATCTGAGGAGCCAAAATACCATTGGGATCAATTGAGGTTTGTGGGAATTAGGCGATAAGCAGAGTTATGTCCTGAGTCTCTCTCAGAGTGCCCAAGGGGTTTGGCAACCCAATTTAGGGCAATTTCCCAAGTTTCTGAAAGCAGAGTTGGAGTAAATAAGTCAGTGAGAATCCTTAGCACTCCCCTTCTCTACCAAAATGATGCACCAAAGGCAAGAACGTGTACAAGGGAGGGTAAGTGGGATAGGTGGATGGTATAAGAAAGTGCATTAAAGGGAACTGGAGCTTGACACCCTTATCCCTACAGTTTTAGAGAGGAAAACTGGACTTCAAAGAATATTAGATTATCAGTCACATGGGAAAAACAAAAGAGGCCGCACTAATGGATCCCATAAGAGAAAAGGTGAGCTCATTTTGCTAATGAGACCAAGAAGTGGACCTAGGAGTAAAGCTAGAAGGAGAGTGTGGCAGACGATTCCACAGGCAATATACTTTGTTAATGGCCTTAAACATCAATATACTTACTCTCCATAGCCAATGCTTCAAGTAGCTGCCTTCACAATGTTTGACAAAAGTCGTAAGTCTATTTGCCAAAGGCCTCTCGCGAGCTGTATTTTTATTTCCATTACCAGCCTGTTTTTTTTTTCTTTCTTGTTTTTCCTCTAGCTGAATTTAATTTCCTTGAATAAATTTATTGTGGTCATGTGAAGACCAGCCCAGGACATTAACAAATGAAAACTGTATAAAAGGACATATGTCTTGTTAGCCGTGTTCCCTCAAAAGACTTAAGGACCTAAAATAGAACTCAGAGTCTTATTGTGATTAAATGAAAACCATCAGAGGGAAAAAACAATTTTAAAATGTCACTCAAGTCATCCCCATTGGTTTCAATCGCCCAGAAATTCAGTTGTATAAACTTGTGGCATAAGGTTTTCGCATCCCATACAGCTGATGTTGTAAGTATCAGTCAAGATGTTATCTATCAAATAAAACACAACATTCCAATCATTCTAATTATATCAATAAATATTGTGAAATAAAAATTTGTTTCCTCTATGATATGGCATTTATTTGTAATATGCTATATGAATTATGCCAGAGTATAAACATGTATTGATTGTTTAATACTAACTAAATCATATACATCCTAGGTCATGTATACTAAGTCTTTGGCTGCATAATATTAAGAATTGAAACACATCTCCTTTTGGATTTATGCATAATGTTCAAAGAAATAAATGTGAAAATAAAAATTCAGGAAAGAGATTACAAATCCAACCAACTACATAAAAAAACTCCTTGGATGATAATAGTGAAAGATTTCAGGAATTTTAAAGTATATATTATATGTGTGCTGATAGCTAACTTCTGCTGAATTTTTCTTTTTTTGCTCAAAATTAAAGTATATTACAAATGAAAATGTTTCAACCCTTGAAAAGAAAATATTTAATAAATTATTTTAAATGTATTATATACAGCATATTAAATAGAGGTTGTTTTTTATTGTTTTGTGTGTGTTTTTGTAATTTTGAGAGGGACTATGTTTTAAGCATCTCATAGGAACTTTCTCATATAATAGCCTATTGAATTCTAACAAACCTATAGGGTAAATATTATTTTTCTATTTTACACATAATGAAATTAAGCCTGAAGAAAATACAGAAGCTTACATGACTTGTTTGAAACAGAAATTTCCAGAGAATAGGCAATATATGGACTCTTGTTTCTTTAGAAAACCAGCATTGTGTATACGGTACTATCACTTCCTTTTCTTAATCCCTGAATTCTGAAACACACACATACAGAATATTGCACAAACTATTCTATACATTTCTACAGACATTTTTAAATCTCCTTGAAATTCACCTCATACAATTAATTAAATCACTAACTATTCATATGCCAATAATATTTTTTTCAGATGAATATTGTCTTCAGGAATATTTCCTTAGTATAGCTATTAAAATACATGCATTATCAGATTTAAATATCCCACACGATGCTTGCATATTAACAATTATTCCTTTGCTAACTGTAGTTATAAATATTCAATCAAAGAAAGATATTGTATTGCCAGCTTTTATGTTTAATGTATTCAAATATATTAATATATTCTGGGACTTAGTAGAATGGCAACAGCAAGTTCTATGATATTTTGTACATAGATTCTATTTCTTAAATAAAGCCATAATTTTAAAAAGAATTATGGCTCAAACGCATTATAGCCTCATGTTATCTATAATAAAAGCATAATATGCTAATTAAACTGGATAGATGGTCGACCTTCCAGACAAAGCTGTGGCTGTGAGGGCCAAGGCAAGCTGCCACAGCTGCAAGGGCCAAGCCCCTTGCGTGAATTTTGTGCATTGGACCTCTACTCTATATAATAAAAGGCCAGTGGCTGTCGCACCATAACACCAAATGACCGGTCACCAGGAGGTGCATGGAGCACCTCTCGGTCTCTCCCCCAAGTCCAAGAGCTTCTCAAAGTGGTGGAATGGGGCTCGAGGCTCATGCAATGGGGCAAGACTCATGGATCTCACAGCTTGAAGGGCACAGAGGGCCTTGCATGGGGCCAGAGGCTCATCTGGCGGCGAGCTCCTCGCACATGGCGAGTCTGGGTCTCACATGATTTCATGTGCTGGGCCTCTAGTATATAATAAGTTAGTAACACAGATATAAATCAAATCCTTTTTAATTGATTGCTATATACCCAAAGGTAAAAGAAGTATTTTATTCTATACATAAATATTTGTGAGGAACCCAGAATAATTTTCTTTAAAGTCATCTGTAACTTTTGATAGTATTTTACATTTTCTACATAAGACAAATATGGAATCATCATATACTACATATATGCATATTTATGCTTATTAAATTTGTTTATGGTTTGAGAATTTAATCAGTTGCTTTCAAATGGAACAAGAGATTTTTTATTTTAATCCTTATCTGGGAATATTTTTCCATTGATTTTTTAGAGAAAGAGAAAGATAGAAACACATTGATTGGTAGCCTTCTGCATGAGCCCAAACCAGGGTCCAGCCTGGAGAGGAGTCTGCAACCGAGGTATATGCCCTTCACTGGACCTGAACCTGGGACCCTTTGGTCAGCAGGCCAATGCTCTATCCACTGAGCAAAACCAGCTAGGGCAAGAGCTTTTAATACATCCATGTACTAGGTGATCCTTCTACTGATCCCAATCTTCCCCTTTCCTTGTCTTCTCTCCATAACAAAGTTTCTATGTTAACTGTTTTTAAAAAATACACAAATATATAAACAACAACAACAACAAAATACTCTGATGAATGACTTTCAAGTGAAATTGGAAACATTTTCTTGATTTAAAAGATGAACTGAAAATAGAATGAGGGGATAAAAGACATTTAACAAAAGGCATTTCCTAGAAGAACTGGCATAGACGTGAAAGGTTCTCAAATGTTCAGGACCTTCCAAGACCATGTAGGAAATGACCTTTACAAACTGTCAGGTGTCTCCTTCGTATCCTGGGTACTTGCCTGATCGAATGAGTCATTTTAAAGTCCCTGTGCATGCCCCTTTCCCTTCTTCCGCATCTTCCAGGTTGTAGAAACAAACTGAATTGGCTAACATAGGTAACCAACTCACCACAACCAGAGCTGGTTTAAAGTAGAATATTTTTACTATTCATGAGAACCAACGTCATGATCAGAAAGTAGATCTACTAGAACCTTTTCCTTAAAGCACCGCCCAGGGATGAGTTTAAGAAGAAACTTAAGTTTCCTGTTCTGTTCCTTCCAGTCACTTGTATTCATCAGTAGTGCTAGGTTTTAAAAATCTCTTAAAAGATGACCTTGCAAGAAATGATTTATAATTGAAAAATTCATTAAAAAATCACAGGAGCCCTGAACTCTATGTATGACACAAAGTAATATTACTTCCCTAGAGCTGTATATACAAAAATAAGGTTTTAATACACTGCATAAATATTAAATTTCCACCTCAATAAGAGATATCAGATCTAAGTGTGCGGCTTTGTTACGCATAAGCTGCTGTTTTATTGCTTCGATTTCCTTATCAAAGATAATCTGCACATAAATGACAATAACAAGTGCCTTTAGTTATGAGCAGCTTATAGCAAATACTCATAATACAGCATGAATACTTGCCTTTTCCCTCTCTTCAGCTATTATTAGTCAATAATCCCTAGACACCAGAGTACGTATCTGTTTGTTCACCAGAGTGGGGGCTTCTGATGGTGTATTCTCACTAGGTGTCAGGAGACCAGAAGCTCCTCAGCTTTGTGGCAGGGTAATGTTTGCTGCATCCCATCAGGGAGTGGAGGGAGATTGTTCAGCCAAGATCTGCCCTTGCAGCTTGTCAGCTGTTCTGTTGGAATACAGGGTGCTCCAGATCAGGCACTGAGCGTCACATGGGCTAGAGGGTCATAACTAATGAAAAAAAATCAATGGCTAGTTGTTTTTCAAATGTCAGGGAGAACTAAGAAAATACCTAAAATGCCAAAATGCGCTTGAGATAGGATATAGCCATCCACAGGCGCTGAAGTAATTTAGGGTTTCATACACAAAAGCCCTGGAGCAGGGCAGGGCGGTGGAGTCCTCAGCAAGCTCTAGGTCTGTAGTCTATGAATTACTGCATCTGGTGCTGTTTCCAAAGTTCTCAAAGAAATGCAAAGGCTTTAAAGAGGAAAGGCAGCAGCAATCACCGTGCGATGACCTGCAGTCTAGATCTATAATAATAAAAGTGTAATATGTTAATTAGACCAGACCTCCTTCAGGACAGCCTTCCAGAGGAAGCCTGACCTCTGAGGGAAGCCTGGTCCCAGGTACCAGAGGGAAGCCTGGGTCCTGGGTGCAAGAGGGAAGCTGGTGCCGGCAGCAGGAGGAAGGAAGACCTACTCTTGCATAAATTTCATGCATCCGGCCTGTAGTAAGAAAATAAAGGAAAGAATTATGAGTCCTCCAACTGTTCTAGCCAGCCCTCTTTAATGTAAGAAACAGAACCCCTTTCTCCTGAGCTTATCTGAAAAGTAGGTTCCAGCCCAGCCAGCATGACTCAGTGGTTGAGCATCTCCCTATGAACCAGGAGGTCATGGTTCAATTGGCATATGCCCAGGTTGCAGGCTCAGTCCAAGTAGGGGACATGCAGGAGGCAGCATCAATGATTATCTCCATCATTGATGTTTCTATCTCTCCCTCTCCCTTCCTCGCTGAAATCATTATATATATATATATATATATATATATATATATATATATATATATATATACAGAGAGAGAGAGAGAGAGAGAGAGAGAGAGAGAGAGGTTCTAGGGCACAGCTGGAGATGCCATGGATCCCAAAGCCCAGACTGGCTTCCTGGGAACTGGAAAAGAAATGCAGTCACAGAATTTGCATTTGCATTGAGGATGGTAAACAAGGGGGCTTCAGGCAAGAACCCATTAGCTGTATTCTCTATGTATCAAGGTTTCTGAGCCACTAGGAAGAATTTGCCTACCATGTGTGTTCTCCTCTTCCTCCACTACCTGTGAATCATCCATGCTCACTTCTGAAATCTAAGATATCACTCCACTTCCTTTTTCCTTTGTCTTATATAACCAATATTGCCTCACTACCTTTGGAATTTTCATGGACCAATCATACCTAGGTAAATCCCCCATATGCATGTATTAAACTTTTATTTTCTCCTGCTAATTTGTCTTCATTAATTTGGTTATTAGCTCACCCTAGATTCTAGGCCTAGAAGAACGTAGGAGGAAGGAGAAAAGTATTAATATTTTTAGCACCCCCAATACTGTTAACTGGCCACAGTATTTGACTATAATCATTTCCATGTTAGATCATCGGAAGGGTTTGCCTGGTTTAAGATGAATCCCTCTTTAGTCAGCTGAGGCAGGAAAGTGGTTTCCTCCCATTGTTCCTGAGAATCAGTTTGAGTAGAGAGGAGGGGAGTGTTCTGCTTTCAGGGTCTCACTGCTGCAATTCTGTCAGCATCCCAGACCTTTCCATCAGTGCTAAGCACTTCCTGAGAGCCTGGGACTCACTCCCATGCTGCTCTGGGTCCGGCCAGACACATGTGTCTGTCCAAGAAGATTTGCTCATGATAAAAGTCTTATAGAATTTGTTCGTATTTTAATTTGGGGGGATTTTGTAAAAAGCCAAAATCAGTTATGTATTCCCTGCCACCCTCTTTATTAGGGCACCCATCTAACCAACATTTATTAGCAACCTCGGCTGACTCCAAATGATGGAGTCTGTGGGGATTTGTGGCCTGGCTGCCCGCACACACTCCTCCCAAGACTTAAGAGTTTTCCAACAACGCAGGGAATCCTACTGATCCCAGATACTGAACTGCAATTGCCAGGAAGTTTTTTATTTCACTGTTGTTGTTTTTTTCCATGAAAGTATCAACAGGAACCTAAAACACAGCACATTTGGGACATCAGCCTCAGAGGCATTTTTGTACCTGAACTTCAATGGCCTTGGAGTACTAGCAACCAGTAGAAATGGCTACATAAAGCAATTTTATATAATTATTTTCATTTTTCATGGTCTACTTCCAGCCAAGCAGCCCCAAAGCAGGAGTGTGTCTGTGTTCTCAATGTTCTTGGAGCTATAAGGAGTAACCGGAAATAACAATAAATACCACCAAGCTGATACTTTCCTAAATCCCCCAATTCTTCTTCTGAAGTAGTGTTACCGGTATTATCTAGATTCTAAACTTTTGTGTTGACATTTTTCTTATCACATATCCAGGAACTGAAAGATTTCTTCCTGGGGGAAGGCTTCTCAATGCCTTCTTCCAGCCATGGCACCTTAACCAGGCTCTCAAGTGCTCTAAATGCTATTGCTCACAACTGTTGGAAGCTACCCATTGTCTTCACTATCAGAGAAGTGCAAACAAGGAGCCTGGAACACTGGTGAACCCTGAGCCCTGGCAAGGGCCAGAGCTGTGCACCGATTGGTTAGTTGAGACAATGGCAGCTCAAGCAATTTCCTGACCAAACATTCTCAGAGTAAATCTTCCTATTTATGGACCTTTAAGATAGTCTCTCTGTTATCGGAATTGCCTGCCTAAGGGCAACAGGTATATCCAAAATTGAATAAAAGGTTTGCAAGGCCTGGGCACCAAGTGTTCAGGGACACTATGGAGAAGGACATGGTTATCTTTATTTTTTAAAAAACAAACTATTGTTTTAGCTCATTTATAAATCTGATTTCTTCTTGGAGGAGAACATTTTTTTTCCCATTTGGTTTTCAATTTTATTGCTGATGATAGAGAAGTGGCCCCTACAATGGGCATTTTATTAGCTCAAATCTCAAGAGTAAATCTCCTCACCATTTTATCTACTAAGTTTTTTTTTTTTAACTTGAAAAATAAATTTTATATTCCAGAAAGTAATTTTATGTGTATTTTTAATTGAATTCATTGACGTGACATTGGTTAATAAAATTATATAGTTATGAGGGATACAGTGCAATACCTGCCTATTGTATTTTGTGTTTACCACTCCAAGTCTCTTTCTATCACTATTTATCCTCCTTTATATTCTTCTACCTCCTCCTACTTCTTCCCCTATCCTCTGGCAATCAACATAAGGTTGTCTGGGTACATAAGCTGCTTTCTTTCTTCTCTCAACCCTTTCTCCTTGCTCACCCAGTCCCCATACCTTCTCCCTCTGAGAGCTGTCAGTCTGCTCTCTGTATCCATGACTCTTTCTCCATTTTCTTTGTTAGTTTATTTTGTTCATTAGATTCCACATATAAATGAATCACCTGGTACTTGTGTTTCTCTCATTGGCTTATTTTTGACTTAGCATAATGCTACTTTTAGCTGTCTCAAAAAGTAAATCTTCTCACCTATGTTATGGCTGAGTAGTAGTCCATGTGTAAATGTATCACAGTTTGTTTGTTTTTATCCACTCCTCTACTAATGGGCTCTTGGGCTGCTTCCAAATCTTGGCCATTGTAAATAGCACTGCAATGAACATAGGTATGTATATAATACTTTGAAATTAGTGTTTCTGGTTTCCTTGGATATACTGTAGTCATAAAAGTGGAGTTGCTGGGTCAGAAGGAAGTTCCACTTTCTTTAATTTTTGGGTAACTCCATACTGTTTTCCACAGTGGCTGCCCACTCTGCATTCTGACCAATAGCACACAAGGGTCCCCTTTTCTCCATGCCCTCACCAACATTGTTATTTGTTAATTTATGGATGATAGCCATTCTGACAGGTGTGAGGTGATATCTCATTGTGGTTTCAATTTGCATTTCTCTGACTGTATCCTTGCTTTTGTTTACCGCTTTCTGTGGAATATATTTTTCTCTTCTGAAATTTCCTTTATTTTTTTCCCTGTATGCGAGCAACTTCTTTGTCAGTGGGGAGATGGCTTTTCAGATACTCTCCTAAGAATTGTTTCTGAATTGCACTGCCTCACATTTTTCCTGGCATTTTGTAGAATAAACAGCTAGGCTGTCTCTTTATGTCAATGTGACATATTTATAGACACAGCTTGTAGTCCTTTTATAGATCAAATTTTATTTTAAAACAAGAAAAATAAATGTACAAGAAAATTTCTAATTCAATCTCTATAAATCATTTGCTATAATATGACTACTTGCTCTAAACTTAATGACCTAGGGTCAATGTTTATGGCTTGTATGCTTGCTTTGAGATTCTCTAGAACTTGGAAATAATTTCTTCTTATATTGCTTTGAGTGAGAATAAATTTTACATGTATGAAAGACAAACTTCTGTTCATGGTCATTAATGCTTTCCAAAAATGATGAGCAGCCAAAAAAAATTTCATAGATTTATATCTTTTAGGATGAATTATTTGATTTTTTTCTAGATTGGAAAATATAGTTTGAAGAGTCAATAATGTATTTTTAAGTCAATGTTTCCATATCATAATTTCACTTTAACTATGTCTTCATTGGAAACTTTTAGGTGAAAAGGCTGAGGAAGAGATTGGCAAATGATGCCTATACATCTTCAAATATTAATTTGACTATTTATTTATGATCTGTTCCCACTCATTCAAATGAAAAGAGAATGCCTCACACACTCCAAAACTCTAACTTCCATTAGTAAAATATTATTTTCCTATGCAAATCCTGTATAGCACTAATGCCCAGAAGCTACGATTAGGAAAGCATTACCATAGGAAAGCCAGTGCTATATTCATCACAGAGAGTATACAGATGTCAAATGTAATGGTGTTGAGCCTAAAAAAAATTTTTTTTAATCCTGTTTTTCACTTCTCTATTAGCATTATAATGCTACCAGAAAGAAAAGAATCTGACAGTTACATTATGGATTTATGCAAATTCCTAGCCACAAACTAAGCAAAATAGCAGACACCTTTATACAAGGGGAAAAATGTTCCTAAGCTGGTGCACTAGAATTCTTTCATGACTGCCAAAAACAATACTCTTTGAACTCTTGCTTGATTTAATTTGGAATTATTCCCTCCAAATATAGAAGTCTTCATATTAAACTATCAACTATAGTGGCCTCCTAAATGCCAAGCAAACATCCTCTATTATATTTCCTCTCGTATTATATGCAAAGAATTAACTGAGAAGAATTCCCTTCCACATTGTTTCAAGATTTTCAGTAATAACTATTAATGATGTTTGAGTGTTAATTGTTTTTCCCTTTAATCAATAATTACCTATCTTACACTGTACAAAAATGTTAAGATCTACTTTGAATTTATTGCCTTCCACTTCTGAAAGCTCCCTCTCCTCATAATATGATACAGAATAAATTAAACCTCATTGTTTTTCATTATAATTGTAGTCTATTGTGTAGCCTTCATCATTATGTCGTTAGTTCACTTTATTTCCTCACCTAGGTAAATGACAATACTTTCAATTGTTTATTTAATAAGTTCTGAATAAAGGGCAGTCTTGTGGTTTTTACCTGGCCTTTTCTATTCTCAACTTGTTTAATCAATTCTTTAAAAGTTAATATAAACAAACCTGACCACCGCATTCAAGATGAAACTTATTTTGACACAGAATTTTGATTGCATTTTTTTTTTATTCTGGTAGTAAGATTGAAAGAGATTAATCACTGCCAGTTAGAAATTTGTTTAAAAACTGATTACATAAACAAGAATAGTTGAGATTGTGTTATATGGATTATCCTTCCCCAAAAGATAAAAGCTGTCTTAAGTCATTGGAGGAAAAATCTGTTTCACAATTATTTAATAAATTAGACTGTATATTGTAATATATATTATATAACTAAAAACAAGTTTTAATTTCCTATCAAATATAGTTAAACAAGTGACCCAGTGCATGGATTCATGCACATTGAAAGGAAATTAATTACAAGGTGGCCAGTTGGGTGGGACTGGATGAGATGAGTGTGACATACCCTGAAGCCAGCCTCCTACAGTCCCTCAGTGGTGTGAAGTGGGGTCCCTAGGCCTAGCCTACATGGATTGGGCCAAACTGGCTCTCTGACATCCCCTGACGGGTCCAAGAGTGCAAAAGGGCACTGCAAAGTTGCTGTCATACAAGGTGGGAAACACAAAAGCAAATGTACAGTAAATCAGATTCAGAGCCAACAGTGCCCCTACATCAACATAACCCATGGCCAAAGATGGAATTGCGCAGCCCCGAAAGGAATTGGGCTCCCTCCTCTCTGGCTTTGGGCCACATCACCCAAGAACCGCCACTGCCAAGTCACTGCAGCTCAGCCACTTCTGCATTGAGCGTCTGCCCCCTGGTGGTCAATGTGCATCATAGCAACCAGTCAGACAGTTGAAAACTTAGCATAGTAGGCTTGTATTTATTTATAGAGACTAGAAGCCTAGGGCACAAAATTCATGCACTGGGGGAAGGCGGTGTCCCTCAACCCAGCCTCCACCCTCTCCAATCTGGGACATCTATTTCACAAACTGGGACTGCTGACTCCCAACCGCTCACCTGCCTGTCAGCCTGATCACCCCCTAACAATTCCCCTGTCAGCCTGATCAACACCTAACTGCTCCCTTGCTGGCCTGGTAACCCCCAACTTCCCTCTCCTGCTGGCCTGATCTCTCCCAACTTCCCTTCCCTGCAGACCTGGTCCTCCCAACTGCCCTGCCCTGCTGACCTGGTTGCCCCCAACTCCCCACCCTATAGGCCTGGTCTCTCCTAACAGCCCTCACCTGCTGGCCTGATTGCCCACAACTGCCCTCCCCTGCCAGCCATCTTGTGGTGGCCATCTTTGACCACATAGGGGCAGCCATCTTGTATGAGGGTCAATTTGCATACTACCTCTTTATTATAAAGGATTACAAAAAAAAAAAAAAAAAAAAAAAACTGTTCCTTAAAAAAATTCCACTTTTAAGTGTTAAAAACAAATTAAATCTTGGAAAATTAAGAATCCAAATTCTAAAAGATTCTAATAATGTCTTTTAGTATATAAGTGTCTGTTTCTTTAAAAAGCCCCTAAAAACTTTCATCTAGGTTTTATAGAAAAATTTACTATTTGTACTAATATAAAGTGGTTACCCCCATCGTATTTTGTAGTAAGAAGCTGAGTAAATTAACAAATTTGTGTACTTAAATTTCTAAATCATCTATAATAATAAAAACATAATATGCTAATTAGACCAGGTGTCCTTTTGTCATTCCAAACGAAGCCAGGGCTGTAAGGGAAACTCGGGTCATGAAAAGAGGGAAGCTGGTGCCAGCAGCCTGGGAAAAGAAGGCCTACTCTACTCTTTCAGGAATTTAGTGCATCGGGCCTCTAGGGTCACTATAAAAGAACAAAATTTCAACAAAGTGAGTAAGTTGAAAGAGCTAATTGGCTTTATTGAATGATGCATAAATCAGGTCACATTTCAAGTAGTAAATAGAAATGTGGTCTAAGGAGTTGTACAAAAGGAAGGATTTATAGGCAGAAAGTGGGAAGGTCAAGAGAGCTGAAAGAGTGTATTATTTCAGGCAAGATAACCTACCCTGAGTAGAAACTAGGGCATCTCATGAGGCAGATGACCTCACTGGTGCAGACCAGGAAATACCAGAGTAAAACAGCAAGTAGGTTAGTTGCTCAGTCCTGGTGCGGTTTATCATAGTGAGTCTGTTTTGTGTGTGTGTGTGTGTGTGTGTTTTAACATCCCCTAATAATAACATTAATTTTTTTTTTCCACTTCAAGTGAATAGGTTGCAGTGTTAAGAGTCTAATGTTTTGTTCCTTAGTCAAGAATACATAAACTTTAAGTTCTTTAAATATTTCACCTACAAAATACTATATTTTAATATTTTAGGAATAGATAACTTCCAGAAAATTAGGTTTAAATTTATTTTAATTTGGCTTTTGATACAAATAGGAAAAGACGCTAAGGTGTATGTTCAGAATGATGGGGGGGAAAGTACGATTCTGAAAAATTTAAGAACTCAAATATTAAACCCATTAAAGTTTATATTTGTCTGTAAAATATGTAATTCTTCACATGCCATAGAGAAGAAACTTAGGGTGAAAAATCCAGTTAAGCATATATATTTTATATATATTTCATATATATTTTATAATTTTAACAATAATAAAACCTGACCATATTTATTATTTTTCTCTCTAGAAAATTGTATTCTCTCAAATATATGCATAATTAACTTTAATGGAGCTAGACTGAATTTCAAAGTACAACTTTTTGCCTGCTGTAATACTGTTTTTATCCGGTGCATAGCAAGATGATTTCCATTGTTATTTTTATTTATGTGGTGTTGTTTGATAAAGGAAATAAGACATTTTTGAAGGGGAGACCACCAGCCTGACTCTGTACCTAGTTAATCAGTACATTCCTGCTAGCCTATAGTCCAGTCAGTGCCCCTTTCTTAATTATCTGGTCTTATAAGAAATATTTACTCACATTTTACAGAGGCCATAAACCATGAACAATACACAAACTCCAGAGGAGGTTATCAGCTTTGGCACCAGGCCAGGCCTTTAGGTGTGGTCTCATGGCCTCCATCCTCAATACACGAGGCTTTTTGCAAAGCCCTTGAATGGTCCGGAAGTCTGATCCATACTGGGGGACAAAGAAACTAAAGGGGTATAAAGAGAAAGCTTCCTCCATATTGGCTTACTCAGGATTTGGAGAACTGACCCCCTGAGTATCTATACTAGTACATGTGAAAGACCAGAAAATAAATGTTTTTTTCTGTATCTGTGGGTATTCCTGTGTACTTTTCTGTGGGCATTCCTGTGTATTTCTGTGTACAGAACCTGGTAGGTTCTGTAACAGTTAAGATATTTTGTTTTTGATGGGGAGTAATGAGGGAAAACCACAGAGAATATTTCCCTTCTATGGCTAAAGCTGTCATTGTGGTTTCCTACCCTTTTGCACTTAATTTTCAGGGCCGCTCTGTTGTTTAAGGTCTCTGGTGAAATCACACACTCTTCAGTGCTTGACTGTTTATTTGGTTTGGCTGCCACTGTAGGAACAATTTAGACTGCTTGAAGAATGTGCCCAAAATAATGAGAATGATTGACAGTTGAGTGAGATTAAGAATCCCATAAAAGTAAAAGAAAGGTGAAATGTATTTTTTTTAATACCTTTAGGCTTTTTCTTCTTCTTCTTTTTGTTTTGTTTTGAACATTTGAACAGTTATACACTGAATTCTCATTTAGTCTTTAATTAGTTGGATTCTCATTTTATGTGAGTCAACCACAAAAATGCAGAAAGAACAAAGCTACCTTTCTCAGAAATATTTATGCCTTTGTCGGGGAGCAGAATTTGCCATCCTGAAATATGTCTTTTTAGTGTAAGGAATATTTTATGCTGGTTATTTTTAAGAAAGAACAGACATGGGAGAAACTCTGAAAACCACAAAAGTTACCCTTAGTAAGAGACACCTCCTTGTACAAGGAAAATCTCCATTTGTAAGGTGTCTCATTTGCTGCACCAGGAAGAGGGGAATGACTCAATCTCTAGAAATATCTATTCAGGGAGAAAGTAAAGATTTAAAGTCTTCTTTAACCACCGAACCCATATTAATAAAAGGAGTTTTAAGGGGTAAGATAGGCAGGTTTAGGGAGTTTTAGATATAAAGAGGGTCCATGGGGGAGGACTGCAAAGTTGGGGGGCTGGAAGCTGCCAAAAGCCAGACATTCACAGAGAGAGACAAGAGATGCCACAGGATAAAGGGAGAGGAAGACACCCACTCACAGAAGACAGGGGAAAGCCACAGGGAATAGAGGAACCAAAGGGAGAGAGAGGAAAATAGATTTTCACAGGCAATAGAGAATTCTGCCACAGGAGGGGGAGAAAAAAAATGGGACCCCACGTGGTGTTTGAGCTCTGTAGCTGCTATAGAAACCAATCAGATGGGAATATCAGGACACAAAGGATTTCAACCTATTTAAACCTTAGGAAAAGGGGGCTTAGTGGGTCCCTGCCTTGGGATCCCCTCCCTATGTAGGAGTCTGTGCTTGTTCTCCTATAAATTTCTACCTTTGCATAGACTACCTTTTGTCCTTGGCTTCATCTTGAATCCACCTGGACAAGAACCTGAGGGGGGGGGGGAATCACCTTTGCATCCTGCCCAGAGGAAAACCTCTTGTTTCAGTTTGGTTTCCATGTTTCATTATATACTTTGCCTGGTAAACTCCCATAACTGACTCTCCCTACTACCCTCAACATCTTTTTTTTTTTTTTTTTTTTTTTTTTTTTTGGCTCAGGAGGACATTTAAGGTGATGGTTTTGACTAATTTAGGAGTTACTCATTTTTCCTTGGTCTCTCCCGTCTATACCTGTTAATAAACTGGTTGTTTTCCCCTTTTAATCTGTGTTGATTAATTTAATTAGTAAACCCAGTCAAAGAACCTAAAATGAAAGAATGTAAATATTTTTTATTCCTGTCATCTTCTCATTCTTAATTGAATGGTAAGTTTTGTTGGAAAGAAAGAAAAGAAAGAAAGAAAGAAAGAAAGAAAGAAAGAAAGAAAGAAAGAAAGAAAGAAAGAAAACATTTAACTGAGTAAATTTGAAGATGTGAATATTAAAAAAACACATTTAATTGAGTAAATATGAAGATGTGAATGCGGAAGAGTCAGCATAGGTAGCTGGGTTAGTATTAATAAAGAAAGGGAGCAAATAAAATCAGACATGAAGCCTAATAACATAGAGAGCTGAGTCAGTCATGAAGCTTGAGTTATTAAAAAGCTATACCATTCACAGCTCCCCAGGGAACCATGCCATCCTCCCTGGAGGGGAACTAATCTCTCCAGGTGGGCTCCCAGGGGACAACCAGCCAGTATCCGGGATTATGCGGGAAAGATAAAACAATAAAGGGAAAATTACTCTGCTGGGATCATGTACAGTAGGAGTGAAGAAGGCCTGCCTTATAGCCTGAGGGGGAGAAGATTGAAGGGGGGCCCAGCAGAAGCCCACAAAGAGCCAGGAAAGAGATTGGTTAGTTTAAAGGAATAGCCTCTCTCTCCCAAGCAAAGGTCTTCTTTCCATGGGGAGGAGAGAGGGCCTAAATGACAGATCACCTTACAGGTGCTACATGAAAATTCCAGTCTGGTCGATTAAAACTATGTTTTTGGGAGAGGTTTAAACAACAATTAGGTCAGGTATTAAATATGGATTGGGGCTAATGCCATTTGGGGCCTGATGCTTTCTCTTTAAGAGTTATTGATGGTTTTTATTTTAATATTAGCTTACTGACATTTTAACACATTTCTTTAAAATTTCCTCACCATATATAAATTTAAAAAAAAAATTACGATTTCCAGGTTTTTTATCCTTTTCTAAAATCCCTAATTTTTCCATTGGTAACTGAGACTTTCACAATCATGGCTTTTGGAATTTTTATTTTGTGATTTAGTCGGATGTTAAGGAAGAATTCAGAGGATTCTTTTCACTTCTATATTGATTCTATCCCAATGTTCCACCCCCTCAAACAGTCAAAACTGAACCAGAGTAAAGGCAAGGCAAAAATAAACTTTCCAGACTTCATATCAAAGCTAGGATAGCATTGGATGATAAAGGATAATTGGAGAGACAGATGAAAGAATATCTAAACTAATAAAATATTTTTTTAAACCTCATCTTCTGAGAATGTGCTTCATTTGAACATGTTAAGAAATAAATAAGTGGCTACTTCAGAATAATATTTAGGTATTAAGTTTCCTGAACTAATTTCATAAATCAACTTCAGTCGTACTTTTCATCGCTGCTCTCTTCAATAACCCTTGCTCTGCACGAAGGCAGCATGCCTTAGCTAGTTGAGGCTTCCTTCAGACAAACTGCATAGCTACTTACAGCCACATTCCTCAGCACTTCCAAGAGGGTCCTCAATATAGTCAACATCTGTGGCTTATCTGAACTTCAGGCATCAGCCAAGCTGCCGCCATCTGAGGCTTTCCTGTGCCTTGGGCCAGCCTGATCTATGGTTAACTGCTCCCTTGGCAGCCTGATTGCCTGTAATTGCCCTCCTCAGCAGGCTTGGTACACCCCAACTGTTCTCCCCTGCAGGCCTGGTCACCCCCAACTGCCCTCCTCTGCCAGACTGGTCATTCCTAACTGCCCTCCCTTGCAGGCCTGGTCCCTCCCAAGTCCCTCCTCTGCTGGCCTCTTCACTCACAACTGCCCTCCCCTGCTGGACATCCTGTGGAAGCCATCTTGTGTCTACATGGGAGCAGCCATCTTTGACCACATGGGAGCAGCCATCTTGTGTGCTGGTGAAGGTCAGTTTGCATATTGCCCTTTTATTAGATAAGAGATTCTTGCCCTTCCTACTTCTCTAGTTTCTTACCATAATCCATTGTTAGCCAAAAAAAAAAAAATTCAAGACAACTGATATCTAGAGTGAAAGCTTGTCTCACAATAATAGCTTAATCTTCCAATTCATTGAATTTTACACTTGCTAATCACATTACCTTTCATATTGTTGATTAGATTTTTCAGTATTTCATTTGTAACAAAGTTAACTTAAACGTTGCTATAGAAAAAGTTGTTTATGATATAAGAACAGCTAGTTGGTACAAAATTGGTCTTTTTATATGTCTTCTTACTACTCCTTTATGTCTTATAATGGGAGAACACATGCTTTTTGTTTTATTACTGTTTTATTTCCCATTTAGATTATAGTTTTGAGCTTGAAAGAATTTGAGCATTGCTATTTACTGAGATACAATTTATAATTCATTCTTTGGGCAATATTATTTTCCTTAAAACAGTGGTCAGCAAAGTGGGGCTCACGAGCCACATGGGGCTTGTGAGCTGCGGTTTGCCACTCTGTTGACTTATGAGTTTGCTCTCCACTGCCTTAAAAGATTGTTTTATTTCCTATCCCTCATGTTAATTATAAATAGAGGACAATTTTCAAGGAAAAGACTTTATAGATGTTTTTAAGAAAAGAATTTGTATTTTTTAAAAATAAACCAGAATGCTAGTCATATAAACTGCAAAAACACTGTTAACATTTTTGAAACTTACATAAGCTTGGAGGAACTTAGCAACCCTTAATAGCCTATTCCTCAGCTGATGTTAAGGTATTTGATAATAGATAAAACATTGTGAGGGCAATTTTTCCCTTTAAAGTAAAAAGATTAAAAATAATAAAATGATTTTCCCATGTTGAATACATTTAATAAGACACTAGTTTAAAAGAGAAACAATAAAATTAGATCAATTTTATAAAACTATAACCTGTTTTATATGATAACAACAATGTGGTATTTTTGTGACAATCTGCTTTTTAATTTGGCTTTGTGCAGTCCTTTCTTGTTTCTAGAATTTGAATACAGGTTTTGCTTTGATAGGTATAGGAAAAATTTCTCAAGATTGCTGTTTTTAAAAGATACCTTCCAAAATATTCCTACCTTAAAAAAAAAAGGACAACCAAAATATAGTAAAAAGGACAGCTTGATGTTCTAGGTAAAGCACCTCTTCATACATTCAATGACAGAATGAATCCATTTATTTAGTGCAGAGCATTCCTTTCCAAACTCCAAGGTCAAGTATATTTTCGTAAACCAAAACTACTGTTTCTTATGCTGCATCACTTTGAATTAGCAGCAGTAAAATCTTCAAGAAAAAAAAAATGTTTTCTCTTGCTTGCTGAGAAAATGATCAACTAAAAAGGAAATGTCTGCAGGCAAAATCTAAAGCTAAACAGGGTAAAAGTGGCAATGTGGCTCTAAGTTGTTGTCCACGTATTACCTACATGGTTGAGATTTGTGATATGGAGGTACTTGCACTTCCTATGTCGGCATCTCTATATTTTAGTAACAAACACACTTAAAAGTAAAAGGAATTATTTTTGAAAGAGGCATTCTTAACATTATATGTCAGGTAGAAATAAGAATGAAACAATTATGAGTTGGTGAAATATCTTCTTTAATAAAATTTATGCTTATCTTTCCTCCCTACTTATCTTTTGCCTCCCGCACCTAAATTCCTAGGACTTTTAAATAAAAAATAGTATTAAAGGGAGTATAAGACTAATTTTCCAGAGCATGTATTTATTCCAGAGATTTGTCTTTCTTAACCAAATGAGTTTCATATAATTCATTTCTTCTATTTGTCATTGTATTCACTCTTTTTTTAAGTGTTCATGGCACAACTTAAGGAATCCTGTTATAACCTTCTTGAGATGGTTTCCCCTCTTGCTCAAATTCTGTCTTCATCCCTCCATGAGGCTCACACTGGACCTGAGCTTCAGTGGCTTCCCCCTTCATGCCTCCCTTTCTCTCATCTCTCCTCAGTCTCCATATGTGCCCTTTACTCCAGTTCTCAAAGAGAATGAGATTAAACCTGGTGGATCTCTTGTGAGCTTGGCCCATTCAGTATAGGTTTCCTAACTTGTGTGCAGTACATAAACAACATAACTGTGTAAATGTAAAAATAAATTAATATAACCATGATCTGGTACATTGAGAAACATTTGCAAATCAGTTTTAGATGAGTCTTCTTAGGTTGTACCTCTGAGATTTTATTCCTTTAAAGATTTCGAACTCAGAGGTAAATAATTGTAATAGTATTCTCTTAAACAGAAACCAGTCATTTTGTCTCTGCATAAAAATAGTTCTTCTGTGTTCAGGAAATTCAGTATCTAAAGGCACCAAAACTTATTAAAGGCATTATATGTAACTAGAAATAGACATATAGAGAAAAACGGAGTCATATAATATGCACTAAGTTGAATTTTTCACATTTTACATATTTTTTTCAGTTACCCAACGAAAGATTAAAAGTGACTATAAACTCTCCTTTTCTGCAAATCATTTCAAATCCTGAAATTAAATTGTTTTCTTATACATACTTTGGTGGATGAAGTTTTGGGATGGAAATGCATCTTTATGACAATGAATAAGTCAGATAGCGATTTCAAACCCAGGTATGATGAGTTCCAAAAATAAAGCAGATGGTGTGGTATTAAAACCTGTTTGTATGGGGGTTTCAGTGTGTGTTGCAACCAGTACAGACATGTATCCATACAACAAGCAACATTTTTTTAGGACAATCCTTTGAAATTTATTGGGCAGATGGCTAGTGTCAATAATAAAAGAGGAAAGCAGATATATTAACACCTAGAGTAAGAGGCAGTCTGTTGATAGAAAACAGAGCACAGTATTTGCCGAAGACACCTGGATTCAAGTCCCCAAATGGCCATCAAGTGGTTAGATAATCTAGGGCAATTATTAAATATTCTTGACTCTCATATTCACCATATGTAGAATGTGAACAATAAAACTCACACAGTACACAGGAGGGTTATCTGAAGTATCATATGAAATGATTGGCACCTTGTTGATTTGCAATCCATTCCAGTTTCCCTCCATCCAAGAACCATTTCTGAAGGTATAATGTTGATAATAAAAAAGAGTTAAATTTGAAAGTTACATAGACACCTAGATATTCTGGGTATGTTTCATGTGAAATGGAAGCTATGGCAAAAACGTCATGTGTTTCAAAATATTTTTCTTCAATTTAAAAAGCCCAAGGAAATTGTGATCTCTCCTGTGGTTGATTTTTTTTTACATCTCCTAAACTGTTCTTGGAATAAATAAATAAATAAATAAATAAATAAATAAATAAACAGGTCAAGGAAGAATCTGAGGAGATTTATGCTCTAAGGAACTATTGTGAAGCAGGATACATGGTAGCAGCATTGCAACAATTCTTCCTGCAGTCATTCCCTTTTTATAAAAGTGGACAATGAAATAAAAATTATTAGACAACATTACCAAGCAAAAAATAAACATGTTGTTATGTGTGTGCAATTTTTAAAACTTTTTTAAAAACTTATTTAAATGACAAAGCAATCATAGACCCAACCTTGTTTCCTGCTGCTTTCTCAAGGTTGTTATCCTTTCTTTTCTGAAATACTTATTTATTTTTTTCAGCATTATTGGGGTCTGATTGACAATGAAAATTGTGTGCACTTATGATGTATACCTTAAAAGAAACTATGCTGATATCCTGTCATATGGCTGTCCTATAAAAATTCATAGTCAGGATTCTCATTCTACTTACAAAAAAAATCTAACCTTATTTTCTTGATTTGATTTATGATATAATTTAGGAAAACATATTTGGAGCCCACCTGATAGTTCCCCTGGAAGACTTTATACTAAGTAAGGAAACATCAGTGTCCTGAACTCCAAAGCTAGAGGCCAAAGGTGGGAACATCATGGTCCAAGAGCTCAGACCCTGGTGGTTCCTATCGGTGGAGTCAAATCCTTGACTTGCTATTTAGCTGCATAAGTTACAGAAGTTACTCTGCCTCAGGTTTCACATTCTCCGTTTTCTGCACTGTATGATGAGGATAAAATAGTACCAATGTCAAGACACTTCTGAGAATTACATTTACAAATGTTTTTAGAACCAGAGAGTAATTGTTTGGAATGAAGCAATGTACTCAGTTACTGTCAGCCATGGCTATTAATGTTATTAATTGTCTTGAGTTAATGCATGAAGAAAAGCTCAAAATGAGTAAGTATCTCATTTAAGATAGAACATACAAGTGTCAGAGTTCAAATATTATATTAATGTTTTAGTTACAGTGTAAAAAAAAAAGAATGCCACAGACTCAGTGGCTTGAAACAATACATATATATTACTAGAGGCCTGGTGCATGGAATTCATGCACTTCAGAGTAGATGGTGTCCCTCAACCCAACCTGCACCCTCTCACAGTCGGGGAGCTCTTGGGGGATGTCCAACTGATGGCTTAGGCCCAGTCCCCGAGGGAGAGGCTCCCACTACCCCAGCTGCCCTTGCCAGTCTTGAGCCCAGCTTCTGGCACACTGACCAACAGGGGGCAACTTCTGTGTTGAGCATCTGCCTCCTGGTGGTCAGTGTATATCATAGCTACCAGTCATTCTGCCTTTTGGTAGATTTGCATATTAGCTTCTTATTATATAGGATTGCATAATTTCTGTGGGTGAGCATTCTAGCCATAGCTTAGTTGGGTCCCTACTCAGAATCCTATAAGGATGGGGTAGGGAATGTCTGGCCTGCAGGACATATATGACCTGCAAATTATTTGGCCTGGCCCTGCCCAAGGCTTTAGGGGTAAGTTAATTAAATAGTTGGCCAAATACAGCAGGCTAATGTTTAACCTGATAATTTTGAATGGCCCAACAATAAAGTTGTAAATATCCAAATGACCCTTAGCAGAAAAAGGGTTCCCCAACCCTGCATAGGCAATGTAAGTATTGAACAGGCTCCATTCCTTGTTGGAGCTGAGGGTCCTCTTTCAAGCTCAGGGAGTTTGCTGACAGAATTCAGTTCCTTATGGCTGACTGAGGTTCTTATCTGTTTGCCCCTGGTGTGCAGGTGCCTCTCTCAGCAGCTGGATGCCACCCACTGTTTCTTCTCACAATTCCACCTTAGAGTGGGTGGTGTTTGAGACAAATTACCGGAGCTTCTATCCTGGTCCAGTAAATACTAACTGTGAGACCTTGGGCAAGTTACTTAACATCTTCATGACTCAAATTTTCTATAAAGTGAAGATAATTAATTGTGCCTTCTTCCCAAAACTATTGTGAAGATGAAATGAATTATTATATGTAAAGCATGTAGAATACAGAGTAATTATAAGTGATTGCTATTATAATCCCAATTAATGTTGACAGCCATCCATTCATAGTCAATTAATTAAGAAAAGTCCAGTTCAAAAAATATAATGCAACTTTGAGAAAATGTTGAACAGCTAAAACTTTCTCCAGAGAATATCATTTTTTAATTCATTTGAGGAAATAGATTTTTTTCAGTGAGTTCTAATGTAAGTAGCATTTGCAGTATGTTAATCATAGTCGGCTACCTATTATCTATAGTTGTCTACATTCCTTGATTTTATTTGGAGCATCGGTGTATCAAGATGTGGGGAAATTTTAAAGATTATTTTAAGACATTTGTAATCTTATTTTCCACTTCTTTAGTATCCACGGAACTCAGGTCTAGGCAATGAGACTGAAGTCAGCCTGCCAAGAGATTTCTAGGCGAGTTCTTGCTTCCCTGCTAGATGATAATAACAGCTCTGGCACTCTCTCCCCTCTCGTGCCTGGAGATGCAGCAGCCATGTTGAGGACAAGAAGCAAAATGCCAACCTATTAGGATGATGCAATAGAAAGCCAGAGAGATGTCTCCTTAGGATGCCATCTCAATGCCAGCAACCAGCCAACCCCCCTCTGGTTTCCTTATTTGTGTCTCTTTAAATAGTGGTTCCTGGTACTCGTAAGTAGATGACAACTAATGCAGTTTTAAGAATATGTAAAAGATTGAGTGCATTACTTGATACTATAACAAACAAGCAAACAAATAAACCTACAATCATAAAATCAGTGAGAATGTAATATTATTGAGCTGCACAGAATACAGACACTTTAAAATAGTGTTTTTATATGAATGAAATAATAAAAGTACTCAGATAAAAGTTTGTTCTCCATTAAACTATTATCCTCACTGGTTTGATTAAATCTGCCATATGCTTTAAGTTTGGAACAGATATAGTCCTCAAATAATGTACAGCCTCTTCATTGAATTTGCTGAGATAATGGCAATTTTGTATCTATAATAATGAACTCATCCATCCCCCCCTCAAATATGCTGAAAAGAACAAAGACACAGATATAGAAAAAATAAAACCTCGTTGGTACTTTGAAACAGTATCTCTCATTCCTTTAACTGTCATAAACTAAGGCATCATACCCCATCTCCAATCCCAAACTCAACCCCACTCCCAAATGCTACTTACATTATATCTCACTGTCTGTCATTCAAATGGATCCCTTTTGCTATAAGTTATATGGCCTGTTTATAATTATCTTGTAATTATGCACTCTCCGCCCACCCCCACTTTCTCTTTCTGTCTCTTTGGATTATATGTTCGTCTCCCCTTCTTACAACTGAAGAATAAAACATAAATTCCATCAGCATACAGGCCTACAATAGTTCCCAAAATAATAATAAGTGAAGAAAATGAATAAGTGGTGAATGAATTAGGGAATAAAGGAAGTGATAGCAATGGTGAATAAACATAGCCACCACACTATCTAAATATCAGCCAACAATCAATGTTAAATAGTTTTAAGAAAACATTCATATAGTCCTTACTGCTGGAGCACTGACATCTCTGTTGCAGTTCTATGCAGGTTTTCTACAGAATCATTAGCATTTGTACTATAAACATGCAGATTATTTATTAATAGAATGAATGATATTTCCTTATTCTAAATCCTTAATAATATAGGTGCAAAGAATCAACAAAATGGTTGCTCATTGCTCATGGAATCATGGTTTGATTTCAGGTCAGGGCACATGCCCAGGCTGTGGGCTCAATCCCCAGTGTGGAGCCTGCAGGAGGCAGATGATCAATGATTCTCTCATCATTAATGTTTCCATCTCTCTCTCCTTCTCCCTTCCACTCTGAAATCAATAAAAAATATATTTTTTTAAAAAAAATGAAAGGTGCTATTACTATATTTAAAAAATGGAGATTGGATTTTGGTGGACAACCATACAGTTAATTGACAAGAAAAGTTTTCTATTCTACTATGTGGATAAATGATGTGATATGTTAGTGAAATAGAAACTCCTAATTATAATATCTTTCCATAAGAACATTTAGAGTCATTGAGTTGGACAATTCACTTTATTTCTGTAATGCCTATTATTGTGTGTGTGTGTGTTTTTAACCTCCATGACTTCCTGTTTTATACAGACACTGCTATCGAAACTCATGCTTTTGAAGTACTTTGGCATATTTTTTTTAGTCTTTGTCTATTAATAATAGATGTATCAAAGCTTTTATTGCCTATTGTGTTGTATTGCAAATTTGAGCAAAGGGACTGAATGACAGTCATACAGGTTCTAAGAACATAGGCAGAAAATCTGTAAGCAAAGATAGAGAAAATAAAATAAAAGAGGACTTTGAAGGCCAATGCCACAAAGTTAATACATAAAAAAGGATAAATCAAGTGGAAGAGTAAAAAAATAAAGAATTTTTCCAGAAAGAAAACATGAGACATAATATATGGAAGTCAGAAAGCATGAGAATAATCCATAAAACACAAATAATATAATTAAGGTAGGATTTTAATTGTACCAAATCCTTTCTAATCACAATAGTGTGAGTAATATTATGTACTCTACAATCATAAGTCTAGAAATATCTATAGAGATAATGAGGCTATGTCTTAAAGTGTCATGGCTAAACATTCTGGTGGCTTAGGTTGATTTTATTGACCCATTTAGTCAAAACAGTTCAACCAGGTTGGTTACATACAAAAATTTGAATAGTTCTATTGATACATACCAAGAATAGGAAATAAGCAAGAAGAAAGGATCCCAAGATTAGCTCTTTTAGTCTTGGTTTCCCAAATTTCCTTGCTTGAAAATATATTTATACTAGTGGCCCAGTACATGGATTCGTGCACATTAAAATGAAATTAACTAGAAGGTGGCTAGCAGGAAAAGATTGGGTGAGAGATGGCCTGGACAACCTCTGGAGCCAACCTCCTGCAGTCTCGATCCTGGGGCAATGCGGGGGCTAGAAGGGCATCTGCGGAGTGAGCGGGGTCCCTCTGGCAGATGAGGTCCCTCAACCTGGCCTGCAGGAATCAAGGCGAAACTGACAGTCTGACATCCCCCGGGGGGGGTCTCAGAGTGCAAGAGGGCACTCTGCAAAGTTGCTGTCACTGAGCAGCTTTTGCATTGAGCATCTGCCTCCTGGTGGCAAGTGCACATCATAGCTACTGGTCAGCTGGTCACTTAACCTTTTACATATATAGATTCTAAGTGCATGAAATTTAAAAAGAGGATTTATCAATGAATCCTGGTTTCTTATGGAACTAGGTAAAGAAATGATGTGTTATCATCTACATTTATTTTGGAGGTAGCAATACCAGTTGATTTTGAATTTTTTTATGTAAGAATGAGTGTAATATGATGCAAGAAATATTTATTTCCAGATAAACATATCTGAACATTTTTCAACATCTAAACATTGCAATTAAAAAACATTCTGCATAAACTCAATAATTATAATTTCTTTTTTTGAAAAGAGAATTATAAATAAGACTAGAAACAACATTTAATTAAAATCAGAGTTTTGTAATAAAATTTCCAAGAAGAAAACATGTAGTTCTGAAACACATTTTTAAAAACAGCTTCAGAAACTGTCTTCAAGAATGGAATTTCTTGAGTGGTGAAGATACATATAAAAAGATAAAGATGAAACAAGAAGGTGACCAGAGGAAGGAAATAAAGAGTTGAAGTCATCAGATCTTGTGTAGCATGCAGTACCTAAATTGAGTATCTCCACACTTAACCTCATACAACTCCATCATTCTTTGATACTTATGAGAATTGTTTTGACCTATGGGAAGTCTTGTATTTTTTACTTGGCACTGTGAGAAGCATTTATAGAACTTCAGATGCCAATATTTCAACACTGTGAGCTAAACAACCTCTAATGTAGTATTTTATAAATACCATATATTTCAGACCCACACACGCACAAATAGAAAACACAAATTACAGAGGAACAAGAGCTGTAATCCTATTTTAAGTGTCAGTTAAAAAAAAAACAGTTCAGTGTTTCAATATTTCAATAGACATATGTAAGCAATTCCTTTGTTGGAGGGCTTCAGGCTTCAGGCCCTGAATTCATTTGGGGGATTTTTACAAATATACTCTTTGCCCTGGTCGGCGTGGCTTGGTTGGTTGAGAGTCATCCCTTGTACTAAGAGGTTGTCAGTTAAGATTCCTGATTGGGGCATATGCCAGGTTGTAGGCTTGATCCCCAGTAGGGCACATGCAGGAGGCAGTGGATTGATGCTTCTCTCTCATCTCTGTTTCTCCTTCTCTCTCTAAAATCAATAAACCATATTTAAATACATACATACTCTTTGCCCTGGTGGTGTGACTCAGTTAGTTGGACATCATCCCCTGCACTAAAAGGTCACTGGTCCAATTCCTGGTCAGGGTGTGTGTGGAAAGTAGTAGATCAATATTTCATCCTCTCCTTATTTCTTCTCTCTCTCTCTAAAACACATATATACTCATTATTTCATACTGGAGTAAGTCCCAAGAATTGATTAATGGCAATAAAACTAAATTTACTTTTAACAAAACATGGGTGGAAGCAGTGGATATTAAAACTTACAGTCGAGAGGGGATTATGAAGAATTGTTGTTCAATAGCTTAAACAAATAAGCTATTAAGGGCTTATATTCACTACTCATTAATTATTGGAAAATATACTAATATTGTCTCACGTCACACAATTACTGTGAAATTTGATGATGTTTGTGTTATAATTCACATTACTCAAGAACCTTGGCTTTCACAGATTTAACAATTGTTTATTTTAGAAATTTCTAAGAAACTTCATCATCTATGGCCTAGAGTACAGTGGTTGACAAACTTATTAGTCAACAGAGCCAAATATCAACAGTACAATCATTAAAATTTCTTTTGAGAGCCAACTTTTTAAAATTTAAACTTCCCATAACGACACTTCTTCAAAATAGACTCGCCCAGGCAGTGGTATTTTGTGGAAGAGCCACTCTCAAGGGGCCAAAGAGCCACATATGGCTCATGAGCTACAGTTTGCCGACCACTGGGCCTGGACCAATTTAGAATTTTGCTGAAGTATAGATTTATATGTGCTAATTGTGAGAATTGGCAGAACTAGAAAAGTTCTGGGAAAAGTCATATATGAGGACCAATTGAATCTTTTTAGAATCACATTCAATTTTATCTTTTTGTTTAACCTTATTTATATGTTTCTATCTTACAGGACCAAGTTGCCAATGATATTTTAAAATATTACCTTACTTAACTAATTGATCTATGTAGCTATATCATCTACATTACAGATTATTTATCCTTTTTTATTCATGATTTAAATAAACAGTTCCATGGGTATGACCAGCAAGTTGTAATTTTACCTTGTTAATGTTTCAGGCTATGCTTAATTCAACAAATATCATAGTTGGAATATTCCAAATTGTGCTTCCCTTAAAAATTAGAGCTAAAAAGAAATTCACATTTATTTGTATATTTTACACAAACTATAGATATAAATTAAGTATTACAATATTTATCTCTTATGTGAATTAAATGATATGACACTGCATTAAACTAGAAAAATAGTTGTTGAGACAAGCATGAGATACCCAGAGGATGGAGGCCTCCAAATTCAAGAAAATGAATGACCTGGGAATCAAACTGCCTGCTTCTGAATCCTGAAGCATCCATTTACCCTTATGACTTTAGAAAAAGTTATTTAACCGCTCTGTGCCTATTCCTTATAGATGGTAACAGTATTGACTTCATATGTTTGCGTTGTGCCTATCTATCAGTCAGATAAGGCCTAGCACAATGCTTAGCACACACTAAGGGTTCAGTAAATCTTAGCTTTGCTGATGCTGACTCTCTTGTCTGACACATTGCTAATTTATGCTAAGGAACTAGTCACATCGTTAGCAGACTTGATCAATTCCCCAGCCTCTATATCAGAGCAAAGTATTGGGATTTTTTTCTTAGTTACTACGCAAGGTTGAACCTTGAAGAGCACAGGTGTGAACTATGTGGGTCCACTTATATGCAGACTTTTAAAATAAATACTGTATTTTCTCTTTCTTCAGATTTTCTTGCCATTTTTTCTCTAGTTTATCATAAAAAAAGGTTATTAGTAGTTAAGTTTTGGGGGAGTCAAAAGTTATATGTAGATTTTCAACTGTACAGGGTCAGCACCTCTGACTCCTAGAGTGTTCAGGTTCAATTGTAATCTCCTTCAACCGACAGGCATTTATTTCCCCCTTTCTATAGATGTGGCAAGTAAGAAAATTATGTTTTAAGGACAACATTAGCCAGAATCAGAGAAAAGAAACAGAAAGAGATTGGATAGAGACAGGGATAGATGACGGATCATTAGAAAAACAGGCTTATAAGTAACTAAGGTAGGTAGATAGGTAAGGAGGGAAGCAGGCAGGCAGAGGGATGGCCAGGTAAGTAGGTAGGTGGGTAGGTAGGCAGGTAGGTAGTAGATTGGATGGATGGATGGATGGATGGATGGATGGATGGATGAAGAGAAGATATATAGATGATATAGTTTGTATTAACATTCCAGTTGAGAGGTGACTGAAAAAATGTTGTGGGAAAAGGGCCTGAGAGTCTATGTTCTTGAACTTATTTTTGCTATTGCATGTGAATGGTGGAAATACAAACTAAAGGTATGCTATATCATTTCTTTTCACAACTCTACATTTAGTGACTACATTGGATATTGTAGGAATGTTAATATCATGGAAACTGTGCAATGCTACAAACCCTGGCTTGACTTATTATTTTTTGATGGTCTAGATTTAATAAAGTGGTGAAAATGTTAATAATGCAAGTTGCTTATAGTCACATTGTGAATAGCATAAAATTTCAAAATATCCTTCCAATTTCTAAAACTATTATCTGATTCAGCAAAAAAGTTGCTTATATAATTAAAGAACTAATGAAGTTCCAACAAACATTTTCATTTATTTCACTTTCATTTTGTCAATGTAAGTGAAAATATCAACCAACATCTATATTAAAACTATACTCATTTGTCCTTTACAACCATAGTTTAGCTACTTATATAAGAGTTCAGAAAAAAAATCAATGAAAGCATTCTGAAAGAATAAATTGGTTTTATGGAATTCAAAACAAAAAATATTGTGTATTATTTGTAAGGTGTAAATCACATATCCTTATCTGTCTAAATTTTATATTTTCCATACATATAATTACTTCTATATTCTTAAGTTATCAAAATTCATGAAAGAATAACTTTAAGCGTAAAAAATGTATGTACATAATTTTTGTATGTTTAGCTGAAGTAGATAAAATTCTTCACAACTAAATTAGTTCTATAAACGCTACTCAAGTTCCTAGTTCCAATATCTAGTCTATACCCCTTTTATTTTTTCACTTTGTACTTCTTTTGGCAGCTCTTATGATAGTTATAACTGGTTTGAATAATTTTTTATTTAATGCACGTCTTCCTATCCCCACACATATAAGCCATTTGGAGTAGGTCTGTGTTTATCTTGTTCCTTGACAAATACACAGTGTATATTGCAGTACCTAAAGTTGGTGGGAGTATTTATACCACGGTTCACTGAAAATTCCCATTAAATATTTGCCTTATAAACAAATGAGTGAATGAGTATAAGAATACTCCTCAAAGACTATATTTTATTTTTATGTGAGTCATGTGCACAGATGAGAACATGAGAAAAACAGTTTAAATTTGTCAATAACGAGCTATAGAAGAATTGATAAGTCACACTTTTAGCTGATAGAGCACAACGCTCAGAATTCCCAGGGAGGGTTTTTGCCCACTTTCCTCAATCTGCCCCTTCTTAAGCATGACCTGAACTGGATGAATGGGAAGGAGGGAGGATTCAAAGAGAGAGAGATTCAGAGAGAAGGAAACATCTGGAATGTGGAACATTTGAAACACTATACAATTTCATTTATAAATCACAGTGCTTAAAAAAACAAAACAAAACACATGTCTTTATTTTCCTCTGCCTAAACTTTCCCTTCTGCATATATAAAACAATAGGGGGAAAGAAGTAATTTTTACAGTTCTTACACATTTATTTTTATTTTTATATGTTTTTATTGATTTCATAGAGGAAGGGTGAGGGAAAAAGAAAAAGAAACATCAATGATGAGAGAGAATCATAGATAGGCCACCTCCCGCATACTCCCTACCCGGAATCAAGCCAGCAACCCAGGCCTGTCACCTGATTGGGAATAAAACCATGACATCCTGGTTCATAGGTAGATGCTACAATGCTGGGCTCTTTAAAGTTTTAGAACAACTTCATGTTGCTTAGAGCTAACTCCCTGATGATTTCATGTCATGGGTCAGATAAAAGCTCAGAAAACAATTATTTTTTTCTTTCTAAGAGCATATGATCAGTCAATGATGGACAGTACTGAAATTAGCAATTCACTTTTTAAATGAGTACAACAATTATAACCATATATGTTCTTACAAATTGTAAAAGATTTCAGAAATATTTAATTGTACTAGTATTTTAACAAATGAGTTTAAAGTAAGGGGAAAGTGGTTTGTGAAATATTGAAATGATCATATGTTTACTTATAGATCAATCTACCAGGCAGATATAATTTTGTTTCTTTTTTTTAATCTTTTATTTTTAAAACTATATATTTTTATTGATTTCAGAGAGAAAGGGAGAGGAAAAGAGAGATAGAAACATTTATGATGATCCAAAATCGGTTTGGCTCAGTGGATAAAGCTTTGGCCTGTGGACTGAAAGGTCCCAGGTTCAATTCTGGTCAAGGGCATGTACCTTGGTTGTGGACACATCCTCAATAGGAGGTGTGCAAGAGGCAGCTGATCGATGATTCTCTCTCATCGATGTTTCTAACTCTCTATCCCTCTCTCCTCCTCTCTGCAAAATATCAATAAAATATATTAATACAAAAAAGAAAGAAAGAAACATTCATGATGAAAGAGAATCATTGATCAGTTGCCTCCTACATGCCCCTACTGGGGATTGAGCCTGCAATCCAGGTATGTGCCCTTGACAGAATCAAACCCAGGATCCTTTAGTCCACAGGCCAACATTTTATCCACTGAACCAAACCATCTAGGGCTATAATTTTGTTTCTGTTTGTTGTTGTTGTTGTTATTGTTATTTTTTTTAACTCAAATATATATCAATTAAATCCTCAATGCATTCAATTTTCAATTTTATTTTTAAAATAACATCATTTTATAGAATAGTTCTTTAGATAAATAAAAACTAATTATTTCAAATTCAAGTAACATGCTTTTGATAACAGATTTTAAAAGGGCCTCTTAGGTATTTTATTTTAATGGATTATTATACTAGTAAAAACTGTTCATTATTTGAAAACAAAAGGGGTCACATAGGTTTTTTTTTTAAAGTATTGTTTTTAATAAAAATTGCCAACCGCAGACATAGTCATCGTCAAGGGAAGGCCACTGTGGTCATAATGCATTCTTCCAGATATCAAGATGTAAATTTAAGATAGGGAGGTTCTTAAAGAGCTTTGAATTCTAAGTCATTTAATTTGCCAAATTTGTGTCTACTTATTAGATCATAAGGTAGTTCTTTCCTAGACTCAACAAATGTAGGACCACAACACTCTAATTTCTAAAATGATAGAGCCTAAAATAATAAGTGAATTAAAACACTCCTGTGTTTTCCTCATCAAAAGGGAAGACTTCAGAACTATAAAGAATCATCAATAAACATATTTAGCTGCCTTAAAAAGCAGGAAAGGAAGAATTTACCAGTGTGCAGTTTTGAGAGGAAAGGTAAGGCTTCCTTCTGCACAGGCTCCATACATCCAAACAGTCCTAAGTCACTAACTGCATTAACAAAGAACTTATATGCACATATGCAAAACCCAAAGGCAGAACAATATTGTGGTAAAGGCCTGGGACAAGGGGCCAGAGCAGGCTAGAAGAGGTCAAAGAGGTCAATGGGGGGATTGGACATCTGTAATACTTTCAACAATATACATCAATTTTTTAAAAAGCATACAGTAAAAATTTACTTTGTCTTTGAAATACATGTTATGAGTTCTGAAATAATTTTCCACCCAAAAGTGCCCCATCAAAATATAAAATTTTTCTGGTAAAACCACTACCCCAACACTTCCCCCATTCAAAACTATTTGTGGCCTCCAAAGCTTTGTAAACACAGATCCCAAGAAACCACAACTAAATAGTAATTCTTGCCACCTACCTTTGATTTGTGGCTTAAAGCAATTTCATTTAGCAAATTATCATTAACTGTCAACATTTTAGCCCAGAAAAGTGGGATGATATACATGGTCTATAAAAGAAGCAAAAGCTCATTGGATGACTGAGTAGTATCTTATCTGAACTTCCACAGACTCAACGATTTGACTTAGCAACCTAGACTGAGTGAGTCACTTGAAATGATCATTTTACCAATGGATACTCTGAGAAGAAAATCCTCTGCTTCCTAAATATGCAAAATGAGACATGTCATTAGTATTAAAATATGTATGCACTATGGGGCAGAACTAAAGCATAAGAAGTCATAGGTGGGAAGATTGGTGATCTATGAATAAAGTCTTCTTGGTGCATTACTATGTCCCAATCCAGTACTAAGAAGAATTTCCTTTAGCTTTCTCAACTGTGAAACTTGGATTTTTAGCTCTACACTTTTGAAACAGCTACTAAATTTAAGGGTATTAGAATTGAAGTGATTATAAGCAGACAGCACATGACCTTTGTGAAATAAAAACAAGTTTATAGTGAGAAAGTAATGAACTGTGGTTCATCTGGCCAGAACATCCAATTTATCTGATTAAACAGCACATAGAGGAATTTAGTAAGGAAATCTAGTTGAAAGGAGAAAATAAGATACTAATATTACCTGCAATACTATCCTATATGATAAGAGAAGAATGTGTGTTAATTATCTGTTACACCATGAGACATAATGACCAACTGCATAAGGACCAAATAATGGATCTGCAGGAGGGTGGGGCAGCAAACTACAAGTGGGCTGCAAAGAGCTAAAGGAGGGGGCAGGACAGCAATCTATGAGGGAGGGGAGGAAAGAGGAGGATGGGGAGAGCTACAGGAAGGTGGGGAAGCAAGCTGAGAGCTATGGGAGGGAAGCAGAGAGCTACTGGCACATGGATTCCTGTGCAGGGCTACTAGGTTTTTCATAATTCTCACATTTTAAGGGGTTTAGTTTGTTTGTTTTTTAAAATATATTTTATTGATATTTCACAGAGAGGAAGATAGATAGAGAGCTAGAAACGCCGATGAGAGAACAACATCGACCAGCTGCCCCCTGCACACCCCCTACCGGGGATGTGCCTGCAACCAAGGTACATGCCCTTGATCAGAATCGAATCCGGGACTTTTCAGTCCGCAGACTAATGCTCTACTACTGAGACAAACCGGTTTTGGCCATTTTTTAAATGTAAATTGTCTGTTTCTCTGTTTTGCTGAATTAGGCTTAACACTAACACACACACACACACACACACACACACACACACACACACATTTTAAAGTAAAGTGTTGTTCAATGAGCCGAAGTAAATATAGTTGTTGATTGTTGTACTGTTTTGTGGTGATACATACACGTTGTTAATCCTATGAAAATGTGACTTGGCCACAATGAAAAATAGCATTAGAAAACTACAGCAGCAAATGTGGTCAAGAGCCCACTGCAGCTGTATTTTTCATACAGCCTTTGACTACTTAGTTCAGTTAAAGTCATGATCCATAAAACACAGTGCAATAAAATCTATTTCTTGTTCTTGTATTGAATAAAAATATTGCAAATCATGCTTGAAAAGCCATTGCTTTATAAACACACTATAAGTCCAGTTAGAGAGAAGACTACATAACTATATAAATCTTCAAAATAACTAAGTTAAAAAAAATTGGTCATCTGCTCTCATCAAATGCCACTACTCTCATCAAAAGTTAAATAAATATATCCACAAAAGTCAACTCACACAATTCCTCTTATTACTAGTTCTCTAAGAACATGGTTAGCCATAAATGGAAAATGGAAAAATGCTAATTTTGAATTAGTGCTAACATATCAATAGTTTTTCTCTCTAATGTTACATAAAAGCAATTTCCTTTAAAATAAACTATTAATATATACTAAAAGGTATATTAATGCATTATAGTAAGTAACTATAGAATTTTATTTTTCCTAATTCATCTCCTTCCATACCTATTTAAATACTTTTGTGGATCATGAATACCACATTGGTAACACTTACATAATTATTCATCACAGAGAATTGGGACTCCATTTTTGTTAAATAAAACTTTCTCAGATAGCTATATCCTATCTTACAATGCTCTCACAGGAGTGTGACTAAAAACCATAAATTTAGCAAAAATTTGGAAGATATCCCTAAGCATATTTAAAACTCCTGTAAGTGTTTCAAAATTCATTTAGGGAGAAATTGATTTGGAGTATTTAAGTGAAAAAAGTGGAAGGATAAAAGCCAATATTAGTGTATTCCTGAGAGATTGATGCAACTCCTCCAAAAACTTAAATTAATATTTAAATGAATATCTTACCTAATAATAGACAAACATGTAAATTGACCGTACCTCCACTGCACCCACAGCCAGAGTGAGTATGCTAATTAGAAGGCCAAAGATGGCGGTAGTCCAGCTGCTCCAGGTGCAGAGTGGCCAGGAGGGGCAGGATGCCTGCTATGAGAGGGAGGGCAGCGGAAGGGGGTGATGGTGGGGGGCATAGGAGATCTACAGGAGCGGACTGCCACAGAGAAGACAAGACTGCAGACTCCAGAGTCTGCAGCTAAGACAGAGACAGACTCGGGCCAAAGCCAGAGTCTGCAGTTAAGACAGCAGACTCTGGCCAGAGTCTGCAGCAAAGACGAAGATGGCATACTCTGGCTGGAGTGAAGGCCTGGGTCCCAGGTGCCGAAGAAAAACCAGTGCTGGAAGCCAAGGGAAGGAAGGCCTAGTGCACGATCTCTTCGTATAACGGGCCTCTAGTTTATTAATATTATTCTATAAATGATACTTGGTGGGGCTAATTATAACAATGTGTTGTCATTTCAATGGAATTTCAATATAAGACACAACTGGAAACCAGTTTCTGAATGACTCGTCAGAAACAAGGGAGGGCAGAGGCCAATGGAATTTGGGTGGTCTCAGATTTGCCCTTGATGCTTCTCAAACACAAATCACTGAGTAAAGATCACAATTTCTAACACCAATCTTGCTTTACGAAGAGTGAATGATAGTAATAATAATGCAATTTGACATTATTGTGCACTAGCTACTTCCTAGACACTGTTCAAAAGGTTTATTAAGCCCTGGCAGGTGTGGCTCCATTGGTTAAGCATAGTCCCATGCACCAAGTGGTTACTGGTTCAATTCCTGGTCAGGGCACATGCCTTGGTTGCAGGCTCAGTCTCCTGGAGCATGAAGGAGACAGCCAATCAATGTGTCTATGTTTCTCTCCCTCTCCCTTCCTCTTTCTCTAAAATTAATAAAAACATTAAAAAATGTTTCAAATCAAAAGGTTTATTGATTCAGTTACTCCTCACAGCAACTCTATGCTAGGGGCTAGTAACTTATTTTCTTTATAAATTTTTTAAAAATGTCAGAGAGTACCGTATTTGCCGGCATATAAGACGATTTTTTGGCCCTGAAAAATATGCCTCCAAGTGGGGGGTAGTCTTATACAGCGAGTATATAACAAACTCTGTATTTTGGGTGGAAATGTTAGGGGGTCGTCTTATACGCCCAGTCTCTTATACGCCGGCAAATATGGTATTTTTCAGGGCCAAAAAATCGTCTTATACGCTGGCAAATACGGTAGATCATTCACCTCAGGACTAGTAAGCTGGCTGTAAAGTGATAGAGATAGACTGGAGAAGGTTTTGTCTATGCTATGTGAATTAATGGAACTCCCACATGTCTGCATTTGCCAGGGGAGCTGGTAGCATGGGCCATACATTCTACTTGCACAAGGAGCGGGAATCACCTTGGGAAAGGACTAATCCTGAAGAAGGGACCAGACATGACCAGGTTGAGCTAAGAGCAAAGCCTTGCCATTAGGGGGAAGGGAGAAGCTATTCTGGTCACATTAATAAATGAATTATTCAGATTCATACCCGACTCCAGACTCAATGAACATTCAGGCCTGTGGAGAAAGGTTACAGCTGCAATAAAAACTGACTTTGGTTTCATAATAAACCCTGTAAGGCCTGGGAACGCTGCAGGTGAGGACAGTGCCACTAAATTATGTGATACAGAAATAATGCCAGGAAGGGTATTCAGTCACTTAACTTTCGAAATAGGTCTTCTTCCAAGCCTTTTAGTTCACTCTGAATTTTCCAAAGTCTAAATTACCTGTGAGTTTCTTTTGCCTATTATATCCTGAGAAACCTCTGAAGATATAGTTGCTTACTTACACTTACCCAACTAAATCCCCAATCTATTACCCCATCCAAAGAAACATCATAATAACTTTTTAAAAAATAAAAGAACTCTGAGACTGGTTCTTATACGCTTACCAAATGACTGAGCAGACTGATCCCTTAGTGTTTGCCCTAGAAAAATGAAAGCTTATGTTCACACACAAATATGGACACAAATGCTCATAGCAGCTCTATTTATAAACTGGGACAACCCAAATAGCCTTCAGTGGGCAAATGGGAGCATACACATTGGTGTATCTGTTTAATGGAATGTTAAAGGAGGAAATTAATAATATACACAACAATTTCAATGACTCTCAAAGGCATTGTGCTGAGTAAAAGAAACCAGCCTACAAAGTTACATAACTATATAATTCTATTTATCTGACATTCTCCAAAGGCAATACCACTGTATGGAGAAGACATCAGTAGTTATCAAGAGTAATGCGTGTGGGTGTGGGGAGGTGTGGGGAGTGGGGTAACTATAAAGGATAGCAAGAGAGAATTATTGCATTAATAGAACTGTTCTGTGTCTTGATTGTAATGGTAGTACACAAATATAAAGGTGTTAACATCCACAGGACAATACACCAGAAAAAAAACCACATCAGTCCATCAGTGTTACTAAACAATAACCTAAAACAGTGTTTCCCAAAGTGTGGTATGCATACCCCCAGGGGTACGGAAAGAGTTTGGTGGGGATATGCACTGCACTGTGCTTAGCTGCGCCTAATTCTACGTTCTCATGAGTCAAGTCAAGACAGTCTTGTGAGGCGTGAGATGGTCTAGCGTGCAAATAAATGTTATTTATAATATAACTTTTACTTATATTTTATTATGAATAATTTTAGTTTTCGTTTATTATTATTTTGTGTATGTACCAAAAAATAAAAAATAAGTATATTTTGATTGTTATTAAAATGCATCCATTTTTTTAGGAGGGGTACTCAGCGTTATGAAAATTATAGAAGGGGTACACATATGTCAAAAGTTTGGGAAACACTGCCCTAAAACAGGACAAAGAAGCAAACCAAAGTACCTATCAATGACCTCAGATTCTACATGAGTTGAATAAAGAAAGATATACATCGTTTTGAAAGAAATTACACTGGCTGTAGATTGGGGGGTGGGAGCAATAGGGAACAGGTGATGAGAGGAAGAAGTATTTGATGGTTCTGAATTGCTTAAGAGCAACAGCCTGAAAAGTTCACCTGCAAGCAAGAGGCCCTGGCCGCTGCTTTTTCCTAGTCAGCAGCATGACAATAGACTCAAGTTTCAACTGGTACCTGGGAATGAGAGCAGTGTGTGTTTGGGTTCAGCCCACACCTGTTCACCCCTTCAACTCCCTTTGTCTCTTCCGCCCACCCTCTAAGACTGCGGTAATTTACCCTGGGGCATCTCTTTTCCTCTGTAGCATTCTCCTTTACTTTATCAAATCTCCAAAATGAGTGGTGAATGAGAAGGAAGCAGGGGCCTACAGCGTTTTCTGTCTTGCATGGAGGGGTAGGACTGCCAGTCAAGCCGGGTGCACACTCGGAGCAGGCCAGAAGGAAGGAAAGCTAATAGAATCCAACACTCTCTGCGATTTCACAGCTGCCAGCCGCATCTTGTTTGCTATGAAGGTCACCGGTAGCGGCTTTTATACGGTTCTCCTTGTCTCAGCTCAGAAAGGGCCCTGGCCACACGTTTCTATTTAATTTTCTGCGGGGACTAAACATATGCACGAAGAGGGCTTTTCGCTGAAACAGGTCTCCAAGTGTGAGAGAATCACTTTCAACAGGGACGCACTTGTTGTTTTCTCACTGTCCTAAACCCCTAAGAACTTAGGACGACATCCTTCAAGCTAGAGAAGCTCCGGCTTGCTGTGGTTCACTTAATCCGTGACCCCCTGACTGGGTATTAACCTGAAAGAATCCACCCGCTGACCCCACACTGTCCCTGGCACTAACGCCTCCATGGAGTGTAAATAGAAGGTAACCGCTTATCCGCGAGCAAAAGCGCATTGATGAATTGCCTAAGAGGATGATGGATTGGCCAACGGGCCAGACAGGCAGGGCTTATAAATGGCTTTGCAATAGAGTGGCTGAAAAAAATATTCTTCCATCTTTCGCCCTACCGTGCTTCGAGGGTTTAATCCATCACTCTTTATCTCTAGCAAAATACAAGGGAATGCACCTTACCGGAGTCGGTAATCTGATCAAGGGTTGACCAGGTCACAGAAGGTTTGGAAATAAACATCATCCCGCCCCTGCCGCTCCCTCGCCCTCTCCCAGGGTCTCCGGGACCTTTGCCAGGAGAGTGGTTGACTAATGCAGGAGGGCCATTTTCCGGGGATAAGGTGAACCGCTCTGCCACTCACCGCTGGAGGGCTTGCTCCCGCTGTGCTTGAGAGCAGGCTTTCAGATTTTCCATCCTAAGGTCTTGCTGGTTGAGCTGTTTGCAGACAAAGCCCCTCCCTTCAGAGCTGTTTTCTCTCAGCTGCAGGTACAAGCTGGCATAAGTCCACAGCAGCCAAATGAAACAGGAAGTTTTGGGGTGAAAAAAGGCAGGTTTTAGGAAATTTCTAAAAAATATATATTTTATTGATATTTTACAGAGAGGAAGGGAGAGAGATAGAGAGCTAGAAACATCGACCCGCTGCCTCTTGCACACCCCGTTCTGGGGATGTGCCCGCAACCAATGTACATGCCCTTCACCAGAATCGAACAGGAGACCTTTCAGTCCACAGACCGATGCTCTACCACTGAGCCAAATTGTTTTCAGCAAGTTTTAGGAAATTTTAGAAATTAAGGGGACCATTGAGGAAGCACAGGGCTGCAGAGCAGCAGAAGGCACATTTCCATAGAATAGGGGAGCTGAAAAGCTGCAACAGGTACATTTCCATAGAATGAGGGAGCTTTATTTTGTAATTTTACAAAACAGAGAGAACGAAGCCCTTCATCCAGAAGAAGAAAGCCCGAAGAGAATAGGGAAACAATAAAGAAGGAGGTGGGGAGAACCTCAGATGTCCTATGTGAGGTTCCACCTTTGAGCCCAGGAGTTACTGTAGTAACCAGTCTGGGGGAATAGTGACCAATCAGAGGGGATATCAAGGCATCGGGATCTGCAGCCTGTATAAGCCATAGGGAAAAGGAACTCAGTTGGACCCTTTCTCCCTCCCCACATGGGGGTCCATTCCAGGGGACTCTTTCCCTCTCCCCATGTGGGAGTCTGTACTTGTTCTTCAATAAATATCCACCTTTGCTATACTGCCCTCTGTCCGCAGATTCATTCTTCGACTCCAGCGGACAAAGAATCTGTGTTCCAGTACAAAAGCTCCAAACCACTGCTACCCATAATTTTCCCTCACTCCCTCAGTCTCCTGATATCTCAGTGCTTCCCAATGTGGCCTCCTTGAGTGGTGGTGCGCTGTGACTCCTGTTTCTAGAGAACCATCCACGTGTTGCCAGAGAGTCACATTTCTCTCCCACTAGTGGGAGCTGGGCTCTTAGGGGGCAGCTGGAATACTCATATTTGCTCTTAAGAAAGTACTTGTAACAAAAAATAAAACATATTTATTAATTATTTGAAATCCTTTTAGGTGATATTCCAACTTTGAAACTAAATTTTAGATAACTCTGCCTTTTTACCTATTTAAGTTTCAATAATAACAATTTAGTCACACTCGGTCCACATTTTATTTTAGGAATACTACCAACTACTAAACTACGCCTTGAGGAAGATTAAAGGACAATGTTGATCTCGTATAAGTAAATAAAATACCAGTTTTGAATCCCTAAAAGGTAATATCATTAAAAATATAATCCATTTATTTTTATATATTTGAATGCTTACATTAGGCCAACATTTAGAGTAAATTTCATAAATAAATATATATATATGCGAGATTCTCCCTCCCCGCAACTGGTGGGCGGAGTTATGACATTACTGGTATCTGTCACAGAGACATCTCCAAGACACTGAACCACCAATCAGTGCATGTCAAAGTGCCCTGGAGCCCACCCCTTCCTGTTCCACCCTGGGTCCAACCCTCTCCTGTTCCACCCCTTAAAAAGACTCCCCAGACCAGCCACGTGTTGTTTTCCTCCATGTCCATCTGGAGGCAGCCCCGCTGGATCCACTGTCCCCTCTCAAGTCCTTCCATTCTGATTTCTCTACACCCCTAATTAGTCCCACTCATTACTGGGGAGTAAACTTTGCTTTAAAATGTCTTGGAGGTCATTTTCCTGTACCTCAAGCCTTACTATATATATATATATATATATATATATATATATATATATATATATAAACATAGTTCACATATCTGCAAGATAAAAGGAAAAACATGAATTACCTAAAGGTGATGTTTCAACCTAGCAGCTCTAAAAAAAAAAATCATTAACTATTATTAAAGGTAATACCATTACTATGGTAGTACATCATTAAAAATTATGGGAAAATTTTTGTTTTAATATCATTATATGGACTTTATAAACATTATCAATTACTGTAGTAAGGGCAGAACATATTTTCAGAGAATGATCTTATGAGAGAAATAAATTACTCAGGAAACAAAATGCCAATGAGGAAAAATGACCTATAACATGAATGCCAGTGCCTATTTGGCAGAAACCATTGGATCAATATCAGAGAATAATTAATTATACAAAGCACACCTCCAAGCTCTGAAAATCTCGAACCGATGGTATAAATGTATTTCAATAATACCTATATCTATCTCATGTATATATGTAATAACAATAATACTGAAAAATATACTGTAAATAGATACTATTGAAAATAAGTTTACCTGTAAACAGTCCTTGGAAACAAAAATAGACACAAAGTTTTATTAGAAAATTAGCACACCATTATTGAATGTATCAGTCCAGGTCTAGTGCCCCTAGAATTGGGAGAAATTTCATTGCTTTAAATTTCTACTTAAAAAGGCATGTATCTAAAGAAGATACACTGATGGGAAAAACAAACAAACAAAACACACACACACACACACACACACACACACACACACACACACTTAAGGAGAAGTTCAATATCACTAAACATTTGGGAAATGCCAATGAGATGCTTATACACGCCTTTTAAAATGGCTAGAATGCAAAGTACTGACAATGACAAGTGCTGACAAAAACTTAGAGCAAATCTTACATAAAAAGAGCTAATAAGACCCTTGCATAAATTTTATGCATCAGGCCTCTAATAGAATTATAATTTCTTACTGGTGGGGATGTTAAATGGTTCATGGCAATTTCTGAAAAAATTGAACATACTATCTACCATAAATTGAGGAATCTCATTCTGGGTATTTACCTTAGAGGAATGAAAATATATGCCTATATAAAATCTCTCTAGCAGCTATATAGTTAAGCACTATACACTGTAAATAATCCAGATGTGATACAGTGAGTGAATGGATAAACACACTGTGGTACATATCGACACAACAGAATACTACTCAACAATAAAAAGGAATAAACTACTTGTATAAGCAACTATTTGAATGAATCTTAAATGCATTGTGCTGAGGGGGAAAAGCCAGTCTCAAAAAGTTACATGAGATATGGTTACATTTCTATAATACTCTTAAAAAAATAAAACTATTATGAAAACATGCAGATTAGTGATTGTCAGAGATAGAGAGAGAGGGGAAACAGAGGTAGTTTTGAGGTGATATAACTGTTCTGTACCTAATTGTGGTGGTGATTATATGAATCTATTCAGGTATTAAATCCATAGGACTGCATAGGATAGTCTATTCACTAAACATGAATATTAAAATTAAACAGAACAAGATGATAAAGAAAATATCACCACTGAACTTTTCATGAATAAAATTTCAAAAGCTTTCTGCCATTCCCTGTACTTCAAAAGGGAAGATCCTGAATGAAAACAGTGTAAGAAAACTCTTTAAGTACATTTTTCACTTACATATTTATATGTAGGTTATATCTTTCAAATAAATTACTATAGCATTCCTTTCCCTCAAACTGAGCAACTGCAATTTTATTTGGTTATTATCTCCACAGGTCTTATCTTTACATAAGTAATTATAAAATACCTACAAAAATAGTCTGAGAAAGGAAAGGCATTTTTATGTGCAAACAAGTAAACATACACACAGCATGTCATTTCTGCAGCATACTAAGTGACACCACTTCAGGCCTTTAAAATATGGTGTTATAGCAGGTACTTTATATGCAAATATTTTTCAAAGATCAACCTTCTCACAGATTATAAACTGTCATATTTCACTCGGTTTGAATATAGCATATGTTAAAATATTCCCTGTCCTCCTTTTATCGTCACAAATAGTAAACTATTTAAAGCTCAGAGGAATGGGACTAACAGCATGTTTATGAAGTTTCATCAAAACAGTTAGAGAGAATACAAATTAGTTAATTCATCAGCTTCATTTGTCTGGGTAATTGACTTTTGAAACTATAGCAATAGATTTTAAAAAGCTAAATACAATGGCTAGGGAAAGGTGTGATACAAGATTAGCTAATTTCATCTACACTAATAAAAGAGAAACATGCAAATTGACCGTGCCTCCTCTATGCCCACTGGCCACACCCACAAGCCAATCAAGAGCAAGTATGAAAATTAACCCAACCAAAATGGCTGCAGCCACAGAGAGAGCAGGAGGTTTGAGTTGTCCATGGCGATGAAGAAAGCCAAGCTTCCTGCCCTGCCCTGGCCAGGCTGGACTCTACTCAAGGCTATAGTTTTAATTATAGAGTAGCCCAGGCTACTCCATGTCCCAAGGGAACCCCCACCCTGATCTGGGACACCCTTCAGGGCAAACCAGCCAGCCCCCACCCATGCACCAGGCCTCTATCCTATCTAATAAAATAGCAATATGCAAAATGAACACCACTCCAACACACAAGATGACTGCCTTTATGTGGTCAAAGATGGCTGCCTCCATGTGGACCCAAGATGGCCACCACAAAAGGGCCAGCAGGGGAGGGAAGTTGGGGTGGACACAGGCCTGCAGGGGAGGGCAGTTAGGAATGACTACGTGTTCAGGGGAAGGCAATTTGGGGTGACCAGATTTGGAGGGGGAGGGCAGTTAGTGGAAATCAGGCTGGCAGGAGAGCAGTTAGGCATCAATCAGGTTTGCATGGGAGTGGTTAGGAGGCGATCAGGCTGGCAGGCAGAAGCAGGTAGGGGCAATCAGATGGCAATTGGGAGCCAGCAGTCTTGGATTGTAAGAGGGATGTCTAACTGCCCATTTAGGCCAGATCCCACTGGGGCAGTCAGACATCCCTCAAGGGGTCCCAGATTGGAGAGGGTGCAGGCTGGGTTGAGGTACACACACCCCCATGCATGAATTTTGTGCATCGGGCCTATAGTTTTATTATAAATTGTGATGTTGATAGATTGGACAGCATAATTTTGTCCCTAAATATTTAGGCCCACCAAAAATCTGGGTTGTTTTACTTAGTGTTTTCATTACTCCCAGTTCATGAGAAATGAGGGAAATGTTAGTATTTTTCCTGTCATTTATTGTCTAACTACCCACCTAGGAAATGAAAAGATAGCTCAATTAAAAACAATTGCCCCCTTATTTTGTTCTTAGCTAGTTTTTAGAACTCCAACCAATGCATCTTCTTTCCTCACGAAAGTTTTAACTGTTCATAGCTTGAGCTTTTCCTTTATATTTGGTATATATGGAAATAGAACTAACTAAAATAATGAAGCATAACAGTATCTTTTGCAATTAGGTTGCCTTTTTAAAAATCTAAATAAGAAAACTATTCTACCTCGGATAATAAAATATTCTTTAGGTCACAGCATGTTCCCAGTAAGAAACTATGGCTATATCTTTGCTTCATTTTTAAATACCATTAAATATTACAAGAGAGGAAATCCTAAACTTGACTTAGTTCAACCCAAAGATAAGTTCCATAGTATCTGTTTTATTAAACAGTCTATTATAAATGTCTCATAATTAATTATAGTTGCACAAATGAGTTAACCACCTCATTTTACAAATGAAGAAAATCTGGTCCCAGTAAAATGAGGGAAACTAAACCCGGTTATAATCAATAGATTTTATAACAATGGGCACAACAATGTCTCCTATCTCATCTGCTCATTTGCAGTTGAACCTTGACAGTCCCCTATCAAGGAATGAAGTTTAGATCCTTTTCCCTTGGACCTGGACTGACCTTGTAGCTTGTTCTGATGAACAAAGTGATGCTTTGCAATTCCTAACCTTAGGCTTGGAAAGATCTGCAGTGTTTCCTCTGCTGCTCAGCATAATTGCTCCTGGGACCTACCAGGTAAGAAAGCCCAGGCAGACCATGTGCAGAGAGCCACATGGAGAGTGAGAGAGAGGCTCAGGGTCCAAACCATCCTTGCCAAAGTGCTAGATGAGTGAGGTCCTAGTGACTGTTCAGGCGCAGCTTGCTGATTGTAGTAAGTGCTTTACTACAGTCACCTGAGAGACTGATGATATATGGAGCAGAAAAAAACAACCACCTAAGTTGTACCTGAATATTAACAAAAACCATGGTTATTGTCTTAAGCACTACATTTTGAAATAGTTTGTTATACAACAATAGAAACTAAAAGGTAGGGCATATATCTAGTTTGGTGGAACTCACTCATAGAAGCCAAGCATTTTTCACCTTCTCCAAGTCCAAAGCATAGTATTCTAACATTTATTTTGTTTTACAAAATTGATATCTCTATTCTTAATTTTAAAGTAATAGGTAGAGCATAACACAGACAGTTACTTTACTTCTAGAGTTAGTCTTGACTTTCAGTGACTTATTAAGAAACACAAATACTCTCAGAACACTTAACATGGTGTGGTACTTGAATAGTTAGCACATGTACACATACTAAAACTAGAATGAAATGTGAGCACCAGGAACTTCAAATACTTTTAAGATAAACACAATTATATTTTTCTGTACATAATGATGAAAATAGGAAAAAAATGCCTGAAGCATTGCCTCTGGATAAAAAAAACAGAGCTGTCAATTTCCATAAATTTAAAATAAGAAGAAATCTAAATAACTATCCTGAACATATTTCCTGCACCTCAGCATTCTTTTATTAGCAAAATATTACCAGTCTATTTTTTGGAATTCAAGCATTTCACATGGCTTATAAGTAAATATATTATTAGTGTTTGAAGTTGAAAAACTTAGCAGTAAGTTACAAAAGTTGACTATGAAATATGAAGAAATGAAATTAGGAACAAAACCTTACATATTCGTTAAATACAATCCAAAGTTTACATATACCCTAGAAACATTAAGTGATTAAAATATTTCATTCAAATTTATGAGTATTTATTAACCAGAATTCATGCCCGGTGCTAAAAGCTGTAAGGCAAATGAGGAGTGGGAGGGAGGGAGTGTCACAGTAGAAATAGAAAGATAAGCATCATAAGCAACAAATGTGAGAATACAGATTCCTATTACTATAGTCCATAAACAGTGTTTACTCCCCCCTGAACTCCTCTTATCTAGTCTATATAGCTCCCTCTAATTCCATTCCTCACATTCAGTCCTCAACCCACAGATATCAGGACTCCTACAGGAATGGCCACTAGCAAATGAGTTATTTCATTACTTACACTACATAAACTCTTGGAAACATGTGACAGTGTTTTGGCACATTGCCTCAACTTTCACTGCTAGCTCCAATTTCTCTTCACTATTTTGTCAGTCTTAGTCCAAATCAGGGTTCACCTCACTTCTTACGGGTAGGAGGATTTTTTTAACCCTGAAATTTATTGAACATGGACTGTAAGGTTAGATATTAACAAAAGTTAGCCAAATTTCCTATGAGTTTCTTTTCATCACTATGTAGTTCTAAAAAGGAAAAGGTGTTAGTATGGGGTATTAAAGCAGTCAATCTAAAATTAGTTGCTCTTAAAATAAGATCCAAAGCATGGAGGCATGGAACAGACTGACTATACCTCGATGTAGAGTTAGGGAGATGAGAAGAGATAAAGCAAAGAACTGATATATTTATATGCATAGCCCATAGACAAGAGCAATAGGGTAGTGAAGACTATTGTTAGAAGTTGGGAGAAAGGGGATAAAGATAGGGAAAATGAGAGATGCCGGTAATAGTATCAATAAAAAATATATTTTAAAATTAAAAAAGTAAAATTAGTTACTCTTAATCTTATGTTGAACTCCACCTGTTTCTAGGTCACAAAGAGAGAATGAGAGAGGTAGATTTGGATTCACCTGGAATGAATATAGGCTCCTGGAGTCTCTGCCCCCTGCCTACAAATAGGTCACTGATTTATATTGAGACAGAGATTTTTATCAATGGACATATGAGAAGGAATGAGACCCCTTAACAACTGATGTCCCTCAAGAGCCAGAGTGTATGCCTGGCCGGCTGTGCTCTTCATTCTTTACTGTCTTCCTGAGTGCTTTTTATACATTTACATTCTGTTGACTTACAGATGTATATCCTCAGTCCAGATCTTTCTTCTAAAACCAAAGTAAATATATGCAATAGCCTGTTTTACATGACTATTTCCTGGACCCATAGCAGCCTGTTAATCAACAGAAGTCATTATATCATCATTCAAATAGTTTCTCATCCTATCCTTCTTTTCTTGCTTACTGCACCACTTAATTAAGCAAAAAATAAAAATTGAAATCTATATAGCCGAAACAGGTTTGGCTCAGTGGTAGAGCGTCGGTCTGCAGACTGAAAGGTCTCGGGTTCGATTCCGGTCAAGGGCATGTACATTGGTTGTGGGCACATCCCCGGTAGGGTGTGTGCAAGAGGCAGCTGGTCGATGTTTCTCTCTCATAGACATTTCTAGCTCTCTCTCTCTCTCCCTTTCTCTCTGTAAAATATCAATAAAATGTATCTTAAAAAATTAAAATCTATATAATAAAAGCCTAAGCTTTTATTTTACAGCAGAATGAACAGAATGTCTGGTCAGCTATGATGTGCACAGAATAACAGGGGGCAGACACTCAACCCAGGAGCTGCTCCCTGGTGGTCAGTGCACTCCCCCAGGGGAGCGCCACTCAGCCAGAAGCCAGGCTCACAGCTGGCAAGTACAGCAGCAATGGCAGAAGCCTCTCCCGCCTCCACCTCCACTATAGGCAGGTGGTAAGGAACAAGGGGTCCCAGAATGTGAGAGCCCCAGACTATGAGAGGGATGTCTGACTGCCGACTTAGGCCAGCAGGCAGACATCCCTGAGAGATCCCAGACTGTGAGAGGGTTCAGGCCAGGCTGAGGGAACCCTCCCCCTCAGTATACAAATTTCATGCACCAGGCCTCTAGTAATAAAAATTTTAAAAAACACGGTTTCATCTTTTGGTTTTTTTCTTCTCTCACTTGCTATATTGAGTCACAAAACCCTGTCTATTTTTTCTGGAAACAAACAAACAAACAAACAAACACATTTACAATAAATAGTATTTTGTCTCTTCCCACTACCAATCATAAAGTCCTAAATATTTCTCACGTGGACAACTAAAATAGATCATAATTTTATACCCTGCCTTTTATTTTTGCTATCCTCAATCCATTTCTACCATTCAAAAAGGGTAATATTTTGAATACACAAATGTGATCTTGGCTTCTTACTGATTAAATATTTCAAAAATATCCCTTCAACTTCAAGATAAATTCTAAACTCCATTTCAAGTTGTAAAGGCCCCAGTTTACCTTATTATTTCATCTTGTGTTGTTCCCCATTCCTAGACCTATAACCTCACAGTCACTGCACCTGAAGTTCCCTGATATGTCTTCTTCTGCTCATTAGTATATGCTATTTCCCCTATCCTGAAATCTGTATCTCACATAATGGCCTGTTAAACACCTTATTCTTTGCAAGCTGTAACGCTTGCTCCATCCTATAAAGTATTCATAAAATTTCATAGATCTCAACTCCCATATCTAGCCATAATTAATGAGTTGATATATTTCTCCATCATACAAGTAACTCAAAAAATTGTTTAAATCTCTAGCTTCTCCATTCAACTCGAAATTCCATCTGAAGACCATGAACCATGTTCACATTTGATCTTCAGTATTGAGAAGTACATGCACTTATGTACATAATAATTACTTGAAAATGAATAAATGAATGAATGAATGAACAATGAACAAAATTCTATCAGTAGGGTATTCAATTCTTAGTCTACTTTCTTTTTCTATAAAAATGGGAAATAATACATAAATTCTGGAAAGCTCAATTTTATGAACTTTGAAATCAGAGGGGGGGAATGCTGCATAAAATGCAAAGTTGGGAGTGCAGAGAGTATTAGAGCTATAGAAATCACTCCAGTAAAAGCTGGAAGATTTACAGAAGAGCAGGTATCTATGCTTAGTCTTAATGAGTAAATGTTAATACGGAAACTGGAGAGGAGAGCAGAGTGAGGGCATTTTGTACAAGCAGAAAGTGAGTAAAATGCTGCATTTCAAGCCTGTGTTATGTTTGTTAGGTAAAGTAAAGACATGTTCTTTTGGGCATTTTTGAGGAGTTGTGAGACATAAAATTGTAAGAGGAAAGAGTGGCTATTAAATAAGATTTTAAATCGCTCAATAGAAGGTACCAATTATCATCATTCAGGATGGTTAAAAATAATTTGCTGCAAAATTGGAGTAATTAAAAGAAATTACTAGATTTTGAATTTCTAATTATGAATATACTTTTCTAAGTGACTTTTCAAGGCTAAAATAGTTTATTACAATTAAAGAGTGACTTCATTTATTGACGTTTCATTATAACACAAACGAGATTTTTCATGCCTTGCTACAATCTTTCATGCGCCATTCTTTGTAGTCCTGAGAACACTCATTCCATACTCTTTAAAACTTTTTATTTTTTTATTTTTTAGCCCTCACTGGTTTGGCTCAGTGGACAGAGTGTCCTCCTCTGGACTAAAGGGTCCCGGGTTCAATTCAGAGGCACATGCCCAGGTTGTGGGCTCAATTCCCAATAGAGGGCATGCAGGAGGTAGCTGATCGATGATTCTCTCTCATCGTTGATGTTTCTATCTCTCCCTTCCTCTCTGAAATCAATAAAAATATATTACTCGCCCCAAAAATAAACTTCATTATTTTAGCATTCACTGAATCTGATGTTTTGGTTTTTTTTGCCTCCTTCAGTTATGCACTCTAAATTCTCTACAACACTCTTATCTCTTAACTATTTTTACTTTGAAAATTTCTATTCATCTATAAAGACAACATGCAAATGCCATCTCCCCCATGAAGCCTGAATCAGGAGCTCTTCAAGACTCCACAGCACTTTTCACTACTATCCTAGGACACACATACAGTAGCATTACTGCCCTCCTATAGTTTCCTGTCAAGGCTCCTCAGCCCGCAAACCAGGCCTTATTTATACTGAATATAAAAATCTTACAGGGTTTCTGATAAACAGAATAAGCTTGAAATGACAAATACATATTGGTAAGAGAATAGTATGTTGAGAGTTTTTGTTAATCACTAACAATCTAAAGAGAATGTATTTTCATTTTTGTTTTCATATATAATATTTTGTTTAAAAAGAATAGATAGCAAGAAAATAGAAAAATATTTGCCTATCACACAAATCAAATTTTGAAAAGTACTCATTATAAGGTAGGTGGAAGTAAAAAGAATACTTTCCTGTGCTGCAGGTAGGAGTATAAATATCTGAAAGCTGTTTGGCAATATTTATCAAAAACTTAAAAAAAAAAATTCAGCCAAAACCGGTTTGGCTCATTGGACAGAGCATCGGCTTGCGGACTGAAAGGTCCCAGGTTCCATTTGGTCAAGGGCATGTACTTCTAGCAACATTCCCTAAGGGGAATTTCAGACTGATTGAGAAAAAATGTATGTCTAGATGATGAAACACTATGTAATCACTGAATTTTGTTTTCAAATATTATATAAAAACATGGGGGAAAAGATGACCTTTGAGATTTTTTTTCTTAAGGCAATGAAGACTGACTTGTATACAAATCCTACTTCTGTCCCATACTATCTAAGTGACTTTGGCCAAGTTATTTATAGTCTCCAAAACATAATTTTCACATCCACAAAAAATGAGTAACTATCCAATAGGGTTGCTTTGAGAAATAAATGAGATTTTTTAAATGTGAAACATTCAGAACAATTACTAGCACAGAATAAGTGATCGGTCATATAATCTATTATACCAATGGCAATAATGACGATGGAAAAGGCTCCTAAACAAAACGGGACTTGTTTTAGCAGGAATGCCTCAGATTCAAAATTGTGACATTTCAATTTTGACACAGCTCAGCTGCTCGAAGAGATTTTATAGTGAACTGAAGATTAAGAGACAGAGAAAATAACCTTAATACTTTCTTTGTAAACATTTTTTTTGTGTGTGTAGAAAAATGCAGAATCCTATCTTTAGTTATCCTTCTGGGCACCGTACTACTGGATGTCATGATTTTCATTATTAGGATTGATATTATAGAGTCCTTTTAAAATATTTAAAAATACACTATTTTTGACAAGATAATTCCGCCATCTTGCTACCTAATCATCTCAGAGTCTACACAATTATTTACATTGTGCCATTAACAGCCTGTTTCTTTATTAAAGCTTAGGCAATCATTGTGACAGTAACAAGTCAGGATTTTATGATTTTTTTTGAGCTGCTCATCTCCTTTGTTCTTCTGTAAAAGAGATGTCACTCAAATCCACGTCTGATTGGTACTTCTCCAAGAACAAGGAGGAAAATTTGCACTTGTCATAAAGTCATTTATAATGATGTTAGAGAAGAAAAGATTAGACATTTATAAATTTCTTTAGTGGTGCTTGCTATGCAAATGTGCTGAGTGGGATGTTTAAAAAAATCGTAGCTCTTAGAGAATGATTTTTAAGAACCCAATTAATTGTAGGTGGAGTGCTAGGAGCCGTGTGATAACTACAAATAATTTTAAAGTGATGGCTGCATGCCTATCATTTTTGTGCCAAAATATTTACTTGGAAAGTATTTAGAATGAAATTACCCAGCCGATTAAAACTGTAACATTAATGAAATGAAGATAAAAATCAATATGTAATTATCTTTGGGAAAGGAATGAAAAAGCACAGAAATAGAGAATAAATAATGAAGTGTGATTTATTGAAATCACATAAGTACAAAGAAAAACTTAAGCAATGCTGAGCAAGATTGACCTCTCTGGTCATACAAATGTGTGATGTGTACTATCATGCATATGTAAGAGGTATAAGTGGGAAATTCCTGTGGAATATACTGTATATATGCATATATCTATACATATCATCTTTGCAAGCATACACTTCTTGCAATAACTTTAATAAACATATTTTGTATGATTGATACTAACTTAAGTCCCAGCCATAAGCTATTCCATGAATCATTAGCACTTGCTCTTATATGAAATACATTCCTGTCAGTTCTTTTTGTAGGACATGAGAGGAACTAGACATGCTCTACTCAAGCGCAGAGGAGAAATGTAGTTTCCTGGTAACTCACACATGGAGTCTTAAAGCTACAATGTTAATGCTGATTCTTCACCAGAAGAAACCCCAACCACTCTTTAAAAGGAAGCTATTGAAGTTAGCCTTCTTTCCAAAGTTCTTGTGACCTCAATAGCTTTCCCAGGCTTAGGGCTGGAGATTTAGAAAATTGAACTTGGAGCATTTCAAATAACTCAGAAACTTCCAAAAAGATATACAAACTAGGCAGCCTTTGCACAAGTCACTTTGTATGACTGAGACACTGACTTACTGTCTCCAGCCTGATATTTGCAAAATGATGGTCTGTTGCTGGTATCTGATGCCTTCCACACCTAAAACCGAGGCATCAAAAAGCCCGCAGGGAGAAAAGTAGGTTCTCGTCCATGCACACTGTACCGTTTATATTTTATTTGCATGGAATCATCACAGAGGATGAAATGATTTGTATCTGGTTAAAGATATACTTCAAGCTGTTGGTGTTATGAAAAAGCGAAGAGGCCTTCTGAAGACTAAGATTACAGAAAGAAGGGAAAGTGAGTGGAGGATTCACTGAAGAACACGAGGCCACTAGCCTAGCTGGATAGAGTGTCAAACTGTAAATTGACGGGTTTCAAGTTCGATTCTAGTTAAGGACATGTACCTTGGTTACAGGCTTCATCCCCGACCCTGGTTGTGGTGCATGTGGGAGGAAACCAATTGATGTGTCTCTCTCACATTGATGTTTCTCTCTGTTTGTCCCTCTCCCTCCCATTCTCTAAATATCAATGGCAAAAAGGTGAGGCCACTTGATCCTAGTAAGCTAAAGAGCTCCATGATCGATGAAGAAAACAGAATATAAAGAATAAATGAATTAATATGGGTAGTGCAACCAGAATCCAAAAAGATAACAGTCAGAAAAGTCAATTTTGAGTAAAAGCATACAAACAAAACCTTAGAGCTAGAATGATAACAAAAATATTTTATGAGTTATATAACTGTGAATGGAATAATAAAACAATAACTTAGTTTGGAACTACAATAAAATCAAATATTAAATAAGAAACTTGGCCAAATAAATGAATACAAATAACAGCAATTCTCATTTATTAAACATTTAGAGTATTTCAGGAGGTACACTGAGGCTCTACATATAATTTTCTGAAACTAACACCTTGAGCACAGGAATCTCCTCAACCATTCTTAGTAAAATGGTAAAATAGTAGTAATAAAAAGAGGAAACCAGGCAAACCTGGTAAGGAGTTCTCTGTTCTGTGATATATTTGAGGAAAAGAAGTAAAATTCTGAGCTCTTTTTCATCCTAAATGTAGAATTTCTTGCCAAATTGTATGCAGCTAATTCACTAAAATGTAGAATTTCTTGCCAAATTGTATCAGCTAATGGTATTATCCACAAAATCAAACACATTTTTTCACACATTAGTTATCTTGCCAATTAAAAATAAAAACAAAACAGCTTACAATCTGAGAAGAAGATCCTAAGATTAAGACAAGGACAATCATTCTACCCAATTTGAAGGCAAATATAGCCCTAAATATGATTCTCTGACAAGATACAACTAAAAATCAAGCAAATTAAAAATGGTAGAAAGTAGCATGAAATATATTAAAACTCCTAAACAATCAAGACTAGAATGTAGCATTAAAAAGGCAAAGAAAGATTCAACAATATAGTTTTTAAAAAATATTATTTAATTGATTTAGGCAGGCCCTAAATCTCCACTCTTAGAAAACTGCAGAGTATAGAGTCACTCTCCTGTTGCTAAGAATTCTACTACTACTACTAAAAAAAATGATTACAACTAGTGATTTAAAACAAAATTTATTGCCAGAGAAGGAAAATAAGAAAACTAGAGTAATCCTCTGTGATGATGGATTAGAGTTAAATGTATTGGTAGACTGAAACTCATGGTCTTCAGTCTATGTAGCTAGATCTATAATAAGAAAAAAAGCGTAATATGTAAATCAACTGACAGACCAAACAGCAGATAGACCATCTGGACGACCATCCTATGACACCCAGTGGTGTCAGGCCAGCCAAGGCGGGTGTGATGCAATTGGTGTGGGGCCTGCCCCTTGCCCCATCATTGCCCTGCAGAGAAAGGCCCAGGCCAGTGGGTGATCAATCAGTTGGGGGGCTGCACAATTGTTTCAAAGCGGGGAGGTCTAGGCTACAGACTGGCAGGCTGTGGCAGGTAAGAGGTGCCTTCCTCTGCAGGTCACGATTGATCGTGTGATTGACCTGCAGAGGGAGACCCAGGCCACTGGCTGGCAGGGCGATCAATCTGGGGACTCCATAATCACCCCAAAGAGGGAGGTCCAGGCTACCCCACAGCGGTGCTATGGCAGGGGGGCAGGCCTCCTTCTGCGGGGACCATCCATCACAGAGCCCCAGCCAGGTGGGCAGGGCCTACCTCTTTGAGTGGATCATCTCAGGGCTACCAGACTATGAGAGGGCACAGACCAGACTGAGGGTTCCCACCCCCCCAAAATGCACAATTCCGTGCACTGGGCCTCTAGTATATAAATAAATGTAAATGTAAGTGCAGAAGAAAAAAATAAACAGCATATTGTATATATAGGAAAAGTAACCAAATATTATTTACTTTAGGAATATTACTTACTTTAGGAATATGTAAATATATTACTTACAGAGGGTTTCAGTGTTCTGCTCTTAATAGGAAAACACATAACACTATGGAACAAATTTTTAACATAAACATGAAAATACAGCACACTGGGATTAAAAGAGAAGAGCCTAAGGCAGATAGATATAAAGAGGTAACAGCCTACTAGAATAAAACATGTAATACAATGTAAATATGAATGTGTTTAAGCAAGGATGAAGTATCCGTGTTCGGCAGGAACACTTACATCTCACAGATGTTGGGGATTGCAAGACCAAGGACCTGAGCATGTGTTTTGGACCCACACATTGTATAGCAGAAGCCACTGATGCACTTTATTTTTTTTTATTTTTTTGTCTTTTTGTTTTGCCTTGAAAATCCATTGTTCAGACAGTCCAAAGTGAAATATGAGATGATGCTGAAAGATGAGACTCCTGGGTCTAAAAGCTCTCAAATCGTTACTGGGGGAAAGTACAGAACAAGTATGAATAGCATCGGTTCTAATGACACAATTAGACAAAGGCCGGAAGGATGTCTAGCAGCTGGTGTGCACAAAGGTGAAAGTATAGTGTGCATGACACATACGATGGGAACATAAAAGCATGAACCAAGGTTATCTGAAGACTGTAAAGCAAGAAATGGGACTTCTAAACATTGCAGTTCTAAAGGGATATAGAAGGAGGAGGGAGAGGAAGAAAAATGAAATCTAAGTGTCAGAAATACTAGATTATACCAAGATAAAGAAGTGTTTTACTTGGTACCCCTGAAGCTTTCATATGGTAGAAGGGTATTGTGATGTGCTAACAGGAAAATAAGTTTCCCAATGTATGTGGCTACAGATATCTTTTTACTCCATCCATGGCGAAGTATACACATTTAGTGTTCTGTGAAGCATTATTTGGAATAGGTAATGTAGTCCAGTATTTTAAGATCTGATTTGCAATGTTTAGAAAGAAATGACTTGTGTATAAATGCTTGATTTATCTAATGATTTTTTAAAAAGAAATAATTACTTGTTTAAGGTCTTCAAAGTCTATTTAAGGAAGGTGTACTGATCTGTGATAATAAGAAAGAATCTGAAGAGCATTATGCTAAGGGAAATAAGCCAGACAGAGAAAATAAAAATACTACATAGCATAATTTTAGGTGGAATCTAAAACAAATAAACAAATAAAAAGCTGACCTCATGAGCTCATAGAAACAGAGTAGAATGGTGGTTGCTGGGGCATTGCAGTAGTAAAAATGGGAAAGTGTAGGCCAAAGGATGCTAAGTTTGAGATATGAATAAATTATAAGGATCTAATGTATGGCATGTGGCTATAATTAATAAAGTTGTATTTTATACTTGAAATTTGCTGAGAGTATATCTTAAGCATTCTTACCACACACACACACACACACACACACACACACACACACACACAAAGAGTCAACTATATGAGATGCTTAAAGTCTTAACTTGATTGTGGTAATAATTCATATAAACGTGTGTATGCAAATATAATAATGTTGTATATTTTAAATATATACAATTTTAATTGCTAATTATTCTTCAATAAATTTCTGAGAAAATAATAAATGAAAGAAGGAGGGTTGAAACTAAAAAAAATAAAATAAATAAACATTGCAATAATTGGTGATTGTGAACTAAAATGAACTGGAATAGGAGATTTCTAGTCAGGCAACTATTAAGTATTTTACCCTGGAAATGAAAAACTCAGAAGACATTAATTTGAGCGGCTTTAATACTGAGGCAAGATATAGCAGGCAGTTGGGAGCTACAGTGCAAGATCTGAAGGAATGATATCAATCAGACTTCTAGGAAACCTATTAACATAGCCCATTATCAAAATCTATGCTCCAACTACAGAGTCTGAAGAAGTAAAACTGAAAGTTTTTATGTAGGTATCAAAGAAGAAATTGATCACATACCAAAATCTGGACTAGCAGTCAGAAATGAAGCAGGAGATGAACTCACGAATTTCTGCAAAGCCAACATGTCTATCATAAAGGCATGCTTCCAATAACTGAACATACATCACCAGATGGCCAATAAGATATCAAATAGACTATGTAATTGCAAGCCGGAGTTGAAAAATCTATATTCTCTCTGCCAAAACAGAACCAAGAGCAGATTGTGGTACTTATCATGAACTGTTAATATCAAACATTAGAGTAAAGCTGAAGAACACTAAATAATTGTAGTGCCAAAATATAATGTAACTAGGGGCCCAGTGCATGAGTTCATGCACCTTGAAAGGAACTGTGGGCCACAAGGCTGTGGTAGGCAAACAGGCAGGTTTCTACTCATCCTCCATGACCTGACATTGCCCCTTCCACCATGGCCCCAGGTCCCCTGTTTGCTGGCAGCCCAACTTCTGCTGCTGCTCCCACACACTCATGGCGCCAGCCCCGCTTGCAACAGCTGACAGTGTGGAGCAATTGGGACCAGCACCAGCATGAAGTGCAAGCGGGGTTGGTGCAATCAATGGGTGCAAGTGGTGGCCCAGGAGCAGGGGGAGGTGAAGAATCCCTCAGGGACAGCCAGGGCCAGCAGCTGCCTCTTGCACCAGCTGATGGAGGTGAGTGATCAGGACAGGTGCTGGGCACCAACAGTGGGAGCAAGCAGGGGCCAGCACTGGCAGTGGGTGTGAGCGCTAGGTGGGACCACGGCATGCAAGAGCAAAGAATCTCCAGTAGCCACAGAGGCTTGCCCCAATGACAGCGACCAGCACCCCACCTTGATTTGGTGCCCTCACTCACCTGCTCCACCATCCTGCCAAGGCCAACACCTGCCATGTTCCACACACGCCCTCTGGTGGTCAGCGCATGTCATAGTGACCAGTTGTTTGGTTGTTCAGTTGTTCCGCTATTCAATCTATTTGCATATTATCCTTTTATTGTATAGGATTATATAGGATAACATTCCTGATGGATTTATAGTCCATGTAAAAACAGGTTTGCATTGTTAAATTTAACTGACTGAGAACCAGAAGAACTATGGGCTGAAACTAGAAATATCATTAGTGAAGAAAGTGAAAAGGCAATGCCAAAAGTAAAAAGAGAAGTTGAGTTGGATGAAAGAAGAAACACTAAAAATTATTAAAGATTAATTTTGCAAGACACAAAAGTAAAATGTGTCAAAAGCAGTTTTTCAATGACTGTCATGTATAGATAAATGTAACTATTATGATCATCAATATAAGGTTAAAGAAGAAAACAAAAAAAAGGAAAAAGTAAGAGATCTATATAAGAAGGTTAAATAAATAAAATGGAAATTCAAACCTAAACTAGGAATGCTGAACAACTAACAAGAAAGCACATTATTTGACCAGGGGAAAATAAAGGGAATGTAGAAACAGACTACTGAAAGTCTCTACAAGAAGAGACAACCTTTGACAGATACCTATGAAGATGATTCCTAAGAGGAAAGATCTATAATTAAAGCAAGTGAAGTAAAAGCTGCCCTGAAAGTACTGGCAAAAATAAATCACCAGGGGGAAGGGTGATACCTATAGAATTATTTCAAGCCACATAGAATGAATCTGTTAAGTTCCTAACTATAATATTTCAATACACATGGGAAAAAACCCACAATGACCTATGCATTAAAAATGATCAATATATCTCCCAATCTTTCAGAAAGGAGGTGCCATGGAGTGCTATAAGTATCAGAACATCACCTTAATTTCCCAGGCAATTAAAGTGATGCTCAAGATGATGCAAGCATGGCTTCTACCTTACATGAAGCAAGAAATGCTAACGTTCAAGCTGGGTTCAGAAAAGGAAGAGGTATTCAAGATCTAATTTCGAACTGTTATTAGAGTGAGCCAAAAATTTTAGAAGGTTAGTCTATGATTTATAGACTACAGTAAAACCTTTGTCTGTGAAGATCATGAAAAACTATGGGTTGCACTGAAAGAAGTGGTTATACACCAGCCCTTATTTGTATTGGTATGTAATCTGTGTTGTGAATAGACACCCATGGTCAGGGCAGAAAATGAAGAGACACAGTGGTTTCCTATAGGCAAAGGTGTCAGACAAGGGTGTATTTATCTACCTATTAGTTTACTCTGTACACAGAATATATCATATGATATATCCTAAACTCAGAGGAAAGAGGAGTAATAATTAGTGGGAAAATATTAATACCTTAAGATATGCAGATGACTCTATCTTTCTGGCAGAAAGTAGCAATGATTTGAAACAACTTTCAATGAAAGTGAAACAACAAAAGGCCAAAGCAGGACTGCATTTGAATATCAAAAAGAAAAAAAGAAAAAATCATGGCTACAAGGAAATAATACAAGTAGAATATAGACAATGAAGATACTGAAATTGTTAAAGATTTGGTTCAGTCATCAATCCAAATGAAGATAACAGCCAAGAATTAAGAGAAGGCTAAATCTTGAAAGGACAACAATGGAAAAATTAGGAAAGATCACTAAGAGCAAAGATGTGTCATTATAGACCAAAGGCAAGATCATCCACACCCTCATATTCCCAATTACTATGTGTAGGTACAAAAGTTGGATAGTAAAGAAGGCTGTTAACAATTGACTCATTTGAAATATGGTATTGAGGAGAGCTCTACAGAAACCCTGGATATTCAAGTAGGTCCTAGAGAAAATTAAACTTGAAACATTCTTGGAGATTAAAAAAAAAAGACAAAACTGAAACTGTCCTACTTTGGATTCTAAGATGGAAAGATTCTTTAGGGAAGGGGAGAATAATGCTGGAAAATGGAAAGCAGCAGGAATAAAGGAAGACCAAATATGAGATGGTTGGACTCAAAAGAAGCCGTAGGTATGAGTGTGCAGGACATGAGCAGGGCTATTGGGGACTGGACATTGGGGACATTACTCAATCATAATGTTGCCAAGAGTTGTAGCTGACTCTATGGCACATAACATACAAAGTGTTCGTGCTCATTCAAAAACAGCTTCTTTTGGAGGAAAAATAAATGGATATGAAGAAATAGATACATATATAAACATATATACATAAGTTTATCTTCCTAGACATAGAAAAGACATTTGTTGAATTTAATAATAATTATTTTAAAACAATCAATAAAGTAGAAATAGAAAAGGTCATCTATAAAAATACAAACTCAATATCATGTTTCATAAAAAATATCATCAATCTCACTAAAATTAGTAAATTGACAGAAAGGCCAGACTCAATGCCATTATTTAACATTTATCTTAAAGATATCAACCATTGTAAATAGAGAAAGATATGTGATGTATAAAAATTGAGAAGGCAATAAGTATATCATTGTTTATTAACTAAATACCTTTAAGCCCTTAAAATCAAGTGGAAAAACAAGATAAGACAATGAGATAATTAAACTCAAGATTGATATAAAGAAATCAGTAGTGTTTGTATTTAAAGAAGAGAAAAAAATATTATTTGAATAAAAACAATAATAAAATAATTTTAAAAATCAGATAGACTCATAAAAATGCATCAAGATTTAGTAGACATTTTAAAAGAAGAACTGAATAAATGTTCTTTGATAGATTCTGTTCTTCCTAAATTGCTTTATAAATGAAACCCTATAGTTTAAGTAGTGTTGCTGTCATTTCTTTTAAAAATTATCTATACTAATAAAAGAGAAAGATGCAATTATCACTCTGTTATGCCCATAAGACAATCAGGAGGAAATATGCAAATTAGAAGGACAAAGATGGCAGCCACCCAGCTGCTCCAGGGACAGTGTGGCCAGGCAGGATGCCTGCTATGAGAGGGAGGGCAGGGGTGAAGGGGTCTATAGGAACAGCACTGCTGCACAGTGAAGACAAAGCAGCAGATTCTGGAGTCTATAGCAAAGACAAAAATGGAAGACGGCAGATGCCTGCTTGAGTCTGCAGCGAAGACGGCAGACTCTGGCCAGAGCCTGCAGCAAAGGCGACAGAACTCTGGCCAGAGCGAAGGCCTGAGTCCCAGGTGTGGTAGGAAAACCAGTCCTGGAAGCCAAGGGGAAGAAGGCCTATTGCAGGAATCTCTTCATGCAATGGGCCTCTAATATAGAATAATTCTTTGAAAACTCAGAAGGAAAAGGAAGGGAAAAGAAGAGAAGAACATGACTAATAATGGAAATCAGTCCTATGAGAAAAATCTATACTAATAAAAGGGTAATATGCAAATTGTCTGGGATTCCCTCACAGTAACAACAGAACAGCAGGCTGCATGGGGTGACCAGGCCAGCAGGGGGATAGTTGGGAGTGACCATGCTGGCAGAGGAGGGCAGTTGGGGGCAACCAGGCCAGCATAGGGGGGCAGTGAGGATTGATTAGGCAGGCAGGCAAGTTAGCAGTTAGGAGCCAGCAGTCCCAAATTGTGGCAGGGATATCCAATAGCCGGTTTAGGCCTGATCTCTAGAATCAGGCCTAAACCAGCAGTAGGACATCCCCTGAGGGTCCATGATTGGAGAAGGTGAAGGCTGGGCTGAGGGGAACCACTCACACCTCTCTGTGCATGAATTTTGTGCACCAGGCCTCTAGTAATATATAATAGAGGGATGAAGTTGGGTTCCTGATTCACTGTGAGAAAACATGATTTCTGGATCCCTTCCCCCAAATCAAACTAATTAAAAAAATAAATAAATATGAGAGAGACATGCATAACCCCCGTTATTAAAACAATAAAATAATGAGAAGAAATGGGCAAGAATTGCCAAGTCATTAATTTCTCTAGAGTTAAACCAGGGCAAAATAAAAACCCATCAAGCACAGACATATATTGACTTGAACACAAAATATATTTTTGCTGGTCTGACAAAAATATCTACATTAATAAAAGAGAAACATACAAATTGACCATACCTCTGCTATGACCTCCAGCCACGCCCACCAGCCATTCAGGAGTGAGTATGCAAATTAACCCAACATAGGTGGCTACGGCCACAGAGGGAGCAGGAGGCTTGAGTTTCTCAGGCAATAGAAGAAACCAAGCTTCCCACCAACTCAGGCTGACCCTGGCCTCCACTCAAGACTACAAAGTTCAGCCTGTCCTGGTCTCTGTCAAGGCTACAAAGTCTCAATTATTGAAGATAAATAAACCCCAGATACCAGGGCCTCCACTTGGGTTGCCAGGAGTTGTGGCTGGCCTGCAAACCACCACAGGCCCCTTGCTAAGGCCACCCCACACCTCAAGGGAACCTCCGACCTGATCTGGACCCCCTTCAAGGCAAACAAGCCAGCCCCCATCCATGCATGAGGCCTCTATCTTATCTAATAAGAGAGTAACATGCATATTGATGGTCACTCCAACACATAAGATGGCTGTCACCATGTGGACACAAGCTGGCCATCACATGATGGCCAGCAGGAGAGGGTAGTTGGGAGGGATCAGGCCTACAAGGGAGGGCAGTTGTGGGTGATCAAGCCTGCAGGGGAGGGCAGTTAGGGGTGACCAAGCCTGTAGAGGTGGGAATTTTGGGGAGACCAGGCCTGAAAGGAGGGAAACTTGGGTGGGAGCAGGCCTGCAGGGGAGGGAAGTTATGGGTGACCAGGCCTGCAGGAGAAGGCAGTTAGGAGCAATCAGGCTGGCAGGGGAGCAGTTAGGGGGCCATCAGTCTGACAAGCAGAAGTGATTAGGGGCAATCAGGAAGGCAGGCAGGTGAACAGTGGAGAGCCAGCAGTCCTAGATTGTGAGAGGGATGTCTGACTGCCCATTTAGGCCCAATCCTCGAAGGGTACCAGATGGAGAGGGTGCGGGCTGAGCTGAGGGACATACACCTCCATGCACGAATTTTGTGCACCAGGCCTCTAGTATAGGTAAAATTCTGATGCATTTATGTTAGATAGCTATTATTGCTTTGGCTTTTGTCATTTTTTTATTTGACAATCTAAGGGAAAAGAGGTCAGTGTCCCTAAGTAGATTGCCTATTTTAAAAATTCTTGTGGCACACTGGTTGAAAATCATTGCACTAAAGAACAGGGAAATCGTTTCAGTTTAATCTATTCTGATTCTCTTTCTATTGTTCCCAACGCAGTCTGACAGAGTTGCCAGCAGTGTGAGGTCTCTTTCCATTTTGTTCTTTATTATTTTCATAAATAATTTTATAATCGCATAACTATCATATATGAACCACGAATTTATGCAACTGGCTTCTTTTCAGTAATATCTGCCTTATGAAGTATTCAGAAGAATCGTGACACAGGCCTCTGATCTTTAAGAGCTCAAATTCTAGTAAAAGCAATAAATTTGACATTAAATGTTTAGAAACCAGTCTAAAACTGTATATAAATAAGAGCTGAGTGGTGTGGTAAGATTATAATAAAACCCCAGTCTGGACACTGGAAGATTAATAATGTTTATAGGGGGGAATGACCAATGTCATTAACGTCATCAGTTCTGCGTACTCTGCTTTTCAAAACAACTCAAATCCTGGGCTGTCTGTACCTCTCTCTTTTGTAGACAAGATACCTGTGGTGCTAGCACATTTTTATTATTTATTTATTTTGTGTGTATTTGTTTGTTTTTTATAATACACATTATTTCTGAAAGTATTTAAGATGGTTGTCACAGCATAAAGACGACTTTAGAAATGTTTTATGGACTCAGCCCCAAAGAGACAATGGGCCAACACAGCCACAAAGAGGCAATGAGATACCTATTACTTCATGTGCATTAGGATGGCTATTACATAATAAAAAAATAAAAACAATGTGGCGAAACTGAAACCCTTTGCATCACTGTTGGGACTGTAAAATTCTGGAAGGTTCTACAGGGATTCTTCAGAAAGATAAAATAAAGCATTACCATATGATCCAGAAATTTTACCTCTGGGTATATACCCAAAAGAAATTAAAGCAGCCAAAACCAGTTTGTCTCAGTGGATAGAGAGTCGGCCTGTGGACTAGAAGGTCCCAGGTTAGATTCTGGTCAAAGGCATGTACATTGGTTGTGGGCACATCCCCAGTAGCGTGTGTGCAAGAGGCAGCTGATTGATGATTCTCTCTCATCGATGTTTCTAACTCTCAATCCCTCTCTCTTCCTCTCTGTAAAAAAATCAATAATATATATATAAAGAAATTAAAGCAGTGACTTGAACAGATAGCTCTACATAAATGTTAACAGCAGTATTATTTACAATAGCCAAAACATGGAAGCCACTACAGTGTCCATGGACAAATGAATAGATTTTTAAGATGTGATATATGATACAGTGAAATATAATTCGTTTTTAAAAAGAAGGAAATTCTGACTCATGCTACAACATGAATGAACCTTGATAACATTAGGCTAAGTGAAATAAGTCAGTCACAAAAGGACAAATACTGTATGCTTTAACTTAGATGAAATACTTATAGTAGGGAAATTCATAGAAACAGAAAACTGAACGGTGGTTTCCAGGGCTGGGAGAAAGCGAGGAATGGAGTTCCCATCCTACTGTCCCCCGGGCCCTATTGTTTTTCTTCCTCCCTCACATCCGCATCTTTATTCACTACTCAGTACCTCTCTCACCCCGTACTAGATCATTTTGATTTTCAGGAAAGAGAGAGCCATGTTGTCTCCAGCCAGCTGGAAGGATGTTTTCTCATCTCACATTTTTAAAATTATTTTTCCCAAAGGTTAATTCTATCCTTGATAAATGGATGATCCTAAAAGTTATTGTCACCATGTTCTCTAGCATATCCGAAAATATTCATCACATTTTTATTCTCTGGATTCAATTCTTATGATCTCAACACTTGTCCAGAGCATTCCTGGATTTTTCTTATATCCACTGAATTCCTATAACTATTATTTCTCATGAATCCATGGTGCCTGATGAATTCATAACGATCCTAACTCCCTTCACTTCCAGTTTGCTTTATGTTCTACCTGAAAGGGTAGTGCATTTTGATAGTTTCCCAGGAATTTGGAATTAAGAGCATCTAGAATTTGAGTAGGTGGGAACCAAATAAAAGAATATCTGTTATATGATAAAAACAGAAAGGATAGAGTTTTATCAAGTTTTCCTATGAAATAACTTTTACCCAGAAAAGTGAGATATGTATATGTAAGATCTGGTGAGATTCCTTTTTCTACTATTTAACAACCACTAAAAATTTTAATCAAGGGTTCAATACATCTGTAAATTCCTGGTACAGAAAAGAAATTAAGTGAATACATCTAAATTGAGGAAATTGGGTCTCCCAACTTTCTATATCATAAAGTCAGATCTATTATTTATTATTTAAATAGATCTTATTATTGAAAGTATTACAAATGTCCCTCTTTCCCCCCCACCCCCGCTCTGCATGGACCCTCTCTCTCCTGCACCTTCCCTCTCCCTCTCCAGACCTTGACAATAAGCTTTAATCTAATCAATTTTCTCTTAGAGTTTATTCAAAAAAAAAAGTCAGCATTTGAGAGCAGAATGGGTAACACCTGAGCCTTGACACCAAGGCCATCCTTGCAGATTCCTGAGGATGACCACCTGGGGACAGGTGATTGAAAGAGCCCTCGGGTTAGAGATGGTCAACTGGATGACCACAGGTGGCCCTTTTTGCCTATTGTTGTGCGGAAGGGCTGCTGAGATTCAGCGGGGAAGAGAACAGAGAGAAAAGCAGGAAGGTCTGAAATGAAGACCACAGAGAAATAATTAACCAGAGGGGCAGCTGTGTCACAGCTGGAACCCAGAAAGTGCAGAGGAAACAAACTACAAAACAATGCAAAATAATGACTTAAAGAAACTCACGAAAGTTAAATCGAGATCTCAGCATCCACAAAACACAGGGGGAAAAGAGAGAAAGAGAGAGAAAAGATGCTAGTGTTGAATGAGAGAAGAGAGGCATATGTGCAGAAAGGCCCCCAAGTTTTTCTCTTAACTTAAACTTCCTTCTGTTCCTCAAGTATCATTGGCATCCTGATCAGGGGACATTCCTGAAGCACACAACGAGCATTGCATTTGCTGAAACCACCTGGAAACATAGTACTATATAGTCTTCTTCATTTCTCTTTTTCTGATGCCGACTTCAAATTAAACTAAACTAGAAAAGGGAAAATTAAATAGAACATAAAACAAATTCTGAGAGACAAAATTTTCCTTAGGGGAAATAAATGATAGAAATTTCTCATATAATTAAACTTTTAAAATACTAGCTATATTTTTAAAACCACTAAATATAGCAAGAAACGGATGCTGTGTTCAACATCACGACTCTGAAATCACAGTGCCTGGGTCCCAATCCGAGCTTTACCCCATAGTAGTTGTGTGACCTGTACATGGACTCATCTGTCCTGGCCTTTAGTTCTCCTGTTTATAAAACAGTGATGATGGTAACAGTGTTTACATTATAAGAGGATTGTGGTGATAAATTGAGCAAATATATATAAATCACTGAAAACAGCACCTGACCAATCAAAAGAACTATGTAAGTATTTGGTATTAGAACATTTGATAAAGGCAATTAGAACCTTGAAAAAAAGAAGAAAAAAGAGAGGAGACAGGGACAGGGATAGGAAGAGGAGACAGAGAGAGGGAGAAGGGAGAAGGGAGAAGAGAGAAGGGAGAGGGAGAAGGGAGAAGGGAGAAGAGAGAAGGGAGAGGGAGAAGGGAGAAGGGAGAATGGAGAAAGAGAAGGGAAAAAGGAGAAGGGAGAGAGGAGAGGGAAGATGGAGAGGGAGAGTAAGAGAAAGGAAGGAAGGGAGGGAGGGAGGGAGGATGGGTGATCATTTTCTCAGGTATTCCAGTGATTAATTTTATATGTCATAATATTAAGTACACATGAAACAACAAAAAACATAAAATTACAACAGGAGAATAGAAGAGGAATAGATAGTTATATGTGTTGTTAATGCCTCATTGTACAGAAAACAAATAGTTATCAACTAAAATTGGTAAACATGAACTATGTGGAGGTACTACTAAGAGAAAAACTACAATAATTAAAAGGCTTGAAAGTGGAACTTAGTGGTAAGTAGGTATTACTTGAAATTTTAATCAAAAGCTTGTGTCACTTTGATAAGCCATATATATGTTTATATGCATACATACATATATACAAATTTTAACTGTACTTGAGAAAAGCAAATGTTTAAAGATGTGGAATTGCACTAAAATTTTGTTTGCTAGATCACAGTGCCTGATTTATATAAATGTTAAAAGTTTAGAAATGTCTGGTTTAAAGTTTCATAAAACATTATGCCCTAAATTGTTTTATAAAGCAGCCTAGCTGGAAAATATAATGTAAATGTTGGACACATTTGACTTGGGTACTAAAGTCACATGATGACCAATTTCCACTGTGATATAGATTACTTAACCACTGCTTCCTACCTGCCATAATGAAAATTAGTGACAAGGTTGAAAATATCCCGTTTTGCCGAAACTGGTTTGGCTCTGTGGATAGAGTGTTGGCCTGCTGATTGAAAGGTCCCAGGTTCGATTCCCCTCAAGGGCATGTACCTTGGTTACAGGCACATTTCCAGTAGGGGGTGTGCAAGAGGCAGCTGACTGATGATTCTCTCTCATCCATATTTCTAACATCTATTCCTCTCTCTCTCTGTAAAAAAATCAATAAAGTACATATTTTTTTAAAATCCCCTGTTTCTTTTAAGAGACAACATGTCCCTTAACCCTGTAGCCTAGAGACAAAGGGTTACTTCACTGACACGTAGCAGTTCAGAAGTTGCCAACCCCTCAACTCTTTAAATTTCATGCCATTATCTTTAAAATATATTTTGTTGACTTTAGAGAGGAAGGGGGAGAGAGAGAGATAGGAACATCAATGATGAAAGAAAATCATTGATTGGCTGTCTCCTGCATGCCCCCTACTAGGGATCGAGCCCTTAACTCAGGCATGTGCCCTCCACTGGAGTGGAACTTGGGACCCTTCAGTACACAGGCCAGTGCTCTATCCATTGAGCCAAACCAGCTAGGGCTCAGGTCATAATCTTTAAACAAACACTTTCCTTTCATACAATTAAGTCGTTTAAATGCGCTGCTAAAAAGTGAAGCAGAGCTCAGCAGGCATTGTTCAGTAGTTGGTCATTGACCTATGAGCCAGGAAGTTGCTGTTGGATTCCTACTAGGGCACATGACCTGGTTACAGGCCCCAGATCCTGAGTGTGTGGGCATGCAGGAGGCAGCTTATTAATAATTCTCTCTCAACATTGATGTTTCTGTCTCTTCCTTCCTCTCTGAAGTCAATGAAAAAATATATTTTTTTAAAGTGGAGCAGAACTATCAGTGTGACCTTGAGCATTTTGAATTCTCTACAGAGCCACCTCACTTGTAAGAAGAGAGGAGGTTGAATTAGATTTCCAAAGATCCTTTTACATTTCAATTCTATGATTTCTCAAGTTCTTCTCGATAGGGATATTTTTTATTGATTTCAGACAGGAAGGGAAAGGGAGAAAGAGACAGAAACATCAATGATGGGAGAGAATCATTGATTGGCTGCCTCCTGCATGGCCCTCACTGGTGATGGAGCTGGCAACCTGAGCCTGTTCCCTGACCAGAAATCGAACTGTGACCTCCTGGTTCATAGGTTGATGCTAAACCACTGAGCCATGCTGGCAGAGCAAGGGATATACATATATTCCAGTGAACATCACACCTTTATTCATCAGGCATTATAGATGATAATGGTGCCAATGTACCCAGACATAATATAGTGGATCTAGTAATTTGTTTTCTTTTGCATTAAAGAGAATATAAATTGACATCATAGTATAAAGTGAGATGCTTCTGCATCCTTCCAAATAATCTAGTTAACTCCTCTAAGATGCACTCAAAGCATTAGTAGAAACCATACTTTTTCTTACGTGAACTTTTAGCTCCACTTTTAAGGAACTTAAGAAAGTTTCCCTTTTGTGGTGGAAAATGACAAACTAAAAAGGGTGATAAGAAGTGAAAACAAAAATAACTGAGGTGTGAAAGACTGAAAATAATTGTTTTATGACATTATTGTCTTTGTTACTCATAATGTTCTAACCGTACGGCTACTATAGTATTGGTTTAGTCTAACTATCCAGCTGCACCCAGGAAATACTCGTGTTTGAGACAAAGTCTATATGTTTTACATAGTCCCTCTTTCTTATATTACTCTATGTATTACCTTAAATTGCTAATGATTTCCATTTTAAAATTTGGGAAACTTGACTTTTTAACATTTCGGAGCAGATGTAATTGTTATTTTTAAGCAACATGAAGACATTGTTAACTAGAATACTAGTATTTTAATAAAAATAAAATTACTCAAGTGATCTGAAAAAACAACATAAGAAACACATAATCAAACCTTCAAACAAATCACAGATTGGAAGGACTGAGCCTACTATTAATATTTTTAGTAAATTTTAAAAATCATAACTTCAATAACAATTAAAAGGAAATTTTATTCATGTGATTACCCCCTAAGCAAATAAATCCTCACTTCTGTAATTACTTTTCAAATGTTTCCAATAATACTTACCTATATAAAATAATTGGCTGCAAAACATCAATTTTCTTACAAAGGATTCATGCAGTCAAAACTAATGACCCTAAAATAATTTTCCAAATTTAGAACACTCAATTGCCTAGTCATTTCTTATACTAATGCACATCTACAACATATCACCTTTTGCATGTTCTATTGTTTTCTATACAATTATTCCTGGTATGAAAAAGATGGGAATGACTTTGGTTTCAAATCATATGTGTTTAAAATTGAATCCTACCTCCATATATTATCAGTTGAAATAGTATTATAAGAAAAAAAAGTAATGGAAATACCAATCGATTTAAATGTTTACTTCCCCAAATCCTGTTTGTCTGAGAACAATATTTCATCCATATGCATGCAGGAGGAGAGAAACCATATTTGTACAAAATGATACCATTGTACCTTGGGGCCACATTTCATTGGTGCAGGAAAAGAGTTGTAAGGCAAGCAGAACCAATCAGAGTCCTTTCCTGGAAACTGGAATTAGAACTGTAACATCAGCTATCTCCCATAAATCTTCTATTTTTATAAGCAACCACTTTTTGCTTATCAACCCAGACATATAACTCTTTCCTGAGTGTCCTCTAAAATATTCTAATCACAAAATGCATTAAAGAGAAGTGTGCATTTTGCTGAAGACTTGTTATAAGGAAGATGGCAAATAACATTTATTTCACATTACATACAGCAAACAAATTAAAAACTATTCAAGAAGTAATTTCTGATCTCCAAAGCCCTTTCTTTCATTACCAAGTTTTGCTATCCTCTAGTCCTCCTTTTCTCTGGGCTCCATCTTCTGACTCTTATAAATATAAAAAACAAGCCTTAGCTGGTTTGGCTCGGTGGATAGAGTATCGGTCTATGGACTGAAGGGTTCCAGGTTCAATTCTGGTCAAGGGCACATGCCTGAGTTGTGGGGTCCATTCCCAGTAGGAGGCGTGCAGGAGGCAGCCAATCAATGATTCCATATCATCATTGATGTTTCTATCTCTCCCCCTCTCCCTTCTCTGAAATCAATAAAAACAAAACTATATATATATATATATATATATAATATACACACACATATATATTTTAAATCAAAACAAAATAATACACACACACACACACACACACACACACACACACACACACTAGTGGCCTAGTGCACAAAATGTGTGCCCCAGGGGGGCGTTTCCCTCAGCCCAGTCTGAACCCTCTCCAATCAATCTGGGACCCCTCGGGGGATGTCCCACTGCTGGTTTAGGGATAGGGCCTAAACCAGCAGTTAGACATCTCTCTCACAATCCAGGACCACCAGCTCCTAACCACTCACATGCCTACCTGCCTGATTCCTCCTAATCACTCTGGCTGCCAGCCTGATTGCCCCCAACTGCACCCCCTTCCGCTAGCCTGCTTTCCCCTAACTGCTCCCCCCCCAGGCTCCTGATCACCCTTAACTTCCTCTGCCCCACCACCATGGCTTTGTCCTGAAGAGGTTTCCCAGTCTGATTAGCATATTATCTTTTATTAGTGTGTTTGTGTGTGTGTGTATACACAATATATATATATATATATATATATATATATATATATATATATAACACAATATATATGTGTATTATATATATACACACAATATATGTATTACACTATATATGTGTAATTATATATATAATACACATATATATTGTGTAATATATTGTGTGTGTGTACACACACACACACACATAAAACAACAATTCAGTTTTGCTCTAGCTCCTACTCCCAAATGACAAATCCAAATTCGAGTCCAGGTATAGAAAAACAAAAGCACAAACATTGTATGTTCATACTCTCCTAAGAAAATAATAGTTCCACTGTTTTGTATAGCCTCTAAGTCCTCCTTTCCCTCTTCTATAGATATGTGCAGTGCAATTCCCAAGAGAAATCTTAGAGGCTAACATATTCCTGTATATAGCATGTAGTATATACGGAAGGTTTTGAAGCTAAAAGGCTTGCCTGAATGGCACCAAGTGGAGGGCTGGGGCTTTTCTTGTGATTATCCACAGGACTCAGTGAGGGGCAGGGAGAGGGAAAGAGTAATTGGGGCAAAGACAGGAAAAGGAGCCGAAGCGCTGGCAACCTTCCCCTTCTGTCATGGCTCAGGCTGCTTTAACTCAGAGCTTTTGGCAAAGGAAACCCACATGGTAGCTGCTATATAAAGCTGAGTCTCAGGCTGATCTTGGGACTTTATTTCCTTCCGTAGACATATGTAACTTCTCTATAAATCTTCTTCCAACCATATTCCCCAATTAATGTTCTCTTTTCTTTTTTCTCATGACTCTCTCTTCGCTGCTTTTAAAGTAAACATTCAGTTTCTTCCAATGCTTTTATAATAATTGGAAAATTTTAAAAAGAGAGAGCTATACCAACAGCAAATAGGAATAAGCATACACTTACAAAACTATTACCAAAATGGAACAGCGGGTATTCTACCCTTTCTTCACGTTACTGAGCTCCTTTCTTGGGGCGTGGTGCCACTGCCTTGATTTTTGCTACAGATTGACAGCGGCTTACTCCCCGTTGTTTGTGCATTTTAATTGGAAATTTCAACAGAGTGGACATTTATTTTGTATGATTTTTTTACTACTATGAAATGCAGTTTGACAATGCAGACCCCATAAAAGGGAATCAGAACCTCCCTAAGGCCCATGGACCATTTGATAATGACAATCTAGAGGTTTCCTAACTCCCTTACTTTAAATAACTGTGTGGAACCTTTGCTGACAGTTTTTGCAGAGAATAATCCCTGACACACACAGTCAAGATTACGTAAAACCTGATTTTCTTATAAGAAAGTTACTGAAAGTTACTGAAGTTACTGAAATTTGCCTGTTATAAAAAATGTATTTTGTTTTAAACTGTTATGGTTACTAATGAAAATATCAGTTATCATATTCAGGAATCTTAGGTAACTAAAAAGTATTTATAATAAGTTCAAATGACATCCCAAGTAATTTATTACATTTAAAATAAAACAGAGAATTTTGACCCATTTCGTACAACAAAAGCCTGGATGGTAAACAGCTATTGGGGAAGCACTATTTATTCTAGGAATTTAAAAATATATATATTTTAATGATACAACACTGTGTATACATAGTATGTGGCTTTTACTTTAACTATGTGCATTATAATTTATTTATATCAGTTTATATATTTCTTTGAGATAACAGCATAGAAATAAAATTGAGTTATTCAAGATCATTTTCAGCACCCATTTAAACATTTTTAGATTTGCTGCTGAACATTTATGTGAAGTACTTTCAAAAGGCCCACAATTATTCATAAGCCACTACTACTTTCCCAATAGTGAAATTTTTCCTTGAGAATGCACAAAGACAGATTTTTTTTACTTCTTGATTCTATCTGTTTCAATGAATAAATGTATATTTCATGCACCAGATACAATAAAAGAAATAAAGTAGTCTTCCATCTAAAATTGTAAATTTTGGTATGAAATGTTTACCTGACTCAAACATTCAATTTCCATGAAATGCAAAACTAAAAATATTATACTTATTTGTTAAGACAATATGAGTTAATGAGGTTTCTAGTAGTTCATGGTGTTAATATGGCTAGTCTATCTCACAATGTTTATTTATTTCTGTGGTCACCTCAATAAAGTTTAATACTTAGGAATGCCAAATTTAGAACCAAACATTTTCTCAGGAACTGGTTCATATACTTTTTAAAGAGGTGATATTGAAAAGTCACTTAACCTCTCTGAGTCTTAATTTTCTCATTAATAAAATTTGGTAATCTCATAAAGTTGAGGTTAATTTTATATGAAATCCTATATATTAAAAACACACAACTAAAGCAAATTGTAAACCTGTGACTAGTATTACCACAGTTTCAGTCGTAATTCTCTTAATTACAGCATAGTATTGAGCAATAAATTAGGTTCTTTTCATTGATTTTTTTAGAGAGAAAGGAAGGAGGGAGACAGAGAGATGATAGAAATACTAGAAGAGATAGAAATAGAGAGATAGATATAGAGATAGAGAGCGATAGAGAAAAAACATCGATGTGCTTGAGGGTCAAACCCACAACCTAGGTATGTGCCCTGACTGTGAATCAAGCCTGCCACCTGTTTGTGTATGGGACACACTTCAACCAACTGAGACACACCAACAAGGGTGGAACATCTCTCTTCTTATTATCCAGTGAATGGCCTTCATCTCTTAAAAGTTCCAAAGCACTATACCTTATCCTTAGCTCAGAATGTCATATATGCCTCTTTTTATCGTTCTGTCTCTGAACTATGTATGTGGGTTCCCCTATGTATGTGGGTTCCCCTACATATGTATGTAATTAAATTTGATTATGTTATTATCAATCTGCTGTATGTGGATTGAATTATTAGACAAGCTGAAAGCATCTTAAATTGAAGAAGAAAGTTCATTCCTTCCCCCACAGATTCATGAGAAGAGAATTCACAAGAAGCTTGTATTTGGGCAAGTCCCATGCAAAGAAGAGCTGTCATTATATACACACACAAATGATTAAGATTGCTAATGTATAAAATGGCTGTTAAATGAATAGATTTCAACCCCAAATAAAGGAAATTACTCACCTCATTTATTAGCCCAACCTGATAAATACTAATCTTTGCAATTGCATTTAGACTCATATTTCTAAGGAAGTTTTACTCTTTAAACACTTCATCGCTAAAGGAATTCTGAAACTGTCTACTCTCTACTTCCAACATATTTTAGAGAATGCTATCATTGATTAGTTCAATATATTTAATTTTAGTTATAAATATATTGACATTCAGTAGTATAATTTTTGTGATGTTTTATTTAAAAACCCTATCCTGATCCAGGAATACCCAGACATTTTCAATCCTTACTTCAGAATTATGTGTTTATCTTGACATTCACATCTGTATTAACTTCTTTTAATTCAAAAATTAAGTAGTTAACATTTCATAGTTATATATATTCACACAACTAAAATAATGATAGTATATCTATTATTGACTGTGTAAATTTTATTTAGAATAAAAATAAAATCAGGTAGCCTAAATGAATACAATTAGTTTAGTAAATTAACAATACAAAAAGTTAGAGGCTAAAATCAGTTTTGTTCCTAAATTAACAAGTTTTCTGATTATGTTAGCTATTGATTTTCAATTTAATTATAGTTAAACTAGATCTCTAGTAAATTAAAGCCAGGATCAATTAGTACTTTAAATTCTATCATTTTAGATAAATACTACTTTTTCTGCCAAAAGCACTAAAAAAGAGAAATGATTTAAAATCATATGTTTTTAAGATTGCTTTTGTTTCTAATTAAAGTAATCTAATAATTATAATTAAAGCCATTTATTAATATAATAGAGTTTACTGTTTGTTTTCCCCCTATAAACTCTATTTAAATCTTGAAACTTAGATTTAACTCAAGTAAACTATGTTGTAACATTGACCAGAAAAAAGTTCTCTTTTTTCAATGTTAAACTACTATAGTTGTCTAAATTTTAAATATGGTACAGAGAAAATATACCAGTTAAAAATTTCATGCAGTGCCGAAACTGGTTTGGCTCAGTGGATAGAGCGTCGGCATGTGGAGTGAAAGGTCCCAGGTTCAATTCCGGTCAAGAGCATGTACCTGGGTTGCGGGCACATCCCCAGTGGGGGGTGTGCAGGAAGCAGCTGATCGGTGATTCTCTCTCATCGATGTTTCTGACTCTCTGTCCCTCTCTCTTCCTCTCTGTAAAAAATCAATAAAGTATATATTTTTTAAAAATTTCATGCAGAATCCCCATAAAAAAGATCTGAATAAAACAGTGTGCCCCTTTTCATATGTGTATGGCAGTGGAAGTGGGGGCATCCTATCTAATAAAGAGGTAATATGCAAATTGACCTTTTCTCCAACACAAAAGATGGCCACCCCATGTGGTCAAAGATCGCTGCCCCCATGTGGAGACAAGATGGCTGTCACAAGATGGCCAGCAGGGGAGGGCAGTTGTGGGTGATCAGGCCTGGAGGGGAGGGCAATTAGGGGTGACTGAGCCAGCAGAAGAGGGCAGCTGGAGGGGAACTAGGCCGGAAGAGGAAGGCAGTTGGGGGCAACCAGGCCAGCAGGAGAGAGCAGTTAGGGGTGACCAAGTCAGCAGGTGAGGGCAGTTAGGGGTGACTGGCCCAGCAGGGGAGTGCAGTTGAGAGGGACAAGCCCTGCAGGAGACCAGGCCAGCAGGGGAGGACAGTTAGGGCAACCATGATGGCAGGGGATGGCAGTTAGGTGTGACCACAATGGCAGGGGAGGACAGGGGCATTGAGCCAGCAAGGAGGGGCAGTTAGGGGTGATCAGGCTGGCAAGGGAGAGAAGTTAGTGGTGACCAGGCCAGCAAGGGTGACCAGGCTGGAAAGGAGGGTAGTTAGGGATAACCAAGACAGCAGGAGAAGGCAGTTAGGGGCAATCAGGCTGGCAGGGGAGCAGTTAGGCATTGATCAGGCTGGCAGGGGAGTAGTTAGGTGCTGATCAGACTGGAAGGCAGAAGCAGTTAGGGGCAATCAGACAGGCAGAAAGACAAGCAGTTGGGAGCCAGCAGTCCTGGGTTGTGAGAGGGATGTCCCATTGCCCAGAGAGATGTCCCACTGGGATCTGGCCTAAATGGGCAGTTGGGCATCCCTTGAGAGGTCCCAGATTGGAGGGGGTGCAGACTGGGCTGAGGGACACACACACACACACACACACACACTCTGCATGAATTTTTGTGCACTGAGCCTCTAATTTCACTATAAAACACTGTAATGTCCTCCCAGTGTCCATGGCTGCTCTTAACCTCCAATAATAAAGTGAATAAACTGGAGCCAATGGTCACTAGGATATCATCTCTTGGGTTCTCTGCATCTCCTTATTCCAAGCAGCTTGAGGTTTCTTTGTTGCAGAAAAGCAAAAATAAATGTTCCCCGTGGAATGGACAGCATGTACCTATTTAGATTTCCTTGAACTAAAAAGGAATAACATACATTTCATAAATCATAAAATAACATAAATTTCAACTTCTCATTTATGGAATAGATATGACTTGAGTACATGTAAATTTAACCTAATTCCTTGTTGACAGAGAATAACTATAAAGAGTGGGAGGAAAGAATTATAGCTATAAACAAGACAAAAATAAAACCTGCCCTAGTTATGTATGACAGGTGTCCTGGTTGGATTCTGTGTCGATAGAGGACTATCTCTACTCATCTGACTGTCCTGAGCAAGGATGAAAACAGATCTGGAATTTTGGACAAGGACCTTTTAGGATGAATTAGGATGAATTGATGAATTGATCAAAATAGGAAATATATGTGGTGGACTGGATTATGAAATTGCAATATAGTTTTCTGAACTTGTGAATTCTTAGTATAATTGGCAAGAGCCGGGTCCTGACATAAAGAGTAGAATGGAAAATAATAATTTGTAAACCAGATTTTCCCACCATAAAATAAAGCAATGGAAGTATTTCCTTTGGAGCAAGTTGAAATAATATGTAAGTATAGTAACAGTTACATGTGATTAAGGAATAGTTTTGGGTACATCCAGAACACAGGGAATACGTACCTTTATTCTTTGGGTATGTGCATTTGGGGGAGGGGCAGCCAGATGAAGTGTTGAGGTGATGATCTCATAGATCTGGAGAATCTTGGTGAGAAAGGAGAATAACAGACAATCTTCTTCTGAGCTAATCAACCAAATGAGCCAAAAAAGAAAAGCCATTGTCACAGCTTCACCAAGAGGGTTCTGCAGCCAACCAAGGATGCTGCTTAGATGCCTCAGTAAGCCTGTGACTGGGTTGACAGGGACTATTTCAGTCAATGTTAGTGCAGAGATGTGAACAGCTTAGGACAAACCAGACAGGAGAAGTTACAGCACAGGAGGAAACAATAAGCACAGATAATGATAGAGGACCAGATAGTGTCCTCTCAATGCTGGGACATCAGGGGTGACGCTATTGAACCCAGATGCCACTGCAGCAAAGTAGGGAAGAAGGACTCCTCAAATAATCTTAAATCAAAGAGAATACCTCTAAGGAAAATACTGAAAAGATTGTTAAAAGATCAAGTTCTCTACATAATAATAGTGTGACCAACCTGTCCCAGTTTGTGAGAGAATTTCCCTCACAAAGTAATAAATCTATCCTGGGAAAGTCACCCATTCTGGGGACCTCTCTCAGGCCCAGGCAAAATGGGGCACTTGGATATCCTATTAATATTAATAATGATTTCTTAAAAAGTAATATATACTACTAGACACTATCCATGGCTCAGTCTGTCCTATATATTTCATAGCTCTTTAGTTTTTATTTTAAATGTATCTCAGAATGCTTAGAGTCTAACAATTCTTTCAACTGAGAAATAAAAGTTGCCGATACAATTTATTGAAAGATTGAAAGGAAGCAAGGAACACTCAGAAAAGTCTCCAAGAGGATATTAAACAGACTTCATGGAGCATTACTACGAAATTCATTAAACTTAGATGTTCCCTAAGCAAATTTGTGTGTGCTTATCAGGTATTTATCCCAGATGAAATCATAGAAGGTAATACTGATAGAGGTGAAGATGCTCCTGTCACCACTCAGTCAGAACCTTGGAAACCCACATCGACATGGGTGACTAGCACCATAGTGTTGAGTCATTTACTATGCAATTATCTCTTGTGAAAAATTCAGTTGAAATGACTAGCATGGGAGAAGCCACAGGAAATATTGTTTACATATCCGGAAGTCAGGTCTGCAGAAAACCATGTAGCTGAGAACTATTACTTGAGTTACCTCAATAAATGCCGTCACAGACTCGTAATTTCACTTCATACTTCTGGATTTATATATTTTTTAAAATCCATAAAATAAGTGCTCACAAAAGAGAGTGGGCCTTCTCCATTGAGCTCTGGCTTACCAAATGGTTCAACTGGATTCCCTCACCCTCCTCCACCCTTTCTCACTCTGTATTATCTCCATGCTTTTCTCATTTACTGTTGGCTTTCAACCTACCCCTCCTCGATACATATTGCTGACTCCAAATCATTATTTCACATCCAGACTTGTCCAATGATTTATGTACATATATCCACTTGTCCAACCACATGATGAAAATTTATTCTTGAAGACTCTACACAAAACTCAATGTGTTCATACCGCTCCTTTTTTTTCTAATTCTCACTGAGGATATTTTTTCCACTGATTTTTAGAGAGTGGTAGGAGTGGAGGGGGGAGAGAAAGAGAAACATGAGACAGAGAGAGAGAGAAAGAGAGAGAGAGAGAGAGAGAGAGAGAGAGAGAGAGAGAGATTGATTTTGATTGGTTGCCTCCTACACACATCCTGATTGGAGCCAGTGATCAAAACTGCAACCCTGGTACATACCCTTGACAGGGAATAGAACCCATGATCCTTCAGTGTGTGGACAGATGCCCTAACCACAGCCAAGGAATGGCTCCTTTTCTTATCTTTGGTTGATATAAGTTATTTTTAATACATTTTTATTGATTTCAGAGAGGAAGGGAGAGAGAGAGATAGAAACATAAATGAGAAAGAATCAGTGCTTGGCTGCCTCCTGCAAAACCCACACTGGGGATCAAGCCCATATTCCGGGCATGTGCCCTGACCAGGAATCAAACTGTGACCTTCTGGCTCATAGGCCAATGTTCAACCACTGAGCAACACCAGCTATGCCAGGCATCTTGTTTAAATGTGGTTCTGATTCAATGGGTCTGAGGCCTGAAGTCCTGCATTTCTAATGAGCATCCAGGTGACACTGAGGATGCTGGTCTGAGCAGCCCCCACTCACAGTTGCCAGATGCAGGCGGGATGTGGTCAGGTGAAGGGGCGGCACCAGGCCAAGGAGGTGCCAGGTGGGGCTGCAGGGCTGTAAGGCTGCAGGTGAGAGTTGGGGCCTGACCTCTCCAGGCCACCCCAAGGGACCACACCTGCACAAATTCTTGTACTGGGTCTCTAGTCTATATATATAAAAGCCTAAGTGAGCAGCCAACTAGCTGACCATTTAACCACCCAACTAGTAGTTATGACCACACTGACCACCAGAGGGCAGATGCTTAACACAGGAGCTGTCTAGCTGTGGTGACTTGGCAGCTGCGGTTCTCCAGTGACACACCCAGAACCAGAGAGAAAAGGGCCTGATTCCAGAGTGCATCACCCAAGAACCTAACTCTCACAATCCAGGACCCTAAGACCCCTCAGGGGGTGTCAAAGAGCCAGTTTCAGCTCAATCCCCACAGGCCAGGCTGAGGGACCCCACTGTTGCAAGAATTTGTGCATTGGGCCTCTAGCCCATTGGTTCCCCCACTTCAATTCTGGCTCTCCAATGGGCCTCTAGCCCTCTGCAAAAGTTACGGGTCTAGCATTTGCCAAAACTTTTCAACTAGATGAGGTAAATGATGAAATGTGCAGGACCTACTGGTTGCGATTGGACATCTGGCAGCTGCACCAGCCCATCTGCTTAATATCGATTTCTAGTGGAGGCAGAAAACCAGCTGCAGCTTCCCTCCTTCCCTAAGGAGAGTAGTGCCAGCTGGCAACCTCTGGGGAGGGAAAGAGGTAAAGGAGCAGCTCAAGTGGGAAGAAAGAGGTTCCCTCCACCACAGCGAGCAGTCCTCCACAACACCAGCTGGGTGGCTTTCAAATTAACTTTTAATCCCTACAGGTCAAAAGTTACACCTCACAAGGCTCCTCCCCCCACTTCAGATGCACGAGTAGTAGGCACCCACATATTCTACCATTTCTTTCCACCTGGCTGCAAATTGGAGCTTTCCATGACCTTCTCCACCTTCAATTCAATTATCTGTTAAAGCAGTACACAGAGCTCAGGAAAGTACTGTATTTATCAGTTTATTAAAGGATAGGATAAGGCTACGGATGAAGAGCCAGTTAACGCAGTACCTATAACAAGATCTGAGAGAATCCTAGACACAGGAGCTTCTGTCCCTCATGGATTTGGGTGCATCCTCCTCCTAGTAATTCCAAGCTTCTCATCATATCTTGGTCTTTTGGGTGACTAGCTCCCATTCAGGAGCCACCCAGAGTCACCTCACTACAAATTACAAGGATTTCAGGAGTCCTGTGTCAGAAACTGGGATCAAAGACCAAATACTAGAACAAATAAGTGTTCCTAGTGCTCTTATCACTTAGGAAACTACACGAGTTTCTGGAATCTGAAGCAGAGATCAATATTTTTTCTATTATTTTACAATTTCCAACAAACCAGACAATTTCAAGCCATTTTTCCAAAAGAATGCTTTCATTGTCATTGAATAATAGTTCGTATTTTCACACAAAGGTAATGAGTAATAATGTAATTCATAGTAAAAATATAATTAAGCCATAAGACTAAAGAAGCTCAAATAAAACATAATCATTACCCAAAAACACAATGCACATATAACTCATATAACTGTTTTTTTTTCTTACAAATTGTAGCATCATTATGAAGGCTGCATTTTGTAATTGATAGTTAATATGAGCATCAATTAATAATAATGAGACCTCTGATCGACTTTTTCTCTTTACAAAAAAAAATTAAATCTAAAATAGATTTTTAAATGTGTCTAGAATTAGATTTTTAAGAACTTAAAAGTACATAAGTTGATGCATTTGTTCATATAAATTCCACTTTTTAAGACAAGTCAACAACAACAAAAATATTCAACTCAGATTAGGAGACAGAAATTTTTCCTATAGCAAACATAAAACAGTGATTTTCCAATAGGATACTATTATGTGGCTCTGTGTAGTCACAAGAGAAAAATGAGCCTGGCCGTCAATGCTCAGGGGTTGAGCATTGACCTATGAACCAGGAGGTGATGGTCAAATCCCAGGCAGAGCACATGCTCAGACTGTGGACTCGATCCCATGTGGAGCATGCAGGAGGCAGCTGATCAATGATTCTCTCTCATCACTGATATTTCTAACTATTTTTCATTTTCCCTTCCTCTCAGAAATCAATAAAAATATTTTTAAGAGAAGAAAACTAGTTTCTTTTTTATTTTTATTTTTAATCTTTATTGTTGAGATTATTACAGATGTCCCTTTTTTCCCCATTGCCCCCCTCCACCCAGTTCCCATCCCACCCAAGGCCTTTAACATCATATTTTCTATGTTCATAGGCAATGCATATATGTATATAAGATCTCTGTTTTTCCCCACGCCCACACCCACACCACACTTCCCTCTGAAAATTGTCACTTTGTTTCATTTTCATGCCTCTGATTCTATTTTATTTACCAGTTTATTGTATTCATTAGATTTATTTGTTTGTTTTGATTTTTAGATTCAATTGTTGATAGATATGTATTTCTTGCCATTTTGTTGTTCATATCTGATATCTTTTTCTTTTTCTTCTTCTTCCTCTTCTTAAAGAATACCCTTCAATATTTCACATAATACTGGTTTGGTGATGGTGGTGAACTCCTTTAGCTTTTTCTTGTCTATGAAGCTCTTTATTAGACCTTCAATTCTAAATGATAGCTTTGTTGGGTATAGTAATTTTAGTTGTGGGTTCTTGCTATTCATCACTTTGAATATTTCTTGCGAGTCTCTTCTGGCCTGCATAGTTTCTATTGAGAAACTAGAGGCCCAATGCATAAAATTCACACACTCCAGGTGGGGTGGGTCCCTCAGTCCACTGTGTGCCCTCTCACAATCTGGGAGTTCCACAATTGATCACCCTTCAGAGGGAGGCCCTGCCCACCCACCACAGCCCACTGGTTGCTGGTTGGTGGCCTGGACCTCCATCTTTGGGGTGATCACAGAGCTGCCCCCTTCTCCCCACTCCCCATCATCGATCACCCTGCTGGCCAGTGTCCTGGGCCTTCCTCTGTGGGATGATCCAGGGGCAATGGGAGGGCCTCCTGAATTATTGCATCACACCCACCTTGGCTGGCCTGGCACCAGTGCGTGTCATAGTGTGGTCATCCAGACCATCATTATGCTGTTGAGTTGTTCAGTCAATTTGCATATTATGCTTTTATTATTATAGATAAGCTGATATTCATATAGGCATTTTCTTATAGGTAACTGTTTTTCTCTTGCTGCTTTTAATATTCTTTGTCTTTAGCACTTGGCATTTTAATTATAATGTGTTTTGGTGTGGTCCTCTTTGGGTTCCTCTTGTTTGGGACTCTGTGCTTCCTGAACTTGTAAGTCTATTTTTTTCACCATATAGAGGAAGTTTTCTGTCATTATTTCTTCAAATAGGTTTTAAATATCTTGCTCTCTCTTCTTCTGGCACCCCCATATTGCAAATATTGGTATGCTTGAAGTTGTCCCAAAGGCTTCTTACACTATCTTCAAATTTTTTTAAATTATTTTTCTTTTTGTTCTTCTAGTTGGGTGTTTTTTGCTTCCTCATATTTCAGATCATTGATTTGGTTATCAGAATTATCCACGCTACCTTTGAATTCTGTATATTACTCTTTATTGATTAAAGAATTACATGTCTCCTTTTTCCCCCACTGACCTCCTCCCAGCCACTCCCAACCCCAACACATGCCCTCACCCCACTAGTGTCAGCGTCTATTGTTTATGCTTATATGCATGCATACAAGTCCTTTGGTTGATCTCTTACCCCTTCTCATCCTCTCCTGCCTTTCCTCTGATTATCTGTTAAATGCTTGTCTGTCTCTGAATCTGTTTTTGTTCATTAATTTATGTTGTTCATTATATTCCTGTATATTATACTTTATTTCAGTCAGTGTATGCTAAATCTCCAACTGGTCCTTCTCCATTTTTTGGAGGTTTTAGCAGATTCTTGAGTAACCTTATAACAGTGATTTTGAACTCTATATCAAGTAGTTTGCTTTCTTCCATTCCTTTCATTTGTGACATGTTTCTTTGTCTCCATATTTTGGCTGCTTTCCTATGTGTGTTTGTCTATGCATTTGGTAGAACTGCTATGTCTCCTTGAGTTGGTAGAACGGCCTTGTGTAGTAGGTGTTCTATAAGGACCAGTGGCTCAGTCTCCCCAGTCACCTGAGCTGGGAGCTCTAGGTGCACCCCTTTGTGTTTGGATTCCTGATGAAACAATGGGTATTTTCCTAAGGATATAAGTATTAATGAATATCCATTAAGGAAATTTTAGATTGCTTAAGGACTTTAGAACATAAAACCACGGGCCACAGATCATCTTATCTAATAAAGAGGGAATATGCTAATTGACTGTCACACCTTCAAAGATGGCAGCGACCACAGTCATAAGATGGTGGTGCCCAGCCACCCAGGACTGCCCAAGGCTCAGGTAACCAAGGCCAGCCGAAGCTTGTACTGCCGGCAGTGGCAGCAGCAGAGGTATAATGGGGGTGCCACCTTCCCCTGATTGCCAGGTTGCCTCCTGCCCCTGAGGGCTCCCATACTGTGAGAGGGGGTAGGCCAGGCTGAGGAATCCCCCTCCATTGCATGAATTTTCATGCACCAGGCCTCTAGTTTTCCCATAATACCCTGGAAGGGTTTCAGAATAATCTTCCACAAAATGTGCTACTTTGGCATGTGAACAATTTTGAACTAAAGGTAATCAAGACCTACCAAATTCAAGAATAACTTAATCTCTGTCTTAAGGAACTAAAAGAATTTAGATAGGAGGCCTGGTCCAGAAAGAGAGCTATTAACTGTCTGAAATAAATTTTATCTGAATGACGTATGTGGATGGCAAGACACACATTTGCTCTTCTTATCGGCCTGTGAATTATCATCCTCCCTCTGAATCCCTAGGCCTCTGTCCCATTTCTTGTGATTGCATATAAACATCAACTGTCCAACTTGTCTTTGGGTCTCATATTCTTATAGCCCCCCCCCATATGCACATAATTAAATTAGGTTATCTCCAGTTAATCTGTCTTATGTTAATTTGAATATTATACCAGCCAAAGAACCTAGAAGGAAAAATTTTCCCTCCCAACACCCCATGTTACTAAAATGTAAAACATTCAGTTCATTCATTATAGTAACACTAGAGTCCAAAATTATGCATGGAGGGGCATGTCCCTCAGCCTGGCCTGCTCCCTTTCCAAAGTGGGATCCCTTGAAGGACATCCCTTTCACAATCCAGCATTGCTGGTTCCCAACCATGCACCTGCCTGCCTGCCTGCCTGCCTGATTTCCCTTAACTTCTTCTGCCTGCAAGCTTGATCATCTCCTAACCACTCCCCTGCCAGCTGGATTGATGCCTAACTTCCCTCCCCTGCCATCCTGTTTATCCCTAACTGTCTTCCCCTGCCAGCCCAATTTCCCCTAACTGCTCTCCCCTGCAGGCCTGCTCACCCCCAACTGACCTCCCCTGCAGGCCTGGTTGCTTCCAACTGCACTCCCCTGCTGGCCCAGTCACCCCTAACTTCCCTTCCTTGCCAGCCTGGTAAGCCCTAACTGCCCTCCCTTGCCTGTTTGGTCACTCCTAACTGTCCTCTCCTGCAGGTCTGGTTGCACCCAACTGCCCACTTCTGCTAGTCCAGTCCCTCTCAACTGCCCTCCCCTGCTGGCTTGATTGCTCACAACTGCACTCCCCTGCCAGCCATCTTGTGGTGACCATCTAGTGTTCACATGGGGGCAGCCATCTTGTGTGTTGGAGTGATGATCCACTGCATATTACCTCTTTATTATATGGGATATATTATGCCTACATTGAGCCACATTCTGTATTATTTCAAGAGGATGAAAATAGAAGGGGATGGTGAACAGACAAATACCTTACATTCAAAAATCATACAGCCTATTAAGGAAGACATGAGACTAAACAATATTACTGTTATAATAACAAAAATAAAATATAAAATAAAATGACCACCTGGAGGAACAGTTTGTACAGAAAACTATGGAAAGAGAGATGTAAGATCAGCTTCAGACTACCTGTAATATGACTTTCCTGAAAAGGTCAGGGGTGACTTTACAGAAAACATGGTATTTAGATTGAGTCTTGAAGTCCAGGCAAGTGACAAAGGAGTATTATGAGGAGGAAAAACCACAAGTTACAAAAATGGCAAATATTTCCAGTGATTCCTCAGGAGTTCATAACTTGCTGCCTAAGGTAAATGACATAGTGAAATATTAAGGGGTGGGCAGGGACCATTAAGGTCACTGGGGGGCCTAGGTGGAAAGGTTGCCATGTACATCTTAGCTAATGGCATGTCTTTAAAGGATTTAAATTGCTGAGTGAGACTTTCTTTATAGAAAAACCATCCTGGCAGAGGTATGTAAAATAGCACTGGGGTGAGGGGCAGAGTTTTTAAAGAGAGAGAGTGGATGAACAGTGGTGACAGCAGTCGTTAATTGGTAATGATCTGTACCAGCCTGGGAAATGCATATGCACCACAGAAGAATCAGCAGGACTTGGTGAGGACGAACAAAATTAAGTAACTTACTCAAGGCCATGTGCTCAATTAGTAGCAGAGATGTATCTAGAATTAAGTGTTTTGACTCCTAGCCCATTCCTTTGTATATACCCTAGATCATTTCTTATGGTTTGGTCCAAATAGAGATTTAAAATTAGGGATTTAAAACTGCCTATTACTGTTGATGACTTCCCCTCAAAACCTTCCATTTTTGCTTTTGAATAAACATATTTGAGCTAATAAACACATTGTTATGGGTTTCCTTTTAACAAAAGTTTTATTGTAATTAAAGTCAATGATTATTTTTCTCCATACAGATAAATGCAGTTTGCTAATATCAATAGTAAAATGTGCCTCCAGTCACCAGCTGAGCTTGTTTTGTTGCATGGCAGACATACGAGAGAGAGAGAGAGAGAGAGAGAGAGAGAGAGAGAGAGAGAGAGAGAGAATTTTGCCAATTAATTTATATTAAGAGATAAATTTCCCTGTGAATATAACCTTCTCAGTCTTTTTTTTTTCTTAATCCTCACCATAAGCTATTTTTCCATTGATATTTAGAGAGTGGAAAGAAGGAAAAGGAGAGGGGGGGGGAAGCATCCATGTGAGAGAGATACATCCATAGACTGATTGCCTCCCCCACTTATCCCAACCAAGGCCAGGGATCAGCCTGCAACTGAGGTACCTACATGCCCTTGACTAGAAACAAACCTAGGATCCTTCTGTGAGCTGAAGCTATATTCACTGAGCCAAACTGGCTAGGGCTCAGTCTATATTTTGAAAGGCAGGTTATTGCTCCTGTATTTCATCCTAGGCCAAGCAAACTGCTACTGTGTAACTATAGATATCTAGATACATCATTGAGTGCTATTTGCCTGTGATATGTCTTCTTTGCTCTGATACCAAAATAACTTTTGATGAGAAAGGGGCATTTTATTGCTGTAATGTGGAAGCTCAAAAACACCGCAAGAATCTAAAGCCTACTGCTTATTAATTTTTCTGTCTTTCTCTTTGGAAAACAAACTTATATTCTGTTCTATTTACTAAATCAGAAAAATTGTTTTCACTTTACATGATAAATTGGCATGTCCATGTTTGATCAGTGAAAACAAGTGAATGACTAAATGAAATTATTTTATTGAATGAGAGATGGGCAAATTTTTCAGTTTAAGTAGAAACACTATTGGTTCTTAGAAAAAACCAATATAAAACTAGAATACTAAAAAGGAAAGAAAGCTATACTCTTAAGATATTTTATATGATGTATTTTTTTCTTATTTACCAAAATATTTATTATATATTACTTCATTACACAAAAACTTTTCAGCAGCTTCTACTCTGTTCAGAGTTCTGTGCCATACACTGTAAATAAATAATCCACCCAGTGCCAGTCTTCAGATGGCTCATAGTTGAGAAAATATAGCCAAGAACACAGACAAGTTGCAGTAGAGTTTGATAAGTGACATAATAGGGTATTGCGCAAATATTGCTTTACAAAGATTCCAATGATGTTATAGAAATAAAATTGAAAATGACAAGAATGTAGGCAACAATGGTTAATGATTTCTATTCTCTGTTAAAGCCATGAGAAAGATATAATTTTCCTGCCACGTTTTTTAAACTTGGGTCTTTTAAAAATCAGTATTTGACTCTTAGAGATCCCCTCTTCCTTTGTAAAGAGAGTAAGTGAAAACAAGTGAATAACTAAATAAAATTATTTTATTGAATGAGATATGGGCATATTTTTCATATAATAAAGGGTCCTGTGACTAAACTTGTTGAGCTGTGCAGTTTCAGTGGTACTGTGTGAATAATTGTTCCTTGTTGTTATTGAAACGCAGCACTAAGCCTTGCTCATGAAGCTGGCTCGTGCACAGCCTCATTAGCTACCTCAGTAGCCTCAGTTATCTTTCTGATAGTTATAAATTGAGAGTAACTCAATAGGTAGCCTTCTCAAATTACATTTTGTAGAATCATCAAATTACCTGAAATGACAATGGAGACACATTCTTTTCTCAATAAATAGATGTATCTCCAGAAGGCCTTATCCTATCTACTAAAGAGGGAATATGCTACTTCACCCTCACACCATCACAAAGATGGCAGTGCCCACAGTCAATAAGGAGGGAATACGATAATTGACTGCCACACCCTCAAAGATGGCAGTGCTAGCCCACAGCCACAAGACAGTAGCACCCAGTCCGCTCAGCCCCCGCAGCCACCCAGAGCTGGCCTGAGGCACAGGCAAGCCTGATATGGCAGCTGCCCAGCAGCCCAGGGCCGCCCGAGACTCAGGTAACCAGGGCCGGCTGAGGCTTGTGCTGTCGGCAGTGGAAGCAGCAGAGGTGTGATGGGGGCATTGCCTGCCCCTGATCATCAGGTTGCCTCCTGCCCCTGAGGTCTCCTGGGATCTCCCTCCAGTGCATGAATTTTCATGCACCAGGCTTCTAATTAAAATATAAATATAGACATTTTGAGCGATAACTTGTTGTTCTTTCTATACTATTAGCTATTCATCACCTCGAGGAAAAAGGACATGAGGGGAAAGCTGAGTTCAGGGCAATAGGTATTAGATACTACATCTAAGAACACTTGATTGGGTATCAAAGTAAGAACTGTGCCAGGATTCTCTAGAAAAGAAATTATTTGATACTCTTCTGTGTTAGATGAAGCAATGATTATTTTTTAAGGAACCAGATTAGGATTTAGAAATAATTTTAATCTTGTGCTCTGCCATCATCTAGCCAACTAGTCTAGGTTATGTATGTCATTTGCTTGATTGGGTCTCATTTTCTTAATCAGAAAATGAAGAAATATCACCAATGAACTTTTAAGACCCTTACAACTCTGAGTTTTGAATATCATGAACATTATCATTAAGAAACAGGAGAGTAATGAGCTGTTGAAAATGGAGAAATGATCATAAGAATCACGGCAAAGATAAGTTTGGATAATTCAAATTAGGCCTAGGACCAGCCCCTCATTTGAGGTGATTACTTCATCATTTTTAACAATTCTACCAAATTGAGTTTGGTGGGGTTTTTTGTGTGTCTTTATTGTATTTTACAGTGATCCTTTAAAATAGCAGGTTAAAACAAATATTTAATTAAATAAAATAAGCGTAGCCAACTCATTTTTAATTTAATAACAAATTTCTGCTCTTCTGTTTACATTCAATTGGATTTTAGATTCATAACAGTAACTACAGAGTTGTTTAATCTTAAATGTTTCTTAAAGCTAATGCTGTTATATCACTTAAAGCTCAGACTATAGGAGAAAAACTGAATAATGCCTATTTAAAAGAAAAAAAAATGCGAAGCAGAACATTATGGAAGTTTTAAGATTATTACCAACTCTCAGAACTGGTTTGTCTTCATTTTGTAAATCTTCTTTTTACATTCAATTTAATGCATTTAGGAGTAAATTATTCAGGAAGTCGATAAAGATTCATTGCTTAACTACAGGAAAGTCTAAAAGAGCAGTGAGCAGCAGCTGTGTAGATTTGCTGCTCGTTTACTGCACATATAGGGCATAATAGATTTCCAGCAATTTGGACAATGCAACACTCTCTGGGTTGATTGTAGATATTACAGAAGATATATACTTTTAAAGAGTGCTTTAAAATGAAACAACTACATGATGGGTAAGGAGATAGTCCCAATTTAGTAGCAAAGTTTTCTTTAGATATCAAAATGCAAGTGGGAAACAGAGGAGTTGGAAACATCTTTGTCACGAAGGAGGACTGTGTTCAGAATTGGCAGGACCCAATGGCACATTTTTCAAGTGAAATATACCACCTTCACCTCCACAGATAGTAACTATGGAAGCAACCAGATGTTGTGCATACCAAATTGACAGCCCGTGTTGATTTGGACTCAGAATTAACTATGCTATCTGGCAAGGGGGTGAATGTGGGGGGGAAATGTTTACATAAAGAAGTGGAACGATTTTCATGTTGCCAGAGAATGGGGAATAATTATAAGAGATGAAAATCTAGTTTAATATTTAAATGTCATCACCCTACATGCATTCACATTTAAAATAGTTAAATGTAAGATGACTTTTACATTCTAGGGCCAAATAGGGTTACTACAATGTACAATTAAATTTGCACCAGACTTTAAGCAATTTACAACTAAATCAGCAAGGGCAGAGTTTTCTTGAATATTTTACAAATGGAGTTCTGTGGGGTTCGGATACTCTCATGCAGACAATAACTGATGGACAGCTACCAAGCATTTACTGAGTGCTAAGTTTCACAACTCTACTATTATTTCACCTTTACCAATAAGAACACTGAGGCAGAGGTTAAAGGCAAAGACCAAGTGTACAGCTAAGAAGCGGCAGAGTTGAGACTTGAACCCAAGTAGATTTGCTTCAGACGATAACATACAGCCTCTCCCAATGAGACCTTTGATTTTATTTACTTGACAAGCCTTCAACAAATACCTTTAAGTTACAGGTATTACATACAACTGGTGTCACAGAGGAACACGGATAAATATCACCTAGCTCTTGCTCTCGGGTTTCTCCCAACAATGACAACAACGGAAGAGCAATACCTTACAATTATGTCTTCCTGTAGCAAATGCTCCTGCTAGTTTGCACCTTATCACCTCAGCCCAACTCTGAGCTCATCTTTAGCTTCTCTATGGGCAGTAGCATACACTGGCATTTAGGACAGCTGCCTACGACACAGGAACCCTGATATTACTGCCACAATAATAAATAATTCAAGTAAGAATGTAATGAGAGGAAGGAAATATATCTTTCTGGTTCCTAAGCCAAATCTCTTTCACTTCTGACACATTCATTTTATGTTGATTTGCTCTTTCGACAGCCTTAATTCATTGGAAACCACAATTTGACTGACATAAAGCTTTCTCCATGAAATAACCTAAAGTTTGAGAATACTCTACTGGGGGGGAAAAGAAAGTAGTGGGGATTTTTCCCTACTTAAATATGTTTTACAGGGTGGAGGGGAACAAGAAGAACTAGAATTCCCGCTGGGAAACATACACAGCTCCTAAGTTAGCCCCATGGCGGCTTACAGAAGCCATGAGATTCCTAGATCAAAGGAATTGGTTAATCGTGATAAAAACTACAGCAAGTGTATCAGCAGTTTTAGCGGTTCCCCTGCCTCTGCATTCCATGGGGCAACATGACGGGCTCAGATGGATGGCCCTGCAGCTGGGAAACTCTGAGCTTTAAAAATACCTGCTATTCTTATAGCAAGCAGCAAGCAAGCCTGTTCTTTGTCCAGAGAGACCACACTATGCAGGAGCCACACGATGCATCTCTGTGTGGCATTATCTCACTTTGGAGAATTGCTAACCCCATAAACAATCCAGATCTGTGGCCAGGGGGAGAGAATGGGCAGGATCCGGTGGCTTTGGCAAACTTCACAAGGCAGGTAGAAGCATAAGATGCCCATAGCAGGCTGCCTTGCAATATGCCAGGGCACATTATGTCAGAAATGGAATTTTGTGTGTGAGCTTAGGGCACATGCAAAATTTTAAACAAAAATCGTAGAAAAAGCCTAAACCGGTTTGGCTCAGTGGTAGAGCGTCGGCCTGCGGACTGAAAGGTCCCGGGTTCGATTCCAGTCAAGGGCATGTACATTGGTTGCGGGCACCCCCCGGTAGGGGGTGTGCAAGAGGCACCTGGTTGATGTTTCTCTCTCATGGACATTTCTAGCTCTCTATCTCTCTCCCTTCCTCTCTATAAAAATATCAATAAAATATATATTTTAAAAAATATTAGAAAAATTTAAGCAACATCATTGCGTTTTGGTAATTAGCACAATCTCTCTCTTCTCTCTCTCTCTCTCTCTCTCTCTCTCTCTCTCTCTCCCTCCCTCCCTCCCTCCCTCCCTCCCTCCCTCCCTCCCTCCCTCTCTCCCTCCCTCCCTCTCTCTCTTCCTCCCCCCCAAAAAAGGGGGTTTTGGGGTTTTTTAAAGAAGTTTTATAAAATCACAAATGGAGAGGGCAGGGAGAGAGATGCATTTACTTGATCCTGAATTGGATCTACTAAGACCCCTGCAGACATCTTTCCAGAAGCCTCATTTATCTGCAGGTAATTCTGGTGTCTAGGGGATGTTTTGTGGTGGGTGGGAGAAGGATAGGGTTAGGAATTCTGTGGTGGCTGCTGTGCTCATGCTCTGAAAAAGCAGGCTCACGCTTCTTTTCTTGCCGGCTCCCTCCTTCTCCATGGCGAGAAGAAAGTCAATTAACTTCCCCCGGGCCTGTACAAAGAGGATAACCCTGCTTGGTCACACACTTCTGAATAGTGTTGTAAGAAAAAAACAAGATAATGCTTCTAATACGTTTGCAGAAAGTTCAAAAGAAACGTAATACAATGCATTCTTAAAGGTGAAAAATGGTCTAATTCAAACTCTTTGACAGGGCCAGGCTAAGAGAGAAAGGAAATTTTTAACACTTTGTTAAACATAATCTGCTCCTGCGCGTATGTCATAAATATACTCCAGACCAGACGGAGCTGCTCAAACCATATTCAACTTCACCAAATCCATAATACTTAACCAAACAAGAGACATTTCTATTAGTAGACCCGAAAGAGCTTTCTTATCTATCTTATCAGTAGAAGAGAGCACTAAAAACAAAGAAGTTGGATCAGTATGCTTAAAACCGTGCAGTCATTCTACCTCTCATCTGAGGAGAATAGTTCTTAATCACCGACTGTGTACCAGGGATAAGGCCAGGTTCTGAGCTCCCATATCAGGCAAGAAACGGAGGCTTCTTAGCACAAAGCCCCTGAATTCCTTAATGCAAATAAATATTAGCGGCCTGCATTTTAGTGTTTATCCTGTGGTACTCTGTGTACTTGTGAGGAGTCAAATCCTCTATGTGATAATCCAGAGTCTATTTGAGAGCTGATTAAAGATAAGCAAAAATGAAATCTCAGAAAAACCCCCGTCCAAGGAAGAATACTAAACAGAATAGAGAACAGATATCTGTAAAAAACAAAAGCTCGTGCCGAAACCGGTTTGGCTCAGTGGATAGAGCGTCGGTCTGCGGACTGAAAGGTCCCGGGTTCGATTCCGGTCAAGGGCATGTACATTGGTTGTGGGCACATCCCCAGTAGGGGGTGTGCAAGAGGCAGCTGGTCGATGTTTCTCTCTCATTAATGTTTCTAGCTCTCTATCTCTCTCCCTTCCTCTCTGTAAAATATCTCCCTTCCTCTCTGTAAAAGCTCGGGACATAACACATAGACCATATGAAGGATGTATTTTCTCAAATCTCCTCCACAGATACTACCATCATCATAGCAAATTTGGGGATTTAAATAAATCTGTGATACTCAAAAAAAATGGCACATAGATAGTCAACATCGGCATCACCCGAGATCTTGTTAGCAGTGCAAATTGGACTACCCAAAGTCTGTACTAATACACTCTCTGGTGCTCTCAAATTTGCTAAATTTTGATCAAAATCATCCTCCTCAATTCCAATAGAATGGTAATTATTTAGACTGTTGATCTGCCTTTAGTGTAATTCCATCATCAATGAACTGTGTCATATAAGACAAACACAAATATAAAAGGGCTAATGGAGTGGGTTTAGTGATTTATAAGCAGCACACTCCAAAGGGACTTCACACAGGGTCCATCTGAAGTCAGTGCAGAACCCTGGCAGCCATAGTGAGTGGCTCAGAGCATGGAGCTGGAGCCCAGCACTTGTGGTAGACTACAGCATTGACTTGCAGTCAAATTCTTCATATGCATGCAGCCACCTGTTTCACCTTTCTTATTTAAATCCCCAAATTAAGACAATTTTTAAAAGGATTTTTTAAAACATGCCAGACAATAAAATATTGTAATGTTGATTTACTTTAAAATTATGTCCGTAATCCATGCCCCTGCCTTGAAATCATAAACATGACTGTGATGGGAAGTTGAAGATGATACCTTTGCAACAAGATGTTACGTTTATCCCTTTGTCTGATGACTGGTGTTAATTATTTCATCAAGCAAAGTTCTAAGAAGGGTAAAATGAAAGAACGGAAGGCAAGCTGGACTACTAAGTAATCAGCAATGCCCAGGCATCTACTGCTTCATCAATTAACAATTATAAGGAAGCCTGTGGGTCTGATTTGCAAGATTCTCTTCTCATCGCTGCCCAGCTGAGCCTCTGGGTTGGCATAAGAGCCAAAGACGTCATTGTAAAATGTCTCGTTGGGGGTTGCAACTGGTTCCTTAAACTCAGACATTTGGTTAAAAGGGGCAGAGGATGCTTAGCAAGTGCCACTATGGTTGCAAGGACCCCTTAGCAAAAGAAGATGCCTCTCTTCCTCAATATTCTTCACAAAACTGTGTGACAATTCCTTTAAAAAAAACATTTTGAGCCAAAACCGGTTTGGCTCAGTGGTAGAGCGTCGGTCTGCGGACTGAAAGGTCCTGGGTTCGATTCAGGTCAAGGGCATGTACATTGGTTACAGGCACATCCCCAGTAGGGGGTGTGCAAGAGGCAGCTGGTCGATGTTTCTCCCTCATCAACATTTCTAGCTATCTCTCTCCCTTCTTCTCTGTAAAATATCAATAAAATATATTTTTTTCAAAACATTTTGAGCTGGAAAAATACACATAAATATATTTTACTTTATAGAATGGCAGTCAGTCTGTGTAAGTCATATAAATCTACATTTATGAATGAAATCATGCCCCGTGACTTCACTGTGAGAACAGAAATGACATCCCCCAGAAGAAAAAGGTTTTATAAGGTTGCAGATGCACACAAAAGTGCATTAGTCACAGGGTGTGGAATTAACAGGACAGATACGGAGTCAAGGGGCCACGGGTAGGTGATAACACATTGCGGACCAGTAGTTTTATTGCTAGCTTTACCCAGCGGCCAGATCAGCTTCTAGTGAACAAGTACAAAAAATGTTTTACATAAATGCTAAAGGCACGCCTTAAAATTAAATACCCATTGCATTTTGAAATTATTTATTGCCATGTTCTTACAAGCTAATATCTTTTTTAAAGTATGAGACTTTGTAAAACACTGTGATATGAAAACAGGAGAATTCTCAGAATCTGTCTACAATGGGATAACCTATGACTCTGGATAAGACTCAAATTGCCTAAGCTTATATTTTCAATATGGTAAGTAAAAGGTGAGTGACTGTGGATTTTTTTCTCCATCTCCCAATATTTTACATTTACCTAAAACACCATTTTCTCGATTATATATTTTTAAAAGAATTCAATACTCAAATATGAATATTAACAATAAGTCATCTGATCCAAAGAACACAAAAAAATTATTTCCTGTAGTTCCAGAATATTTTATAGTTGCTGTAGATATAGTGGATAGAAAAAAATGCCTACCCTATGGAAAGATACTCAGTATATAAAAAGAGAAAGAAATGTCTCTACAGTGAGCTACCTTGGACCGCTCTTTCTCACGCGTTTTCTCTTTTATACAGATATCATACACAAACCTAGATGAATGCAGCTGCTGCTTTTAGTTCTAAGGAGCTCCTAGCAATGCATTTGCAGTAAGTTTCATCCCATTTAAAAAACTAGGGTAACAGATCTGCACTCCCACAAGGAGGAGTAAAATTGCAGGAAACATGGACACATTTTTATCATTCAACAAATATTTTATTTCTTAACATATGTTTATTGACTTCAGAGAGAACAGGATTGGGAAAGAGAGATAGAAACATCAATGAAGAGAGGGAATCCTTGATTGGCTGCCTCCTTCATGCCCCACACTGGGGATTGAAGCTTCCGAAACTGGGCATATGCCCTGACTGAGAATTGAACCATGACCTCTTGGTTCATAGGTTGATGATCAACAGCTGAGCCATGCCAGCAGGGCTAAACAATATTTTAAGGCCCCTATTTGCGAGGCAAAAATGCTGAGTTCTTTGGAAGTAGATAACAAGTCAATTGTTTTCCTCGGGAAGCTTTCTATGCTTTTTGTAAACAGACAAGTAAGTACACTTAAAAGGACCTCACAGTATGTCTTTCCTCTGGAAGATTAAGGATGGACAGCAGAGAGGGTTAGGCACACGGGCTCTTGACTATCTCTTTGTGTAAAGCATCACACAATATGTGGCTGAGGAAGTAGAGGTAGAACAAGCAGAAGAGAAAAAATATGGGTCCAAACATTGCCAAGGACTGGAGGGTTTTAACCTTTTTCATAAAGAAAACCTGTATTATATTACTGAATAAAACACATTTAAAAAATTCTAATTGAATGCCTCATTTTATAAATGGCCCCCAAAAGTGGCCATGACTTTCTCCTGGCTACTACACAGGGAGCTATTGAGAGAATTTCAATCTCTAGGCATGCTTCACCCCTTCATTCTCTTTATCATTTTGTTTTTATTTGAAAGAAAGAAGAAAAAGAATGGAGTACCCAAAGGGCAAAAGCACAACCTATTTATTCTTATCAACATCAGTGTACAAACAGCCCATTATTTCATTTTATAATAGATACAAAAATCTACAGTTATTAGAAGTATTTGAATTGTAAAAGACAGTTGCACAAATAGTCTACTTTCGAAAATAGTAATTAATCATCTATGCCTGAGCCATCAATTACACAGTGAATCCAAGCAAAGCTTTAGTTCATCAATTAAGTAGAATATCTACAAGATAAATTCATAACCTCATAGAGTGATCACAGTGCTCACTTCCAACAACAAGATCATGGATGGTTGTTTAAATTATACACAATCCTAGTTGAAGAAATTTACATAAAAAATGGGAACCTGCATCAAATCCCCAGCTCATAATTTCTTTATTTTGTGCATTGTTCTTCACAGATGATTTTTGAGATAGCCATCCGACAATATGGAAAGCTGTGGTTTTATGATGACTTGTGAATCAGTGAGAGAATTAGAATTTGTTCATCACAGTGGACAAAAAAATAATATAGGATCCTATTCAGTTTCCAATAGCAATGATAGCATTTAAAATAATTTCACTTATTTACTCAAACCATAATCACAAATATAAAATGACAACTCTTAGTTATCTAAACAAATGGAGATAGATAAATGAAAACGGTAGATAATTTAGAAGTAATTTAAATTAGATCTTTGGATCTTTTAAATTACATGTATATGTTGCCAGAGCAAATGTTCTTTAAATTGACTTAAGTAATGATATCTGTTGAGAAACTAGATTGAATTTTCTTCTATTGATCTACACTTAATTCATCAATATCGCATATGCCTTGTGGGAAAGAGGAAACAGATATTTGGACAACTGATGTCACTACTGCGTTTAAATATAAATGAACTGCCTAAAAGAAACTGACTTCCCTGGAAAAAAAGCAGAGCTCTCATGAGATGCATTATAATTGTGAAGCTGGAATCTATGAATTGAGTAATTTTAATAGAATCCTAATTAAATGCATTCATCTTTTCATTCAGGCATTCTTTCAACACCCATGTATCAATAACATATCTTATATCACTGTGCCAGGTATGCAGTATCAAATCAAGAATTATCTAATGTTCTCTGGTGGACTTTTGCCACCAGGAAATATAAAATGGAAAACATGCATGTGAAGCACTTCATCCTTTGGTTATAGAAAGAATCCATCCTTTCTATACTAATAAAAGCCTAGGTGGTTCTCACACCCTCACGTGATGCCCTCACATCATCACAAGATGGCCACCACTAGATGGCCAGCAGGGGAGGGAAGTCGGGGGCAACCAGGCTGGCAGGGGAGCAATTAGGGGGTGATCAGGCTGGCCGGCAGGCAAGCAGTTAGAATCCAGCAGTCTCATAGTGTAAAAGGGATGTCTTAAACCATCAGTAGGACATCCACCAAGGGGTCCCAGATTGGAGAGGGCTGAGGGACAACCCCCCTTCATGCATGCATTTTGTGCACTGGGCCTCTTGTCTCTATATATAAAAGCCTAAACGACCAAATGACCGGATGACCGGATGAAGAGCCAATAGCTTTGATGCACACTGACCACCAGAGAGCAGATGCTCACTACAAGAGCTGCTCCCTGGTGGTCAGTGCACTCCCACAGTGGGAGCTCCACTCAGCTCACAGACTGGCACCAGACTCTGGGCTGACAGCTGGTGGCACAGCTGTGGCAGTGTGAGCCTCTCCCATGGACACTCCCAATGTGCACCCCAAGAGGCAACAGGCTCAGAGGGGCCAGGATGAGCACGAGTGGCACTATACCTAGCCCAGGCTCAGGCTCCTCCCTGACTGCCTGCTGCTTCCCACACTACTTCATGCTGTGCTGAATCAATGTGACAGCAGTCTGGAGTCCAACAAGCTGGCAGGTAAGGCCAGATAAGTCCACTGATCCCCGCAGGCCAGATGGAAGGACTCCACCAATGCATGAATCCATGCACCAGACCTCTAGTATAAAAGATCTGTCTCTCTCCAAAAGCAATGGTTGAAATCTGGTCTTTTGTGCCATGAGGCTACTAAATCCACCCACATTATGGTTTATTCTTGTGCACCTGAAGAGCAACATTATCTATGCTTTGTTTTTCCTTTAGTTAAGCTAAGTGAACAATATGATTCAGAGACAGCCCATTGCTACAGGCTGCCAAATTACACTAGAGAATCCAGGGGAAGATAACTCTCTGGGAAGAGTGGAGAAACATGTTTGTAAGTTTGGGCTTGAAAAGTATTCACAGTTTATCACAGCTAACAGGGAATGTGAAGTGAGCAGAAAGAATTCACAAATATAGACACAAATGTATTCCTCATGTTCTCACTCAACACATTGCAGGCACTAGATACATCCAGAAAAAAAATCGTTATAGATGCTGCCAATGCAATAGTAATTCTCACACCCAAGTGAGCCAATCCAGGCAAAGGCCAAAGATTATGATGGCAAAGTGAAGTTATCCGCCTCACCCCCCTTATATCAAATAACATTCAATGATTATGAAGAACCTCAAATATTCAAAATCAATGGAGAAATATCCACAAAGGCAAAGAACCAAGCAGAGAATTGCTGGCATCACCTGTCAATACACTACAAAGCAGAGTTTTTTTTTTATAGAACTTTTGCTAATTGATATTTGATGGATGTGTATTTAGTGCTGTCTGCTTGAGAAAAATGTTGAATGAGCCAAGTGGATTGAATATTTTAAGTATATTTTATTGATCTGAGAGAGGGAGGGAAGGAAGAGAGAAAGAGAGAGAAACATCAATGATGAGAGAGAATCATTGACCTTCTTCACACCCCACATTCAGGATGGAGCCTGCAACCTGGGCATGTGTCCTGACTGGGATCCAACAATGACCTCCTGGCTCAGAGTTGGTCAACACTCAACTACTGAGCCACGAAGGCCGGGCTGGATTGAATCTTAAAGAGTTTTTTGGGTCACCGCAAGTGAAGAGGATTGAAATAATAAAGCCATACTGTAGCTGTTAGTCATAGGCGGCTATAAAGAAATAGCCCTCAAAAAGGGGGGAGTGGAAGGAGGAGACAGAGGGAAAACGTCATGTTTAAGAATTCACCATGATATTTATTTCTCTGATAAATATCTTGCCTTCTCCTCTGTTTGTTTCTGGCTAAAAATATACTATGTTATGGTAAAACTCTAGTCTACTGAAATTAATGGTGCATGTCATTTAATGATTTTAAAACACCATTTAATTTGCACAAATTGATTAGTATAAATACAAGATAACAATAAATTCATGCCATCTTTATAATTTTTTAAAAAATTGACCAATTTACAAAACTATTACTCGTTTTTACTTTTATGCAAAGAAACTTTCAAGTGCCAAATCATCCATTTTGATTTGCAATCCAGATTAGCAGTCTCAAATGCTGAACCATACACACGAACAATTTGAGTGTATGTTACATACACCATTTCCTAAGATCATCACTATGGGAGGCAAAATGTCGACACTAAATAAAGCTACCCAAACTCTTGGTAATTCTTCTCTTGAGGAAAATGCAAATGAGCATGTGAGTCACCTTAATTTTTACTTGTAAATAGTCACTAAAGTACTTTCTCCCGAAATGGAAGTAAAAAAGAATGATGTCATTCATCAAAATAATGTGCACTCAAAATAGCAATAACCTTATAAATATTGGTGGGGAGGAAAATGATAAATGTTTTATACCTTACTTGGGAGAGATGTTATTGTAGCTGACCTTCAAAATTGATTTTAGTCTACTTTATGATTAACCTCTATTTACCGAAAGTATCATTCCTTTAAAGTAAAAGGACATAAGTAATTAGAGTCTACCCTCTAAACTTCCAACTAAAAACTTACCTTTTGAAAAATTTGACTCTGCATTAAGAACCCCATATGTTTAAGTAACTCAACAATGTACAAGTGAATATCTGTCCATAAGAAGAGATAATTATATTGCACTAATCAATAGTTTGTCTTAAATTATATAAAAACCTTTTAATATAATAGCATTAAGCACTAAAGCTAAGTTCTAGACTAAAAAGTAAATAATTCAACTTCCCCTTGGCACTTATCTTGTACCATCCTTGTTGGTAACTTTATCTTATTGACAATGATTCAGATTCATTACATGGAAAAATGGCATTTAAATAGATAAAATATACAGTTTATATATAATTAAAAATATATACATATCTTTATAGATATACACACAAAATATGTTTGGAGTTGTCCTTTCATATTCTTCCAAAAATGCACACAAAAGAAATGTAGATAACTATATTTATAATAACAATATTGCAATATGGAGATTTTTAAACTACACATGCACATATGGATGTATGCATGTATATGTGAAATGCATGTGTGTTTGTGTGTACTTTTATGCATTTTACATATACATACATGCATGTATATGTGCATGTGTAGTTTAAAAAATATATGCTTAATTTAAAATTATCCATGTAGAAATGTTGTCACTATAACTGTAATGATGTATGTATCTATCTACCTACATCTTTATAACATACCTCCAAATAAGAGTGATTCTAACTATATCTACACGTGCATATCAACTAGATTAACTTATTATATTTGACTTGTCAGATACTTTGTACTTTTTTTAATATATATATTTTATTGATTTTTTACAGAGAGAAAGGGAGAGAGATAGTTAGAAAGATGCATGAGAGAGAAACACCGGTCAGCTACCTCCTGCACACCTCCTACTGGGGATGTGCCTACAGCCCTTGTCTGGAATCAAACCTGGGACCCTTCAGTCCACAGGCCAACCTTCTATCCACTGAGTCAAACTGGTTTTGACAGATACTTTGTACTTTTAAATGACATCCCAGAGAGACCAATGAGCCTTGGAAAACCAGAGTAGCAATAGGAAACTTAAATGTTTTAAACTAAGTAGGTACTCATGGGTCCTCAAACCAGGATTATTGTTTACTAAAATAATTTATCCCAATTTCACCACTTCTCACTAACGCCACCTCTGCCGACTCTATAAGCTACCATCATGCCTAGTTTTTGTGGCAGCCTCCTCATGTTATTTGCATCTACTCTTGCACCAAGATTGGCTATTTCTCACAAAGCATTCTTTGCACATTGCCTCTCAAAACCTAAAAGTGCCAGTCCATACTGAAGTATGGTAGCAATAAACTCAGGTAGAAACTGCTGTTTGGCTTCTGTATTTGTTTGCTAAAACAATATAAAATTATTCTTATTTTCTGAACTTATGTATGCTATCCCAATATTCCATTGATGATGGTTTGAATATCCCATTGATCGTGATCTCACTGGTCATCTAAGCACATTCTTCTGGGAACCAGGACAGATCAATTATCCTAAAATGTCTCAGTAGCTACAGATAACGAGCTTCAATTGACTCGGTGGTCCTAGAATCAGAACAGACCCTAAATTGCCTCAGAAACTATAGATAATGCAATCCAGTTGACTTAGTGATCCCAGAATCTGGACAGCACAATTATTCTAAATTGCCCCAGTGGTCCCAGATAATGTGTTTCTGTTGATTCAATGATCTGTAGACCCAAAAACTATACTTTAGATAACTAACTTGCTCAATTTCACTTCTGCAATTGCTTTGTGCAAACAGGTTCCTCATTCCAGACCCAGATATTCTGCCAATATAAGCCAGATGTGGCAAACTGTCTGGGGCTGCGAGGTTTAGAACGCTGAATGGCTCCCTCCCTTGTATGCTGCCAATTTTTAATAAATGACTCCATAATTGGACTTCTTGAGGTGTCCTTTGTGAGGTGGGGGGACACTATAATACCACTGTCAAATCTGGGCCCCGGCTGCTCCTCAGTCATCTTTTCCACATTTCCTTTTTGCTCAATCTAATTTACCCCCCTCTCATCCTCCACATGTGTGTACTAGTACATGCACACTCACCCATGAGGCACCACCTGGTTCTCTCCAGTCCATGGAGGTCTCTGCCAGAGGCTTTCTTGCTCCGTATCTACAAAGTATCCTGTTCCGCCCACACTCCATTCCATGTTCTTTTTCTGCCTTATCTTCTCTCACCTGGCTTTATTTTATCACTTATTGTAACCTAATATATTATTGATTTTCTGCCAGCCAACACTTGCATCAATGCAATCAGGGATTTGATTGTTTTGTTCCCTGTTGTATATCTACTGTCTAGCACATTATAGGTGCTGAGTGTCTATTTATTGGATGAAATAATTACTCCTTTTGGGATTCAAATGCAGCAATGGTAGCCTAGAATACAAGAATCTCTACTTTTGTGATAAATGTGCGTGTGTGTGTGTGTGTGTGTGTGTGTGTGTCTATTACAAAAGCAATGAATTTCTCTTTGCAAAAAATAAAATAGGAAAATAATGAAAAGCAGAAAAATGGAAATCAAAACCATCATTAATTCTGCTAAGCAATAAACATTAATATATTAGTGAATATCCTTCTAACCTTAATGTTTTCCTATGAAAGTTCAGCTACAAATTGTAGATGTACCTTACAATTAAGTCCTTTTATTCTTTTCTCTATTATTTATTTATTTATTTATTTATTTATTTATTTACATTTGCAGTGATTTAACTTTATTCTCTAACTATGAAGTTTGGAAAGGTGTTTTTCAAGCCCCTACTACTGTGTTTCCCCAAAAATAAGACATCCCCCGAAAATAAGATCTACTTATAGGTTTCCTTCTGAGTGAAATATAAGGCATCCCCGAAAATAAGGCCCCCAGGCTCTGTCTCAGAATGAAAATTAATGTACCATAAACTGGTCGCTAGGGCCGCCTCGACTGGCATCTAGCAACCAGTGACCTTACACGGAGTCCTGACACTACTGTGTGAATGGAGAGAAATCAGTGTGGAAACTTTGTGAAACCTAAACTGCAAGAAGTTGTGACTTGGGTGAAGAATTCATGGGAGAAAGTCACTGACAGTTGCATTGCAAATGCACTGCAAGCAGGCTACCTTGACAAGAAGTACTCATTTAAAGTCAGTGCTATTGCTAAATATGAGTCCACTGATTCTGAAAGAAATGGAGTCACAAGAAATTCACCAGGAAATTCAGGAATTGGATTGCTATGATGATGTTCCAGAAGATGATGACATGATTGTCCTTGAATAAATGAGTAAATTCTTGATACTGTAGGATTCACAGTTTGTCTGGTTTGTGTTGACAACTACCGTACTACCGTACCATATACAAGCAATAAATTTCCTTTATTTTCATTTAACAATAAATGTGTACCCTATTCTTCTCCATGGAAAAATAAGACATCCCCTGAAAATAAGACCTAGTGCATCTTTGGGAGCAAAAATTAATATAAGACACTGTCTTATTTTCGGGGAAACAGGGTACATACAGTTCAGGTGCATGGAAAAAAACACACAATAATATTTTAATGCTAAGCAGTAGCCTAAAAAGCCATCATCACAATTGTATATATACCAAAATTCCCCAGGACAAATGTTTCCTCTTATGTATTTTTACTTTCTTGTAATTTGGACCACCCTATTCCGATATGTTTGAAAAAACAAACAAAAAACCTTAGGATGTTGAGTTTCTCTTCCTAAAGGTCTTCCTAAAGTGTGTAATTCAAAACTATTAAGATTTCACATACAATGGAAATTTCTCTTTGAAAAAAGTTCCCTTGTCAAAATGCTAAAAGATTTTATGTTACCTAATCCAGTGGGGCGAACTTTCACTCAACTCTACATTCTCAGGATTCAACAAAATGAAATATAAAAAGGAAACATAAAAACAGAAGATGGTGGGAAGAGGAAATGGTAAAATGCAATACTTTTATCCTGAAGTATAAAAATCTTAACCGAATATGACACAACAATGAAAAGCATGTACCCTTAAAGTAGGAATTTACAATATCAGTTTTGCTCATTTCGTTCTCAAAATGCTCAGGGATTTTTCAAATGACTTTTATATTTAGACCAAAGTGTTTTCACATTCTTTTCAAATCTGATGCTGACTGTGGCCAATTTTGTGGCTGCTTAAGCCATACACATTCACAGTCTTTGGGGCAAATGTGCCTTCCCTTTGCATCTACCTCAACCCCCTCCAGCAGCGTTTGCTGGAGGCTGCGGTGCAGAGGTGATTTCTTTGAAGATTTAAAAAACGCACAAAAGCAGTAGAACATGAAAGTGTGACAACAGAATAGAGAAGGGAGGGAGAAAGACTAAAAAAGAACTATTTTTGTCTTTAAAAGGTCACCACAAAATTTGTATTAAAAGGTGACAGCCCTGGCAAATGGTCATAGAACTCCACAGGAAAAGGTCTCTCCTCCCCCCACCCCCACTCCCCCCTTGCAGAAGATCTCCACTCTCTTACAGGGAGCTTCAGATTAACACAGCTTCTTTTTTAGGGGCACTGGAGAGGCCCTTGTACTTAGTTTTTCTTATATCATCATTATTGTCCTATGAAGATTTGTTATTAATCCTCATCTGAGAATATTTTTCCATTTTAAAATATTTACTATATTTTAAAGATAGTAGAGGGAAGGGAAGGGAAGGGAAGGGAAGGGAAGGGAAGGGAAGGGAAGGGAAGGGAAGGGAAGGGAAGGGAAGGGAAGGGAAGGGAAGGGAAGGGAAGGGAAGGGAGAGAGAGAAACATCCATATGAGAGAGACATATAGATTGGTTGCATCCCACCCAATTGGCTGCAGAGCCAAGGATCAAACCTGCAACCCAGGTATGTGCCCTGGACCAGGAACTGAACCTGCAATCCTTTGTTGCCCCACTGAGCTCTAACCACTTAGCAACACCAGCAAGGGCAATTTTTTAGAGCAATTTTAATTTTAGGCAAAATTGAGGGAAAAGTACAGAGATTTCCCATATGTTTTTTTGTATTTATGCAGGTGCAGCCTCCTTCATTACTGACATCCCTTACCAGAGTAATACATTGGTTAAAATTGATGAGCTTACATTGACACATCATAATTTCTCAAAGTACGTAGTTTACATGAGGGCTTATTCTTGGCCATGTGCATTCTGTGGGTTTGAACAAATATATAATGACTTGTATTCATCATTATGGTGTCACTAGTGGCCTGGTACATGGATTCATGCACATTGATATAAAATAATTAGAAGAAATATTTTCATAATGCTATTTGCCCTATCTCTTCCACTGTCACCATCTGCAGGGTGATCAGTGGAGTGGTCATCAGGGCGATCGGGCCCCCACTCGCACCCACCTTGGCCTGGTGTCATGGGCTCACCTGCTCCACCATTCCATTATGGTCCCCCTCTCCTCAGAGTCCAGCACCACCAGCTGCCAGTACCACATCATAGACACCTGCCATGTTCCACACCACCCCCTGGTGGTCAGCACACATCATTGTGAGCAGTTGAACTCCCGAGAAGGCAATGTGCATATTAGGCTTTTATTATATAGGATTCAGAGTATTTTGAAAATATCTCCTGTACTCTTCCTATTCATCACTGCTGCCCACTGCCTAACCCATCATCATTTTTACTGTCTCCATAGCTTTGTCTTTTTCAGAATGTCCTATAGTTGGAATAGTATCCTTTTGGAAATCAGATCCCTTATTATTTTGTGGTCTAGGAACATTTATGAAACTGAAAGAGCCTGGATAATTGGGCTCAACTTTTTAAATCTCTGCTTGCAAATTCCAAATCTTTTCTAAGCTCGCTTGTTTTCTGTAATACCTTGCCCATGGCAAGAAATAGTAGCCAATACACATGTTCAGTTTGCTTGTTTACCTACTCCTCTTAGAATGACTGGCTCCAGGCGACATGTGGTCTGCTTTGCATGTTATTATAGGAAATGCTTTTATCAAGTTTGTATCTTTCACCAAATAACACAGACATTTTTCCAGCCTCTGATAATAGTTTCTGGGAAACTTACCACACCATACCTAAATATGCCACATATTTGAAGTTTCCCAGTACCAATGTCTGTATTAAATTAAGTGCTAGCTTCAGAATTACAAAACCCCATAATCTTAACATGATAAAGGTGTATTTTTCACTCACATTGTAAATCAGCACCGGTCTACACAGGGATGCTGCCATCACTTAGAGTCCTAAGTTCCTTCCATTTTGAAGGTCCATTATCCTCTAGAAAGAGGTCAGCATGCTTTTTCTATAAAGGGCCAGATGATATTTTAGTCTTTGTGGGTCATATGTTCTCAGCCAAACTACTCAACTCAGTTATTGCAGCCACAAACTAACATTAATGAATAGGATGGGTGTACCCCAATAAAATATTACCTACACAAGAGGGTAGCCAGCTGGATTTGACCAATGGACTGTACTTTGCCAATCATTACTCTAGGACTTCAAAGACTTCTACTGAATCCTTTCTGTCTATCAGGCAAAGGAATAGACAATGAATAGAATTTCTTAAGGGAACAAGTATAAAAATGGCATATACAACTTAGACACATATTCTATTGGCCATAGCTCAGTATCATGGTTATCTATGTACAGGCAAGTCAGGGCAATGCCATACACTGTGTGCAAAAAAGATAAAGGAAATAGTGCAGAGCTAGCATGGTTCTGCTATGCATATATAAAAAGAAAATAGTGCCCTAGCCAGTTTGGGTCAGTGGATAGAGTGTCGGCCTGCAGACTACAGGATCCCAGGTTTAATTCCAGCCAAGGGCACATGCCCGGGGTTGCAGGCTCAATTCCTCCCCCCTGAGTAGGGGGTGTGAAGAAACAGCCAATCAATTATTCTCTCTCATCACTGATTTTCTATCCCTTTATCTCTCTCCCTCTCTGAAATCAATGAGAGAAAAAATAATTTAAAAAATACTATCACACACAAATACAATTTGTAGTCATCCACATTTTAATATTTAAATAAATCGCAAAAAAAAAGATCTACATTGGATTGCTATTTATTAAATTCCTACTTGACTGGTCACTCTGGGCATATTTTATATTGTTTTGTTTTGTTTTGTTTTGTTTTGTTTTGTTTTGTTACATAAGTCTTCTCTCCATGAAAAAAAAAGGAATAAGGTATAATTTTTTTTTGTTTTTTAATATCTTGTTTAAATGATTTCACTTATGATTCTATTTCATTGATAGCATCTCTGTGATGCAGACATGACAATATCTACTATATAGAAAACTGGAGCACAAAGATGTACAATGACTTGTACAAAACCATAGCTAGATGTATAGCCAAGTAAGTGGGTTTCTCTAACTAAATCCAGTCCTCCTTACATCAAGCCACAAACAGCTGCTAGGACAGCATGTCTCTACTACCTCTTGTGGTTTTAACGGGTAGGATTTCAGTTTTACTAGAGGAGATGATTACTAGTTGCTTCAGATGCTTACAATAAAGGGCTTTCCCTCAAGGTATTTCCTTAAAAGTCAATAAGGGGCGTGTGCTTATTTGGAGACTAAAAGGTAGTGAAGTTAATGTTTCAAATACAAGTATTTTAGTTTTGATTGTATGAAAATGGGTAACAACCAAAAAGCTCTCTTCAAAACTTTTTCCATCCTACTAAATACTATTCATTTTAGTTTACTGTAAATAAAGATTCCTGGGTAATTCACTGCTCCTTTAGAGTCCAATGATGTCTTTGGGAATGCCTTCCAGGAGAAACCTCACATTATGAAATTCTGGTATGTGCATCAACTTTTCCAATAGTTTCCCACATGCCCTCAGTTCTCACTGCACCCATTGTGCAAAGTGTAGAAGGCGTCATTGCTCTCAGAATGGCCCAGCTTAGTGGGCAGAGAAATGGAGGAGTAGTCTGCACAAGAACAGGGGACAGGATCCAGCCCCGTGGTTTTACCAGCAGCATTTGCCTCAGCAGTGGAAACCATGAATGGAGGACGCAATAGGAAAGCGGAAACTATCAAAGGCCACATGATGGCTGTGAGAAATTGGTCATGAATATTTCAGGAAATGCTGAATGATATCTGGGTCCGGTTAGCAGTGACGTGGATTATGAATAGTTACCAGTGAGGTCTGCCACTGGGAGGCTCTGAAGAGCTACTGACATGTAACAAGGGATAAGACCCAGTAACAAATTTAGTTACTGCAAATCCATTTTCAGCACACATTTGGAATGGAACAGGGAAACATGGCTATAAATTCTTCACTGAAGTGGATGACTATGGGAGGAATAAGCTATATATATATATATATATATATATATATATATATATATATCCATAAGCAGAGCATGAATAAGACAGATGTCTATTTTTTCCTGCTTAACTCTTATGGAAATAATACAAATAAGTACCATAAGGATAGCAGAGAAATAATGCAATTTCATGAAAAAGTAGTGTAATTTATGAAAAGTAATAAACAAACCAGGAGCATATTTCAGCAAAGTGCAGGTAAAGTACAAATAAAGTTACTGTAAATTAATGGTATAACAAAGAGGCTCTGAAGCAGATAATCCCCAGGCCTGCATCTCAGCACTGTTACTAACTAATTTGGCCTTGAACAAAGTATACACCTAAATCTCTGTTTCCTATTCTGGAAACTGAAAATAATTATGCCACCCTCCTAAACAGTACTTCATTTAATTTGTAAATAATTCATTTAGGAATAATAGTAAATGCTTATAAGTTGTTTAACATAAAGTTGTTTAACATATTTTGAGCTCAATGAGTGTACACAATTTTATTATTACCTTCATATATTTATTTTTAAACAACTAAATATAAACAAGTTCTAAATGTAGATATTTATCATCATAATAGAGGACTCTTAAATCACTTGGTTGCATATTCTGATTATACCTTTGCCTACCTCACTGATCAAGAAAACTAATACACACACACATACACACACATACACACACACACACACACACACACACACACACTCCCAAAGCTAGCAATGAGCAGGATCATGTGTGCCCAGATGTATAACTGGTCCAGCAGCCTGGATTTTCTCCCATGTACAATTATTTCAACACCTCTTTAATTTCTTCATCTAACTCAGTGGTTGGCAAACTCATTAGTCAACAGAGCAGCAAACCACGGCTCAGGAGTCGCATGTGGCTTGTGAGCCACAGTTTGCACACCACTCATCTAACTAATTATAATGCTAACTAGAGGCCCAGTGCACAAAATTTGTGCACTTGAGAGGGTATCCCTCAACACAGCCTGCACCCTCTTGCAGTCTGGAAGCCCCCAGGGGATGACTGACTGACAGCTTATTGCTGCCCCAGACATGGAAGAGGCTCCCGCCACTGCCACTGCACTCACCAGCTTGAGCTGGCTTCTGGCTGAGTGGTGCTGTGCACTGACCACAAGGGGGCAGCTCCTGCATTGAGCATCTGCCTCCTGGTGGTCAATGCATGCCATAGCAACCGGTCATTCTGCAGTTTGGTCAATTTGAATATTAGCCTTTTATCATATAGCATAATGTTACTTTGTATAAAGGGTAAAGAGTTATTAGTGATTATTTGTAAGGCATTCTGAAATATTTCTAAAATCCTTACTACCCTGAAGAAACAACTTGTTTTTATGCTTCTACATTTTTCCATGGCATTTCACTTTATTTTCCTTAAGTTTTCTTGTTGTTGCTTTCTTTTTTTTCAATAAGCCTGCCAAGGAGGTAGCATTTTATAACTGTTTTCATTCTTTAAAGTGTCTGTAACCTCCTCCTAGCAATTAGTCATTGTTCACAATATGGAGACAAATTAATATCTACCTGAACTTTAGCATGAATTATCTGATGCTATCATGGGTAGAAATATCCTAAAATAGTTCTGTGGCTTTTACTTGAAGCTAAAATAATAAAAAAAGAAATAAAAAAAGAAAAAGAAAAAACTTTATCAAAACCCAGCAGTTTTATTTTACTATTTAAAGAAAAAAATCATATTTTCTATTTTATTGTACAATCATAGTAAAGTGATTCAAAACTTGACCAGTTATCAAGAGACCTAGGGAGGAGAAAATGGCGGAAGAGCAGATGGGCGGTTTCTGAGTCTTGTCCCCAGGAAGAGAGAGAAAGCAGCTGAGGATCGCGCTAGGAGTGCTCGTCAACAAGCCAGGAGACTAGCAAACACCAGAGGAAATTTGGGGTCTGCTGATTAGGGAGCCACCAACAGCTGACCACCCACAGCTGGGTCCCTTACCGGAGATACTTGCCGGCGCGGACGGGAAATCTCGCCATCTTGGAAGGGAGGAGGTTCGAGTGTCGGAGGCCTGATTATCCCCAGCCCCAAGGAACACCAAATGAACATAGTCGGCGCGAACCCTTGATCTCAGAGGAGCTCAGATTTCGCAGCGATCCGGTGGGTGAGTTCCCCTGGGACCAGTAGTTCTGACCGAGTTCCACTCGGCGCAGCAACACCCCCACCCCCCTGCGCACCAGCGCGCGCGGCACACAGAGGCTGAGGGACTGGGACCGGTAGTTCTGACCGAGCTCCACTCGGCGCAGCAACACCCCCCCCCCCCCCTGCGCACCAGCGCGCGCGGCGCACAGAGGCTGAGGGACTGGTCGTGGATTTACTTCTCAGCTGGAGGCGCGCCTGTCTGTGGACAGGGCTCCTAAGACTAGGGATATCTAAGGAGCAGCACAGCTGGATCTGAGTCCAAGAAGTAGCCGCAGAATTACAGGGGAGTGCAGCCAGCTCCGGACCGCCCCACCCCCAGCCATCAAAGACACAGAGAAGGGGAAAAAGCTAGAAAGGCTTTAGAGTCCTGGAAGTCATCCAGAAACACTGCCACCCAGAGGCTAAAGCACATAGGGTCTCTAGATTGGCTTAAAAATCAGGTCTTGTAATCAACACGGAGGAACGGTGAAACACAGTGAACTGCCACTACCGCCCAGACTGGGAACAGGCGTGCGAGACATAGCAACACAGAAAGTGAATGACCTTCATTACTGCAAATTTTGTTTAATTTTTAATTTTCAATTTTTATTTTTTTAACTGTTGAATTTTTGTTTTTTACCTACTTTAATTGCAAAGTTTACTCAAGAAATTTTTTTCATCTGCCATCACTAGATTTTACCTTTTTAATTAATTCATTTTTATAGGTAATCAACATTATTACTACTACTATTTTACCTTTTTTATCTTTTTTATCTTATTTTCTTTTGTTTATTTTTATTACTACTTTTTAAGTGTCATATTATAATCCTTTTTTTTGCTTTCTATTTTTTTTTTCCTTTTTCCTCTATTTCCTTTTTTCTCTATTTCCTCCTGCGGGATTACTATTCTAAAAACTATTCATACCTTGCCTTCTCCAACGCTCTATTCTATCTCAAACCTACCTTTATGACATCTCTCTATTCCTAACACTTTACCTTTGGTGTCCTGCTTATCTTAACCCTTTACTGCTATAGATTTTCCTTACTCTTTCTGTTTACCCTCTCCAAAATTTTCACCTGTCCTGTGTATATATAATTCCCAACCCCCTGCTCCAATCCCATTCACACCTACCTTGCCACTGCCCCCCCACCAAAAAAAAAAAAAAAGCCTTCTCTCTACCCCTTTGTTGTTGTATGTTGAATGCTAACTATATCAAAGGTTTATGCTTTTTTTTGTGTGTGTAAGATTGGTTTGCTTATTCTTTTTATTGGATTGTATGTTCTTGTTATCTGGGTTCTAGACACCTTTATTGGAGGATATTAATATTGCAAACACATTTCTGTCCAGTGCCTTGTGTGTTGTACCTGGTTGTGTTGTATTTTGTGCCTTTAAATCAAAGCAGGAGGGAGAGAACTACGTTACCAGGCACCCTATAAAGAGAGAGCATGGGGAGACTAAGAAACAACCCGCCTGTGAAAGAAAATCAACCATCACCAGAAAATGAAGTAAACGAGTTAGAGGCAAGCAACCTACCAGAGCAAGAATTCAGAGTAATGATCATAAGTTGGCTAAAAAGAATGGAAGACAAATTTGACAATATGAATAAGACCCAAGAGGAAATGAAGAAGACCCAAGAGGAAATGAAGGTGACCCAAGAGGAAATGAAGGTGACCCAAGAAGAAATGAAAAATGACATCGCTACTATGAAGAACTCAATAGAAAGCATCAAGAGTAGACTAGATGAAGCAGAAGACCGCATCAGTGAGCTAGAAGACAAAATGGAAAAAAATACCCAATTACAGCAGTAGCTAGAAAAAAAAATTAAAAAACAGGAGGAGAGCCTAAGGGAGCTTTGGGACAATACAAAACAAAACAATATTAGAATAATAGGGGTTCCAGAAGGAAAGGAAACTGAGCAAGATATGGAAAAAGTATTTCAAGAAATAATGACAGAAAACTTTCCTGAGATAGAGAAGAAAAAACCAACACAAATACAAGATGCTCGAAGGGTCCCCAACAAAATGAACCCCCAAAGATCAACACCCAGACACATTATGATTAAACTGGCAAAAAACATCGACAAAACCAGAATCTTAAAAGCAGCCAGAGAGAGACAGAAAGTTACATATAAAGGAAACCCCATCAGACTAGCAACTGATTTCTCAACAGAAACTCATCAGGCCAGAAGGGAATGGGATGACATATACAAAGTCATGCAAAGGAAGGGTCTGAACCCAAGAATACTGTACCCCGCAAGGCTATCAATCAAAATTGAAGGTGTAATCAGGAGCTTCACCGACAAAATCAGACTAAAGGAATTTATCTCCAACAAACCAGCAATGCAAGAAATGCTAAAGGGTCTACTGTAATAATAAAGAAATAGGAAGTGAAGAAGGAACACAGGGGGATAGAATAAAAATGGCATCAAATACCTACCTTTCAATAATTACTTTAAATGTAAATGGTTTAAATGCTCCAATTAAAAGACATAGGGTAACAGAATGGATAAGAAAGCAAAACCCATTCATCTGCTGTCTACAAGAAACCCACCTCAGAAAAACAGACGCCCACAGACTGAAGGTGAAAGGATGGAAAAAGATTTTCCAGGCAAACGGAAACGAAAAAAAAGCTGGGGTAGCAATATTTATATCTGACAAACTAGATCTCAAAGTGAAGGACATAACAAGAGATAAGGAAGGCCACTTCATAATACTAAAGGGTGTAATCCAACAAGAAGAAATAACCCTGGTAAACATATATGCACCCAATTTGGGAGCACCCAAATACATAAAGAAACTGCTGGAGGACATTAAGGGACAGATTAATAGCAATGCTATCATAGTAGGAGATTTTAATACTCCATTGTCACCTCTGGACAAATCATCTAAACAAAAAATCAGTAAAGAAACGTCAATTCTAAATGACGTATTAGACCAGATGGAATTAATTGACATCTTCAGAACATTTCATCCCAAAGCCACAGAATATACATTCTTCTCAAGTGCACACGGGTCATTCTCAAAGATAGACCACATATTGGGACATAGGCAAAGTCTCTTCAAATTCAAGAAGATAGAAATCTTATCAAGCATTTTCTCAGATCACAGTGCCATAAAATTGGAAATCAACTACAATAATAATAAGCCAAAGAAATTAAACACATGGAGACTAAATAGCATGCTATTGAACAAAGACTGGGTTACCAGAGAAATCAAGGAAGAAATCAAAAACATCATGGCAACTAATGACAATGAAAACACAACAATCCAAAATCTATGGGACACAGTAAAAGCTGTTTTGAGAGGGAAGTTCATATCCCTACCAGCCTATTGCAAAAAACAAGAAAGAATAGTAACAAATTATCTTACCCTACAACTCAAACAGTTAGAAAAAGAACAGCAAGAAAGGCCCACTGTAAGCAGAAGGAAGGAAATAATAAAAATCAGAGCGGAGATTAACGACATAGAGACCAAAGACACAATACATAAGATCAACAAAACCAAGAGCTGGTTCTTTGAAAGGATTAACAAGATTGATGAGCCTCTAGCCAGGCTAACCAAGAAACAAAGAGAGAGGACCCAAATAAACAAAATTAGAAATGAAAGAGGTGAAATAACAACAGACCCCGCCAAAATACAAAGGATTGTTACAAAATACTATGAACAACTATATTCCAACAAACAGGACAACCTGGAGGAAATGGACATATTCCTAGAAAAATACAACCTTCCAAAACTCAATCAGGAAGAATCTAAAAATCTCAATAGACCAGTAACTTGGGAAGAAATTGAAGCAGTCATCAAAAAGCTTCCAGCAAACAAAAGCCCAGGGCCAGATGGCTTCACAGGAGAGTTTTACCAAACATTCAAGGAAGAACTAAAACCTATCCTCCTCAGACTTTTCCAAAAAATTCAAGAGGAAGGAACACTGCCAAACTCCTTTTATGAAGCCAGCATCACCCTAATACCAAAACCAGATAAAGACAACTCAATGAAAGAGAATTACAGGCCAATATCCCTCATGAACATAGATGCCAAAATCCTCAACAAAATTCTAGCAAATCGGCTCCAGCAGTACATCAGGAAGATCATACACCATGACCAAGTAGGTTTTATACCAGGAATGCAAGGATGGTACAATATTCGCAAATCAATAAACGTGATACATCACATAAACAAATTGAGAGATAAAAATCATATGGTCATATCTATCGATGCAGAAAAGGCATTTGATAAAATCCAACACCCTTTCCTGATAAAAACTCTCAACAAGGTGGGAGTACAAGGATCATACCTCAACATAATAAAAGCTATATATGATAAACCCACAGCCAACATCATGCTCAATGGGCAAAAACTAAAACCATTCCCTCTAAGAACAGGAACAAGACAGGGATGCCCACTCTCACCACTCCTCTTTGACATAGTACTGGAAGTACTCGCCATCGCAATTAGACAAGAAGAGGAAATAAAAGGCATCAAAATCGGAAAAGAAGAAGTAAAGCTGTCACTATTTGCAGATGACATGATATTGTACATAAAAAACCCAAGAGACTCCATCAAAAAGCTAATAGACTTAATAAACGAATTTGGCAATGTAGCAGGATACAAAATAAATGCCAAGAAATCAATGGCATTTCTCTACACCAATAGTGAACTTACAGAAACAGAGACTAAAAAAGCAATCCCGTTTACCATCGCACCAAAAAAATTAAGATACCTAGGAATAAACTTAACCAAGGAGGTAAAAGACCTATATGCAGAAAACTACAGGACACTGAAAAAAGAAATAGAGAAAGATGTAAACAGATGGAAGAACATACCATGTTCATGGATTGGTAGAATCAACATCATCAAAATGTCCATACTTCCCAAAGCAATATATAAGTTCAATGCACTCCCCATGAAAATACCATGGACATACTTCACAGACCTAGAAAGAACTCTCCAAAAATTCATTTGGAACAATAAAAGACCCCGAATAGCCTCAGCAATCTTAAGAAATAAGAGTAAAGTAGGAGGAATCTCAATACCAGATTTCAAGCTGTATTACAAAGCAACTGTTCTCAAAACAGCCTGGTACTGGCACAAGAACAGACATATTGATCAATGGAATAGATTAGAGAATCCAGACATCAACCCAAATCAATATGCTCAATTAATATTTGACAAAGGAGGCACGAACATACAATGGAGTCAAGACAGTCTTTTTAATAAATGGTGTTGGGAAAATTGGACACATACATGCAAAAGAATGAAACTAGATCACCAACTTACACCATACACAAAAATAAACTCAAAATGGATACAGGACTTAAACATAAGACGGGAAACCATAAAAATACTAGAGGCATCCACAGGCAGCAAAATCTCAGACATATGCCTAAAGAACTTCTTCACTGATACTAACCCTAGGGCAATGGAAGCTAAAGAGAAAATAAACAAATGGGACTACATCAAAATAAAAAGCTTTTTTACGTCAAAAGAAACCATCAACAAAACAACAAGAAAACCCACTGTATGGGAGAACATATTTGCAAACGATATCACTGATAAAGGTTTAATCTCCAACATCTACAGACAGCTTATACAACTCAATAAAAGGAAAATGAATGAGCCAATTAAAAAATGGGCAATGGACCTAAATAGAATCCTCTCAAAAGAAGACAGAAGGAAGGCCAAGAGGCACATGAAAACATGCTCCAAGTCACTAATTATCCGAGAGATGCAGGTCAAAACAACAATGCGGTACCATCTCACACCTGTCAGAATGGCCAACATCAACAAAACAACAAACAACAAATGTTGGCGAGGTTGTGGAGAAAAAGGAACCCTCGTGCACTGCTGGTGGGATTGTAGGTTGGTGCAACCACTGTGGAAAACAGTATGGAGCTTTCTCAAAAAACTGAAAATGGAACTCCCATTTGACCCAGTAATCCCACTACTAGGAATATACCCCAAGAAACTAGAAAGACCAATCAGAAAGGATATATGCACCCCTATGTTCATAGCAGCACAATTTACAATAGCTAGGACTTGGAAACAGCCTAGGTGCCCGTCAGCAGATGAATGGATCAGAAAACTATGGTACATCTACACCATGGAATACTATGCTGCCATAAAAAGGAAGGAATTCTCATCATTTGCAGTAACTTGGATGGAATTGGAGAGCATCATGCTGAGTGAAATAAGCCAGTCAATGAAAGAGAAACACTACATGACCTCACTCATTTATGGATATTAAAGATCATTATAAACGAATGATCAGAAAGATTGATATAGTGACAGTAAAACAACAGGCAGTCTGTCAAATGACAGCGGGGGGGGGGGTGGGGAGATCTGGGGGAGATAAGAGATCAACCAAAGGACTGGTATGCTTGCATATAAGAATAGCCAATGGACACAAAACTCTGGGGAGGGAGGGCATATATTGGGGGGGGGGGGCAATGATAAGCTATGTATACAGATAATACCTTAATAAAAAAAAAAAAAAAAGAGACCTAAATAGGAGTTTTATAGGAGCAGTTTTCTTATATCTACCTGACTTAGATTTGAGTACTTATACAGGAAAGAATATTTTCTCAACCACAGCTATTTGATTAATTCATGTTTCTTTTCCTAAATGTTTTATTTTTATTTTGAATGGGGCCTTTTATCATCTGCTTCGTCCATCATTTCACAAGAGAGTGTTCCTGTCTCCCACTGGATTTCAGCATAGGTGAAAGTGGTACCTTAGCTGTATTTAAATTGAATTGGTAAAAGTCAAAACATGATTTGGTAAAAATCCATTAAAATAATCTCCCAAATGCCCTGATGCATTAAACATTTATAGGTGCACCTATATTGCAGACAGGGAATATGTTTATCTCTATTTTATGAACAGTCTTCAAAGGGGGGAAAAAAGAACCCAGAAATTGACAGTTGGCCCAGACACAATTTCCACACATTGCATGTATGCTTGCATGGAGCTTTTATTCTGCTTGTATAGATAATAATGTGGCTCCTTAATTAGTTCTGGAAGGCAGACATTGTAGACTCAGTGTTACCTGGCAAGTATTCAAAAGATGCAAGTTTACATTTTATTTTTCTCTTCCTGGAGAATATTCTTTAAGAAATGAATTTTATATATTATAAAAAATACTATTCTCTTCCTAATACATTGAAAGATTGCAATAATGAAATCTTTTTTTACCATTCTGTTTAATTAAAATCTAGCTTTAGAAAGCTCAAGTACCTATCAATTATAGTATGATATTACTAAGAGACAAATTGCAAAGTACCAAAAACAAACAAACAAACAAACAAACAAAATAAACAAGATATCAAAGAATCATTATTAATCTAGGGGTCAGTGGATAGAACCCATTAAAATGCTTAATTGGAGATTATGAATACTTCTCAGCAACATTATGAATACTTTCACATAATGTGATTTCTATAATATCTAATGAAAGAAAAGAGATGTTGAAATAATTTCTAAAAGATCATTAGTTTTATTAGAGGCAATTACCAATACTAGCAAACATATTAAAAAATAAACATTTTCTAATCCTTTGAGACTTTATGGGTGCATTGAATTTCCAAATTTGACAAAGGTATGTAAAACATTTTAACTTTGCATGTGATACATAATACATTCAAAAATATTTACATAGAATCAAATATATTCATTATAGTCTTGCTAAATGCTATAGGAATTGTAAAAAATATGGATTCTAACACCAATGAGCTATGGTTTATTCAAATATATGACCAATATACTAAATAATTTAAAGTTGGCATTTATTTTTAAGAGCATTCAGATTGATTAGTTGTCATTGTCTTAGCAAAGGTCTAAATTTAATTCAAATGTAGATAGAGTAAGACAGGGTGAATTGTGGAAAGTAATTTGTAAATGAAAGACAAAGATGGGAGTTGAAAACTTGACCATGGAAAACTGTGTGCTAGACTTAAGGTTTTGGAACTTTACTTTAACAGGCTGTTCCTAATGGTAGTCAATTGGGACTTTGTTTTTAGTAACAAATTAAATTCCCAAGGACATATTCCAATCAATTATATAGTGAATGAAACTTAAGCTTGGGAAAGCAAAAAGAGCTTAGATAAAATTAATTCAATACTTATAATCTATTTTACTTGCTTAGGTAAACTTCTTGAAATGTGTGAATTCCATGATTACTACCTATATAAATGAGTTTATAAAATATGCAAGTGCAGAACTTTCTGTAGAGTATTTGGCATGCAATCATCTCTACTCCAAAAACAGAAGTATTTGGGAAAAAAGTAGCCAAATAAGAGAAACAGTATACCCCAAATATAGAATGATTATAGAAGATAATTGTAAAATCTAAATATGAAGGGAGGTGGGGGGAAGCAATAAACGGTAAAGGAAATCAAGTATATGGTAATGAAAGGAGATTTGATTTTGGGTGATAAACACATAGTGTGATACATAGATGATGTATCATAGAACTGTACACTTGAAAACTGTAAGTTTATTAACCAATGTCACCCCAAGAAGTTTAGAAATAAACTATGTTAGAAAGCTAAAGTAACTATAACTTTGTGGCATTGCTATAAAAGCTCTCAAATTGAGAAATGCAAGTGAATGTATATACCAGAAGAAAATCTATGTATAGATATACTTTTTAGTATATGATAAAGTATCTTTACAAGCCCTAAAAATAATATAAGGTACATGCACACACAGAAATGTTACTACAGACAGTCGGTGGGAGCGCTGGAAGATTCCCTTACTGGCCGAGATGACCCAGGGGGATGTTTTTACACCAACCATGAGCATGCCAAAAGGTAGAAAGATAATTTGATAGAAAGAGAGGGGAAAAAACCCTCCCTTGCATGGCCAGTGTGCCTCAATGGTTGAGCACCGACTTATGAAACAGGAGGTCATGGTTCAATTTCTGGTCTGAGCACATGCCTGTGTTATTGGCTCCATCCACACTAGGGGGCAAGTAGGAGGCAGCTGATCAATAATTCTCATCATTAACATTTCTCTTTCTCTCTACTCCTTTCCTCTCTGAAATCAATAAAAAAATTATTTTAATTTAAAAATCCTCCTCCTCCTAATCCCTAAGAGAATGGTGGGCTTGAGCCAGAAAATCTGTGTGTGTGCCTCAGTTCTAACTGTATTAAAGTAAGGCTTGACATCGTTGAACACATAAGGGAACCTTTAAAAAATTATTTTTTTCATGTGTGTCCTCAAATTCCTGCTCATACCAGAAACGGCTTCTATAAAACCTTCTCTTTCTGGGCTGGAAATCTTCAGCCCTGACTCATCTTCTTTCCCCAGAAACCCTACCTTTTCATCCTTGTTCCTTCCTTCCTCCCTTCTTTAGGAATAAACATACAAAGGAGGTTAGTGATTAATGTTTACCCCCTCAGCTTACTGATAAGGTTGGTTCTCAAAGAATAGACTAGCTTGGCTCAGTTTACCCAGATAGTGATCGACATAAATGGTTCTCAAATTCTAGTTGGCTCTAATTTTATTTAAGGTCTTTTATTTTATCTAAAAATGGTAACTCTCACTAAGACCCACTAAAGACCAAGAAGCCATCTATAACAGATTTAGAATGAACATTAATATCAGACTAAATGGATATTTAGTGCCATTAAATAATACCACACCTTTCCCACGGCCTCTGTTGAAATTCCCAACCTCATAAATTTCTTTCTATCTGAAAAAAGGATGTGTCTTATTTTTCAAACTACCTTCATATTGGTAAGTATATTTTTAAAATTCATTCTATTAGGAAGAATGGACACTAAAACTTCATCTAGATTTATTATGAGCCTCAAGTAGATCATTTTTAAAAAAAATATATTTTATTGATATTTTACAGAGAGGAAAGGAGAGAGATAGAGAGCCAGAAACGTCGATGAGAGAGAAACATTGACCAGCCGCCTCCTGCACACCCCCTTCCGGGGATATGCCCGCAACCAATGTACATGCCCTTCACCGGAATCGAACCCAGGACCTTTCAGTCCACAGACCGACGCTCTACCACTGAGCCAAACCGGTTTCCGCAAATAGATCATTTTTAAGTCTCCCAGAACTTATGCCACACACAAAAACCAAAACAGATTTCGAAATACTTAAATGTCACCTGAGAGGGTAAGTGGAAACACACATTTTCATTCACTAATGTCACTCCCTCCCCTTGTCTTCCAACTCTGCCTAATTAAGGAAAGCCACATGTGGGGACATATGCTACAGATGGGTCACACAGTAGCTACCACACTACAGTCAACGTGAACTATCTGCATAGACCTAACCCAGGTAGGTCCCATTATATTTGTGTTTATTTTATTATTGAATTTATTGGGGTGACACTGGTTAACAAATCAGCGTATACAGGCTTCAGGTGCACATCCTCTGTACACTGTCAGGTCCCATCCATCACCACTCATCCCCCCACACCCTGCTCCATTAGACCCGTTCCGTTAGTCCAAATTTTCAGGCAACAGCATTTCTAATCGCATCCTCCCCCAGGAGCGCTGTCTCTGTTGACTGACACTAATTATTATAATTATCCTACACAGAAGGCACCGCACTGCTGCCATTAGCTTCCCTCCCTGTCACAAGCAGATCCTGATGTTGAAGTTGAGTATACAGCAAAAATTTGTCTCCTAGAAACTCATTAAACTTCAACAAACAAAATCATTTTTCCAAGTTTCCACAGCCATTGCAAGGCAACTTAAAGAACAAACTTTCCTGATTTGTTCTAGAAAGGTAAGCCAAAAAAAATCCTCAAATGACTGTAAGAAATAATTACCTTGAAAGCTAAAATGATGGCTTGGTGGACATCTAAAAGAGAATATATGTAGGCAAATAAATTATAGCTCCATATCTCTTAAACTCTCACTCTCAGAAGTCATTTGGGTCATGGCTGGCTCTGGGCACTTCAGGAAATTAATAATGCTGTCCTTGCAATACTCAGCCTTGCCGTCTAAGAATTTTCCTCGTTTCTAGGTGCCAGTTTCCTGAGAATCCAGAATTAATTGCCCAAAATCTTTCTGCTCCAATATCAGCAGCTATGTCTGTGTCAGGTTTCTTATAATGTGGGGTGGAAGGGTCCCTTAATAAATAGTTTTAAAAAAACCACACAGATTTTACTAGCCACATAACCTCGAGGAAGCCACTTTGCATCTTAGGTTCCTAATCCATAAAACACAGGCAAGAGTTAACCCAATGTGTTATTGTGAAAGTTTGTGCAGGTGATACATATGCAATAATTTTATAAATAATAAACTAGTATGATACTGTATTAGTTGTGTATTCACCAGTACAAGTTTAAATTAGTGCATTATCTCTGCACAGTGAATATTTTCTCTAATTGTGAATGTCCAAATATTTTAAAATGTCAAAAACTAATGAAAAGGTAGTAAACAGTGTGGGCAAAAGTAGGTTTACATTGTGAGCATATGAAACAGAGTTCATTCTTATATCATTTATTACTTTCCATACAAACAACCATAAACCTATTTTTGTCCAACCCTGTAAGCAGTTTCAACCTATGATAGATTTGCTTCTTTCCCTTTCTTTTGTACTATCTCTGCCTAACACACACACACACACACACACACACACACACACACACAAACACACACCACCACTCCCATATTTGCATACACACATCTATGAAGGACTAATTCCTTTTTTTCAGTTCTTCTTGTGACTACCAGATATTGTTATACTTGCTACAGACACTAACATCTACAACCAAAAGAGAATTTGGGGCTCTGCACTAAAGCTATCAGATGATTAAGCTGGAGGGCCCACTATCCTCAACAACCTGTCAGGAATAGCCATCTGGTCCCTTTACTCTATTTTCCTCAGCTAACTTCTAAAGTATAAGTCAGCTGGTAATCATTTCACAATGTGTACATATATCAAATCCTCACATTGTACACTTTAAATACATACAATTTTGTATTTGTCACTTATTTGTCACAATTTTGTAATTTGTCACTTATACCTCAATAAAACAGCTGGAAAAAAAAGACAAATAATATATCCTTTTCAAAACTCAAAAGGGGAAAAGAAGCCAATTTGTGTCAAACAGATAAATGGAGAGAATAGAATTGAGCATACCCCAGAGAACCTGTGACATGGGTGAAAGGCCTAGGAGGGGAGCTCTTAAAAAAGAATAACAGAGCCCGCCCATGCTGGCTCAGTGATTGAGGGTTGACCTATGAGCCAGGAGGTCATGGGTTCGATTCCTGGTCAGGTACATGCCGGGTTTCAGGCAAGATACCCAATAAGGGGCGTGTAGGAGGGACGTGATGTTTCTATCCATCTCTCCCTCTCCCTTCCTCTTTGAAATCAATAAAAATATATTAAAAAGAATAAAAGAGGAAGACAGAGCAATAGTAGGACATGCTATTGTAGAAAACACAGGAATAAAACCTTTTAAGCATTACAATGGATTGCACAGTGTCAAATCCTACAGAAAGGTTAAGAAAGATAAAAATGTTCTTTTCTAAAATTTATTTCAGAGGGAAGAAGGGAGAGAAAGAAACATCAATGATGACAGATCATCATAGATCAGCTGCCTCTTGCAAGGCCCTTACCCCCAGCCCCAAACCGGGGATGGAGCCTGAAGCCTGGGCATATGCCCACTAAGCAATACCAGTTGGGTGAGAGATGCAACTTCTAAAGAGGCCTTTGGATTGGCAAGAAGGAAACCATTGGTGTATTCTATATGGTTTCAGTCTGTCAGAAAAAAAAGAGTTTAAACTGAACAATAGTAAGTTGCTGCTTTCTATAGAAAAAAAAAGAGGTCTTTTGTTTGTTTTTTGGTGATATAGCTAAATATAAAATCGGGCCGAAACCGGTTTGGCTCAGTGGTAGAGCGTCAGTCTGCGGACTGAAAGGTCCCAGGTTCGATTCCGGTCAAGGGCATGTACATTGGTTGCGGGCACATCCCCGGTAGGGGGTGTGCAAGAGGCAGCTGGTCGATGTTTCTCTCTCATCGACGTTTCTAGCTCTCTATCTCTCTCCCCTCCTCTCTGTAAAATATCAATAAAATATATATTTTAAAAATAAATAAATATAAAATCAGGGGTCATGGAAAAAAGGATTGAAATTATCTCTTGAAAGTGAACCCTTCTTTCCAGTAAGCATGGAGAAATAAAATTCCATTGAACATGTGTTTGTAATAATTTTCTAGTGTATCTGTATGTTTGATAAGGATACTTTCTTGTAGCATCATAAGCCTCCTTTGCTGTAAGCATTAGGGGTGGGGAAGCAAGCTCAGGTGGTCATCACTTTGGTAGGGAGAGGCAGAGCTGAGGCCGGCCACTGGGACTTCAGACTTTGGTCCTGCTTCCAGTAGGGAATACTTTTCCCTTCCAACTTTCCAGAAAATAACAGGAACAACCAATGTGCTGCTTTTGCTGCAACATGTACAGAAAATGTTAGGAAAATGACACCGCTGAGTTATTATCTGAAGCAGAAAAGAAATGAAAGCAGAAACAGTGTCAGTATCTACTGGCAGAAGAGGTGGGCTTTTTTCTCACTGTGGAAAGCAAAGGATGTGCACCATCCAGCTCGCTCGCTCTTTCTAAAGCTCTATGTCTCAGCCTCATTTCTGCTTTTCTGGCTCCTCCCCCCTCACACTACAGACACATTTTATCCATAATATTCTATTCTCAATTCATAAGTTAGGGCACTCCAAACATGATGAAGTTAGAATAAATTTATGAAAATGCAGCATAAAAATACAAATTATTTCTCTAGGTTTTCAAATCAGATGAGATACTGACAGAGTGAAATGATGAAAAGTGTCCACCGAATGCTTATAATCACTTTGGGTGAACAAAAAATCTTTCATTATTAAAATATAACTATGTTATATCCCACTAACAAAATGTAGTTCACAATAAAAACAACCAATAAGTCAACAAATACCAGGCAAATTTAGAAAAATGTTTACTTGTTGACATTCCAAAGGGGTAAAATTAGAAGACATTTCAATAAATCTCAATGTTATGAATACTGCTTTACCAAATAATTCAGTCCACATTATTTTGTTTTTCTTACAAGTCGGCCCTAATGAAGGAGCTTGTCAGTGATGCGGTTAAATGCTGCTTGAGCAACATTACACATTACTATAGCTCTTAAACCTTAAAGGGCACTTGTAAGTAATTAAACCTCAGGACGCAAAACCTAAGAATGTTGAATATCTGCTCTAACACATCTGGTTCACGATTTTTTAAATGACCAGGTTTGTGAACTAATTTAATGACATGTTATTTGTAATGTATATTCCCCCGGTGGGTAACTTTGAAAAAATATGTAGAAATTAGTAAAGCAAATATGTCTTTATCAAATATTTGTATTCATAATGTGGTAGAGAATGACAATGTAATAATTGTTGTTGTAGAACAATTATAACAAGGACAGATAAATAAAAATACCAATTGGTTAACACCATTTCTGGGGCCAGCATATAGCAATATCCAGCTTAATCAGCATCATAGAACATAATTTCTGATATTTAAAACATTATTTTATTATTCCTAAAGTAATACATTCATATGATTTTCTTTTTAAAAAAATATATTTTATTGATATTTTACAGAGAGGAAGGGAGAGAGATAGAGAGCTAGAAGCATCGATGAGAGAGAGAATCATCGATCAGCTGCCTCTTGCACACCCCCTACTGGGGATGTGCCCGCAACCCATGTACATGCCCTTGACCGGAATCGAACCCGGGACCTTTCACTCCGCAGACCGACGCTCTACCACTGAGCCAAACCGGTTTCGGCATTCATATGATTTTCTAACAGACTTAGAAACATAAACAGACTGAGCTCCCAGCATCCCTTGGAGTTAGGAAAGAGCTGGAAATCATACCATTATACTTCGTTGTGAATCTAGGGTTTTTACAGTATGATGGACATTACACAATTCTCCAAAATTAACCCAACCCGGCAGTTACAGAGTGAAGGCCGGAACCTAGAACGCTTCCAGTTCTTAACATTATGCTCTTCCTCATAAGGAGAAAGGAGTCTCTATTAAATATAGACACTGGCAGACCAACTTCTAGATATAGGACCTCGGGGATTCTGTAGAAGACATTCGCACATTGGGTAGCATCTTGAAGTACATATGATTCTAGTGCTGTTTTGGTATTTGTACATAGTGTACAATAATCCTATATAAAGAGTAATATACAAGTTGACCCTAAAGGCAGAACAATCAGGAATGACTGGTCACTATGCACACACTGACCACCAGAGGGCAGACGCTCAGTGCAGGGGCTGCCACCTGGTGGTCAGTGTGCTCTCACAGGAGGAGCTCCACTGAGCTACAAGCCCAGCTGATGGCTGCAAGTGGCAGTGGTGGGAGATTTTGAATTTCTAAAGAAAACATCCTCCCTCTGGAAATAAATAAATAAATCCCCTTGTGTTCATAATGCACTTCTTCCTTATATTTAGCTTATAGAACTGTATATAATTTGTACTGCTTCCCCAGCTGCCTCCGTGTCCTGGGAGAACACAGGAAATACTGTCTTTAGTAATAGAGTGGAAATAACTCTCCAAGGTGAAGAAAAAAACCAAGACTAAAGCTTAACATTTTTGTCTTTGGTCAACTAATAGTTTCATTATTCCATTTGTAGAAAAATAATCTAAATAATATTTGCCATCTAAAAACACACTCGTTTTTAGAAAGTGGTGTTTATTCTAAAACACTTTGGTAAGAATGATAAAGTGAATAATTCTCTCTAGCAGTCTAAATATTCACATAGAATTTTACCTCATTTCATCAAAGTTTTCACTCAAGTATGTAGAGATTTTATGCCCTTAGCTTTATTTTGCATTTGCCTTGCTCATAGTAAATATGCTCAAAGCCTTCTCTGGTTTAGTCTCTTCTGTTCAAGCAGTTAAATGGTGCCCCTGCTTTGCAGATAAGACCACCGAGACCTTGGGCATTGAGAAATCTCACCAAGGTCATACAATTTGTAGCTGGTACCAAGAAAATTTGACATCAATCTGAATTATCCAGAGTTCCAGAAAGCCATTTCACCAAAGAAAATTAAGTTAAAATGCAGAATCACTCTGGCTTTATGCATTACGATTCTTACAAAGAGAACACGCATTTCCTCTTCAAAACTATACAGAGAAATTGTTCTATAACCATTAGTTTTAAGTAGCACTGAATTTGAAAATAATTGTTAGCTCCATTTCTAGGAGAAATATCACACTGGTTTTCTGTAAAAGTTGGCATTTAGCACAGCTCACATTTGATTGTATGACATTATTATTAGGCAGCATGACATCAGCTGTGCATAAAACAGGTTTCTTTTCCTGGGGGATTTGGCAAGATCAGGCTCTGTCTGTAGAGTTTGTTTCTTCTGTCCATGAGAGACAAAACTGCTGTTGTGTAAATGGTTTAATACAGCCCTCTGCATTGACTTTAAAAAGCCATTGTATGCTTGGCAATCAAAAATCATTTCTGAAAACAAATACCAAGTGGGCCCTTGAGGGGAAAAACTTCAGTGGCCTGTACCCAGGATGTTCTGAATGAGGGAGACCGGGGCATGTAGTGGACATCTGTTGTTTATGCCTGACTGGCAAACACTCTCCAATCTTCTCAGAACACAACTCCGTTTTCTTTGGGAAACCATCTATTTATTCTCTATTTGAAATTACTCAGTTTTGTCTCAAATGTAATCCAGACTTTCCAAATCTTTTTAATATGTATTATCCTTGGGGATGTTGGGAAAACTATTGGAAAGTGAAAAGTGCTCGTTGTTCTGGGGGTGGCTGATCTGAAGGGATGAAACTCTGGCCATCATCCTACCCCGTGGGGACACCATTCCTGAGAAAGAAGCCAACACAGAGACAAGCTAAGCCAAGGGATGGAAAGAGGCAGATTTTTGACATCATGTGGGTACATTGGTCCATCCATGCCTGAAGCCTGTTCATGTTTTGTGTTTAAACCAATTTAAGTTGGGTTTCCCTAGGTATTGATGAAAGAATTCTGACTATTTTAACTAACTAACATGTCAAGCAATGATTATGGTGATTCCTAGATAATTTAGTAATTTATAGAAAGTAGCCCTGGGTTCTAGGTAATAATAGAAGCCTCAAGATTCATCAGCTTAATACTGAAAAATGCCTTCAATTGCTAACTGAGGACATCTTTTTATTTAGCTTAGAGATAATGTCAGACATCCAGACATAGAAAGCAGATACCAATTTCTATAACCAGGGAAAAGACTCTCTGGGCCCCCAAACTACACACACACACACACACACACACACACACACACACACACACACATGGGCAAAAGCAGGTTTATAGTTTTTCATATGAAAAAGCCTATGCAACCATTATGACCAAATGACTGGATGATGGGGCGGGTAGCTTTAAGGCATGCTGACCATCAGGGGGAAGATACTCAATGCAGAAGCTCCCCCCTGGTGATCAGTGTGCTCCCACAGCCAACCTCCCTCAGCCAGGCATGTACCCCTATGTCACTCTCAAGTATGATTTAAGACATATCAGAAATCACATTATAAGCCTTCTTTTTCTTTAATCTAGTACTGGTACATAAAATTTATTACAGCTCCTTCCTTAGAGTTACCATAAAAGTCCTCAACAAGGAAGTGTCTATCCCAGTATTTCATTATGGTTGCTGCTTTCAGAGCTGTTTCATCGTTTATAGTGATTCTCTGCATGGATGAGGGGAAACAGAGCTAGTGACATTGTTCCTTTCCCTACCCAGTCAGGGACCTTATAGTCTCTACAGTTTAACTCTGCTATAAGGCTACCAATGACTTCTTCTCCTTAAGAGCCATGCCTAGAGAATACTATATCTCCTTAAGTAACATTCATTGTGTCAAAAAACTCATATATTTTTTAAAACAAAGATCATCTGATATTATCCTAATATATAAAAACCCAGGGTCTGTCACATCCTAAATGACCAGAGGGATGACAGAACACCAGGCTAGGGAGCTGAAGGAGCAGAAGCTGATCAATCAGTGGCACCAGTGACTGGCAAGTGGCTGGAAGGCAGACCTCTTGGTCCATCCTCCCAACCCTCAGACTCCAATCAATTGGTGATGGAGGCAGGGCAGAGGTGGGCTGGAACCAGGGACTGGCTCCCTTAGTAGTCCTACAGGTTCAATCTGAAGAGGACAGGCTAGGCACCAATGGACCAGCACTGCTGGTACAATCCCGACAGTTCTGCCAGCCTCCTGGAACTCGGCCTCGGGCATTGTGGCCACTTCCTCTCCCTAGACACTCTACAGGGAAGAAAGGATACCATCAGCAGCACCAGGGGTGACCGGCGGTGACTTCTCTCCCCATGCTTCCTCCAGGTCACTCGAGCCTGCCCCACTCCAGATGAAGTGTGGTACACAGAAGAAATGTAGTAAAAAAATAAAAACTGATGACCAAGTGACCAAATGGACAATGGAACAGCAGGCGCACCATGTCCACTTACAGAGCGCTAGGCCCTTGAATGTGAGCAGACTGAAGGAAATAAGACCTTCAAGGCCTGTCCGCGCCCCAAGCATGTTTGCGTTCAAAGAAACATCCAATGTGAGAGAGACACACACAAGTGGGGTGACCTTAGAATAACCCAAGTGCTCCCCACCCCACTTACCCTGCCCAGACACCTAGGGCTGAACTCTGCTCAATATGCCCCCGCTGGATGCGTGGTGACAGCACTCAACTCTGCACCAAGCTTGAGCAGGACTCACAGCCAGGCTCCCTCAAACTGCCCACAAAGGCATTGATCTGGCCTCAGCGCCCAGCCCCAGGCTCCAAGCAAAGGGACGCACCTCTTGGCTGACCACCCTGGGGTCTAGGTAGCCTGGGCTCTGTGCGGAGACACCCTGACAGCAGAGCCTCACAACAGCGTTCCCGCCTCCGGTCCCTCCTGTGCAGCAATGCATCAGCACCAGCTCCCCACACATGGCTCTCCCTCATTCCACAGTGCAGTTTGGAACAGCAGCTCCAAGTCAATGGACAGCTCCACGAGGAGGAATTCTTGTGCTGGGAGCTCCCCTGCTCGCTCGGCAATGGCTGCAATGGCAGCGCACCCCCTGCCCTGTGCTATGTGATGGTTTGGTCCAGCATGGGTGACCCTGGATGGTAGCTTAGATGGCGGTAGGGGCTGTGGCCTGCACCCTGGGTGGACGCCATGGCCAGGAGGTGGAGGGTCTGGGTGGGCCCTGCCACCAAGCTGTTGCAGATGAGCCCAGTGGCCTGGACACCAGGCCTGCCTGCCTCTCTGGTTTGGCCCAAACATCTGAAGTTTGCATTAGTTGCCGACTTAAGAAACTGGACCATTCACGTAAAATCAGGATTTTCCATTTCTTTCCAAAGTGGTCAATTGGGCTACCAACCAAGGGTGTTTGGTGTCACTTCAACCCTAGGAGGAACCCCCAGCTTGGGGGTGTGGTGAGAAGGAAGCAATCTGTGCAAGTAGCTCAGTTGTGTCAACTCCCGCTGACTGTGCCCCAGTCCAACAGTGTGGCCACTCAAATGTGAGGCAGCACAGCCACAAAACAGTGCTGCTGTTAAATGAGGCCCCCCTTCAGTTTTGGGAGGCTCCGCCTGCTCCAGCCCAGTGCTCCCCATTCTGCCCTCAGTGTTTCAGCTCCAGCAGACAGAACATGTCCCAGCAGAAAGGGAAAGTGTAGCCCTGACCAGTGGTGCTCAGTGGTGGATAGTCTCTACCTAAGGACTGAAGGCCCCCGGAGTTCAATTCCTGGTCAGGGCACATGCCTGGATTGTGGGCTTGATCCCCTGTGTGGGGAGTGCAGGAGGCAGCCAATTAATGATTATCTCTCATCATTGATGTTTCTATCTCCCTCCCTCTCTGAAATCAAACTATACTAATAAAAGGGTAAAATACTAATTAGACCGAACATCTTCTGGATGACCTTCAAACACCCTCGCCATCATCCTGCCACATGGGGAGACCATTCCTGAGAAAGAAGCCAACACAGAGACAAGCTAAACCAAGGGATGGAAAGAGGCAGTTAGGGGTGATCAGGCTGGCAGGACAGAGCAGTTAAGGGGATCATGCTGGTAGGGGAGAGCAGTTAGGGAGATCAGGCCAGCAGGCAGGTAAGCAGTTAAAAGTCAGCTGTCCCAGATTGCAAGAGAGATATCCAACTGTCAGACATCCTCCAAGGGGTCCTTGATTGAAGAGGGTGCAGGTGAGGCTGAGGGACTCCCCCCACTACCACCAAGCACAAATTTTATGCACCAGATCTATAGTTAGATATAATTATGTGACTTCAATTTCCTGGGGTTGTTATTAAGATTAAATAGAAGTATCCCAGTTTGGCTCAGTGGATAGAGTGTTGACCAAGGACTGAAGGATCCCAGTTCAATTTCAGTCAAGTGTACATACATCAGTTGCAGGCTCAATCCTTGGCCCTTGTCGGGGTGCATGCAGAAGGCAACCAATCAATATGTCTCTCTCACATGGGATGTTTCCCTTTCTCTGCCTCTCCCTCCCTTTCCACTCTAAAAAGCAATGGAAAAATACCTTTAAGAGAGGATTAAACCAAAACTGCTTTGGATAAATGGATAGAATGTCAGCCTGTGTAGACTGAAAGGTCCCAGGTTCGATTCTGGTCAAGGGCCTATACCTTGCAAGAGGCAGCTGATAAATGTATCTTTTTCATCGATGTTTCTAACTCTCTATCCCTCTCTCTTCCTCTCTGTAAAAAATCAATAAAATATATATTTTAAAAGGGGATTAACAACAACAACAAAAAGGTAAGATTACATAAAAGTGTGTATGTCAGGTGCCAAGCACTATGCCAGACACATAGCCCTTAATAAATGGTACCCTTTTGACTTAAAGGTGAGTGAGAAAATATTTATCAAGTACTTAGAACATATGAAGAATTTTATAACTATGGAAAAGATCTTGGCATTGCTGCTGGTGTGATGACATGATGATATTAAAAATACTAAATTTAAAAAATTAGGCATTCCCTGACTAGCATGGCTCTGTGGATAGAGTGCCGGTCTGAGCACTGCCAGGTTGAGATTTCAATTCCTGGATTCCCTGTTAGAGTGTGTGTGGGAAACAACCAATCAATTAAGAGATGTGTCTCTCTCACACTGATGATTCTTTCTCTTTCTTCCCCTTCCACTTTCTCTGAAAATCAATGGAAAAAATATCCTCAGGTAAGAATTAAAAAAACAAACAAACAAACAAAAAAAAAAAGCCTAAACTAAACTTAAAATCTTACCCCTACTATTTGCTGCCTGAGTGAAGCAGACCAAGTCTCTGAGCTTTATTTCCTTCATTTATTAGATGGAGATGATAATGATGCCCATTTTCCAAGACTAATGGAAGAACAAAATAAAATTGTTTATGACGCCATTTATAGTGTAAAACCAAATACTAATGTTTTTTATTGCCATTACTGATGGTATTCTGCCTGCACAGAACAATTATTCAGTAAACTTTGAATCAAAATCAATTGAATAACACTATATCCTTAGATTGGGTTGTGTGACCATTTTTCAGCTATCAATAATGTCTGCTTTAACAGAAAAGTGTTCGAAGGGAATAAATAATCTCTCTTGGAATAGCACGTAGGAGAACACACTTAGAAACTATGTTTGAAGAATAATCTTAAATTTTATCTGTAAGAATCAATATTGGCTTTAAACACAAAGGTTTTTAGCATGCATGGCAAAGGGTTCCAGCTATTAGAGGAAAGGTTAAAGATGAAGGGGATCGGAGTCAGAGAAGCAAAACCATGCTGGTTTCTGCTCCTCTGACAAATGAATCCTTTATGAAGACATAGCCTAACCCGTAAGTAGCATCCTAACTTTTCCTGTAAATAGAAAATCTCAGGGATGAGGTCCCAACCCATGGCTACCTAGTAGCATCTCTACATTGATGCTTTCAAATGCAACTTCTAAACAAATAACAACCAAGGAGTGATCCCTGTGTGACCCCAGACAAATCATTTAACCCTGCTGAGCCTCACTTTTTCCCATCAGCAAAAGAATACTACCCCCTACCCACCTCCAAATAAAGGAGCTGGTTTTCCCAAAGCACAGGGCATTCCTGAGATGAAGCATGCTTGGTAAACACCAAGTACAATCACTTAATAATTTATAAATTCTTGTGGGTTTTTTGTTTTGTTTAGGATGTTTATACTGAGACATGGAGTAGTTATTGAAGAGAAAGTTCCCTCGCCCCCCGTTCTCTCTTTTCACTTATATAAGGAAGATATAAGAGAAAGCTATATGAGTGAAAGATCTTGCTACAACTTTAGAGTCAACCGCACATAAGACAGTAAGCCTGGGAACATTCTCTGAGGTAATCTACCACAGAGACTGAGATTTATCTTATTCCTAATGTGATAGGTATATAAGATTTACAGCCATTCAAGAAATAGAATAAACTTCCTGCTAGAAAATGCATAAGCCTTGAGAATACTCAAAAGACAAAGATAGGTCCCACTAGGACAAACTAATGAGGAAGATGGATGTACAAATGCATAGGTAAAATGTGAAATGGTTACAACTGGTGATTTTCAAGATGTTATTGGAACATGGCAGTGGAAGTGATTAATTTGTTGTGTGGTTTGGTTGGTTTTAATTGATAAGAACCATATGGACCAATTACAGCTGCTGGAGGCTCTTTGGAGCATTTAATGACCAGCCCTGGGATAGTCGAAAAACAACAAAAACAAACAAACAAACAAGAATACTAGCCTGAGCATTAGAAGACCGAAGCCCATTTCCACCATTAATTAGCTGGGTGAGCCTTCATCTCATTATCTGCAAAACAGATTGGCTTGCAAGGTGATGGTGAAGATTGCTCTAAGCTTCCACATCGATGAAGCCTTACTAGTGCTGTATCTCTTGCAATTTATCTTTTCCTTCATTTCCTCAGCCCTGCATCTTTAAATTATTTGAAGTTAAAAACTATGCTTTTTTCTTTTGTTGTGGCAACTCAACACTACTATTAGGTCACAAGGGAGGTTCACAGGCCACTGTCCCAGAAATTGAGATTCCACATTGATCCTCTGTCAACCAGTAAAAACTTGCCTGCATTTATGCTTTCCTGCTCTCTGGAAGATGGCTTCCCCCTGTGGAATGTTTTTATAAGGTTAAGAAACAGATTGGTGCAAGTGGAATGACAGCGATGACAACATTATCGTATGTAAATGAAGGGTCACGACAAAGCTTCCTGAAGGGAAATGATGAACAAGTTGGCTCCATGGGCAATGTATGAAAAATTGATCAACAAAGTACAAAATAATGAACTGCCCTGGGATATTTCCATGGCTCAAGAAAAGAAAACGTATTATATCTCATCACAAAATCTCTGTTGTTAACACTGAAAGTTCTTAGGTCGCTATGACTCTGAAGAATTTTCCAGTCAGGACTTCCCAGCAGGACAGAGTGCACAGTGAGCACCATTGCCATAGCCAGTTTGGCTCAGTGTATATATAGAGCGTCAGCCTGTGGACCAAAGGGTCCTGGGTTTGTTTCCTGATCAAGGGCATGTACCTTGGTTGCAGGCTCCGCCCTGGCCTGGGCCCTGGTCAGGGCTTGTGCAGAGACAACCAATTCATGAGTTTCTCTCACCTTGATGTTGCTCTCTGTCTTTCCTTCTCTCTTCCATTCCCCTAAAAAAATTAATGCAAAAATATCCCTAGGTGAGGATTAGCCATAGATAGATGATAGATAGATGATAGATAGATAGATAGATAGATGATAGATAGATAAAATACACACACCATTATTTTTTTAAATATGTTTTATTAAGTTTTACAGAGAGGAAGAGAGAGGGATAGAGAGTTAGAAACATAAATGAGAGAGAATCATCGATCAGCTGCCTCTTGCACACTCCTCACTGGAAATGTGCCCGCAACCAAGGTACATGCCCTTGATCGGAATTGAACCCGGGTCCCTTCAGTAGGCAGGCAGATGCTCTATCCACTGAGCCAAACTGGTTTCACCTACACACCATTATTATTTGAGGTTGGCAAAGAAAGGGAGAGCTACTTGGGTTCCTCACTGAATTTGAACTTCAGATTTTGCAGGAGTAAAGGCAGCTTTATTTAGAATAATGGTTTAATCAGAGCCCACATTTCCTTGAGCTAAAGTCACTTTCCCTTTGCAGCCTGCTTCTCTTCCCAGTAGGCCAGGAACAAAGGGCTTTGCTAGCAGAGGAACAACCAGGTTCAGTCTATCTGCTATCTGTGGCTCTTAAGGCATCCTGTGAAACCCCGCCTCCTGTGCCTGGGGTGCCAGCCTCCCAGACCCCACATGCAGCGCAGACCTTCAGATAAGGACCCTCCACTCCCAGGGCATTCCTCTCCTCTTACCACTTTCCTATTACACTTCTAAGGATCTTCCTTTCAATGGGTTTTAATTGATATTTCAAGTAACATCGGACTCACACTTGGTTGTCAGCATGGATGTGTGTTGCCTTCTTTTTTTTGTTTTGTTTTTTTGGGGGAAAAAAGCTTAAAGCTTAGTAATTAAAATGCTGATTAACTTTTAAATACTGGAGTGTTTTATTCTGCTTCTGAGAACTGCATGAATCAAGTTGTGATATATTATGTGGGGCTGAGGGGTGTTTTCAAATGTGGAGCCTTAAGAAAAAGGGCAAGTGAAGCTCAATTGAATGCACCAGGGATGTCAGGAACACAAATGAATGCCAAGGAGGAGTGTTAGTTCTGCAGAGCATAAACCTTTGCAAATGCCAAAGGCTGGGAGAGATTGGAGCACTGACCTTCAGGGATGGTGAGGGGGAGAATGGTACAGAGATGAGACCAGAGAAGTAGGAAGGAGCCAGGTCTCAGGAAAGAATTTGATTTAATTATAAGACTAAGAGGAAGACAGTCAAGGTTGTTAAGTAGGGGTCTGATGTGGTTGGATATGTTATTAAAATAATTGGTTTTTAAATTTTTAATTACCTATTAATGTGCATACATGCGTATGATCGCTAATACACTAAACGCTTACTACATACCAGATGATATTCCAAGGGCTTTACAGAGTACCCTATGAGTTAGGTATGACTGCTGTACCTCTTTATAGACAGGGAAGATGAGGCCCAGAAAGTGAAGGACTTTGCCCATGGTAACACACCTTTTATAAGTGGCAGAGCTGTAATTTAGAACCCAAGCAATATGATTGAAGTGCTGGTATTTTAAAACCACAATGATATACACTACAGCATTAAGTCCAATTATCAGTCAATCTAAGGTTACTGATACTACCCTACACACACAACACAAATTGTGCTCCAAAGAATTTATACCAAATTCACTCCGCAATCTCCTAGGTAGACAAAGTTGTAAGTACGATGAATTCTGGACCTTCTAGTAGTTTCCCTTTTCCCAGCGAATATGGGATTTCTGGCATGTGTGGTAAGTATGCTCTCATGCCTTACAGAAATTTTCCATAGGAAGCATCTCAGAAAGATGATGATAATGATAATAGGAATAAGTAACACACTTCAGGCAAAGTAACCTTTACCCTCAAGTGTCCCTTCTCACTTTCCTGTTTTAATTCATATATAGATATTCCCTTAGGGAATATCTTCTTTTTCTAAATAAAGTTAATTTTTTTTTATAATTTTGTTTTTCAATTACAGTTGACATACAATATTATATTAGTTTCAGGTGTACAAAATAGTGATTAGAAATTTACATAATTTGCAAAATGATCAACCCGATAAGTCAGAACCCATCTGACACAATACATGATTATTGCAATATCATTGACAATATTCCCTATGCTGCACATTACATCCTCGTGACTATTTTTATTACTGCCAATTTATACTTCTTAACTCCTTCACATTTTTCGCCTGTCCCTCATTCCCACTTCCATTTGGCAACTAGCAATTTGTTATCTGTATCTATGTGCCAGATGATATTGTTTCTGTTTTATTTATTCATTTATTTTTTAGATTCCATATATAAGTGAAGCCATATGATATTTGCATTTCTATTACTTATTTCACTTAGCATGTTACCCCAAATTCATCTACCCATCTATCCATTCATTCACGCTGTCACAATGGCAAGATTTCACTCCTTTTTCATGGCTGAGTAATATCCCATTGTATATATGAATCACTCTTTTATCCATTGGTCTCTTGATTGACATTTAGGTTGCTTCCATATCTTGGCTATTATACATAATGCTTCAATGAACATAATGGTGCATATATATTTCAAATCTATGTTGAGTCCTTTAATAGACATAAGGTCCTGAGGTTGGGAATCACAATGTTAATAGCTCTCCATGACATACAAACCATGGTGCTTGTCACATGGCAGAAAAGCAGTATCTATCTGCTGATCATTTGCTATATTGAAAAACATAATTTTAAATCACCTTGAGCTCATTTTCTAGGGAATCATGGCAATTGATTCCTATTTTTAATTAAGTCAAACAATTTGTTATGATTATAATGTTGTCAAACTATTTTAAAAACACTTCAGATTTAATTATACCATCAATAGGTCATGTGTAAAACATTCTTCTCATAGCAATATATGTATTTCCTAATACCCAGAATATAGTCAATTCTGCAATTACAACACATCTACGATTAAATTCACATCAGAATGTTTCCATGTAATAAATGGATTATCTTTATCTGTGATTTCTGACTTTGTCACTTTGATCAAATTAAATATTTATGCACTAATTCAATTTTATCAGTCAATGAATTCAAAAGACCTTCTTTTGGCTATACTGATCCTTTTATTGGATGTATTTGCAATATAATTTACTCTTATCTGTACAACTTCATTCTATCTTCTTTGATTTGTTCTTTTATTAATTTTTAACTTGAATCCCGAGATCATTACTAGTCGTCAAATCAACAGATTGGCAAATTACAGCCTGCAGGGCAAATCAAGCTATTTTCTATGCCCCCAGGGCTAATAGTGGTTTTTACATTTTTAAAGGGTTGTAAATAGAATATTGGAAAGTTATATGTGACAGAGACCATATATAGCTAACAAAGCCTAAAATGTTTACTCTCTGGCCTTTTACAGAGAGTCTTTGATTTGAATAATGCTTTAACTGCATCTTATAATTTTGCTATACAGTATTTTCATTATCACTTACTTGTAAGAATTTCTATTTGCCATTATTTCACTTTACACATTATTAAACTTCTAAAAATTATTTAGAGTGTAGTTGTGGTATTCTAATAAGTGTAATTTTGTATTTTGTTTCATAGTTGGTGATAACTAATTTCTTTCGGGTAAGATGATTTGGCATGTAAAATAGCAAGCATGACAGAAGTGTCATAAAGACTTGCTTTATGACTTACCACATGACCAATATTTTTGCATTATATATGTACGTATGCTTGAAAACAATCTTTATTTTTTCAAATACTGCCTGTATAATTGTATTTATAACTACTAGATATAGATATTTAATCAGTTCCTTCAAATCATCTATACCTTTATTGACATTTTGTTCTTTGATCTATTAACTACTAATAAGTGTGAGCAAAAATCTTCTATGACAGTCATAAATTTATCAATTTGTCCTTGTACTTTTAATTATTTTTGCTTTATGTACCTTGAAATTATATTATCAATTGCATCTAAGTTTAAAATTTCAACATCTCTTGGAAATTTGAATCTTTAATTAATATATACAGTGGATTTAATAATGTTTCCCGCCTTCAAAATAATCTTATCTGATATTAATATATCTATAGCAATAATTATCTAATTAGCATTTGTCTGGTTATTTTTACATCACTTCACTTTCAAGCTTATGCATCACTATAAATAAAAGTTAACTGAATTATTATAAACATATGTAAATCTGTCATTTAAATAAATATTTAAATTTATTTTGATTACTGATATATTTGGATTTTTTTACCATCTTATTTTGTACTTTATGTTATTCTTTATCTGCTTATTTTAATTTCAAACTTAGTTATAACTCTCATTCCATTTTATCTAGCAGAAAGTAAATAATGCATTCTAATTACCATCTATATACATAAGCCTAAGCAACCAGCCTACTGGCCATTTGACTGTCCAACCAGTAGCTATGACGCACATTGACCACCAGGGAGCAGGAGCTCAATGCAGGAATGGAAACCACAGGCATAGAAAACATGGAACAAACTGATGAATCTCAGAGGGGAGGGGGAGGAGAGAGGGTGGGAAGAGATTAACCAAAGATATTATATCCTTACTAGAGGCCCAAGGCATTGATTGGTGCACCAGCAGGGTGCCTCGGCTTGGCCCCCACCCTCTCCCAATCTGGGACCCCTCAGAGGATGTTGGAGATCCAGTTTTGGCTCAATCCCCGCAGGCCAGGCCCACAGACCTTACAGGTGCATGAATTTGTGCACTGTGCCTCTAGTAGAAATATAAAAATGCTTAGTTAACTTGACAAAATCTATGATTAATCAATTTATTTACCAGTTTCCTTAAAAAGGATTCAACACTATCCTTAAACTGTTGTTGTTCCCCTTCATGCACCACATATTAACAATAATTTAGTTGATCTTGCTTATTTTATATACCCTTAAATTAGGTAATGTTAGTGATGTCATACATATTCACTTTTTGTTTTACAGTTTACCTAAAAGTCTGCCATGTCTTTTTGATTCTCAAGTATTCTTTATATAGTCGATCCTCATTCTTTGTGGATTCTGTGTTTGTAAATTTATCTACTTGGTAAATTATATTAACAACCCCCAAATCAATCAGTATGGAGCATTTGCAGTCATTCAGAGACATACACATATTCAAAGCTACAAAAAAAATTGAGTTATACAATCCACATGTTTCCAGCTAAGGTAGAATAAATGTATCACTCCGAATTATAGTTTTAGCTCTTATTCTGTAAACATGTATCCTTTTGTGATCTACTTAGTGCCAATATTTTGTATTTTATTTGGTGTTCTTACAGTCTAAATAGCCCCAAGCACTGTGCTGAGACTCTGTCTAATGTTCTTAAGTACAAGGAGGCTGTGGTGTGCCTTAGGAAGAAAAATAAATGCTCTGGAATCTGGTGATCATGGCTCAATGGTTGAGTATTGACCTGTGAACCAGATCACTGTCGTATTCCCAGTCAGGGCTCATGCCCCAGTTATGGGCTTGATCCCCATTGGAGGTCATGCAGGAGGCAGACAGTTGATGATTCTCTCTCATCATTGATGTTTCTATCTCTCTCTCCCTCTCCCTTCCTATCTGAAGTCAATAAAAAATATAGTAAAAAAGAAAAAAAAAACATGTTACATAAGGTTTTTTTTTTTTCAGGCATGAATTACAGTGTTGTTGGCCATAGCTTAATGTTAATGAATCAATAATATTTATTACATAAAGTGTCTTTAAACAGAAATTCTCATAAAATAAGGTTATATATTGACTGTTCGGCAAAAATGTTACAATCAGTCAGAAGAATACAACTCTATATTTTTCCCTAGGAGAAATGGTTAAGTATTTGCTAACTCAGTTTTCAAAGTCACTTCATAAACCATAACTGCAACAAATGACAAGAATCAACTGTATTATTTAGAAATACATTAAGTATTTCTAAATACTTGTTATAATACTTGTTAGAATACTTGTTAGAAATAACTTCAGTTTTCATTTTTTTAAGTATATCTTTATTTTTATCTCCCTCTTTAAAGATAGTTTCACTAAGTGTAAAACATCACATTGATAATTACTTTTTTAACACATTGAAAATGCTTTCTTATTGTTTTCTGCCTCCTATTATTACTACTGAAACATCAGTTATCAGGCTAATTATCTTTTTAAGCAATCTCTCTTTTTTCTCTGATCACTTTTAGACATTCTCTTTCTTTTGCTATTCTGAAATCTGTTAAATTTGGTTGGTGTTTTCATCACTCCTGAAAAATGCCCATTGATTATTTTCCCTTTGAATATTACATCTCCTCTATCCTCTTTTTTTGAAAACTAGAAGATATGTATTTTAGATCTTCTCAATTTATCCTTCCACATCACTATAACGCTCTAATGTTTTCTATTTATTTATTTGTCTGTGATTGCCTGTGACTATTTTTTAAGATTTGTTTTCAAAAAACTAGTATTCCTTTCATCCATGCTACTAAGAAATTTGGAAATTCACTGACCTTCTAATATTATGTATAATATTTTCTAATACTGAAGTTTTGATTCTTAAGAATGTTTTTGTCAATGTTTGTATTCTCCTAAGTTTTATACTACTTTATTTTATCCCAAACACACATATTTGTACCTGTTATTTCTGAGATCTGCCATCTACACAGTTCAGATAGTTCTAGTTGCCATTCCAGCTGATGCTTCTGCAAGGTGATACATTTTCTTCCCTTATGATTTTTAATTTGTCTTCACACACCCTGCATCTTTGTTTGTGATACATTTCTGAAGACTGGGTTTGAATTCTTTCCCTCTTGAGAGGATTTTCATTTGCTTCTTTCAGGAATTTAGGGTCATATCTGCCTTGAGACTAACTAAATTTCCAGCTAAACTCACAAGGTGTAAGTACTTGCCCTAGGCTAGCTATGCTCTGCAATGACATTTTCTTTGCTCATTCTTCCCCAAGCCAGGAGTGATATAAGCACATTTCCCTCCAGCTCCCTACAAGGCAGGTAACTCCTATAATTCACCACTTGGTTGCCATTTCAGAGGACCTGACGTATGCAAGGTGAAAAGTGTTGCCCGTGGAAATGTGCTTTTTGCGGCATCCCAAAGAAAAGCATTTTCTAGGGACCCACAGGGGAGGGTGAGGCCTAGTGGTAATATTCATTTGTGAAGCAAAATCAAAAAGATGTCCCTCCAATGGCCCATCTCCATCTGCCCCACTATGGAAAATCAGAAAGCCAGAAATAGACTCAATGTCTAGAGATTCCATGTCATCGGAAAGCTGAGTGCTAGCACTGTGTTTGGCTAGCTTATCTTGTGTTCATGGCTTCAATGGTTGCATTGCTGCTGTACTCGGGCATTTAAGATCCACTTCCTAAGAACTTGCAAGTATGCAACATGTGGATGAAAAAGGAGCCACATACTAAACCTGAGAAGCTCAGGGGAGAAACTTACATGGCAGCACTACACACTCGGAGAACTAAAGTAACCACATAGCATGGTCTCCAAGTAAAGTTTTCTAACTAAAAGCAATTCCTGGCAGGTAGTTATGTCCTGGGCAGTTATCCTTCTTGACAAAGGTGGAGCCTGTCTTACTGTCTTTTTGCATCTACAATAACATACCTTTGGAATGTCATGGTTGTTTCCAGTCCCCTCGGGCAAAACCTCCCACTGGAGCAGGAAACCTCAGAGCCTCTCATTGCTGTTGCTGTCATGTTCATTTTTAACTGTGAACTATCCCATACCCACCAAAGCAAAAGAAGTATGTGTCTATTCCTTTTGCTTTTATCCAATCCTAGAGATTCCCCTACTTTGCTTTCCCCTGCTCCCTAATTCATCACCATTGAATTTGGTCAATGGGTTCTTTGCCTAACTCGAGACAGAAGTAGTTCTTAAATGCCTTTCTTGCTCATAAACTGAATGGCTTTTCTTCTTGGAGTTTTCAAAGAGCTTTTAAACTAATTGATTATTACAAATTATTCAGTGACTATATTTTGAGGGGTTCTGTGCAGTACACACTGAAAAATACCATAGTGAATAAAAGAGACGTTACTTGTTCTTAGGAGTTTACTACCTAGTATAAGAGGGTAGGTCTAAATTGAATAATTTATCTGCCTATAAAATTATCAAATTCATGATTGCCAAGTCTGCATGGGGACAAGTCTTCCTTTCTTATTAATGCTGTTCCTAATGTATCCTATTAGAAATGTACAAATATGAATGCTCAGAGGGAAGCAACCCAGATAACACTACACCGTGACCCTTCAAAGCCAGAGCCAAGTAAATAGGACCACATTTTTAGTTCATATTGTATAGAATTTTAGTTTTAATGGGATCTTGCTGCAATGAAAATGCCTCTATTCCGAAATACATGTCACTGCTGGAGATTACCTAGTCCATGTATTCATTGCAAGAATTGCTTCTCCAACATGAATAGCATATTTGTGTGTTTTCTGGAAAAAGAATGCATAAATGTGTGAAGGAATCAGATCCACTGTTAAATGTATATTAATTTCTAAACTGAATTGATATATGTTTCCTTATAACTTTGACTCATTCCCCCCATTTTCTACTTGAATTATAATAGAACAAACCCACATCTATTATTTTAATGTTTTTCAAACTCTTGAGCATATCAGGAAATGACACTACATATGTTTGTGTTTTGGCATAGTCAGACCTTATTGAACAAATATTACTGGCATGATAGATTGAAAGTTGTATGAATGGCAAAAAAAAAAAAAGAGAGAAAACTCTTGAAAGTTAAAGACACGTATCTACAGGGGAACTATTAATTTACATTTCAAAGGGGATCAAGTCTGGGGACTATCATCTTTTCTTCCCAGAGAAGATTTACATTAAAAAGCAAACTGCTATCTCCCCTCCCTTCCACTTCCATCTCTTCCTCTCCTTCTCCCTCTCCCTCTCTTTATGTCTTTCTCTCTATCCTCCCAGGGATAATGGGAACAGCTGTGCCATCAGCCCCTAAACAAGCTCTGAGATTCATAATTTGGGAGTTCCTGTCCCCACTGTATGTTATGGTGACATCTTCCCTCATTATGTCACCCCATGGGGGTTTGGGTGATCGGGACCTGATTAAAATGTCCTGTGCGTAATTAAAAGTCTGGTCTCTGAGCCAGAAACCTCGTATTTCCTGTCAGAGTAAAATAAATATAATGACTTAACAAAGGATAGCTAATATGAAGACTTCTCTCCTTCAGGCTGAACATCTTGAGATTCCTCAAGCCTCCAGCTAATTATCATTCCCCTGAGCACATTAATAATTGTTCACTATTAGCATTCTGGTTTGCCAATGTCGTCCCTAAAATAGCCCCTGTAATAAAATAATGAGTAAAACCTAGGAAGCTTTATGTCAGTCTTCTTAATCCAGCTTTACATGTTTTTGTTAGTATACGGAACAGGATGCAACTCAAAGAAGAAATTTCTCTGTGCCTCTGTGTTGATGAGGCATGGCATCAGTCTTCCTTAGACCATGTAAATTAACTAGAAAACCTGTCCGAGCCTTCTGCACGTCTAACTGTGTATGTCTCCTATTAGATATTCTTTGGCAGTCTTGGAATACTGCCTGTAGACTTCTGGAAGAGATACATAGCATTTTGAGTCAGGGTACTGTCTCAGGAGATTAAAAATCAGTCCTAACATCTGCTTTCAAGTTGTCTTCAAGTTAGATCACATGAAATAAACCGAAGTATGAATTCAACTTTTAAGTAAAGTTATGCAGTTGTGCAAGGTGAACTCTATGCAATAGTAAACATTACTGGGGGAGGGGAGTGGTACTTAAGAACAGTTGTCCTCGCCCTAACTGGTTTGGCTCAGTGGATAGAGCATCGGCCTGTGGGCTCAAGGGTCCAGAGTTCAATTCTGGTCAAGGGCATATACCTGAGTTGCGGGCACATAACCAGTAGGGAGTGTGCAGGAGGCAACTGATCCATCAATATTTCTAACTCTCTCTCTCTCCCTTCCTCTCTGTAAAAAAAAAAAAAATCAATAATATATATATATATATATATAAAAGAACAGTTGTCCTCATTTAACATGAGGAAAGTAAAGCCAGAGTAAAAGTTTGCCCCAAATCTCAGAGTATGTGATGTGATGGTTTTTAATTTGAATTCTTGAAGGCTACACATTTAGACAGTGCACATTATCAAGATGGTCAGCCAATGACTACATGTAATAATCATTTTGAACATAAATTCTCACTCATTGGATGTGAAAATTTTCATGTCTCCTAGAAACATTTTAGGACATTTTCTGGTCAGGCATATCAGGTGCTAGTTCTAAAACAATGACAACTTTGAAAAAGACACTTTACTAAATGGCCATGTATTGTTTGCAAGAGAAATTTCAGTAAGTAGAAAACCATCTTTTAAAAATATTTTTTTCCATTAGCACCCATTTGCTATATGACCTTTTGCTTACCTGAACAGTTTGATTCCTCCACTTGCTTTCAAAAGACCCCCAGTATGCGCTATAAACAGCCTAGTCTATAAACATCCACGGCTATGATAAAGCATCAATTTAAAAGCCTTCCTTAACCTAGCATTCCTGTTTTTTAACCACCATCCAAGTCACTTTGAAATTTTCATCCTTCTCCCTTAGCAATAATTATGAGCAAGGATCAAATTGTATAATTCTTATAAAATAAAACACAATGGATCACCTTTTTACCTGTAATTATAGATACTCAAAGTAATGCATCCTCAAATTTCTCACATCTTCTATAGCCTGGCTTTTTTTTTCTGAATAAAGGGAACAATTTCATCATTTTAACTGGTAATAGCATGCCTCTCAGACGTGCCTCTAACGCATCATTTCTATTCTGGTGTGCTTTGTTCGAACTTTGCATTTGTGACGGAACAGTTTCCAAAAGAGAGACTGTGTGTGAACAGTGAGCTCCCTCCTGCGATGCTCTGGCTGATGGGGCACAAGATACTTAACAGCGAGTTTGCCTAGCAAAGGCACTTCTCACTGAACTGGGCAGCAGTCCACACTTCAAATGCCAGCAGCTCCCAGGGAGCCCTGAATTGTCAGCTAATTTCAGCTAAAAATAAATCCTACAGTGGGTTTTTTTCCCCCCCAATTAATTATGCTTAAGAACGAGTTAATTGTCTGCGTGGTGTTAAAAAAGCAACTTTGCCCAAAGGTTTCAGAATTGTATTCAAGCCTTTGGCACCTCATTGTCCCTGCAAACCCGCGGTACTCACTCCAGTGCGATGTGCAGCAGCGGGTCACGCCCCCTGTCTTGCATGGCAGCTGATCCATGCACCCCAGTGACAACACGGCACAGCCGTCCCAGCCTTGCCTGCCAGGTGTCTTTTTTAGTTTTCAGGCTCAGGCTCTGTGGGGGGAGAATAGTGGATGCGATTATCATCATTCCTATTCTCGTGATCGTGATATTTATCGGAGAATTATGCCATAGATATCTTCCTGGGGTTGTTCCCCCAGCAAACCAAAAGTCAACAGAAACAAACACAAAAGCAATAGCAACCCAGTAGCTCAGCATCCACATCAGCACCTATACTATTGCTCAAATTAGCTTAGCTATAGCTCGGAAGGCACTTCATTGTTTCAGGTTGTTAACCACAGTGTCTTGTCAAAGGAAGCCTGGTTACTGTCATTCTGCAAAAGTCGGTCCTCTCCTCCTTTGTGCCTTTGGCGGCGAAGAATTTCAAAGATACCAGTGCGGCTGGTATGGTGCACCCGCCACAGTGGTCAGGCCTCATTACCTCCGAGACAAAAATTACCGGCTAATGTACTAAATGCTTGAACAGAAAGGCTCCCGTCTCCGTCTCGGCTGGGCTACCTGCGCGGTGATGGGATGACACCATCAGCCCACGGGCCGCACTTCAGCCGCCTCCCGGCCCCGTTCGCATCCCGGTGCACGGAAGTGGAGAGAGGATGAGCACCCAAGTCAAAACCCAATTGCTCCATGGATTGCCTGCGGGCCCCAAGCAGTGCTGCTGCTCCTGTGAATGCAATGCATTTATTCCTTCTAACACCCCCATTTCCCGGGGCCTGTCATGAAGGAAACATATGTATACCCTTATCTGGTGGATAGTAGCATCGCAGCTCCCGGCCCCAGTTCGTCTCTTTGAAAAAAGCAAACTAGAAGTCAATTGGAGGGGATTGTTCTGATTCTGGAAAACGAATTGCTTCCACAAAGAAGTCGATTTTTGTTTCTGAGTAGTTCTCCTTTTCCCGTCACTTTTTAAAAATTCACATGTTTCTCTGGGAGGTTTGTACCTCTCTAGACATTTCCAGCTAAGCCCTTGAGCACGTTTCTGCATCCACCAGATGAACACAGGAGGTCACATTTTGACATCTATCACACTGACAGTGACAGCTAACTTCCCCTCCTCCCGCTTACTCATCCATCATCCACACGTGGCTGAGGAGGAACTGGAAATCTCGCCCTGCCTGAACTTAAGCTGTGAACTCCAGCCTTTCCTTCCTAAATGGCTGCTCTGCTCACGGTGTGTGGAGAGTATGAGCTTCCCCCCTCAAAGGCAATGAACCGCTCTCTTCTCCTAACCAGGCCGCTGCCTGAGTAGGTATGTCTCTCAGATTTCCAATCTGGAAATCTCTGAAACTGTCAAACTGTGGAGCACTTTCAGGAAAGCTTGGGTCGGTTGGAAGAATGAGGTAAAATAGGAAGATCCTAAGATTTGGAGTGAGATGGACTCAGGCAGGAAGGAGTTTGTCTTACCAGCTTTAGTTTGCTAGACTCAGTTTTCCTATCTGTAAAATGGAGGGAAATTATACCTCCTTTATAGAGACGTTGGGAGGGGTAAGGACTATAATGTAAAAAAATCACACTGGAAAAGTTCAATGGGTCTTTGACAGTATTTTATTTTTAATTCATCTATTAAATATTTTCATTTGCCAAAATGTTATGAGATTTATAGTCATAGAATAAGAATCTAGGCCAGGGGTGGGCAAACTTTTTGACTGGAGGGCCACAATGGGTTCTTTAACTGGCTTGGAGGGCCAGAACAAAAGCAGCCTGACCATGCTGGCACTCTCATCTTGGGCTGCTGGTGAAGGAGCGGAGGAGAAAGCAAGAGAACCTTCTGCTCTTTCGGCTCCATGGGCCGGATAGAACACCCGCGGGCCATAGTTTGCCCACTGCTGATCTAGGCTATTATATCTACTTACAGCAAAGTTTTCTAGAACTCTTCCTCCTCCTTCCCCTCACTCTTTCAATGTTGACCAATTACATTAAATATCTACTCAGCTGTGAACAGATTCCAAGTTATAACTCTGCAGCCTGGGGTGAACATGTGGCATTGAGCTCACAGGGACTTGAGGTTCACTGTCCTCTAAGAATTTCACTTCGCAGTCTCATGGCCCCACCAAGGCCAGTTGTGAAACTATTAGAATACAAATAAAATACAGTATAGTTCACTCGTGTTTTATTCAAATATTTCACTTCTCTATTATAATATTATACACAGTAGTGGCTTTAAAGCGCATTTCAACCTAACACATCTTACTTTTCTTAATTGAGTACTGAGAATAACCAATGAACGGTATGTTTGATGCTAGAGTAGACACAGGCTCTTCCTTTCAGAAGGATGTATTCTAGATGGGTGAAATAAAATGAAACCCAAATGACTAAAACAGAAGAGGAAATAGCAAATGCCATGAGAAAAAAACAAAACCCTAAGGAAATTTCACATACAAGGGGACTACGAACAGCTTCTACAAGATGGTCTTTGGCATAGTCTGGATGTATACATAGTCCAATTCCTTTAAATTGGAAAAAAATGGGTGGGATTTAGGACAAATAGGTACAAAAGAAAGAATGACACTTCAGGCTGAGGAAAATTTATGTATAGGGAAGATAATACATGTATATCAATTTGTAGAGGATCTAGAAAGCTTAGGTAATTTTTTTACTTTAAATTGCAAGCAATAGTTAGACACTAGAGGTGTTTGAATGAGGTAATTAATATGATTTTTAAAAATTCTGCCTTGGCCCTAGCTGGTTTGCCTTAGTGGTTGGGCTCAGTTATTTGTCTATGTAGACCTACAGACTAAAGAGTCCTGGGTTCTGTTCTGGTCTAGAGCAAGTAACTTGGTTGCAGGCTCAGTCATCAGCCTTAGTTGGTCGTGTGCAGGAGGCAGCCAATTAATGTAGATCTCTCACATTGATGTTTCTCTCTCTCTCTCTCTCTCTCTCTCTCTCTCTCTCTCTCTCTCTCTCTCTAAAAATCAAGAGCCAAATTGTCATAGCCAGTTTGGCTCAGTGGATAGAGTGTTGACCTGCAGACTAAAGGGTCCTAGGTTGGATTCCCAGTCAAGGGCACATGCCCAGGTTGTGGGTTCGTTCCCCAGTGTGGGGAGTACACAGGAGGCAGCCAACCAATGATTCTCTCTCATCAATGATGTTTCTGTTTCTCTCTCCCTGTTCCTTCCTCGCTGAAATTAATAAAAATATATTTTTAAAAATCAATAGAAAAATATCCTCAGATAAGAAGTAACAAAAACAAATAAGCAAAAAACATTCTGTTTCAAAAGAATAAACCTAGTAGCAATGTGAAAATAATAGGATAATAGAGATCAATAGGTTATTGGAACATCAATAGAATCCTTTTTTACAAAATAACTAATGAGAGGGTTTAACCCTAAGTCTCCAGGTAGTACTGCACAGTTCTCCTGGTACAATACCTATTACTGAACTTTGTTCAATTGGGTACTTAATAATTTTAAAGGACATGGATGCATTCACATTAAAAGGTCAAGCCATCTTGTCCTTTCATGCATCCCAGCTCCTTATTACATTCTCTTTCCCATGTGCTCTGGAAAAGCTCAGGAGGGCAGCCCTGGCTTACCTGGTCCCTTCAACGCAGCGGGGCACCGTTTGCTTTTCTGTGCTGCAGAGCAAAGAGGGATCAGAGAGCAGGCCTGCAACTGACTCTATCCCAGAGTGCTCTTTTCTCAGGTGCCCTTACAGACCAGAGGCAGCCATGACATGTGTTGCCCCTTCTCAATTCCTGGGAAAATAACTAATTTTTTCTACTCTTATAAAACATTTTTTTCAATGGTTTCCAAATGTTTTGTGTTTTTATTTTTGTTTTTCAAATTGGCTTTTTTTCTTTCATTTTTTAAAAATAAAAAATATATTTTATTGATTTTTTACAGAGATGGAGAGAGAGGAATAGTTAGAAACATTGATGAGAGAGAAACATTGATCAGCTGCCTCCTGCACACCACCACACCCCCCACACCGGGGACGTGCCCACAACCAAGGTACATGCCCCCGACCAGAATCAAACCTGGGACCTGTCAGTTTGCAAGCCGACGCTCTATCCACTGAGCCAAACCGGTTTCAGCTCATTTTTTTTATTAAGGTATTAAATGTGTACATATCTTTCCATATGCCAAGGTTGTGCCAGTCAGGGAACATACAAGAACCGACCAATGAATGTATAAATACATGGAACAACAAATCAATGTGTGTTCTCTCTCTCTCATTCTCTCTCTCTCTCTTTCTCTCCCTCCCCTTGCCTCCCTCCCCCAATCTCTCTAAATATTTCTCTTTGTATTCTAGCATTCTACAAATACTAGATACCTCTCAACCCAGGAAATAAAGGCATTTCTAATGAATAGGGCTTGCCATCATGCAGATTTTTAATAAGTGGTTATTAAATTGAAATGCACTCTTCAGCTGCATGTGTATCTTTCTTTATAATCCAAGGAGCATTGCTCTATCAAAGTAAAAATGAATGCAATGGAATGGAGGGACAGGGACAGTTCAAATTATGGCCACCAGGAAGCCTTACATACCATCTGCCATGAGACGTATTCTCTAACAATGCAGACCCAGTGGATACGGGCAACCAAGTGGAGTCAAACACCCCATAGCTTAATTGCCTTCTAAGTTTTCACAGCACCAAGAAAAGGCTTGACCCTACTGAGCCAGCTGGCAGGGAAATATGTCTTCTGAAAGACTTCTGACCTTGAAGCACTCCTTTCAAAAAAATGTCTTCCACCCATAGGCAGACATGTTTATCCATCAACCTCTGTGTGAGGGAAAACGAGTCTGTGGAGACACATTTCAGTAAAAGAACTGTAGGGTGTGTTTTTTCTTTTTAAAGCACTCGGGTACATTTGAAGTTCATTTTTCATTTCAAAAGGAAACTGATGGGGAAAGCCATGGAAAATGCCACAGTGATAGTATTTTCAGGACCTAACTCCTTGACTTTCTATACGTCTAAGGGATATCTGGCTTCCAAAGAATATCCGAGTGCCAAACAGCAATTAATTTACTTACAGAATAGTATTAAAGCTTCAACAAATTTTGGCTCACCTTTACCCAAATAATACTAACTTCGGAAGGTGCTTATTTATATAGGATTTGGTATCTCTTGACTTTCACCTTTAAAAAATACTTTTGAAAAATATTACGTCCCTGTATATTCTTTCTCTCTTTCTCTTCTCCCCTCCCCCCTCTCCTACACACACACACACACACACACACACACATACACACACACACACACACACACACACACACACACACACACACACACACAGGTTTCTTTGTAGTTAAAAGAGAAATATTTTGAAAGTCTTCGCTTCCCTATTTCCAGTGATATGATCTCTTGGCAGCCACCACTTAACTGATTTCAATCTGTTTCTTCATGTGTAAAATTGAGGTAAAAGCATCATCTACATTTCATTGTTGTTCTTCGTGGTAAATATGTTCTATAAAGTTGCCATAAGCACTGAATGGGAAAATGCTGAACCCTTGCTCCTGGTGAAAATACAGGATTAGGTTCCCGTGAGCCTCTGGTCACACTTCCATCAGCTGATGATTCCGTGACTTCCGTATGTGTGTTTCTGTTAAAGACACCTTATTTAACATACATGGTGATTCATTAACCCTGAACTCACAGCTAACAGCACTGAAACTCAAGCCTCAGAGAAGTGTTTCCAACACAACCTTCTTTCAGTTAGAAATGGCAGACAACACTGCAGCACTGTGGGTGTGGACCATATTAAACAGCAAAATCACCCACAAAAAGTACAATAGCATGAGAGACATGCCACTAAACCGAACAGACCACGAAAGAGACACTTCTTTGGGTAGGGGAGCTGAAACCAGGAAGCGGAGTAGAGCCTTGCTCGACCTCAGCTGGAAATGCTGACATAGGGCATCTCGGATTTCCACCCCTCCATGCGTGGCTATGACAGGCCTCAAGTGCTGAGCACTGATTTGCAAGTTGCAAAGAAATCCTAGTGAGTAGGTGAATGTGCAAACATGGAATCTGCTAATGATGACTGGCTGTACTTGGGAATATTCAAAATCCAATTCTGATGTTCTTAGATATAATTCTTTAGATTGAATAGAAGTCCTGGAAATTGTCATTAACATGCCACAGGTGAGCAGACTCCCTGCTCTACCTTTGTTTTTGTTTTTTGTTTGTTTTGTTTTTAAATATATTTTATTGATTTTCCACAGAGAGGAAGAGAGAGAGATAGAGAGCCAGAAATGTCGATGAGAGAGAAACATCGACCAGCTGCCTCCTGCACACCCCCACTGGAGATGTGCCCACAACCAATGTACATGCCCTTGACCGGAATCAAACCTGGGACCTTTCAGTCTGCAGACGGATGTTCTATCCACTGAGCCAAGCATGCCCCCAGGGCTCAGATGATAGGGAGAAGGCAGTGCTCCAGCAAAGATTGATGAAGATGCTGATTTCCTACGGTCCAAGGAACCAAAGCCAGCAAGGAAATGGCTACTTGTGAACTGTTCATGTCTTATGGGTTCGAAATGCATTTCACTTACTCATTTATGCAGCAAACAATATTAAAGGAACTTTGATAGGTAGCAAGTACCAAAAAGAAGTATGTAATATAGCCATTCTCTTCCAGGACTGTTCTCAGCTTCTTGAGGTATGCACACAGGCCTGGCTTTTTAGCTCTGCCCGCTCATGCAGGAAATGGCAATTCAGGCTTGGGTTTGCTCCCGGGTGTATTCGCTCCAACTAGTGATTATCCCTGGACAAACCACATGGGAAAGTGGGATGTAGATTAAGGCCCAACAATGAGTATCCCTTATTCCCTGAGGGTTAGTATAACGATGAAGTACATGTAAAAGCAATATGGAAATTTTCAAAGAATATACTCATGTTAACCTATTGCTTTTATTGATGATGGGAATGAAGTTATATCATTATAATAACTCACCAACTTCATGAGGCAGTAGTCTGTTTTCTCTGAATTTGAAGAAGCAACACAAATTGATTTTTAGAAGGCTAATGTTTTTGGCATGCTGGAAACTGCTGGTGTGTGCTCCCTCCCCTGTAGTTTAAAGATTTCAGATCATCAATGTAACTGTGTGACAAAGCACTAATCATGACTCTGCTAACAGAATGTAAGTTGAAATTCGGTGCTGGTGCAAATAATGTATATTCCTGGAATTGAATTTTTAACATAAAATTCAGAAACATCAACCAGTGTTCTAACCAGTTTGGCTCAGTGGATAGAGTGTTGGCCCGAGGACTGAAGGATCCTGGTCAAGGGCATGTACCTCAGTTGCAGGCTTGATTCCTAGCCCTGGTCAGGTTGTGGGAGGCAGCTAATCAACGTGTCTCTCTTAATGGATGTATCTCTCTCTGTGTGTCTCTCCCCCACCTCCCATTCTCTCTAAAAGTCAATGAAAAAAAATATACTAGAGTGAGAATTAACAGCAACAACAAACAGGAAACACCAAAAACAAGTTTATCTGTAGATGATCTGAACCTGCAATGACTGCCCTGGAAGTGATTCATATCAACTCCCATTGTCCATGGTGGGAGCATCAGCAATCATTCCCGACAGTATTTGACAGAAAAGCGCTTTAAGTCATATCTTAAAGTCAGCTTTTCATCATCCTTTTCTTAACCCTAACTATCCAATTATCAAGAGTTGGGTAGTGTGCATGTTTTCATCCTATCAGTACTGCACTCTGTTTTAATAGGTTCTAGAATGTTCATTGCAATTAGTTTCATCTTTTTTCAATTATGTAACATAGTGAATTGGTCAGAGAGGAAGTAATTGTCCTATTTTTTTTCTCCTGTTAATAGAATGCTAGAGTATCTATAGGTTCTTTGCAAAAGCAAGGGAATGGCACCTCCCACTTCTGCAAATATTAAATTCTGATTGGAAGAGCTCACTATCAGTAATCATGTACTCTGATTGTATAATAGCATTGCAATTAGCACATTTGATAACCTGAGCATTTCTTACTAACTTACTATGGTAATAATCATTCTGTAAGATCCCTCATTGCTTCAACCATCCAACAAAACTAGCTAAATTTGTTCTGAGTGAAATAACAGTACCCAAGTCCCCTTTTTACTTTTCTTTCGATCTGTTTCACACATTCCAATGAGCTATTTCTCATATTATTATTTATGGCGTTAGTCTTGATTTTCCTGCATATGAAGTGAAGGAGAGGTTATGAGAGAAAGAACCTTCTTAAGAAATATAATTCAGAAAGAGAGCTGTGACCCAGAGCAGTAAATAACAGCCTGGGTAGAGTCCTACATATTCTTTAAAAATCATAGTCAATTTTTTTTTTCCATTTCCACAAAAACCAGTGGGAAGCAATGGTGAAATATTTGAGTGGCAAATTATTACCTAGAATGCTGTTACAGGAAAAAAGAGCATGAAAAACTTTAAATAATAAGTATTATCATCTTGACAGTCTATGATAAATACCAAATTGTTGCATAAATCTGAGAGGAGTTCTTCCTCTAGCAGTTCCATCTTAAAATATTTTTAGACTCTCTCCCCAACCCATGACAGTGGTTCTGGGTGTTTACTTTTTAAAATTGACTTCTAGACTTTTTTTTTTTTTACAAACCTAGCTATGGAAAGATATTGGAACAAACTTGATGGGTTTCTACTAGAAGTCTATACTGAAATACAAGGTGATGTAGCATCCTGTGGTTTTCAGACCCGGGAAATGGTCATGTATAGTTAGGAGATGCACCTGCTGAATCCTGAAACATGCTCCAAGCAGGCAAGCCATCATCCATTCAGTGTTTAAGTTTTTAGGAAGCTCTCTAGGCACTGTGCTGAAGTAATGCTGGCACAGGGAACCCATTGTCTAATTTGAGTAGATACGAAGTGGTTTTATCTCGTGTTTATATTAGTTTATATTAAACTTCCAAAGTTTAATACTGCCACATAGTACTTTACCTTTTAATGAAAAAATAGAAACAAAAGTCACATTTTTTCATGCTATGGGTTGGGCATCATAGCAGAATATTTTCATTTAACCCTCATCTTATCCCTAAAAGGAAGGTCATTCAATTGCTACCGAAAACACAACTGAGTCTCAAGGTGGCTGAACACATGTGAGCAGTGACATGCAATTTGAGAATGGTAGAGCTGAAATGAAATCCAGTTTAATCTGAATTTGATTCCATCCCATTCATCTTTGGTCTTTGAGTTATGAAGACTGTTCTCCTTCAGAAATCCACTACACGGAAGCACCGCCTCGCTTAGAGGGATTGTACGCCATGCTCCTATCAGGGAGAGGATGCCTTCATTTTTTCAGTCACTACTTCAGGGGGAATCCATTATCTCCCTTGTTCTAGAATGAATGCCAAGAATGAAAGATATCCAAGGGCCTTGAGTAAAGAAGGAAAAAAACTTTAGTTTTTTCATTTCCTGTCTGACCAAGAACCAGCCTAGTCTATATAACAACTCTTCTTTCTTGATCTTTTGGACCAGTGGGTTTATCAGAAATAGATACATTCATGAATTACAAAAACCTACAAAATCTCTATGGAGGTGGGGTTTTCCTCACTTTGGGGATACTGATATACACAACTCCCAAAGCCCCTGAAAAAATAACAGGTGAGCTTATTTCTCACATGCTTAAATTTCTCTTCTTTTATTGATAGAAAATGGCTTTGGGGATAGCCTTCCCAATGTGCTCCCCAAGTATTTTTCTTCTGCATAAAACATGAAATCGTGAAGCATAGAGGACTATACAGTTCACTGCAGCCACCAGAAGTCATTGATTCCTGCATTTATTTCTTCCAGATTTCAAGTCTATTTTTTATGCTGCTTGTCATATAAGGTTGACATGTGTCACAGACGCTGCTACACACTGAAGTGATGCATAACCATCAGACAAAATTTTCAAAAGATAATACATTTTATATGCCTCTTTATTTAGTGTGATGTACTCAAGACAATTGCCAAAAATCCACATTTATGAAAGCACTATAAATACTATGAAGTTATTTCGCTAGTGGACCCAGAAATGCTAATAAAAAATAAAAACCAAAGGGAGAGAGGGTCTCCAGCTTAATTAGTTTGCTGATTTAAAATGCAGAGAATTAGCAATTTGTTTTAAAATGTCATTGAGAGAGGGGCTGATGATAACCTTTCAACTCCCTTCTGGTATATCTCATAGTCTTAGATTTCAGTCCCTAGCATTCTCATTTAATATGCCACTGATTTTCTCTGAGCTATCTGGAGATTCCTTTTACTTACTAAGGATCAATTTTTCTCATCTTTTAAAGCTTGCCTCTTCTCTGGAAATTATTATGGCCCAAAGGAAATGAGTAGAAGGGGAAAGTCATTTTATCTAATAGCACATTTATTCAAGTATTTCTTTAATAAGGCGAATATGTGTGCCTGTGCAGGTGTGAATTTATATGTGTGAGTTATGTATGAGAATAACATTGGAATGAGATAAGTGGCAGGGTTTGTCATAACCCGGAGAGCAATGGTCTAAGCAGGGGGTCTGGATAGATTACAGATCAAGAGAACTCAGCCACTGTTTTCTACTTCACTGTGAAAAGGTATAAAGTAAAAGCAAAGAATCATCATGCCACCCAGACAGAGTGGCACTGTTTCTTGAGCATCATCCTATACACTGAAGGGTTGCTAGTTGATTTACTGGTCAGGGCACATGCCTGGCTTGCGGGTTCAGTCCCTGGTTGGAACTTGTGCAAAGGGCAACTGATTGTTCTCTCTCTCTCTCTCTCTCTCTCTCTCTCTCTCTCTCTCTCTCTCTTCTCCCTCTCTCTAATTATGTCCTCATGTGAGGAAAAAAAATCATCATGCCACATCACCTGCTATATTCTAACACACACAGACACATACACATACTTTTATCTGGACCCATGTCTATATAGATATATGTACAAAGGTAGAAATAAAACCCAGGCACAATTGTTTTACTAGGCAAACTTATTTGTGTGGAGAGGCACAGTGAAATAAGACAACATTGAGTTAAATACTCATAAGGTAAAAATATAGCATTCTCTCTAACACCCTATTAGATGCTATTTTTTATATGAATACAGTGTTTCTGCTTGACTCTTAGCCTTGAGTCATTCAAAAAGCTATGTAATTCATTCATTCCACAGGGCTTCCGTGGTATGTATTTGGTGGTGGTGATTTTTAATGTCTTCCCTCTCAACTCTTGCCACTTGCTCTCATTATTCATGCTGCACAATTACTAATCCATTAGGTTGAGGTACATGAAATTGCCAATATTGAACCTTTCAGGCTATAAAAATGGCAATTTTATACTTCATTCCTTAATTTCAGTTCACCAGTCTTATCACGTTACCTCGCTCTGGGCTCTGGGCTCTGGGCTCTGGTCCCTGCTCAGGTTAGCGCTTCTTCCCTTGTGTTCTGTTCCTCAGTCCCTTCCTGCCTTTACTTGGCTAACTCTGCTCACCTTTTAGGTCTCTGCTCCTATGCCTCTTTCTCTAGTAAACTTTTACTGAAAAAAAATGGGTGCTGTGCTCCTTCTAACCTGAAAAAGATACATAGAGCCGAACCTTTGTTTTTCTCACATTTAGTTATCTACAGCATCCCCTGTTTGGAACAGAACCCCATTGAACCCCTCCATCTACATTGATTATCATCATTCTGTATCTGCCACCAACTTACCCCAATACCTGCGTAGGTTGAGGATTTATTCACTCATTGTGGTAAAGCTTTTTTTTTTTTCAATGGCACTCCCCTTCCTCAGTCAGATTAGCAATCAAAACTACTTGCTACAAATATTTTATTCTCTAAATTGCATAATTCCCCAATCTTCTCACTTCCTGTTCAAAACTGGTATAATATACCAAAAAAGTGCTCCTCTTAGTCATAAGGAAAGCTGTACTCATCACTGTATTATCTGCCAGTACAATTGTAGGTGCTGCCCAGCTCTAATCTGATTCTAATCGATATGGATTGATATCTTTAAGCGCCTCAGTAAAGGAGTCCCACAAGGTGCTTTTATAGATCTAGATATTACTCCTTCAGTAGCCTGAGCTTAAATTTTTTGAAATCGGCAAAAATCGATTGCTGATTTTTAAGAGGGAATTTCTAATACATTCCCAGTAGACTAACAATACTATAGACACAACTTTTTGTTTTTATTTTCAGTAGAGCATTCATTGATGCAGGATGAAAAGACAACCTGAAAGTTTTTCCGCTATAACATGTATCTTGGCATATATTTAAAGCATTACCAGACTAGAGCTGCACCAGAAAGCAAAGATGTAGGACAATAGTGAAATTTGGACAATAAAACAACTTGGACTACCAACAAGGTAATCACTTCAGGTTGAAGGAATTTCTGAAAATTTCAATATTTAGGGCAAAAGAGCCACTAAGTATATTATAGTTATAAACAAAGGTTACTACCCAGAAAAACATAAAATAAACACTTGCCTACATAAAAACATAATCTTTTCCTGAAATGCATCCATATACATACCGAAAGTATGAAGAAACAAATTCTCAAATTACACATTTCACATCAAAAGCAACCAGTTTGAACAATCAATTGAGTAAAATGAATTCATTTACTTCATTTTACAACTATTTCTCATTAAGGGATAGGCAAATAGGTTTACTGTTGTGAGAATGCAGCATCTTATTCTTAGATTATTTATTAATCACTGCATACTTTATTTATTATAACTATTAACTTACTTTTGCCCACTCTTATATTTATCAAATACCTACCACTGTTCTGGGCACTGAGAAGGTAAAGTCAACGAACAGAAGCTGAACACATACAAGCTCTCAGACTAGTAGACAGTAAGAATAAACAAACAAAAAAAGGGAAAGGTAATTAACAAGTACCATGAGTCATCGCTCCACCTACTGGGTGACAGGCAAGAGTCTAGGAGGACACATTTCTGTAGGACCTCAGCAGGCTACACAAATTTACAACACAGTCTTAACACATCTCCCATCCCACTGATTTGCTTCTACCAACCAACATATTTTGCCAACAAGCAGATAATTAACAGTCATCTCAGCTACATTTGGCCAGACTAGAGAGGTCAGGTTTTTGTTGATCACTATTGTTTAATGGCTTTTGATTAATTAACCACAGGAATGCACCAAGGTGGACAAATGGTACTGAGATTTATGCTTATAGTCATTTTTCCATGCCTGCACTTTCTGAAGTTTAAGGCAGTTTCTGTCCAACCCCAACTCCCTATTGAGATACACAAAGAACTTACAATTATAAGGCCTTTCCTGTGTTGGTGAATAATAGTGATAATGATCAAAATCACCTGACTATCCAGAAAAGATCTTTAGAAAGGATTATTAATAATATAACAAAAGGAAGCAGCAAGCAGAGGAAAATGAATAGGAAACTTTAGGTATATATTTTAACCAAAGACAAACTTGATTATTTTTTATTTTTACTGGAACTAAAGCTTTTGAAACAAACTTAATTTTTACACAGAAAAAAATGAAATTAAGAAAGATTTTTAACTCAAGAGGGAACGTTTTTTGTTTTTTTTTAACAAGTGACCTTTGAACTTGTTAAACTAAACCTATCAATGGGGTCAATTCCATTGCACCTTCATAAATATGGATAGTTTCTCAATTTAAAGTGAGCACTTACCCTTAACACCAGGAGCCACCTATAATGTAGAATTGGTTTTTGCCCAAAGGGTGAAATAATAAATTCTTCTTCAAAGGTGAAATCTACTTGTGTCATCTACTGCATATTTTTAAAGGGTGTGTGTGTGTGTCTTATCTTTTTAAAAAAATATAAAGCAAAATATGTGAGGTCATTACCTGGCCTAGAAATAATGCCCATTATTTTGCCAATAGTACCAAAATAAAACAAAATTGCATATATTTCTGATGATCCTGGCTAATGTACTAAAGTGTACATGAAAATCCATAACATGGACTTCCTCTTCTGGCCAAGATGAAGTAACAGAAACCATATTTACCTTCCTGACTAAACCAACTAAAAACCTAGAGTAAATGTTTAAAAGAATAGCTGTTAGACATTGGACATCAGATATACAGAAAGAACTGTGATTCCTGGGGATTGAAACAAATGAGGTGAGTCCTATGATTGCCCCAACTTACTTCTTTGAAATATTTTCCAAACTGCAGCACCTGAAGGGGGACCAGATAGAACCTGGCTCTTTCACTATTGAGGAGGCAGACCTGGGAGTCCAGAGAGGACAATGTACTTTGAAGAGCTGAGGACTAAAAATAATTACTTTTTCTGTCGCCAAAATGTTGAAAGAATCCATTGCCAGCAGATGTTAAAGAAGTGCTTCAGACTGAAAATTATAACAAATTGAAATATGGATCTATGCAAAGGAATAAAGAACAATAGGAGGAGGATAAACCCTCTAGATCATGTAAATGCTAAAAACTGAGACACCAATATCACAGATAGATACTAAAGCCTTAGCCTAACTCCTATGTTCAACATTCATAATGGAAACTAGAGAACCGATGCACGAAATTCGTGCAAAGGTAGGCCCTCACAGCACTGGCTTCATCAGGAAGGTCGTTCAGATGGTTGTGCTGTTGTTCAGTCTAATTAGCATTCTAGCTCTTTATTATAGAGTTTGATCCAAAATTACTTCTGTACCTCTTTCACCTCAACCAGTTAAGACTTTGGAGGGGAGATTTGCTGCAGATTTGGGGGAAGAGAATGTTGCCACATAGGTTTCTACCACTTCCTTTAGTGGGGAACATGGATTAATTCCCACTTCACCTCAAACCTGGGGAAAGGGATGCTTCGGGGAACCCTTGGAGAAGTTTGTAGTTGTATCATGGAGAATTTATCCCTAACTCATACCCAAGAAAACTCGAGTCACCTAACGCTGCAGCATGGATGAGAATGTATAATTTGTACCAACTCCTAAGTTTCTAAGAGCAAGGGATGGATATATGGCTATTTTCTAGCATAAGCACTGACTCCGGAAAGAGGGCCAGTATCACAGGATCAGAGCAACCCAGAAGGACGATGAGACCACAGTAGCAAGCACATGAAAGTGAACAGCAGATTCCAGAAAGGGCATTGCAATTATCTGAAACAGGGAGGCATCCACCCAAGTCATGAGAACTCCACAGAAGTAACCTTCGGTGCAGCAGTGGGTGTTCATGGAAGTGCCCCAAGTGTCATCTTTAACCATCTGCTACACTGGAAGAATGCAAAGTTGCTCAGCGAAGAATTGTCCTATCCGTTATCTCTCTCATCCACTTTCTCCATCTGCCATAGTTTTACCTGGGCCCAGAGACAGCTATCAAGTGCAGCAGGCGTTGTGTTATGTCCAATGTCTACAAAGCAGCCACCCTCTTTCTCTGAAGGCAGAATGCCACAGGCTGCAGGTGAGAACACGGGAAGGGTGAGAAGATGTACCTTTGGGTGAAAATTGTGTTGAACTACACAAAATATCAACAGACAGCCTGCTTAAAAATAAACAAAGCACTAAACTAAGTTTATCAAGGGAGGAAAATCATAATTTGCATCACTTTTAAATGTCATTTTGAAATCTGTTAAATTTTGAAAGAAAACAAATGTACACACATATCTATGTGTGAGTATATAGAAAATATCTGTAGATACACGCCAAGAAATGGTTACTTCCAGAGAAGATGACCGAGCAATAAGGATAGAAAAGACTTTTTCTTGTGCATCACTTATGACTCTATGAACCTTTTTCTTTCCTTACCATGTGCATTGTGGCAGTCACTACCAGTTGCTACCGAATGCCCATTCACCCCTCCCTGCCAAGAGACTCCTGGTTTTGTTCAGGATAGCAGTGTGCCCAGCCCATGATATATCTCAGGTGATCTAGACTCGTCATGACAATATGTTCCATGATTTCTCAGCTCCCTTGAAACCAGGAGAAGCATGTAAGTCACTTCTTTAAAAAATCATCAAGAGATTGCATGGCGCCAAAACCGGTTTGGCTCAGTGGTAGAGCTTCGGTCTGCGGACTGAAAAGTCCCGGGTTCGATTCCGGTCAAGGGCATGTACATTGGTTGCGGGCACATCCCCGGTAAGGGGTGTGCAGGAGGCAGCTGGTCAGTGTTTCTCTCTCATCGACGTTTCTAGCTCTCTATCTCTCTCCCTTCCTCTCTGTAAAATATCAATAAATATATATATATATATATATATATATATATATATATATATATATATTTTAAGAGATTGCATGGCACTGCCTTTTCCCTTTATCCTCTCTTCCTGCCACAAGTGCAGACTGATGGCTGAAGGAGAAACACACATCTAATAGCACTGGGAAGGACAAAAGAATCACAGAGCTTTTGACTCTGACATTGTGAAGCCTGTAAACCAAAGTCAGAACCTTGCGATCTCTTGTTATCTAAGATCACAAGTGTGTTCCTATCAGGTCCACAAGCATCATTGGGTAGCTTGTTAGAAAAGCAGATGCTCAGGCCTCAGCCTAGACCTCCTGAATCAGAAACAACATGTTAACAAGGTCCCCAGGGGATCTACAGATACATCAGAGCATTCCAATATCTGCTCTACAAAAAATAAGCCCCCGCTTGATCAAATTGTTGTCAGGTATTATGTTAACTGGAGCTGAAATTATTTAAAACATATGTATGAAATGCATTATCAACTTTAAAAAATGATTAAAAATAAGTAAATCTGTGGTATAACAAAAAATATTTGCACAAACTTTAAAAGAATGTTTAGGGGCTAGTTCCTTTTAGATCTGAATAGAAGAGCAAAATCTAAAAATGATAAATGAGGTTTCTAGTCCTTTCAAGATAAAGAATAATTTCAAATTAATTACAAATACTAAAATTTTAATCTGTGAACCATCCTGTATAAAAGCTGTGGCTTAATATTAAAATGGACAATAGTGAAATGATATAACTACAGATGAATAAACACATTTGCTCAGTCAACTTATTTCTTTTTGATAAACATTTTTGTATTGATTTTGAGAGAGAGACAAAGGGAGAGGAACAGAAAGAGAAACATAGATGTGAGAGCAAAACATCAACTGGCTGCCTTCTGCATGCCCCCTACCAGGGATGGGGTTGAGCCCACAACCAGAGCATGTGCCCTGGTCAGGAATCAAACAAGCAACCCTTCAGTGCATCATTGATACCCAACCAACTGAACCATACAGGCCAGGGATAATCAATTTTTTTTTTTACCAAATTGTTTTTTTTTTAGTCTTGATTTGAATTTTATCAAATGTATGTTCTACAATAATTATATCAATCAACATTCTTTGTATAGAGTGACTTTTTTGGGGGGGAGGGGGAAGAGGCTTGTATTTAAACCCTGGATACTAACTACAAATCACTGACTGGAATCACCTGCAATTGGTGAAAACTCCCACCACATCGCTTTCCACTTCTTCTCAACTGCTCCATTGAACTGCTTATGTAGTCTGGCTCTGCTATTATGAAATGTGGGGCTCGAATTCTTGGATTGATTTCACTGCAACAGAATTGTCAGCTACAGAACTCTGTAAAATTTTCCTTTCTTCTTACATTTATTTAACCCAAAGATCTGAAGTCTCGGTTGCCAAAAGTTTTGTACCTCACAAAAATTTCACAGTATAACTAAGAGAATCAATCTGTTTTGTGCCCATATTCAGAACATATTTGTAGAATAGAAAATGTATCTGTTTGATAACCCAAAAGGCTATGCAGTGTTTTCTGTAAATATAGTCTGTAAATGTGCATGCAGGGCTGGGGTGGAACAAAGCCCAGGGAAATAGCTTATGCATGTTACCTCCATCGAATAGGTAATGCATCACTGCCATTGAGATTTCAGGACCACGTTTCATAAAAAAGAAGAGAGGAAAGGGATATTAAAGTAACTACACCTTTAGTTTCACTCTGATACCGAAAATATCACAATGATTAAAACTCCATTAAAATCCCATCAAACTGATTGTTCATTGAAATGGTGGGATTTTTATTTCATTTTAATTTATGACTGTCTTGGATGGAGAAAGGGTCACATACTAAACCTGACAAGCTCAGAGGAGGCCTACATGGCAGGCCTTACAAACTCAGAGAGCTAAAGTAACCACATGGAATGGCCCAAACATAAAATTTTCTAACTAAAAGTAAGCCATAATAAGTAGTCATGTCCTAGGCCAGTGTCTTCCTTACAAAGGCCAATATTTAGTTTAACTGAGTCTGTCTATTGTTTTTTTGCATCTACCCATAACTATCTTTGGAATGTCAGAGCAATGCCTTTTTTCCCCCAGATTCTTCAGGGTTCTCTCTCCCAGAGAATAGAACCTCTCATTGTTATTTTGTTGCCCAAATACCATTTCTTGGTGCTGTAAATGTTCATCGTTAACTATGTTATACCCACCAATGTAAAAGAAGTATCTGACTCCTCATTTTACTCTTTATCCAATCTCAAATATTTCCCCACTTCGCTTTCTCCTGCCTCCCTAATCTACCACCAATGATTTTCATGTAACCCCCTTAGGGATACTCCTTAATAAACTACAAAACTGTAGTTCTTCAGAGCATTTTCTCAATCTGTGGAGATTTTACTTCCTAGCAGTTGTCCTCAGTTTGGCTCAAATATACTCTACTGTAAAAATTCTCTACTGGGTTGGGGTTTTTTGTTTGTTTGTTTTTACATTGACACTGCACACCTTCCGTGTCCTTCTTTAGTGACGATTTTTCAACAGGCAAAGTCTGAAAGATACTGCTGAACTCACAGCATTCTATTTCTCTAAATTTTTCCCTGTCTATATCTGTGTCTCCTATGGGACTATGACCCCCATCCCTAGGACTTTGCCCGGCTTATAAGCACTCTTATTTTTTTCATTTAGTTATATGTTGGCCTTGCTGCATTCCTAATGCTCACAGGAACACAGTACTCTGCTGTGCTTGTGCTGTTCCATGTCCTCCATGGATGCCCACGAATGTTCTCACTTGCCTCTGAGACACGGGTTTCAAAGGTGGAAATGAGAACTGAAATAATAAAGCTGCCCTGAAGCTGAGTGGGATTAAAATATAAGGGCTAAATTCCTCTCTGCCAATAATTGGCTGAAATGTTTAGAACAAGTCTCCTAACTTCTCTGGGCTTTTGGTTTTCAGTAAAATGAGGATTTTGCTCTAGATTCCCTGATCTTCAAGGTCCATTCCACCCCCACCCCCACCTTCAACTTTCTGAGTTCCCAGCTTTTCCTCATCTCTCCATCGCACCAACTTCACCCCCATTGCCAAGCACAGGACTGAGAAAAATGGAGATGTATTGTAGAGGGCAGAAAGGCTCTGCCAGCAACTGCTCTGAGATCCTTGATAACCTTCCATGTGTTTTCTTGGTTTTGGGGAACAAGCAAGTTTGTTCAAATTATGTTAGCATAGCTAGCTAGTTAGTATTAATAAAGTAAAGGATCTAAGGGAATCAGACATTAAACATAATAAACAAGGGAGCTGAATCAAACATTAAGCCTGATTTAGTAAGAAGCTATAATATTCACAGCTTCCCCAGGGGACAGCTGCATCCTCAGTCCTGGAAACTTGATTCCCAGGCAATCCTTCAGTGGAGGGAGTAGCAGGAGGGAACCGAACCAGTACTGGGATTCCCCAGGGAAGGGAGCAGAGGGGCATTCCTCTGCTAGGCAGAACTGTAGTGGAAGCCAAGGTGCCACAGAGGGTGGTCCTTCTCCTTGAGGCAAATGCAGTAGTAGTCAAAACGGGTGTGCTGAGCCAGCTCAGCCAGGTTAGGTGAGCCTAAGAAGGGGTAATGAAGGGTTGAGAAAAGACAGACAAGAGAATGAAAGCTGGGTCTGGGTGGGATACTGCCCTCTCTGACGGAGAGAGACAGTGCCACAGCCTATAACTTGTCTCTTTATTTTATAGCCAGACTAGTGACCAGGTGCATGAAATTTGTGCACATTAAAAGGGACCTAATTAGAGGAAATAATTTATTATTGCTATTTGCCCTTTCTCTATAACAGAAGTGTCAGAGATGAAAGAAAATCAGTAAAATGTATATGAAACCTTCCTCCTGTCAGAGTCTGGGGTACACCAGGGGACCCAGAGTCAAGTCCTCACCCACCCACATGCACCTCAAAATCGTGTGAGACCCAGACCCAGCCGCCCACCTCCCAATTGGGCTAAATCCAGACTTGGCCAGTCCCACCCTTGTCAAGCCCTGCTGGGCAGGGGGCATAGTCTCAGGTCCTCTGGCCCAGTGCCAGGACGAGGGCATGGCCTGAGGTCCCCCAGCTCAAACTGGGGTGGGGGCATGCCTTGAGGTCCTCCATCAAGCCCCACCAAGTGGGGGACATGACCTGAGATCCCCTGTCAAGCCCCACTGGGTGGGGGGTATGGCCTGAGGTCTCCTGTCAAGCCCAGCCAGGTGGGGGGGGGGGCACAGCCTCAGGTCCCCATCAAGCCCCACTAGCAAGGGGGCACAGCCTCAGGTCCACTGGCTCAGCCTGAGTTCACCCAACCCAGCACTGGGGGTGCACCTTGAGGTTCCCCATCAAGTCCCACTTGGTGGGGGACATAGCCTGAGGTTCCCTGTCAAGCCCTGCCAGGCATGGGGAGGGGGGGGTGTAAGCCTCAGGTTCCCTGGTCTGATGCTGGGGTTTGGAGTGAGCAGCCTGTGGTCCCCTAGCCCAGCACCAGGTGGGGAAGCGCACCTTGAGGTCCCCTGTCAAGCCCACAGGGGTGGTGGGGGAGGGCGTAGCCTAAGGTCCCTGCTGATTGCTCCTTACAGTTCCTTATGGGAACTTGGCCTCAGCTGTGGGTGCAGCCATCTGAGTGATGGTCAATTAGCATATTCCCTCTTTATTAGATAGGATTCTACCAGGCAAAGTAAGGGTGTGATCACAAAGTTCTCGTGAGTTTCAAATCTACCCAATTACGTGCACCCAACTCTATCCAGCCCACATCACTCAGGCACATGGGACCATGTGTTCGGACCATAGGTTCACGCTTACAACTGTAGCTGTTGGCTATAATAGGGCTGGGAGGGCCCGGCCCGCTGAGCTGGGACTTGCACGTGGCCATGAGGGGACTGTGCCTTCCTCCCATTAGTCTGAGCCTTGAACCTGTCCAAACACTGTAGCCGCTCTCCACAAACGGGGACATGGAGGGGTGGAGCCTACCCTGGAATAAGGACCGGCTTGGATAAGGGTGCAGAACTCTAGGAAAGGGTGACTGCTACGAGGTACCAGCACAGGCTCGGGAGATGCCCAGGAAGTAGACTGGGTAATTTGAAAGAACTCTGCTCTTTCCGAAAACCAAGACAATATACGGAGGATTATCAAGGATCTTGGAGCAGTTGTTGTGAGAGCCCCCCGCTTGCCCTCTGTAGCCCTGAAGGTGTATGATTTCCCTTCACCCAAATACATCTGAGCACCGTGTTTGAACTTCTCCCACGCGTGTGCCCTTTGAAATTCATTTCTGGTGACAGCGCAGGACCCATTTTCACTGGCGGCAGCACCACTCAGAGGATGTGTTTCCTAACATTAAAAATCCAACGGCACAAGCCTTTCTAACATGATGATGGTTGATACTTTTAAACTATAGGTCAGCCGTGGACAAACTACGGCCTGTGGGCAAACTACGGCCTGTGGGCCGGATCTGGCCAGTTCCGCTGTTCTATCCGGCCCATGGAGCCAAAAGAGCGGAGGGTTCTCTTGCTCTCCCCTCCGCTCCTTCACCAGCAGCCCACGATGAGAGTGCCAGCATGGTCAGGTTGCTTTTGTTCCGGCCCTCCGGTCCAGTTTAAGAACCCATTGTGTCCCTCGAGTCAAAAAGTTTGCTCACCCCTGCTATAGGTGAAGAGGTAGAAGCCCACGAACAACTTTGAAGGAGTAGTCACCAAACTGTCATACCTTTAAGTGATGCTCCAATTCAGAAAACTGGTTTCTCCTCTAAGGTTAATTATCACTGTCCAACACTTACCCACTGAAACATTTTCTAAGCCCACAATACCAAGAATTTCAAAAAGCGCCACACACCAGCAGTTCCTATTGCTGACCACATTTAATATGTCAACTGACCATAATGTGAGGGGGAAGCCACCTAGTACTTCTGGGTCATTTTACCTGGTTCACCTCGTACTTCTGCATGTGATAATAATGAAAGCTGACAATGACCTTGGCAGAACTACCTAGGATATCTTTCTGTTAGGTTAAGGTTTCATTTAAAGTCCTTTGGGATGTGGGAAATAAAGAATTCTGTTGATAACAACCAAATGTGCTGTTTAACATCACCTTTTCTCTTTCCTGTCACACACATTTACATAGCAATTGCCAGAGCAAATCTCTCTTTTCCCTTCTAATTGGATTGAACTGCTCCTGTCTTCCAGTCCCCGAAGCAATAACGAGGGGATAGAATTCCTTAAGCTAAAGGCAGAATTATTTAAAGCACTCACAAATGATTCTGATGCCAAAGTAAGTGTTCCCATGCTCTCTCTTCTTTTCTCCCTCCCTCCCTTTTCTGTTTTCATGAGTCCCCTTGGTTATATTTTTGCTTACAAATATCAAATTATTCTTTTCCCTTTGTCTTTGGGTGTGTTAACTCTGTGTGTGTGTGGCACTGAACTGTGCTAAAAAAGTACATGTCAGTAGGTGGCCTTACAATTAGGAAACCCTTGCTCTATTTTTTGTAAGAATTCTAACCCCACTTCTTGGGCTCCCACAAACCCTGGGTATGAAGAAGGGAAAGGAAGAGAACTACCTTGAGGCAAAATCTGTTCTTGGCAAATTTAGGAAGGCATTCTCAGCATGCTCCACTTGCCTTTCTATGTCTTCAACCTTCTCTCTCTCTCTCTCTCTCTCTCTCTCTCTCTCTCTCTTCTCTCTCTCTTCTCTCTCTTCTCTCTCTCTCCCCTCCTTCAAAGATTTTCTTATCATGTCCCTTCTGTAAGTGGGAGGCAGAGACTGGTAACAGAACAATAAAAGTAAGCCTTCAATTAGAAGAGGTATTTCCCCTGCATTTAACAAACATTTATCAATTTATACACATAAAATGATGTCAGTCCCTGCCCTCAGGGAGTCCTGTATTAGCATCCAGGAAAGAAAGGAAACAATCACACAGATAATACGCAGTGGGTAAGTTACTTTGCAGGGAGATTATAAGGTGCCATAAGAGCATATACTAGTAAATGAGAATCATGACTTAGTTTACTGGGTCCAGGAAGTTGAAAAAGAAAGATTTCAGATGTGATCTGAAGCACAAGTAGCTGAACTAGGTGAAGAAGGGGTCAGGGAGAACTCTCTTGGCAGACCTTAACAAGACTCTGAGGAAGAAGAAAACCTGGACTCTTTGTGAAATAGAAAGAAGGTCAGAACGGCAATATTAAAGGTGTTACCAACTGGGGCTACTGACTGGGACCTCGGCTCTTTTTGTCAACACAGAAAAATTGTAAAGTCAACGAAAATAAAAGCAAAAAGGGGTTTACTGAAGATACATTCCAAACTGGATAGGGATAGTTGAGAGGGCGTGGGAGACAACAAGGCAAGGCTGTTTTAATTCACTGGGACGTCAGAGAAGAGGGGGCCTTGGAGACAGGTTCGGGGGTTAGCCTGGGAGTAGGTGCAGCTGCCCATTTCTCCTCTTAGTTGCAAGTCTCATGGGGTCCCTTAGAGATTGGGGGCTACGTGCCTGTGGGGGAAGGGAAGTGGAAAGGGAATGGCATTGGCATGCTCCTTGGAAGTGGAGCCCATGTGAGAGACAGCAAGGCCTCCAACTCTTGGGGTTAAAAGAGGGGTTTTCTGGATGGAGCTTTTCATTTGCATTCAGGGATGATTGACAGAAACTATCTTTCTTCTGGGCCTGCCCTTACTCATAATGCACACAAAAAAATTCCTTGGGAAACAGAGTCAAAACCGAAACGCAAATTGTATTATGATTAGTGCAGGGCTCTAGTAAGGCCACATTGAGGTCATGACCTTTTCCTCTGAGATGTATGCCAAGAACCAGCTGGCTCTGACCCTGCCTGCTGGGCCGCCCATAGAGAGGTGATGGTCTCTAGGCAATGTCGGTCTGATGCCTTTTCAGGACCCCAGGGTAGGTTCCACCCCAGATGCTTATATCTAACATTCTACCTAACAAAGGGAACAAGGGTGAGCGTGGAATTGGATGAGGTGAAAAAGGTAGGCAACAACCTACCATAGAGGTGAATTCGGGTCAGAACCAGTCTCCCCAAAATGGACCACTGTACCATGTAGAGTGTTTATAAACTGAAAGCAATCAAGACCCAGATGATTCAAGAAGAATAATGTCTACCCCTCCCTTAGCTGCTTTAGATAGGGGCCTGGCCTAGAGTAAAGCTATTGCCAGAGAAAACGTTTATCTGAATGGCCTGTTTATATGGCAGGGCAGCCACCTAATTACCAAACATCTGCTCTTCTTATTGTCCTGTGAATTACCCTCCTCCCCTTGGAAGCCCCAGGCCCTTGTCCTGTCCCTTAGCTCAAGACAGCATATTAACCTCAACTGCCCAACTTGCCCTAGGATCTCATATTTATGGGTCTCTCATACATACATAATTTTTTCCCTATTAATCTATCTCATGTCAATTTAATTATTGGATATATCAGCCAGAAGGATATAAGGATAGAGGAATTATTTTCCACCCCAACACAGGCCTCTCAATAGAGTATGATTTTGGTCTTTTTAAAAAAAAAAATGCAACTGGAAGTAATGGAAGTGTTTAAGCCATTTGAGTGCACACACACACACACACACACACACACAAAATGGTGAAACAGACTATACAATGAAGAATACATTAAAGAGTATAAAATGTAAATATGGGCAAAATGCTTAGCAGGCACAACACATCCATAAAATAATTAACTTGGTAAATAATAGTTTGGAACAGGATGATGCTTGTAAAAATAGAGACACATGAAACATTGGGGCTACATCTAGGAAATAAAGATCTGTGATTTGACATGAATTGAATATGGGTCTAAGGATAAGGAATAGCTGAGGATGTGGTACTACTTACCAAAACAAAGATCACTCAAGCAGAATTGCTGGGGACTCAGTACTGGTTGTTGGGGAGCACATGAGACTTGGTTGGAAAGTTTGTAAGGAGGAGATTCCAAGAAAAGGGGAGTGTGCTGAAGGTGGCCTGCCCTGTTTGTTGGAATTCTGACTTAGGGGAGTGCTGAAGGGAAGTGCCCCTAATTATTCCTTGACCTTTCCAAACAAGTCTGTGCACGAGCAGACCCCGGTTGTTTACTGGAATCCTTATGCTTAATCTTTGGTTGGTCTTGGTTAAAGGACACTACAAACACATGTGCCCTCCCAAGATTACTTATCCTACTGATTGTATCTAAAAGATAAACTTTGTCTCAAACTGCTGTTACAATACAAGCCTAACGAGGTAGGCAATTGAGGCTGTCTGATTCCTTTAGCCAGACAGTCCCTTAACCCTCTCTTTCACAGTGAACCTGTGACAAAATAATCATTTATCCATCGCTCAGGGTCTCTGGTCAGCCCCAGAAACTTGTCATATTGAATTTGGGGTATCACTGAAAGGGTTAGTAGATATGTCAAGTGGTTACTTTACTATGGCATTTTAGAGTTTAAGGCAGAAGTTTGATTCAGAAATTGGTAGATAGGAATTGTTGGTGGCATATAGGTAAATTGAAGCACTGGAAAGAAAAGAGAAGTTGAAAATTGAGAAAGTTAAAAAGAGATAATCCCAAATAAGAATATGCAAAATAATAGGGTCTAGCTCAGGAGTGGGCAAACTACGGCCCACAGGCTGGAATGCTGTTCTAAACTATTGAAATTAAAAAAAAAAATTATGTAATGATGTTTACTTTGAATTTATGTTCACACAAACATTCCATCCATGCTTTTGTTCCGGCCCTCCGGTCCAGTTTAAGAACCCATTTTGGCCCTAAGTTTGCCCACCCCTGGTCTAGCTGCAAATCAGTGGAAAAAAACATATTTTAATAGTAAAAGGTTTAGACCTTAAATGGGCACTGTTAGGGGCACTGAAGGAGGAATATACAAGGCCAAAAGGGGTAAAAAAAATTATAAATTTATAATTACATCTGCTAGCAGAAGGGCTAAGACCAAAATGGCATCTGCAAGGCAGAGTAGGGGAAGCAGGATATCTATGTCTCTTGTAAGGGTCAGAGTAACCAGTCGGACCAGGTGCAGGTGAGGGCCAGGTGTAGGTGGTCCACTGGAAACTGGGTGAGGTGGCTTACTGGAAGCCAAAGGCCGTTAATCATGAGACCCATAATGAGAACAACAGGACAATTACCAGAAGGGGCGAGAGACCCAGAGAATAATGGAGTGCAAGAGTGTGGCTAACAGCATGGAATGCAAAATAGCCAAGAAATGGAAAGTGGTAAAAGCAATCAAAGTTTGGAGGGGGACTACGAGAGGCAAGATTTTCTACTTTGGATTCTTGTTGTTTTTATTCATTACTTAGAAGAAACTTCCAAGGCGAAAAGAAGCAGATGTATGCATCATGTCATACCTAGAAAAAGAAGTTCCTTTTTATGACACACTATTTCTGAAAAAAAAAAATCAGTATTTTTTTAAAAAGTTACAGAATGTTGCATAGTAAATAATTTTCCTGGTCTTTGTCCTTAGTTTCTGGGAGGAAGTACCTAAGCCTTTGCAATTTACATACAAGTTTCACATTAGGGACACTGAAACTTCACCATAAGTCTCTCTTCATTTGGCTGGTCCTGATATGTACCCTTTATAATAAAACGCTAATGTAGCTATAGCATTTTCCTGGGTTTTATGCATCATTCTAGAAAATTATTGAAGTTGATGGGATCGAGGGAGCCCCTGAATTTCTAGCCTGGATACGCAGGAACTGTGGCTGGTCTTCAGTGAGGGGTCCCATTGGGGTCTGCGGCTTCAACCTGTGAGGTCTGTACTAACTCCAAGTAGTTGGTGCCAGAACTATATCACTGAGTACATAGAAAATTGAGGGGGAAGAGTATATTAGGAGCTTAATTGTTAATTTCCATTCATGAAAATTTAAATTAAGCATCTAAAACTCATCCGGCTAAAACACTTTCAACTGGAGCATTTATTCTACTACCACACGTCATGTCAGGTTGTGTTATTCTTGTAGCTTTATCTTTTCATTTTCCTCTGCAGCCCATGAAATGGAATAAATAACAACCTGAAGAGTAATCATTTTGTGATAGGTATGCTGCTAACTATGACTGTGATCATAGACCATTTATAATAAAAAAGAAAAATTGTCAGCCTGACCTAAGCCACAGGAAAGAAAAAACAGGTTTTTTTAACCTCCTAATTCTTTTTTTTTAACATATTTTATTGATCTTTTACAGAGAGGAAGAGAGAGGGCTAGAGAACCAGAAACATCGATGAGAGAGAAACATAGATCATCTGCCTACTGTACAGATGTGCCCGCAATCAAGGCACATGCCCCTGACCAGAATTGAACCTGGGACCCTTCAGTCCATGGGCCGACGCTCTATCCACTGAGCCAAAGCAGGTTCGGCTACTTCCTAATTCTTGATTTTTCCCATTCTGTTGAAATGGAGCAATCCACAATAGGCTTAGAAAACCCTCTTTAACTGTGCCATAAGTACATTTAATTTACTCAGTAACCTCAACCAAAAAGTTCAGTGAAACTAAATACTGCTTAAGCAAATGTCAGCATTTCCATGTCTTATTTAGGCCATAATCTTTGTATTACCTAAACTAGGGGTGATCAATACACTTTTCAGAATCATCATTAATCATTCAGTAAAAGAATACAATGTCTTTATCGATTGATAAAGATTTAAATTAACAATAATATAAACTACAATTTCATTCCAATTGTATAAGTAAACATCATAACTAACTTTCCATTTCATATATTCTCCTAATGACTAATCAGTACATCACACAAATTTATGCTGGTAATTTTTGCTATTTCTCCTATTGCAATGATGACATTTTCCTTCCTATGACAAATCTGTGCCTTGTCATCTTTCAAGTTCTTCCTCACTAACTGTGTGTATACGCACATATCATGCACACACACACATGCCTGTGATCTCAAATACCCATGCCAGTTCCCTAAACCATATATTTTCTATAGTACTTGAATGTGGTCTAAAAAAATCCTCCAAATTGTTAATGTGGCAAAATCCATCCCCTCTTAATCCCAGGCCCCTATAACAGTACTAACTAGCTAAATAAATAAATGATAAGAAATCTGGCTTTTTTTAATACCCTGCATAAGGGGGTTGAAATGTAGTAAATCAAGATTCTGGATAAGAACGCTTATGTCACCCACCAAGTATTCCTGATGGCTGACTTGCAACTTGTTGGCATCTCTAGGCTGTTCTGTTTGTCAGGGCAGTGAGCGGCCTTTAAAGAACAGCTAATGGCTTTCCAAAAGTTCTCCTCTGAATATTTCAGCTATAGTACACTTCCACCAAAACACTCCATGGCTCTGACGTGCAAACTTCTTATTTGTCCATCTCAGTGGAAGACCGCTGTAAGTTTGTCTTAAAATTGTATAGGCACATCCCACTACAGAGGAGCAGGACGGTGAGCACAGAGGCAAAGTGTACGGTGTGTGTGAGATCAGGTGTGGCCACAGAGAAATAGGTCAGATCTTGGAGAATCCTGATGGTGAGAAAATGTAAGAAATTGTATCAGAAACTGCAAAACCATGGTGGTAGATATCAAGTCCAGACCTTAGCATATTATTTCCTTTCAGCTTTAAAAATAATTTTTATCAGCCCTAACCACCATTGCTCAGTGGGTAGACCCTCAGCCCATGCACCCAAGGGCTGTGAGCTTGATTCCCAGTCAAGGGCACTTAACCTGGGTTGCAGGTTCAATCCCCCAATTTCGTTGGGATGCATGTGCTAGGCAACCAATCAATGTGTCTCTCTCACATCAATGTTTCTCTCTCTCCTCCTCCTCCCTCTTCCAATCTTTCTAAAAATAAATGGGAAAAAAATGTCCTCAGGATTAACAATAATAATAATAATCAATATCAATAATCATGATGAAGGAACAGGCACAAGTATATAAGAACCTGAAATTATATTTTGACATTTCTATTTTATTATATGCTAGAATACTATTAGCCAACTCCCATAAAGTAATGCATGGCACCATCTGTATTAGGAGTGACTGATTATATATAGTCAATAATCTATAATCTGTGTGACTGATTATAAAGAACTTAAACTATCATGCAAAGTTTTGGATATTTTTAGTTAAATGAAATGAATATCAGACATCTCAAAACATGACACTAATTTTCAAATAGGGTAGCATTAAACATTTTACCTTTCTTGTTATATACACCATTGTATTTTTATAATAAGACCAGAAGCCCATTGCATGAAGATTCGTGCTTGCAATGGGCCTTCCTTCCCTGGATGTCGGCACCAGTTTTCCTCCGGCACCCAGGACCCAGGCCTTTCCTCTGGCCACTGTCTTCCCTCTTGGCTCTGGCCGGAGTCTTTGCTCCAGCTGGAGCACTGCTCCTGTAACACCCTCCCCCCCATAGCAGGGGTCCCACCCTGCCTGGCTGCTCTGCGCCTGCATGTGTGCTGCCCAGAGGCCCAGAGCAGCTGGGTGGCAGGGCCACCACCATCTTTGTCGGGTTAATTTGCACACTCACTCCTCATTGGCTGGTTGGCATTGCAGAGTAACGATCAATTTGCATGTTTCTCTTTTATTAGTATAGAAAGTCCATATTATAGACAAACTTCAGTCACTCTGGTTTAGGAAAAGATTGAGCTTATGAACTACTCTTTGAAAGCTAGATGGTTATAATAAATATTAAGGAGATGAAATGCTATCTTACCTGGGTCTCTGGAAGGCTCATGCTAAGTAAACTGTAAGACCACCCTCAAGTTTAATAATTCGTTAAAATAAGTCAAGTCACTGAAAGGGGTTATGGTTATGGTTTATTTCAGTGAAAGCACAGAGATTAAGATCAGATGAGAGAAGGCATGCGTAGGACAGAGCCTAGAAAAGCCACATGCAGAGCTTCCGGGTGTCATCTCTCAGTGGCTTCTTGAGCAATTCTGACTTCTCCCAGTACATGGAGAGTTGGTCACCTGCGCTTTGGTGGGCAGAGTTTTTAATAGGGCTCCAGCACATAGACATGGTTGACTGCCCCAGTAGCTGACCATGAGTCACTTGGTGGTATCATGTGGCCCAAAACTCTCTCCATAAATCACATTCTTAGACTAGCCGGTTTGGACCAAGGACCTCAGGTAAACAAAGGCACTCTTATTAGACAAGACATTCTAAGGCAGTGGTGGGCAAACCTTTTGACTCGAGGGCCACAATGGGTTCTTAAACTGGACCGGAGGGCTGGAACAAAAGCAACCTGACCATGCTGGCACTCTCATCTTGGGCTGCTGGTGAAGGAGCGGAGGGGAGAACAAGAGAACCCTCTGCTCTTTCGGCTCCGCGGGCCGAATACAACAGCTGAACTGGCCGGATCCAACCTGGGGGCCATAGTTTGCCCATGGCTGTTCTAAGGCCTTAGAGAATACTTCCCAGGAGCTGAGAGCAAAGGCCTGAGCTCTCTTTTGGTAAGACTCATTCTTTACTACACAGGCAAGAATAATTTTTTTCTTGATCCAGATGTTAATCTTGTCTTTAAAGTTCCAGGGGAAATTAAAATTGCTGTTTAACTACTTCTAAAAATGCATCCTTCAATTATATGTACCTATTATGAAGAAAATTTATCAAAATAAGACATTACCCATGCTCCTTTCTCATTTCGCACATCCTCTAAATTAGTGACACCTGCATCGATTAAGTTTTGCTGTTTTAAAACAGGATTAGCAATTTTTCTTGCATTCCAAAGGTACTATCAAAGCAACATATCTGTCTGCTATGGAGATAATATAACAAATGAGTAGTAAAAAAGCAGAAGTGGGGTTTTATATTATTTCACCAAAAAAGGAAGGATACATTGAGGAGAATATATAGCATGAATTCACTTAAAAACCAATGATGACTCTTAACCAGGTATATGCAAGCAACTAATCCATACAAATCCACTTTTATCATGGTGGCAGTAGATCAAAACAATGGCATATTTTTGCTTAGATACACACAAATTGATGCTTCAATATATATTAATTCATTTAAAAATATCCCTATTCCAGAGAAGAATAAGTATATAAGAACTTCTAATATAACTCATCTAAAGCTATGGCAACTTCTCAAAAAAAAAAAAAAAACAACCAAAAAACTATGTTTATGTATGGGAAGAGAAACTCATTGAGTAACTAAATACAAAATGAAGTAAGAGCAATTCCAATCAAAAGAAATCAAGAACTAGAGACCTGAATGCACCAACTCCTTTGGCAGAATCACCCAGAGAGGAAGTATCCTTATCACTGAAACGCTATGTTCTTCATACATATTTTATGAACTAAGTTTTTCACACACTTTAGAGGTTAGCAGTGCATTACAGTTTTGTCTGCTGCTTGATTTAACAGAATGAAATGCCCTAAAGGCATTTATTAAAACCAGAGGAGGAAAAAAAAAATGTGATTACTGGTAACCTCTGCCTGTAACTCATAAAGGCCTTCATGAAACAAGTATCAAAGTGCACTCCCATCACAAAGTGAAATGTGAGCTGTTCTGTCGCCTGATGCTCCCTGCTACTTAGCATTTGAACACTCACATTAAAAAGGTCTATGTCAGCTTAAAGTTTAACCATCGTATCTATGCTTCAATGTCTACCTTCCAGGCTCCAAATATGTTAAAATATTTATATTCCTGAAACTTGTGGTGGTCTCTCTTTTAGCAAATATTGAGTTGTTTCCTTTGTTGCTTAAACTTATGGAGCAATCCCCAATATCACTGAAACCGACTCTGTTGATAAGATAGTTGGAGTTTTTTGCTCACTGTGATAAAGACTGACAAATATTTCTTGATGTCTCAGAGGGGGAAAAGGCAAGATTGGAATGTATTGAGAATTTAAAGTTTGGCTTAGCTGGGTCTTTTGATGCGGGGAAATTAATTAGAACTGACTGTGTAAGGATTGTAATATCTCAGGTCAGAATCTCTAAAAATAGCGAGGTAAGGCTTCTGAAGTCCAGGGTTTGAGGAGATTTGGGGCTTACACTGTTGACACTATCTATTAACGATTGATGGGTCTTTCTGGAAATTTCCCTTGTCAACGTCTCCTGGAATAGTAAGGTTATACTAAAAAAGGCAATGGGATGGTAAAATCATGTTAAGGAGATAGGTATATACTAGTTTGGGCTTCAGTGCCTTACTGGCTGTTGAAGGAAGTAGTACAACATCAATTACACCACAAAGGCTCTATCTTCAAAGAAGTTTCTCTCAAACTGAATTGGGCATTAAAAAAATGTTAGGTGGGTATAACCAGCTTAAACAGGTGTGCACTATGAAAACTGGGACCTACACAATAGGTAAATTAGGCAGGGCTTTCTGCTTTTCATAATAAATGCCCACTTGCAAAACATATTCAGGGTGAAATTACCTTTATTAACAAATATCTGTGCTTTTAAAACTGGAATCTGACTATATCACTCAGTCTTTGCACATAGCGACAGGATTATATCCACTGCATAAAATGACGTTGGCAACGCCCTGCTCTGTAGGAGCAGATGAGAAGGAGGGAGTTGGATAAAATGCACTGGCAATGTTTAATCAAGGAAATTATTGTTAAGGATAGTTTTGAAAGTAAAGTGGGAAAGATGATGTCTTAAAAGCACAGAGTGGCTCGCATTATATGATGAAAAGGCTTCCTACGCTAAGGAAAGGGCAGGCGGCAGAGCAGAGGTGAGAGTAATTTATATGTGAGAAGGGGGGCAATCAGGGGATTAATCTTTTGAAGTGCACATTTAGGGATTTTAACCTAGATAATGATGTGACCGGCAGTCATTAAAGGGGCCTGACAATGTGAATGCTGTGATAGAAAGACAGAAGTCTTCTCAAACTCTCTCTCTCTGTATTTGCTGAAGAGGATTCTGAGGACCACATAGCTCCATTTTGGTGCAGATACAGGTTGGATAAAACAATAGAATAAATGGGAAATGAACTGTATATAGACCATGAAGACAGGAAAAGAATTATTGACAGAGACCAAAAAGAAGAGGGAAAATGAAGAAGAAGGGGAAAAAAAGGCAGAGATGAAGAGGCAGGGAGAAATCCAAAGGGCTTAATGAGAGAAGCAGTGGAATAAAGATTCAGAGCAAGCACGGCCATGTGAATTGGGGCAGTTTTGTCATGTGATATACAAGGGTCTGGGGCAGTTTTGTCAGTGATATATAGTGTGTTTTCATCTCTATGCTAACCCTAGGCACATACAATGGATGCATCACAATGCCAACATAGATCTTTCTTAAAGAGAAAACAATTTCTGTGGAAGAGATTTTACAGGGCAAAGAAGGTCCCAGTCAACTATTATTGTGCTGTTGAGCAAAATAAGGTCTCCACTAACATAAAATTCAACACTCCAAGGCCGGCACAGAAGAGTTTCTGAAAAGATACCTCTAGATGATAAAGTTGAGAGGTAAGGGGAAGAAAGTTCATGGACTATACTATGTAGGCCAGGTACCAAACACTTTATGTTTTTGTCCCATTTTTTTCCATTACCACATTTAAATGGAGTATTGTGGGGTTCAGAATGAGCCACCTCAAGATGAGCCCCTGTGGCATGCAGATAACTGAGCTAAAGGCAACGTTAGGCACGGGCTCAAGAGAAATGTCTGTCCCTTCCTTGAACTCCTAGAATTTGAATTAGAGGCCTTGCCCATGAGATATTATCAGAAAAGACTTCTTTTAACTTACCTACGGGGCAGGGCAATCGTCTTTTTTACTAAAAGTCAGTTATTACCCTATAAAGGACCCTTTGAATCCCCAAGGTGCATTACCTCATCTCTAGCTCAGGAGGTCTTATATACCTCAATCCCGCATTCTATTTCTAAGGCTCTTGTGCATGCGGGGTCCCTTACTCTCTCATGTATGTGGGGCTTTTGTACATATGTGGGAATTAAACTTGATTATTTTCTCTTGCGAATCCATCTTATGCTATTTGATTATTAGACCAACAAGAAGTGCCTTGAGGGTAGAGGAATGTTCGTTCCTCCCCTACAGTCTTAATATTCCCATTCAGAAAATGGGCAACTGAACCCTCTCAGGCATTATACTGGGCTACCCCAGCTTTTCTCAGGATGATTGACTTCTCATAAAGAAGAAATCTTGCAAGGATACAGAGACAGGGGAGTGGTGGCCACTCTTCCTTCCAATCTTTAATCCACTCTCTACGTATGACAATTTGTCATGAAGGGTTCAGAACAAGCCTCCCCAAAATGTGCCACTTCGGCATGTGGACTCTTTTGAGCTGAAGGCAATCAAAACCCAGCAGATTCAATAAAAGAATGTTTATCTACCCCTCGGCTGCCTAAAAGAATCGTCTAGTGTGTATATTCTGAGAAGAGGACCATCACCAGAACTAGCTGGGCTGGGTGTGGAAAGCTTGGCAGAGATTGTTTGTTTCAACATGTAATTAAATTTGTTGTGTTTTTCCCCATATTGAGTTGTCTGGTGTTAACTTATTAGACTAGCCAAAGAAACTAGGAGAATGGAAAATCCCCCCCCCCCCCCCGGCCGCCAGTTTTCTGCCTGAGAATATCTGGCTTATCATCAAGCAACTGTTCTCACTAACACCACAAAGAGCAGATGAGAAGGAGATAATCAATAGATTGAAGGAAATACGTTTCCATTTTAAAAAGGGAAATCAAAATTGCCCTAGACAATTTTGCTCAGTGTATAGAGTGCTGGTCATCAGGGCGTGTGTAGGAGGCAACCAATTAATGTGTCTCTTTTACATCATGTTTTTCTCTTTCTGACTCTCCCCCTCCCTTCCACTCTCCCTAAAAATCAATGGGAAAAATATCCTCAGGTGAGGATTAACAAGAGAGAGTGAGAGAGAGAGACAGAGAGAGAGAGAGAGACAGAGAGAGAGAGAGAGAGAATATTTCTGAATTCTGTCTCCAAACTCCTTTCCTAAACCTTCCTCCTCCCACATTTAAGCCTCCCCGTAGGCATTGCACTCTGAGTTGGCAGAATACACTGCAGGGCAGTATGTACCCAGAGCGCTGATAGCACATCAAAGCAAAGAAGAAAAGCAGAAGAGGAAGGAGCTATAGAAGTCATGCTGGAGGAAAGATTGTGCTGACGAAGAGTTCTAGGAAATGAAAATCCCCCGGAGGGATCATAAATCAAGGGTATTCGGATAAGGTAGAAGGAGCACTCGATTTCCATAATGTAATTCAGCCTTGGATACGTTTGACAGAATTATATACATTAGCGAGATTTATAAATATACTCATTATGGGGGGAAAGTAAAGGTCACAACATATTAAATTTGGTCAGAACCAAACTTGTCTTCTCTGTAAACAACACAGAGAAATACATACTTTAAATACATGGTATTTGCTTTAAAAAAAAGTACACTAGAATTATCAGTAATTTCTTAAAAGTCACCTAAATAGCTTTGCTTCATGATGTCTAATATTCTCTGAAGTAAGAAGAACAGTGTGCATTTAAGGAAATAATAAGGGGGAAGGGGGGAGACAGCATGGCTGAATGGTAAGGAATAAAAGGAAAATAACATTATTATTGAGGGTGTAGGCAAGAATCGTGTTATGTAGGGTCTTTGGGCCACCATTAAGAACTCTGGGCTTTGTCAGAAGTCCAACAGAAAGACACTGTAGCCCAGCCAGCATGGCGGCTCGGTGGTTGAGCATTGACCTATGAACCAAGAGGTCATGGTTCAATTCCCAGTCAGGTGCCCTGGTTGTGGGCTCTGTCCCCAGTGTAGGGCACACAGGAGGCAGTCAATCAATGATTCTCTCTCATCATTTATGTTTCTATCTCTTTCTTCTTCTCCTTCATTTCAATAATATATATATATATATATATATATATATATATATATATATATATCTTTTTAAATACACTGTAAAGTTTTAAGCAAAAGAGTAACGATATTAGATTTGTATTTTGAACAGATCATTCTGACTATTTTATGAATAATTAACTGGAAAGAGATAAGAGTATGGTCTGATGAGAAGCAGTTAGGGTAAATTGCAGAGTGCCAAAGAAAGGTGACATTGGCATGAACTGGATATTGAGAGCAGAGTGGAAGAGAAAGGTAAGACCTGAAAATATTGATTAGAAGTTTGAATCCACTTACATTTGATGGTTTCCTGTATGGGTGGGTTGAGTTGCTAAGAATAGGTTTCAAGCTTCTGGCATAAGCAATTGGGTGGGTGGTGCTACAACATGCTGGGAAGAAAATACTAAGAGAAGGTCATTAGTCCAGTATTAGGACAAGGAGTTTGCAGTACTTCAAGGTCATCCAAGTACAGAGGGTAGGTGAGGTATATTATAGATAGGAACTTGGAAATCATCTTTGTACAGACAATGTAAGTACATGAGAAAACCCAGGGAGACAAAAGAGAGTGAAAGACAAGAGAGTAAGAAAGAAATCTGGGAAAATACAACACTCAGGTTTAGGGTAGAGAAGATTTCAGCAAAGGTGATGATGAAAGAGGATCCAGAGGCATAAGAGAAAAACAGGAATCACATATATATGAGATATTCCAGGTATTGTTCTATGTGTTCTTTCTAATCTTTATATCAGTTGTAGGAGATTAAATGACAAAAGAGGTGATTGAATACTCCTAAAAATACTCACCCTGGAGAGAAATGAAGCCTAGGAACCTTCAAATAAGGTGGGTTCACCTTTAAGGTTGTTCACATTAGCTTAAGGTTTCCCAAAGCCTGAGTGACAGCATCAACCAGGAGAGCTGGACTGAGCAGATGGTACCTTTGATTAGCTCCATTGTAGAAATATGAAAACAGTATTTTTTTTCTTTTGTTAATTCTCACTCATGGATATTTTTCTATTGATTTTTAGAGAGGGTGAAAGGGAGAGCAAGAGACAGAGAGAAACATTGATGTGAGAGAAACATCTTGATTGGTTGCCTCCCACATGCAGCCCCCCTACCCTCCACCCCAATCAGGTCCAGGGATTGAGACTGCAACCGAGGTACATTCCCTTGACCAGAATCGAACCTGGAGCCTTTCGGTCTAGGGACCGATGCTCTGTCCACTGAGCCAAACTGGCTAGGGCTAAAACCACTTCCTTTATTATTAAAAACATGAATTTTAATAGATCACACAACATGATATATTTTTAATCAAGTATACTAAAAGTAAATACTTGTAGAAAAAAAACATTTTTCCTTTTCTTTTATTTTAACACCTTAGTTATCAAAGCTTTTTTTATCATTAAAATTTTGGTATTTAAACACTTCAATTGTTTGCCACTGGTGGTTTTACTAATTTTCAAAATCCTGCTTTACAGATGGGTATAGTAAAATCTATGAAAGCACAATAATGCAAGGAAAACAGCAAATGCTACTGGAGCTAGGTGCTGTAAATCTCAGAAGCAGAATGCCATCTTGATATAATTAGAAAAGAGAGATCTTTAATTGAGGGTTTTAGACTGGATGACAGATAATAACGAGCCTTTATTTCAGCTTCTTACTTGTAAATCCAAAGTAATGCCACCACAAGTTAGGGCTAGAAGGGTCGAAACAATATTGGCAAAATTGCACAGTTAGTATGAGGCTCACAAAAAACAATCTATAAATATTCATTCCTTAAAAAGTCAAACTCAGAAAAATGTATTCCACTGGCAAACAGAGAAAATAATAGATGAAGAGTACCTGGCCTTTTCAAATTTAAACAGGCTTTACTAGAGATCTTTGGGGAGACAACCTAATAGGGTGACTGACAGCCATTACACGGACACCAGACTGCCAAGGTTCAAATCCCACCTCTGCCTACTACCTGAATTGAAGCCTGGATAAGTAGGTCAACTTCTCCCTGCCTCAGTCTTCTTATGCACAAAATGTTAACAACAGAATCCACTTCACTGGATTAGATTAAATGAGTTTACATATGTAACGTAAATATGTGTAGAGTTAATAGATATAAAGCACGAAAAACATTCCTGCACAGGTTCAGTGTGACCTTTTATTAACCACACGTGTGAGCCAACAATTTTGTGGCAGGATATATCATATTAATTCCTTCCTTGGTCTTGGTGTAGGAGAGAAAGAGTAACATATTTTCTCCTTTATCTTTTTCTCAGAACAACAGTCAAGTCTGGGTTCCTCACTATCTGTGAAGAACACAAGCAAATAAATTAAATTATAATGTATCCCTTTGAGGGAAGTTTTCAGGTGCCTTGAGTACAACAGGCATAACTGAAGAAAATATCCACTGAATGATTTGATCATAAAGCGAGGCATGCATAGCAAGTAAGCTTGATGTCTCCAGAAAGTGACTGGGAAGTGACTAATGTTTAGGTAACTAAGAAGGAGTAGCAGGACTGGAATAGAGACCAAGATTGCTGAAGACTGGGAAAATAAATGGATTCTACAAAAGCCACATGTATGTCTTAGATGCAGCTAAAGTGTGTGTTGGGGGGAGTGGGAGAGGAGGGAGGGTTGCTAGACACCGTGGAGATTGAACACTATGAGCAGTAGTTTACACCACACCAAACTTGTTGAATGGCCCAACTGACCAAGTCTGCCATATGTGTATGGGCCTGATCTGAACCTATCAAGGCCCCATAACTTTCAGAAGAATGATTTTAAACTGTGGCCATGGTGATGAAATAGTAATTAACATAGCTATTGCTCTTTTGACACATGATCCCTGAGATATTCTTATAAGCCAACAGATATAAAAAGCCAATACTAATTAATATAGGATGGTCTACCAACACTTCTGTGCAGGGATGTAGAACCAGCTTTAATTATTTAAATGTATTACCGTTCTAATATCTGCATTTTGGAGGCTCACTTCAAATAAATAAGAGTTCTGTTATAAGTATGAAGTATCCTATGACATTGATCTGGTTGAGATTATTCTAAACTTATCCTGAACTAATTAAATGTTGACTGGTTTACAATCCCTTTGGAAGTTGTACCTATGGATATATTGAGTTTAATGAAATGGTGAAATGTTATACACTTTCGGGTAGGGCATTTTTTTTTTCTTTTTATCTAAGTATGTGACATTAAAAGTAAGAAGTAAAATATTTATTTTTTTATGTGTTCTGAACTGAATTTGGTATGAAAATAACTTCACTAAGGAACAAGGACATAACATATAATCTGATATCCATATTGAGTTTTAAACTCATATATGGACCTTTAAATATTAAAAAAAATAGGTAAGCAATTAAAGTGTGTCTCTAGAATTTATCATAGGGAATATGTCATGATTCATGTATATGAATATATATATGGTCCTTATATCAGGTTTTACCCTGTAGTAGCTAGAGATGGATGCGTCAGGCCAACTCAGATGATTGCACCAGTTAAATATATCTAGATTATTGTCCTCATATGATTCTATGTTTGCATATCAACTGTGAATTATATTTTGCTTCCCAAGAAGATTGGTTTATAGAAAGTAAATATGATAGGTCATGAATGCAGTTATATTTCTGACAATAAATTAATAAATTGGAAATTGGCATGTATGTGAGTTTTAGAGTCTTTCAAAAAGTGATCATTGAAAGAAACTTAAATGACTATTTATCTGACACTCAAGTTATTGATTATCATGATATGTTCATTTGGCAGTAGAAATAAAACATTCTAAAGTTATGAGTAACACTACAGAAATAAGTTTGGATTTACTATATCTATTTGCAAAAGAAGCCCAACTAAAAATTTCAGGTATAAATTGTTTATTGATGGAAATCTATAATTCTGCAATAGAAATTTAGTCTGCTTTCATGAGCTTTCATGAGCAATGACAATGTTAAATATGTTGAAAAAGACAATATATTCAAGATGTCCAACCAAGACAAAGTACTTCAAGTACCTGGAATGATACATATTAAAGCTGTATGACTCCTAAAACAGCAAAATTTAGTGGGGAGTTTAAGACAGACAATTCCAATCTCCATACTCTGGAATCTTCTAAAAAGAACTGTACTTTGCAACTTACTTAGAGTTACACTTCAAAACTAACTCTGAATGATGCTTCAAAATTAAAATTGACAACTAAAGCCAAGCATTTATTTTGGTAAGCCTTTATATTTAATATTTTAAAGTGAATGTAGCATTATATAACAGCTAAAAAACTTTATTTAGACAGAAATTTATTTATTTTTAAAGTATCGCATGAGTTCATTACAGTAGACTGTATACTGACCTCATGCATGTTCTCAAAAATATTTGTTCTTTTTGTCTTGTGTTTCATCCTCTAAAACTATTACAATCATAATATTTTATGTTAATTCTTGCTGAACTTCAATAATCCAAGTCTTATTTCAAAGGTTAAAATAATACCTTCTAGAACTCTTCAAACAGCTATACCATTGAGAACATTTACTAGTTGCACACATATATTCCCAAATGTTCATTTTAAGAGAAATATTAAGAAAAAAAAGGCTTACCCTGTAATCCCTCCACTCATCACACTATTATACATAAAACACAATTTCCCCCTGCTTGGAATCCAGACTTATGTGGTCAGCCCCCAAATCCTACCTAAAGAACTCTTTCATCCTTTTAAGATCTTTAAAAAGCAGACTCTAGCAGCTTATCTGTGGCTAAGGAGGAAGTAGAAAACACTTTTAACTTGTTCTCGCAGCACTATCTCCCTATACTTCATCGCTTAAATCACCAACTGCTGCATGTATATCTCTCAGGCTATAACATAAAGCTATAGGTTTTCTGATGTAGCCCAAAGTCTGGAAATTTTAATGGCAATCTGTGGTGGAAGAACTCGCCACAGAATAAGGCTTTCCAAATATATGCACCTTATCTTCTTGCCGTTTGTAATAATGCAGTTAGTTTTGATGTAAAAGTAAAGTGGTTTGGTTTCTGGGTCAAGACGGTACACTTTGAAAGCCCCCACTTCCTTCACAAACCTGGAAATAATAAATAGCTACACTTGAAAAAACAAGAAAATATCTATAGATAAAAAGAGCAATATTTTATCTTTATGGAAAAGGACGAGGAGAAAGGGAAGAATGTAAGAAAGGGAGAAAAGAAAAGGATGCAAACCATTAAGACCCTTTCACTCAAACATTCTCCCAACCCAAAGTGCTCTAAGGAGAAATCTTTCCTGGAAGCTGAGTTCATAAAATATTAAAATAAAGTTTATGAGAAACACCTGCACCATGGAAGTTGGTATTGAAATCTATAAATAAGAGATTTTCCATCTAAGGAAATAAAAATAAGTCTGTAAAGAGCTTTAAAGTTCGTCTTTGAAATTCTTCATAAACAAAGGAATAAATAACATCCACAAAAAATGGGATATTGTAAGATATGAATAAATAATTATTAAATAAGTAGAGTCAGATGTTTAAAAGGACAAATTAAAACCTTAAAAAGAAAAAAAATGTTTCTTAACATTTTTTTTACATTTATATTACTTTTAATTGGCCAGGATTATTTGAGAAATCAATTCCACTTTACTCAGAACATAGGTCTTAAATACATTTCAATGATTGGTCGCTTGCTATAATCTGGAAAAAAAAAAAAAATATATATATATATATATATATATATATATATATATATATATATATATATATAAATTTACAAATTCTTATGGCTGAAATTTAAGGCAAAATATCAAATCCAAGTTTATTATGATGTTTGTTCTTTTCTTATTTACTTTATATTTTACACTTTATTTTTAATTTTGACACTATTATAGATGCCCCATTCTCCCCGGCCCTCACTCCCCTCCGCCCTCATCCCCTCCCCCTTCTAGCCATGAGCACACTGGTGTCTGTGTCTGTGGGTTATGCATATTTGTTCTTTAGCTAAACCTTTCACATTCTTTCATCCACTCCTCCCTGACCCTTGATAGCAGTCAGTCTGCTTCATATATCCATGGCTCTGTTTCTATTTTGTTCATCAATTTATCTTGTTCATTAGATCCTACTTATAAGTGAAATCATATGGTATTTGTCTTTCGTTGACTGGCTTATTTCACTGAGCATAATGATCTCTAGGTCCATCCATACTGCAGCAAAAGGTAAGAGTTCCTTCTTCTTTTACAGTTGTATAGTATCCCACAATATGTGTAAAGCTACCACAGTTTATGTTGTTGTTGTTGTTGTTGTTTTTTAATCTACTCATCTAATGATGGGAACTTAGACTGATTCCAGATCTTGTTTATCATAAATAACCCTGCTATGAAGATAGGGGTACACATATTCTTTCTGATTAGTGTTTCTGGATTCTTGGGATATATTCCTAGAAGTGGGATCACTGGGTCAAAGGGGAGTTTCATTTTTAACTTTCTGAGGAAACTCCATACTGTTTTCCACCGTGGCTGCAACAGTCTGCATTCCCACCAGCAGTGCATTAGGGTTCCCTTTCCTCCATATCCTCACATCAGCATTTGTTGTTTGTTGATTTATTGATGGTAGCCATTCTGGCAGGTGTGAGGTGATATCTCACTGCGATTCTAATTGATATCTCTCTGATGACATTGAGCATTCTTTCACATGTCCCTTGGTCATCTCTATGTCCTCTTGGAGCAGTGTCTACTCAGGTCTTTTACCCATTTTTTAACTGAATTGTTTGACTTTTTGGTGTTGAGTTGTACAAATTCTTTATATATTTTGTAAATTATCCCCTTGTCAGATATTTTATTGGCATATATGTTCTCCCACTCAATGGGTTCCCTTTTCATGTTGTTGATGGTTTCTGTTGCTGTGCAGAAGCTTTTTAATTTGATGTAGTCCCATTTATTTTTTCTTTTGTTTCCTTTGCCCTAGGACATTTATCAGCAAACATATTGCTACAAGAAATGTCTGAGATTTTACTGTCCGTGCTTTCTTCTAGGATTTTTATGGTTTTGCAACTTGTCTTTATGGCATATATTCATATTTTTAAAAGAAACAATACATAAGCTAAATAGTGATATTGAATTCACAAAACCAAAGAGTAAATTAATAAATAGAAAAATATTTATTTAAAATAAATTGAATGTCAATGGAGAAAAGCCAGAATGAGAACAAGTTTTAAATATTGAAAAAAAAACATAGGAAAAGACTTAAAAAGCACAATTTCAACATAATATAATTTCAAAAAAATTAATAAAGATAATGGTGAGTAGACAGATAATGACAGGATTTTTCAGGATTAAACAAAAGGTATGTGTACTTAAGTTTAAAGAGCCCCCTTGAGTATTGAATAAGATAATAGAGAAAGACAAAATAAAATATAGACACACAGTTCTTTAGGGGAATATTAGAGAAACTGATAACTAGTAAAAAAAAAAAATCCTAAAAGTTACTGGAGAGAAAACACATACTACTCTGTTTCCCCGAAAATAAGACAGTGTCTTATATTAATTTTTGCTCCCAAATATGCGCTAGGTTTTATTTTCAGGGGATGTCTTATTTTTCCATGAAGAAGAATACAGTACACATTTATTGTTAAATGAAAATAAGGGAAATTTATTACCTGTATATGGTACGGTAGTACGGTAATTGTCAACACAAACCAGACAAACTGTGAATCCTATAGTATCAAGAATTTACTCATTTATTCAATGGCAATCATGTCATCATCTTCTGAAATATCATCATAACAATCCAATTCCTGAATTTCCTGGTGAATTTCTTGTGACTCCATTTCTTTTCAGAATCAGTGGACCAAATCTCTCATGTTTAGCAATAGCACTGTCTTTAAATGAGTACTTCTTGACAAGGTAGCCTGCTCACAGTGCATTTGCAATACAACTGTCAGTAATTTTCTCTCATGCATTCTTCACCCAAGTCACAACTTCTTGCAGTTTAGGTTTCACAAAGTTTCCAGGCTGATTTCTCTCCATTCACACAGCAGTGACGTCAGGACTCTGCGTAAGGTCACTGGTTGCTAGATGCCAGTCAGGGCGGCCCTAGTGACCAGTTTAAGGTAAATTAATTTTCATTCTGAGACAGAGCCTGGGGGCCTTATTTTCTGTGGGGAAGCCTTATATTTCACTTAGAAGGAAACTTGTAAGTAGGTCTTATTTTTGGAGGATGTCTTATTTTCAGGGAAACATAGTACCTACAAAAGGATGAGCATCTGATGGCTGGAAGATTTCTTATTATCAACAATATATTTTTAAATGATAAATATACAAATGTTTATAGAAAATAATTAGAAATTTATACTTAGTCAAAATATCAAAGAACCAAAAAATATTTTTCAAACATGAGTTTTAAGAATGTTAATACCTAAGACCTGTTCAGAAGAATTGCTGAATAACATAGTACACATGCACACAAACACATATACACACACACACACACACACACACACACACACACAAATACACAACACAAATATACGTGAAGCCATAGGAAGTTGTAGGATGCACGATCCAAGAAGCCAAAAGTGCACAGAGGATTTCTGTTAACCCCTAAATACTTCATTAATATGAAATATTTTATTGCCAATTAGAACAAAATTAGGTGCTCTAATTGACCTTGCCAATAATTGTTGTAAAATTCAGAATCATTTTATTGTAGAATATGGAGGCCAGAGTATTACTATTTTAAAATGTCTGGTGAAGGATTAACTGCAAAGGCTAATGGGTCTTGCTTTGTTCTCTATCTCTCTTTGTCTCTCTATCTCCTTTCCTTTCACTCTTAAAATCAATAAACTGGTCTTTAAAAAAATGATTGTCACTTTATAGATATTTGCAAAGAAGCAAATATAAATATCTGTCTTCACCATTTTAACCAAAATCTACTTGTTTTTCAATTTATAGACGGCATAAAATAAATGTATCTTTTAATTATTCAATGCAAGGTCAAGGGAATATTCTGAAATAACCCAACAAAAGGGTGTCAGAACCCCCAAAAAGTTTGAAGCCCTTGGCTAAGACCAAACAATGCTCCAAAGTCATGAATGTACACATATCATTTTAAAGTAAAAATAAGTAACTTGCCCCAGTAGACCAATACGTAAGAAGGAGATCTTTTCTTGTTTAAACACATTTCCTTTCATACACTGGGGATGTCATGGTGTCTTTTCAAGCACTAGTTCACACTGGTGGCTTATCCACCCAAGCAGGGCTTGGTTGGGCTTGTGGGTTTAAAGTAAAATTGAACATGTATTCAGGCACAAGGCTGGCACAGTCCTGTGCATACCACATGGCATACTCCTTACTGGCTCACCCCTCTTTGTGATTTACATATTTACCTTATCTTCCTGGTCTCTAAAGGTCATCTAGGTTCACAATCCCGGTATGGAAATTTCAGCAAACTGAACCAGAGCCTTTTAAATAAACCCAACCCTTCACAGTGATAGGAAAACTGCCAGGCATCTGCATTACAAAGCAATCTGAACTGATACCTTCTGGTCACAGACTCTCACAAAACATATATATATATATATATATATATATATATATATATATATATATTTTTTTTTTTTTAATGGGTTCATGGACACAATTCAGAGATGGAAGATGCTGATGATACCTCACCATACCAGCAGACAGCAGCGGCATGTTGCTGAAGGTTGCCCAAGACCAGACCAGAGACGGTCGGACCTGCATTACCACCATTTGTCCACCAACCAGATCTGAAATATCATGGCTGACATGTACACATAAGGAATTATTTGACATTGAAATTGGGACTCAAAAGAACTGTTGGCCCAAAAAGGAACTCACTACAGACTGATTTATTTGCCTCTCAGCATAACCATGAAGGCTTGTCGCAGTTTAGGTTCTTACAAGGGTATTTCTTGGATCACATGACCTCACACATCTAAAGGAAATAATGAACAACATAGACTGGTGAACAAAAATAAACCCAGAGAAAGAGAAGCAGCAATCAGACTCTCAAATCTCAGAGGGAAAGTAGGGGAGGGGAGGGGTAAGAGGAAGAGATCAACCAAAGGAATTGTGTGCATGCACATGGGCCTAGATGATGGCCATGGACAACAGGGGGTGGGGGAATATGTAGGGAGGGGTTTGGGATGTGAATGGGGGGATAAGGACAATTATGTGATACCATAATCCATAATTTATATGGATACCATAATTTATAAAAATAAATTTTAAAAAAAGAAATGTCCTTTTCTGTAACCTAATATATATACTCTTTGAGTCTGTTGTCTTTCACTTAACATTTGAGGTCCATCCACATTATTACCTGTGTTGTAATAAAACAATTTTTATTGGGGGATAGTATTTACATTATATGGATATTATAAATTGCTTGTTCTGTTTCATAGTGGAGAAACATTTGTGTTAGATTTAGTGTTTGTTAATTATAATAAAGTTGATGTAAACATTTGCCTGAAAAAAATAAAAATAAGAAATAAGAAATGGGTTCATGAAGTCACAACAGAGCTGCTTGTTTTATGAGTACTTCTCACATTTTCAGAGGAACAGGGAGCAATCATTATTCCCTTGTTTCTTGATCCAGAACTGTTAACGAATCAGCTTCAGCTATAAGGAAAATGCTCTATTTTGTTTGGGAAGAAGCCTGAGAGTTTCCGTTAAAAATTGATGCTTTCACCTTGAAACGTCTACCATCTCAATTTGCAGGCCTGCTGCTCTGAGGAAAGGCCTGGCTAGCGGAGCAAGCCCGGCAAACGCCCCTCGCAAGCTTTATGACTTCTCAGTGGCCCGAGTCCCTTGCAGGTGTTTTTAATACCTGCTGTCAGTTCGGAAATGTGTCCCGCTTGGCAACTGGATAAGGGCAATAAACTTGTCAAGCGGGCAGCTAACTATTCGATCTATTATTCAAAACATAAAATCCAAAGGAAAAGAAAAGCCGTTTGGGTCCAGAGCCTTTCTCACTAACCCTTTCCAGCCATAATGTCTTCAAAGCAATTCCTGAAGTTTATTTGCTTATTAAGAGGATTATAAGAGAATACATTATCTGGTAATAATCTGCTGCTCTTTCTAACTAACGAAGAGGAGCGATAAATATGAGAAGATATTTATATTATGTGCTTTTAATAACTGCTGGTAGTCAATAACACATTGCTTTAATTAAGGAGAAGCCCAGCAGAACTCAGCTATAAAACGCCACATTGGCTAAAGTCTTTTCTTTTCAGTACTAGAGGCCCAGTGCATGAGATTCGTGCACTCGGGGGGTGCAGGGGGGTGTCTCTCAGCCCAATCTGTGCCCTTTTGCAGTCCAGGAGCCCATGGGGGATGTCCAACTGATGGCTTAGGCCTGGGCATCCTTAGCACTGCCTCCTAGGCAGGAGAGGCTCCCACCTCTACCACGGCACTGGCTAGCCGTGAGCCCAGCTTCTGGCTGAGTGGTGCTCCCCCTGTGGGAGCACACTGACCACCCCTGCATTGAGTGTCGGCTCCATGGTGGTCAGTGCACTTCATAGCAACTGTTCATTCCACCATTATGTTGATTTGCCGATTAGGCTTTTATTATATAGGACTAGAGGCCCAGTGCATGAATTCGTGCATGGGGGGGGGGGTCCCTCAGCCCAGCCTGCACCCTAATATGGGACCCCTCTCACAATTCAGGACTGCTGGCTCCCAACTGTTCACCTGCCTGCCTTCTTAATTGCCCCTAACTGCTTCTGCCTGCCAGTCTGATCACCCCGTAACATACTCCCCTGCCAGCCTAATTGATGCCTAACTGCTCCCCTGCCAGCCTGTTTGTCCCTAACTGCCCTCTGAAGCTGGCCTGATTGCCCACAACTGTCCTCCCCTGCAGGCCTGATTACTCTCAACTGCCTTCCCTGGCCATCTTGTGGTGGCCATCTTGTGGTGGCCATCTTGTGGTGGCCATCTTGTGGTGGCCATCTGTGTCCACATGGGGGCAGCCATCTTGTGTGCTGGAGTTATGGTCAATTTGCATATTACTCTTTTATTAGATAGGATAAGTTATAGCTGTGGCCCTGCCTTCATGGAGTCCTATGGGTCAAGTCTGCCTTTCCCACTTTTTCACAGGGCCTAATGCCTGCAATTAGCTTCTGTGGGAGGAAAAGGAGACCCAGAAGTATTATGACGTGTGTGTATGTGGTGCGAGTTTGGATCTCTTTGGTCTGGTATATTCCATCTACCAAGTGGTAAGCATGCCTTTCTCAAGGCCACATTCAGCTTCACTCGAGCCCCCTGTGCTGCTGAAGGTTCTCCAAAGAGGGACGGCTGGACCCCCTTCTGGCCTCCTGCTAGTGGACTAAACCTCAAATGCCTTCCTAGATTGGGACAAGGACTTCTTGTCACTACACCTGCTTTGGAAGCCCCAGAGGTCCTATCTGTTCTCTAACCTCCACATTTCCTCCACAGGGGAGAGCCTGGGGTATTTAGAGGTGTTCTTCTATGGGTTCTGAGGTTGTGGGGAACTGGGAAGGGATGAAGCTGCCCGCAACTCTTGGCATGTTAAGCTGCAATACCTTCAGTTCCTGCTGGAAAACTCCTTTAAGCCTCTGCCTTCAGAAATGTGAAGAAATCTTCAAGTTCACACATGTCCTCCAACTTCAAAAAACCCATATCTGGCTCTCTCAAAAAATCAGGGAGCAGTACCATGTGTGGCCTACATATACTTTAGCTTAATATTCACTCAGTCAGAGAATAAAAACAAAGTTGCCTATTTTGAGCCCAAATACTATATGTCATTAGCACCTTCATTTAGAATTTATAGCACAAGAGAATGTTTCCTCTAATATGAGCTTTAGCAAAAGTTCCTGGAAAGCAGGGAAAGTCTCACAAAAAAACATCATTGTATAGTTTAATTTATTCAAAACAATAAAACCAGATATTTGAGGAGAAAAAAAAAAACATAAAGCTATAACAGCGAACATCACCTACACTCTTTTCTTCTTTTTTTTATCACACTCCAAATATGCTTACTCACCATTCACAGCACAAGCTGTCAAAAATTTCCATCAGTTTTTTTTCCTCCCACCAATTTTACCAGAAATAGAATAAAAAGCAATAAACCCGGGCTTCATATTTGAGTCTCTTTACAGTGAATTCTCAAACAACAGCATCAACCGGACTCAGGCCCGTTCACAGAACACAAAAGCTTACATGAAGTAACTGTGGATATACTACCACCTGATTGATCTCACGGCACAGCTTGTCTGTGAAACTCCTAGAAAAGTCTCAGGTGTCCATGGAACCTTCCCCAGTTAGAACTGAAGCAAACATCCAACCTGCAAAGCTGCATATCCACTCAGGAAATCACCCATTTTCAGTGCCATCTCTCTCTCTCTCTCTCTCTCTCTCTCTCTCTCTCTCTCTCTCTCTCTCTCTCTCTCATTCTTAGAGAAAGTTTAGGTTCATAGCACATTGACCAACAAATACACTGAGTTCCCATATACTCCCACCCCTACACACTCAAAACCTCCAGCACTGCCAATAGCCCCCATTGGTACATGTTCCAGTCAATAAACACTGACACATCATCATCACCCAGACTATATTTGACAGTAGAGTTCACTCTTGGTGTTGTACATCCTGCAGATTTAAACAATCTATGATGATGTATACCCACCATTATAGTACCAAACAGAATGGTTTCAATGCCCTAAAAAAACCTCTGTGCTCCAATGATTCATCTCCCCTTTTCTGCAAACCCTGGCAATCACTGATCTTTTTACTGTCTGCGTAGCTGAGAGTATGTAATGTAGCCTTTTGAGATTGGCTTCTTATACATTCAAATTGGTTTCAGTTTGTAATATGCATTTAAGGTTCCCCCAAGTATTTTCATGGCTTGATAGCTTGTTTATTTTTAACACTGAATAAGATTCCATTGTCTGCATGTACCACAGTTCATGCATACACCTACTGAAGGACTTCTTGTTTCTTCCAAGTTATAGCAATTAAAAATAAAATTGCTAGAAACATCTGTCCGTAGGTTTTTAGGTAGACATTAGTTTTCAATTAATTTGGGTAAATACCAAGCTATAGGATTGCTACATTGCTTGGTAAGACTATATTTAGTTTCTTTAAGAAGCTGTCAAAGTGCCGAAACCGGTTTGGCTCAGTGGTAGAGTGTTGGTCTTCGGACTGAAAGGTCCCGGGTTCGATTCTGGTCAAGGGCATGTACCTTGGTTGCGGGCACATCTCCAGTAGGGGGTGTGCAAGAGGCAGCTGGTCGATGTTTCTCTCTCATTGCCGTTTCTAGCTCTCTCTCTCCCTTCCTCTCTGTAAAAATATCAATAAAATATATTTTTTTAAAAAAAGAAGCTGTCAAAGTGTCTTCCAAAGTGGATGTACTATTTTTCTCTCCCATCAAGAATGAATGAGAGTTCCTATTGCTTTACATCTTTACCAGCACTTGGTGTTGGGTTTGGGATTCTGGCCATTTTAATAGGTGTGTATTAGCATTTCAGTGTCTTTTTATTTAATTTTTTAATATATTTGTATTTATTTCAGAGAGGAAAGGAGAGGGAGAGATAGAAACATCAATGATGAGAATCATTGATTAGCTGCCTACTGCATACCCCACACTGAGTATTGAGCCCCCAACCAAAGCATGTGCCCTTACCGGGAACTGAACTCTGACCTCCTGATTCATAGGTCGATGCTCAACCACTGAACCACATGGTCTGGACTCAATCTCATTTTGGTGCGTGCTTTTAAGAAAAAAATATGTGGAGCATCTTTTCATATGTTCACTTGCCCTCTGTGTATCTTTGTTGGTGAGATATTTGTTCAGGTATTTTTCCCATGTTTTAATCAGGATGTTTGTTTTCTTACTGTTGAGTTTTAAGAGTTCTTTGTGTATATTCAGATAATACCCTTTATAAATGTGTCCTTTGCAAATATTTTCTCCCAGTATGTGGTATATCTATTAATTTTCTTAACATTATCTTTTAAAAAGCATAAGTATTTAATTTTAAGAAGTCTGGGTTATCATTTCTTTCTTTCATGGATTGTGGCTTTGGTTTATATCAAAAGTCATCCCCATGTCCAAGGTCATCTAAGTTTTCTCTTATTATCTTGTAGGAGGGGGCTGTGTTGATATGCTTATATATAGCAACAGGAAGCAAATTGTACAAAATATGAGGAAATAAATGAATGGATTTTAATTCTATAAAAAAGGTAACATATGGGAGGGGGATATTCTCAATATGGTAAGGTCCCTCAAAACGTACTAACCCATACATTTCAAATTCACATATGACATGCAGGGTTATATAAAACCTAATGATAATTATGCATATATTTGAGAAATATCATTTTACTTCTACCAACTAAAATAGCCAGTGAAACTATTGTTTTCTATAGAAATAAATCCCCCCAAATGGCATTTTATATTATTGAAATACTGGAGGCCCAGTGCATGAATTCATGCATGGGTAGGGTCCCTCAGCCTGGCCAGCAATTGTGGCCAATCAGGGTCCATCTTGCCCAAACAGGGCCGGCCAGATATGGGAAGGGACTGCAGGAGGTTGGCTGTGGAAGCCAATGATCATCAGGGGGTAGCTCCTGCATTGAGCATCTGCCCCCTGATGATCAGTGGACATCATAGTGACCGGTCGACAGGTCAACCGGTTATTCAGTGGTTCAGTCGCTTAGACTTTTATATATATAGATTTTAAGCATTTCTGATCTTTGTTTTTCTAACTCTCTAGAATGGATATTTAGAAAGTAATTCCCAAATTTGACCAGATTTGTAGCAATTATAACTTATTTTTCAAATATTTTTTTTCTCTCAAAGCTTTTAAATCTCAACAGTTCAATACATAAAACCATATTCAAGAACAAAGCAAAAAAAAAATGGATAACACAAAGCCTAAAGCCAAAAGCTTTCAAGAGAAACGTTTAAGTTTGTTATTGTTCTGTTGTCACTTACTTAGCTTGGGTGGCTTTATACACAGAAAATAAAATTTCTTTCTTCCATTGTTAGCACTGGCATCTTCACGGCATTTTATGTCATATTGATTTTATCCTAAGTGTTTACTGTAACCTTTATAAAAACTCAGCCGACATTTTAGAAAGCTATTTGGAATATCTGATTACTTGCTCTTACTCAAACACTGAAGAGTGCTCCTGCCTCGAGTTTTTGCATAGTCCATTTCCTTTGCTTGTAATAGCCTTCTCCCAGATGGCTCCACACTCCTTCACTTGCTGCCTTCCAGTCATAGGAGGAGGCTTCTCAAAAAGATGACACTGCTAAGCACTAATGGCTCGGTGGTCAAGGGTGGACCTATGAATGAGGAGGTCACAGTTTGATTCCCAGTCAGGGCACATGCTTGGTTTCAGGCTAGATCTCCTGTAGGGGGCATGCAGAAGTGTGAAGGAGGCAGCCCATCAATAATCAATGATTCTCTCTCACTACTGATGTTTTTATTTTTTTAAATATATTTTATTGATATTTTACAGAGAGGAAAGGAGAGAGATAGAGAGCTAGAAATGAGAGAGAAACATCGACCAGCTGCCTCCTGCACACCCCTTACTGGAGATGTGCCCGCAACCAATGTACGTGCCCTTGACCGGAATCGAACCTGGGACCCCTCAGTCCGCAGACCAACGCTCTACCACTGAGCCAAACCGGTTTCGGCACCACTGATGTTTTTAATCTCTCTCCGTCTCCTCCCTTCCCCTCTAAAATCAAATTATATATATATATATATATATATATATATATATATATATATATAATTATTTTTTAAGAATTTACCCTATTTAAAATAGCAGCCCTGGCACTCCTTCGTCTCTCCTAATTTTTTAAAAATAATTTTTATTTATTTCAGAGGGGGAAAAAGGGAGAGATAGGAACATCAATGATGAGAGAGAATCATTGATTGGCTGCCTCCTGCATGCTCCATACAGGGGATCAAGCTGGCAACCCAGGCATTTGCCCTTGATGAGAATGGAACCCGGGACCCTTCAGCCCACAGAGCCAATGCTCTATCTGCTGAGCCAAACTTCCAAGGCTCCCCTGTTATTAATTCTCCACTCTTCTTTCTGTGCTGTAAAATATTCTGTTAACCATTTACTTATTTAGTTATTACTGGATATTTAGTATCCTTCATGCTCCCACTTCCACTAGATAATGAATTCTTACAGGTGGAATTTTTTTTTAGTAAAGGTGTTTTGTTTTTTAAAAGAAGTTTTAGATTCATAGAAAAAATGGAAAGATACAAAGATTTCCCAAGTACCCACACCCCCCACACATGCATCTTCTCTCCTATTTTCAACATCCCCCACCAGAGTGATTTGTTACAAGTGATGAACCTCCATGACACATCATAACCTCACAGGTTATGGTAGACCTGAAGATTCGCTCATGCACAAACGCATGACACATATCCATCACTACCGTGTTGTACAGAGTGTTTTCACTGCCCTAAAAGTCCTCTGTGCTCTTGCCTATTTAGCTCCCTCCCCAAATCCTGGCAATTGGCAATTTTTTTACTGTCTCCAGATTTTGACTTTTCCACGATGTCATATGGTTGGATTCAGACAGAATGTAACCTTTCACTCAGCAAAATGTATTTAAGGCTCCTCCACATCTTTTTATGACTTGGTGGCTCATTTCTTTGTGAGCTAAATGTTTATTATCTGGATGCACTACCATTTGTTTTTATCCATTCACCTACTGAAGGACATCTTGCTATTTCTAAGTTATGACAATTAAAAATAAAGCTGCTATAAACATCTGTGTGTAGGTTTTTGCGTGGACATAAATTGTAGATTCATTTGGGTAAATACCAAGGAGTAGGATTGCATAGTAAGACTGTGTTCAGTTTTATCAGGATTTTGGCCATTCTTATAGGTGGGTAGTGGTATACTGTTGTTTTAATTTTTATTTCCTTGATAACATATCATCTGAGGCATCATTTCATATGCTTACTTGTGTCTGTATATCTTCTTTGCTGAGATGTCTGTTAAGGTCTTTGGCCCACTTTTTAATCTGGTAATTTTCTTATTGTTGAGCTTTAAGAGTGTTCTGTACATATTTGGATAATATCATTTATTAGATGTCCTTTGAAAATATTTTCTCCCAGTTTGTAGATTGTTTTCTCATTCTCTTGACATTGTCTTTCACAAAACAGAAGTTTTTAATTTTAATTAAATCTAGTTTATAAAGGTTTTGTATATTTTATTGGATGGTGCCTCTTATATTGTATCCAAAAATATACCCAATGTCTTCTATGCTTTCTCCTATGTTTTTTTCTAGTTTTATAGTTTTACGAGGCCTCTAGTGCACAAAACTCTCAGAATTTCCTGAGTGATAGGAGTCTTAATCATGCCAATGATGTGACTTACATGGGCTCTAGAGAGCTTCAGGATGGAGCTGGTTACCAGAAAGACCAAGGCAAGATAACAGGATTGCAGTACCCCTAATCCTGGGGGAGAGGGAGTATTTAGGAGAGAAGAGATGCTGAAGACTGAGTTCTAGAACATGACCAATGATTTTATCAACCACAACTATGTAATATATCTCAGGGGTACTTCTTGGCTGTGTTCACTATATAATGAGAGAGTGAACCACCCTAACACCTTAACTGCATGGACCTTTAGTATTCAAAATCTCCCAGACCTCACTCTATGTATACACTATAAACTATGAGTACAGTGCTTTCTAAGTTCTCCGACTTGTTCTAGTAAGTTACTTAACCTGTGAGAGTTATGGGAACTCCCTAATACGTGGCCAGTTAGAAATGTGGATGGGTTAGAGACTAAAAGTGTCTTGTTAGGGATTGTGCCCTAAAACCTGTGGGTCTGGCAGTAACCATGGGTTGCCAGCATCACAACTCCACTGAATTGTAGTACTCCGAGTTTGGGGATGAAACAGAATACCATGAAAGAAAAACAATTTAATTGCATTTCCATAAATGCATACATTGTATGTGTCTGACATCCACATCGAAGGCCTAGGTGCAATCAAACTCCCACAGTTAACATATAGAATAGTTCTTTATCGGTTCAATGAAATGACAGGAGTCTAACAAAAGCAATTACTTCTTCCATGCTGCTAAACATTTATCCCCACTTATTTTTCAGTCAGCGATCTATGCATATATTTGTTTATCTGAGTAATGTCAGAGTAAACATTTATGAATATAAATAAAATATATAATGAAGATGCCAGGAACTAAAACTTGAAATGGATTAAGGTAAATCAAGCCATCATTGACAGTAGCTAAAACATATTGTTGCCACATCAACACACAATGGGAACAGTATATTCTAGTAGTCTCTAGATTAGCAGGGGTAAATTAAGCAAAACATTAGGCAGGCATTAGGAAAGCAGGTGATTCCTATTACACTGGATTTTCATAAGCTGAGATAAGGATCTGCAATAAAGGCAATCAATTATTTCAAAAGAAATTCAAATCCAAAAATCAATAACTGGCTTTCTTTGCACAAAGGGAATATCTAATAGCAGCAATCAGTAACTAGGGCAACTTCTAACCTGATACATTTAGCCAAAATGATTTCAGTTTCTATCTCCAAGTACATTTTAGCTCTTCCCTTCCATCTTATTACTTTGGAAAAATTTCATTAGAGATGCAAGGCTATTCAGAACTGAAAGTCACCACAGAAATCATTATGAGAGAGAACATCTGTTGGAGGCACCTTATGAAGTTAAATTTGAATTCAGGTTTAAATATGTAATGAGAGTGATTGTTATATTACACTAATCCTTTTGCTTAATGAAAGCAAAGTGAATAATTATGCGCTGTGTTTCATTTGTAAGGACTCTTAAGAATTGATGATATTTTAGAAGTGCTGAGCAGATTTTACCTTTATATCATCATAATATAAAACAGATCTGTTAGCAAATCAACAGTGCCAAGGAAGGAAATGTTTCCTCTACTGAAAGTAAAGGACAACCACTGTTTCTTTTTTTTTCTCCTTCATTTTTTTATTAAGGTATTACATCTGTACATATCTTACCAATCTCTCCCCCATACATGCCCTCCATCCCCAGAGTTTTGCGTCCATTGGTTATGCTTATATGCATGCATACAAGTCCTTCTGTTGATCACTTATCGCCCCCATATCTTCCTACTCTCCCCACTGTAATTTGACAGTCTGTTTGTTGCTTTACTCTCTCTGTGTTTTTGTTTTTGGTCATCAATTTATAATGTTCCTTATTATCCATAAATGAGTGAGATCATGTGGTGTTTTTCTTTCATTGACTGGCCTATTTCACTCAGCATAATGTTCTCCAATTCCATCCAGGTTGCTGTGAATGATAAGATTTCCTTCTTTTTTATAGCAGCCAATGAATACTATGCTGTCAACCACAGTTTCAATCATGGCTTTGGCAGAAGTGTTTGCATTCAAACAATGAACTGCTAACAATAGTGATTGTTATCCTTGCATAAAAGCAAGTTCTCAAAGGTGTGGTTAGTCTCTAATTTTCCCAGTCCCATCAACAATGTCTCTATGCCCTCAAACCTAACAAAACTTTAATGCATTTTTTCAAAATATTACATAAATTTGACTCTTCATAATATCAGATTACCTTATCAGCCAGTACAAATTAAGGGAGTTTTTCAAAGTGTAAAAAGCAGAACTAGCCTAGCCAGTATGGATTGGTGGTTGAGTGTCAACTATGAATCAGGAGGTCACAGTTGAATTCTTGGTCAGGACGCATGCAGGGGGCATGAAGAAGACAGCTTATCATTGATGTTTCTCTCTCTCTGAAATCAATAAAAAGTCTATGTGGGTGGTTTTTTGTTTGTTTTATGTTTTTTGTTTGTTGTTTTTAAAGAACTGGCTGGAAATCTCATCTTGGTGACTATTCTTTCCGTTGAGGAATTAATTTAAATTTAAGGATTCTTTCAAAAAGAGAGGGGGGGAAAGCTAGAAATAAACCTAAAAGCTAGAAATAAGCCCAAAGTAGTTCCTTGCAGTCCCAGAATTCTATCTAAAGTCCTATATCTTCTACATTGTCAGTAAAGCCCATTTAAAAAGAGTTTTGAGAATAAATATATGAACAAATGAAAGATGACTGAATAAAAGAAACAACTGTGACTAAATGCCAAAGATAGGTGGTACCAGCTAGGAAAGCAGACTTTAGATTGCTCTGTGTGTGGGCAGCCTCACCACTGTTCTGGGCAGGACAATCCTTTGTTGTGGAGGGCTAACCTGTGCAGTGTACATGTTTAACAACATTGCTGGTCTCTGCCCATGTGCCAGAAGCAACCAGTCCTCTGGCTCAGTTGTGATAACCAAACATGTCTGCCAACATTGCCAAATATCCCCTTGGAGGTGAAACAAAATAGAGAGCCATTGGGTAGTTTGCAAACCATTTGATACTCTGTTGAAAATGCAGATAGCTGGGTCCCTCCCCCAGGAATTCTGATCCCTGATTCAGCGAGTCTGAAGAGGTTTGCATGTGTTACCACCGCTCTGGGTTTCCCTTATGTATTGGATCTGGGCCCTTCACAGGGACGCCTCTGCAGGCCTGTGTGGGATGCTGCCTGGGACTGGCCCTGGGCGACCTGTTTGGAGTCCCCAGTGGTCCAGAGCTGCGGCTCCCTCTGCTGGCCTTGAGTGCGTGCAGAAAGGGCCAAAGCTGTGCACCAAGGTGAGCTTTTACCAGCTCCATGTTGGGGCAGATCAGCAAAAGTCTCAAAGTACCCAGAGATCCGCCTCCACCTGCAGGCTGCCTGTTAGGCTTAGTCACTGAAAGAGCCTCCAACTGTATGTCCTTCTCAGCAGGGCGTAAGCTCCACGGGTGGAGTGAGAGGGATTCCAGTTGGTAAGGCTACTACCTCCCCACAGACTGATACCTCATGGAGGGGAAAGATGGCTTCTGCGGCATGGGGGAATGACTCAGCACGGGGGATGCTGTTGGCTGACCCTTCAGCCCTCTTCCCAGAGCTACCAACCCCAGATCCTTTTCACGGGGCTCCAGTTGGCTCCTCCCTCCCTCCAGGATGAGTGGCTGCAAATGCAATTTTGTGTATTGGCCCAGTAGGAGGGTGCCTGCATCTCTAAGATGTTGCTCCTTGGTGGACAGAAATCCAGTGCTTTCCACAGCTGGTTGGATATTGTGCAGGCGCCTTTCCTGGTTCTGGTGCTCTAAGCGGGGGAGCCTGGCTTGGGGTTTAGACCCCACACTTCTCAGGGTCAACCCTCCCCTCCTCGCCCCTCAGCTGAGATAGACTTCTGGAACTTCAGCTGCTGCTTATGGGAGCCCACCCAGCCCTCTCATGCCTCTGCTCTTCCTGCCCGTCTCAATTTGGCTTCTTCTGTGAGTCCATAGTTATAAGGCTTCTCTCCAGCTAATCTTCATTTTGGTTATTCAGGATGATTTTTTTTAAATGTAGTTGTAATTCTTTTGGTCATGGGAGGAGATTAATGTAGTTTCGTTTAATCTGCCACTATCTTGGATCTCTGTTTTGTTGTTGTTGTTGTTTAATGTTTAGGACATTTTATTTTCTAATTTAGTTCCAACATTACAACATACATATTTAAATTTTAACTTTTTGCAAACCAAAACTGCTTTCTTTTTTTCAGTTTTATTTATTTATTAATTTATTGTTTACACTATTATAGACATCACCCACTTTGCCCCCCTTTACTCCCACACAGGCCTCACTCCCCCAAACTAAGTTTTTTTTTTTAATGAAATTTCTTTTCTCTTCCATGAAATAATTTACAAGTATAGTAGTCACTTCAGTTAATATCCCATCTTCTCTACAGGTTGAATTATATGTCTATTTATTGTTTTTTAGCAGTCACATTATTCTATCTGGTCAAATAAATCTTTCTTTTCCATGGTCTACTGTCAACTCTATCTGGCACTGCACAACTGACTTTTATGAACTAAATACAAGAGTGCACATTTATTCCTGTCAAATTTATTTTCTTGGTCCAGCCCAAAGTTCCGCCCTATATCAACCAAATAATCAAATTGGAGACAAGGCTAGATGTAAATTCCTGTACAAACTTGATATAACCTCTATCTTTCCTTTTAATCTTTTCCCCAACCATTAATAAGAGACATTTATATTTATTCTTCTAAAAGTCCCTGCACAAGATGGAATTATAAGGACACACCAGGTAAATGGAGCAGCACCATAAATAACTCGGTGGATCAGGTCAGAATATATTGGCTTTCAACAGTCCACTAAATAATGTCCAAGGTACTTCAAGTACCTCATACCAGCTTCCAACCTTTCTTTCCAGGCTCACCTCACCTTGATTCTCATTTTCTACCCTATATATTAATTGATTGACTTTAATTGGATTTCCTAACTCAAGTCTTCTATTCACTTCTTTGATCCATCCACCTGTGAGATTCTACTAATCAACCCTGCAATGTCCAACACAACCATTTTCTCCATAAAACTTTACCACCTTCATTACCCCTTTCATTACACATCCTTTTTTGAAAATAAATTTTTCCTTTTACTAAATTCTCATATTAAGACATGAATACATCACTCTTAAAGTACTCACCATTTTCTGATTCCCTATTCATGAATCACCTTCACCCAACACCTAGCACAATATTTCTCACTTGAGAATTTTTCATTGGCTTCATTAATGAATATAATATCTCAAACTGGAAAGTTGAGTATGAAAACTAGAAATAAGTGGCAGCTAGACACAGCTCAAATGTAACAGTAAAAAATAGTAAAGTTCCTCCCTCCTTGCAGATCCTGCGCAGGAGCGAACGCTGCAGCTGAGACTGTTTTCTTGGAGCGACTCTTCCTACCATCTGAGGAGCCCTCTCTTTCTCTCTCTCCCATGCACAATGGCGACTCTTAAGGAAAAACTGATTGCACCAGTTGCCAAGGATGAGGCAGCAATTCCAAACAACAAGATCACTGTCGTGGGCATTGAACAAGTGGATATGGCGTGTGCCATCAGCATTCTGGGAAAGTCTCTGGCTGATGAGCTGGCCCTTGTGGATGTGCTGGAAGATAAATTCAAAGGAGAAATGATGGATCTGCAGCATGGAGGGTTATTTCTTCAGACACCTAAAATTGTGGCAGATAAAGACTACTCTGTGACTGCCAATTCTAAGATTGTGGTAGTCATGGCTGGAGTCCCCCAGCAAGAGGGAGAGAGTTGTCCCAACCTGGTGCAGCAGAACATCAATGTCTTCAAGTTCATTATTCCTCAGATCGTCAAGCAATCCTCAGATGCAAGCCCTGATTGCATCATCATAGTGGTTTCTAACCCAGTGGATATTCTCACATATGTTACCTGGAAACTAATTGGGATTACCCAAGCACCGTGTGATTGGAAGTGGATGTAAACCTGGATTCTGCTAGATTTCGCTACCTTATGGCTGAAAAACTTGGCATTCATCCTAGCAGCTGCCATGGATGGATTTTGAGAGAACATGGCGACTCAAGTGTGGCAGTGTGGAGTGGAGTGAATGTGGCTGGCGTCTCTCTCCAGGAACTGAACCCAGCAATGGGAACGGACAATGATAGTGAAAATTGGAAGGAAGTGCATAAAATGGTGGTTGAAAGTGCCTATGAAGTCATCAAGTTAAAAGGATACACCAATTGGGCTATTGGATTAAGTGTGGCTGATCTCATTGAATACATGTTTAAAAATTTATCCAGGATTCATCCAGTATCAACAATGGTGAAGGGGATGTATGGCATTGAGAATGAAGTCTTCCTGAGCCTCCCATGTATCCTGAACGCTCGGGGATTAACCAGTGTTATCAACCAGAAACTGAAGGATGGTAAGGTTGCTCAACTCAAGAAAAGCGCAGACACCCTCTGGAACATCCAGAAGGACCTCAAAGACCTGTGACTACAGGGCTGTAGGCTGTAGAAATGTAAGAACCACAATGTGATTAACCATGAGCCTTTAGCTTCCATCCATGCACATAGATCACAGTTTGCTTTTATCCTCCTAAATATGTGAATCTGGGCTTACGGAATCAAAGCCCATACCTGGTGTAATGCTTGCAACATGAGTGCGTGAACAAATAAATTAACGATGGTAGTGTGAAAAAAATAGTAAATAAAAAAATTTCATAAATAACCTTGCACTGGGGAAGAAATAAATAAAAATGTTCATCTTCTAACCCAACTTTTTAAAGAAAGATTAATTAGTCAAATGGGCTTCCATAACCATTATTTTAGCTCTTTGGGGTTTACATTTCTAGTATCTGTGATCATGAGTAAGAACATAACAAAGGATAACCACTCTCAATTGCAGGACATCACCGAAGGAAACCAGTTTTCAGAAAGAGCAATTCCGAAATGATGCAAAGCCTATAGTGGTTACAGGTGAAAAGTAAGTTTGGGCCAAACTAGAAAATTTCTTAACCAGTCCTCATTTAATCTTTACAAGGTCCTTAGGTACTTTGTAGGCACATTACTCTGAATTATGTTTGTTTCATAATTGACCCAGTGAGTGATATATGGATGGAGTAACTTGCAACGAGCCATAGCTATAAAGGGATAAAGCCAAGATTCTAAGCAGCATATCATAGAACCTGATGTTCTTCTCTGTTTCATTTCATCAATCCATACACACCTGTCAGTTCCGTCTTCTCCTTACTATTTCCACTGCTTGGTTTTATTTTGTACAAGGCCTCATCTCTTGACTCATCTTGGTCGCTGCCTCCACCAGAAAACTCCTTTTGCCCCTCCTCCATGCCAGTGTGGCATTGAACATAGAGCTACTGAGCACTTAAAATGTTCCCAGTCCAAACTGAGATGTGCTCTGAATATAACATACACACCAGATTTCAAAATCTTAATGTGAAAAAAAAGAATGTAAAATATCTCATGAATAACTTTTTCAATAATTGATACAAAGAATGTACCAACAATGGGGCAAGAAAAATTTGTATTTAAATTGGAAGCACAACAGAACTTCCCTTCACTTTTAATTTCAATAATGTTCCTATGCATTGTCACCTGGTGCCCAAAAGACCTACCAGAATCCACATACTAGTCAACCTCTCTAAAAAAGATGATATCTATCCATGGTCAGGTGGCTCAGTTGAGTTTATTGTAATTTTAAAAATGATGTAATTTCAAGGATGAAGAAAACAATATACCCTGATGAGCAGTAAAATAATAAGAAAAATGGTTAACATATATAGAAAGTCTTTGTTTTCTAAGGGTAACTGAAACTGAAAGAGACCACTTAAAGTGAAAAACCAAAACTGCATGATAACTATTTTAAAATGTTAATTGCAGGCTTCACATTGAACAAATAAAGCTAAAAATACGGTTAATTTTTATCTTGTTTAACAAATGTACAACTTAAACTATCCTAGATTTTATTTTATTTTACTTATTAAATTGATTGAGGTGACACTGGTCAACATGAACCGATAGGTTTCATGTGAGGATTTCTATCCTGGATTCTTACATGAGCTAAGAATGTAACAACATGAGGCAAGAAAAAAAACTGGAAGCACCATAGAACTTCCCTTTTTTTTAATTTTCATAGTATAATCATAAATAATGTCAGTTTCACAGAAATATTCAAGGGTTTCATTAATTTTCCCAAGGGCCTCTTTTCAAAGTCAAATCATTCTCTTTTAAAATGATTATCTTGTTCATCCTTGTCAGTTTTTATCTTATTGTCATCTGGTTTAATTTCACATCCTTGTCTGTCAATAGCTTTGTTTTGATTTAACTAATTTTCCAATCAAACCTTCATGTGCTTCATCAAATAACTCATAAAATTATAATTTTACCATATAATTATTTCATTTTCATTCATTGTTGTATTGTCCTATGTTGTAACAAGAGATTGACCCTCAAAGATTTTGGAACAATAGGCCAGAGATACTAGTATTGAGTGGAGTTAGAAGTTTAAGTGAGGACTACTCTTCATATGTCATCAGTTCGTATTAAATGATTTCTGGTTACAATAAATGATTGCCTCTTTATAAAATGATGTAATTTCAAGGGTGAAGAAAACAAAAATGTGGTTATGGAGTTACCTCTGTTCGGTAGAAGGGCAAAATTAAGATTATAGCCAAGGCAGCAGGCAATTACATATATTTAAAAAACCATAAGAACTCAGGATATAGAACCTAGTGTATTTGACAAAATTTTTCATTTAGTGATTACAAAAATGATCTGTCAAATGAATAAAGAGGAATCTTCTGAGAGAAGGAAGCCTTTGAGAAGAAGGGAAGAGAGCCGGGGAGAATACCTTTCACCCCTACATGAAATGGGGAGCAGACCTGGGAAATACAACACAGGGTTGCTCTGCGTACTGAACCTAGATTCTCAAAGCAGTGGAGTAAAAACTGTCATTATTCCACAAAAGGCTCAGAACTGCAAATCATGTAGAAGGCTTGAAGCTGAGGGGAAAAAAAATGTTTCTATTTTAGCATTATGAAATATCAAAACTGAGATGATGTGGGAGGGGCAACTGCAGACATGGTTCCCTGGTGTCCAGATGAACATCAAGCTCATTAATTATGTTTTTCCTTCTACCAAAGTTTCCCCTGCCTCAGGCTAAGCAGGCTCCTTGCCCAAGGTGACACTGAAGTGAATGGAGAAGCCAGCTATAATCAAAGAGCTGTCAAGGATTTGCTGTTGGAGTTGACATTGCCTCAATAACTAACCATCTCTGCAAAGAGTTATTGATAACTTTAAAAATCACAGCTAAAAATTAAATCACATTGTTCTTCCAGGATAGAGAGTTTAACCATATCTACTCATTATACAAAACAATGAATAATTCATGAAATATACAAAAAAAAGAAACACATCAGCACTGAAGTCTTTGAGAGTGAAATATCCCCAATAAATGCGTTATGTGTCCATTTCTATTTGGCTGGGTCCGCTTTCCCGCCCTTGGCAAATGCTGACTCTGAACCTGCAATGTGTCAGACACTGTGCTAAGAGCTGGGGAGCGTGGAGGGAAAAGGACAGTGTCTCCTTTATACAAATCAGCAGATGTATAAAACAGTTTGATCAGATTGCCAAGCTAGCAGAGCACACAGTTTGTTATTCTGCTGTTTGGGGATGGGTCCTATATTGATTTGGCAGACAATTTCCACAGCACAGTCTGCCTTGACTCCTAATCCCATATTCTTGGCATATGCAATTCCTCAGCCCCCACCCACAGACTGATCTATATCTCTCAACATCTGGCATAAGCAAGAGCCCAACTAAGTCAGTTTCTTCAGATTAGCCATGCCAGTGATTCTACCCTGCTTTGGCAATCCTCTGCCTGGTAAGTCTTGTTCTCCTGAGTTTGAATTCCCTCGCCTGTCCTTCAAATCATTATTCTGTGTGCCCTATCGCTGAACCATCTGGGCAGGCCATCCAACCCCCAGAATCATATACCTATTCGATGTTTGATAAAGTATGGCTAATAAACAGCCGCATTAGAATCACCCAGAGTGTGTTTTGGGGTGGACTGTCAAGAGTTTAAATTTATATAAATGTATAAGTTGATTTCAGAGAGAAGGGAGACAGAGAACTAGAAACATCAATGATGAGAGAGAATCACGGATCAGCTGCCTCCTGCACTTCCCACACTGGGAATCAAGCTCCCAATCTGGGCATGCGTCCTGACAGGGAATCTAACCATGACCTCACTGAGCCTTGCCTGCCAGGCCAGAGTTTGAATTTTATGAAGTGCCCTCAAGGTGGTTTTTATACTTCACAAGAGCCATATTCTTCTGGGTTTTCTACTACCTCCATTGCTTCTTCTTCCTCAGTCTTGTTTGCTGGTTCTTTTGTATCTGCAGAGTCACTGTAAATGCTTCATAGAAATATGTTGTAAAAACACAGGACTCAATCCTTGGAATTCCTCTCCTTTTTTAAAAAAAAAAATATATTTTATTGATTTTCACAGAGAGAAAGAGAGAGGGATAGAGAGCTAGAAACATCGATGAGAGAGAAACATCCAACAGCTGCCTCCTGAACAACCCCCACTGGGGATGTGCCCACAACCAAGGCACATGCCCTTGACTGGAATTGAACCTGGGGCCCTTCAGTCCACAGGCGGATGCTCTATCCACTGAGCCAAACCAGTCAGGGCTCCTCTCCTTTCTATACATATTTGTTTCCATGCACTTTCATGGTTTTAAACACCACCTGGTCACTCCCAAATTTATTGCTCTAGCTTGGACATTTCCCTTGAGATCTGAGTGCCTACTTAACACCTCCCTTTAATGTCCAAGAGTCATCTAACACATAACATCTAAAACTGAGTTCCTGGTCTTCATCTCCAAACCTGCTTACCGCTGATCTCTTCCTAGCTCAGCAATGACAATGCCACAACCCAGGTAGTTAAGTTCGAATGTGGCATCATGTTTTGCTTCTAACTCCCTTCTCCTCCTCTACTTCCCAGATCCTTCTCTGCTTTATTTTCTCATTAGTCCTTATCACCATATAATATAACATAAATTTAGTTACTTTGTCAAATGTAAGTCATCCACAGCCCCATTAGAAAAACTAAGATTATTGTTTAGTGTTTTTTTCTTCTTCTTCTCACTATTACATCTTCCCTTCCCAGAGTAATGCTTGGTACATAGTAGGCACTCAGAAAACAAGAGAAACACCACATGACTTCACTCATTTATGGATATTAAAGAACATTATAAACTAATGAACAGAAAGATAGATATAGAGACAGTAAAACAACAAGCAGACTGTCAAATGACAGCGGGGGGGGGGGTAGGAGGGGAAACAGGTAGAGAGATCTGGGGGAGATAAGAGATCAACCGAAGGACTGGTATGCATGCATATAAGTACAACCAATGGACACAAAACTCTGGGGAGGGAGGGCATGTATGGGAGGGAGGGAGCAATGGTAAGCTATGTACACATATAATACCTTAATAAATAAATAAATAAATTTTAAGAAAATATTTGCTGAATAATAAATGAAACTGTGCTTAATAAATAGTAGGTACCAGATAAATATTTGGTGAACAAGTAAATGAATTTTCACCTGATCATTTTTGGAATGTTTTTTGCAATCTCCCAAATTCCTGAGCAGTGCCCCCACCCTGAAGCTTTAGGATTAGCCTACCTTAGTTATTTTCCTCCTAACTCCAAATCCCAGAGTGGGAGTCTATGAGAGAGTGAATGTCAACATGATCTCAGCCTACCTACCTGCTGGGCAGCAAGAGGAAGGTAAACACTGTCAGCATCACTTACCACCATCATTAGCAAGGGATTGATGACATCCAGTTGGAAAAATTTGCCATGACAAAACATGGGTGTTTGACCAATGGATAGACTATCTTGCTAATTTTGAAAGATTCATTTGAAACAGGAATATTTAGTCTAAGCAATAGGTTTTAAATTGGCAGACTTTGGACTGGCTATATACTTGGTTGGCCTACACTGCCTTTTAATTATTTTCTCACAATACCAATATTGAAATATTAGGAGTTAGCATGTAAAAATCCAGATTTCCAGTTTATTCTGAATGACAGATAGATCTGCCGAGGCAGAGCCTGCACATTTCTGCACAAGAGTCATCAGCAGATCTACACACTGCTCCCTCCGGACAGGCAGTGCTCTCTCCAGGATGCTGCAGTGGCTATCTTGTCGGATTCACTAAGTCACATTGCCTTTATGGTCTCCATGGCTCTTGCATTGGCAACTAGTACTCAGCAGCCCAGATTTTTGCAAAGGGAACTAGTACTTAAGATCCAGACTTCTCAGCGCTGTGAAACAAAGAAGGAAATATATTGACTAAAGTAGCACACCTCTGGGAGAAGTCCACAGGCTAACTGCTCTCTCGTTTGGGCTTATGACCTTTTAAATTAAATCAAGCAGAAACACTGTACATTCTAATGATCTCTCATTGATGACATTCTGTGAGAAAAGAAACCAACCAACCAAAAAAAACCCACTTTTTATTTTATTTTATCCAAAACAACCAGTGAGGATTCAGAAGGCGGGAGAATGCCTCCCATCACTTTGAAAGGAATTTGCAGTGAAAAGTCCTATTTCTCTTACATTCAGCACACAGCATGCATCTGGTGACAGATGGTCATTCCAAGTGCCGTGGTCTGTCTCGACATATAATGAAAAATATATAAACCTTCTGTTGCACGGCAGAGGCGTGAGGCTTAAACACCTGTTTCGAATTACTCTAATACCATAAACATTCTTGGAAATTGGAAAGGCCTGTGTTTTAAGAAAGTGAGAGATGCCACGGCCAACTACACCAAATTGTGCAGGCCTGGGTCCAGTGAGCAGTAAAAAAAGAAAATTAGGCCTGCAGCTACTGGCCAACAGCTGAGGGTAATAATAATATTACTGAGCGGGAATACAGTTAAAATCTATTGCTGCAGAAATGCTGTATATTATCAAAGGTGTACTTAAACTAATGCTGTGTATTTTATTTTTCCTCTCTTTCCTTTTCAGTGTGTCACCCCTGGAATGCTTCTGGGGGGGAAGGGGGATTTTTAAGGTGGTTATGTTTTGATGTTATAATTAATAGCAAGGTTAGCTACACAATTATTATTCCCTCCTATGTCCATCAAATGACTGATGGCCAATATGACACTGAGAATTTGAACCACCAACATTTCGGCTCATCTAGAATTTTCATGTGAAGAAGAGATCTGAGTTCTTGTCGGTCTGCAGCAGGTGTAGGCAAACTACAGCCCGCGCGGGCCGGATGGCTGTTCTAAACTATTGAAATAAAATAAAAATAAAAAGATTGTACCCTTTTGTGTAATGATGTTTACTTTGAAATTATATTAGTTCACACAAACACTCCATCCATGCTTTTATTCTGGCCCTCCGGTCCAGTTTAAGAACCCATTGTGGCCCTCGAGTCAAAAAGTCTGCCCACCCCTGGTCTACAGTGAAGTTGTCACTGCACATGCCTGATTCCTTCAGGGAAACATCCGCCTATCTGAAGCGTCCCTAAGGAAGCACTGACAAATTACTGCCGGGCTGCACGGCACCCAATCATGAGCCTGGGAGCTGGCTGACCCAGGGCATCATGCCATGACAAACAGATGCTGTCCCGGTTTTCCTATCTGAAAAGGTCCCCTGTTCTGAAACAGACACCTTCTGCCTTTCACCCTTGTGGGTATACATTAGACAAGGGTGGGCAAACTTTTTGACTTGAGGGCCACAATGGGTTCTTAAACTGGACCGGAGGGGCCGGAACAAAAGCAACCTGACCATGCTGGCACTCTCACCTTGGGCTGCTGGTGAAGGAACGGAGGGGAGAGCAAGAGAACCCTCTGCTCTTTTGGCTCCTCGGGCCGGATAGAGCAGCCGAATGGGCTGGATCCGGCCCCAGGGCTGTAGTTTGCCCACGGCTGCATTAGACATTTGATAAACTTTTCTCTTTTTTTGATGTATGAAAATTAGAGGTAGTTTTCAGTTTGTTGATTGACTGATTAGAGCATTTTAAAAGCAGACTTCTCTTTGGACTAATTATGCAATTGAGTCTGACTTCGAGATCGGAGTGTTGCAAATAGCTTGTCGGAATGCACATCAACTGGCATTGCCTTTTACATTCATGACAGAGCTATATGAACACTGCAATCAGACATCTGCCAAAATGCACACAAATAAATTCAGTATTAATAAATGAACACTGGAAACCCACTGTATTTCCCATGTGTAAAACTTAGGGCCGATCGATTGTCATCACCATGAATCAGGTTGGACAAATCATTTCAATCTTGTTCCACTAGGTCAGTGGTCGGCAAACTCATTAGTCAACAGAGCCAAATATCAACAGGACAACGATTGAAATTTCTTTTGAGAGCCACATGTTTTAAACTTAAACTTCTTCTAGCACCACTTCTTCAAAATAGACTTGCCCAGGTCATGGTATTTTGTGGAAGAGCCACACTCAAGGGGCCAAAGATCCGCATGTGGTTTGCAAGCCGCAGTTTACTGACCACAGAACTAGATCATGGCAATTTCAAATGAATTAAAGTAGTATTTACTAAACTCTGTTAAGATCAAAGCATTGTACTTGACTTTTTTTTTGGGGGGGGGAGGAAAGGGGGACAAAAATACAATTTCTGCCCTTATAGACATTACTTCTAAGCAAAAAAGGCTTATATTTAATAATTAAACCTCTTTATGGGCTTGCTAAGAGTTGAACCCATAGTATGAATGATTGTTCCAACATTTAAAACATGTTTTGCTCTTCCATTTAGGTATTCACCATGGTCCAGCATTTGACATACCGTCAGAGGCTGTCCTACAATACAGCCTCTAACAAAACCAGACTGTCCCGAGCCCCTGGTAATCAAATTGTTTACCTTCATACCAAGGTTGGGAAAGCACCAAAATCTGCAGGTGGTGTGTGCTCAGGCTGACTTTGCAGAGTTCGTGCTGTGAGACCTAAAGTCCTAATGAGATTCTCTAAAACGAAAAAGCACATCAGCAGGGCCTAGGGTGGGTCCATGTGTGCTAAATGTGTCCATGACAAGATCAAGTGTGCATTCCTTTTTGAAGAGCAGAAAATCCTTGTGAATGTGTTGAAGGCACAAGCACAGAGTCAGAAAACTAAATAGTTTTTTTAAATGAAGGTTTTTTGAGTAATAAAAACAAAAGTTTCAAAAAAGTAAAAAAGATTTTTGCCCATTTTTACTCACAGTATTTTGCAAAATATTTTGTATGTTTTTTAAATAATCAGACTATCAGAAAGAAGTAAAATGAAACAGAGCCCCTTTCAACTCCACATTCACTCCCCAGAGATTAGTGAATAGACATTCTTCCTATACATTTTATCTTTCTATGCATTTTAATGTTTATTTTTATGAATGACACCATATTTATTGTTCTACATTTTACAATTTTTATTTATATATTTGGACAGCTTTTCATGTTAACATGTGGAGAGGGGCCTACTCTTTCTGCTTATGTGTAGTATTTCACTATGGATGCACCATACTTACTTAAATACTCTCTTACCAGTGGTAATTTGTTTGCTTGCTACAGTGCTGCAGGGGAGAAAAAAAAAAGAATGACTTTCTAATTTCATTACTTAAAAATGGAATGAGTTTCACTGAGAAATGGGAAATTACCCAAGCTTGTACGAGTGAGCAGGAGCCAGAGAAACTATCTCCATGTTTACTTCAACTAGCCTCATTCTTAGCATCAAGACAGGCCCATAGAAATTACTCCCAAATATTCATGTATGCCCTGCCTTTGAAGGACTTCTCCTACTTGCATCTATAAAATAGGGAATCCAATGGTTATTTGAGACAGCAGTGCATGAAGGTTTTGTAAAGTTTTTTTCTCTGGATTGTGCCTCTCTGTCTCAGTCTCTCACACACATTTCTAATATATTTATGAAATGGTTTTATTTTAATTGCATTACCTATTTTTATTCCCAAACCACTTGTATGTCCCTTTGGTGTTGAGAAAACCTCAAAGATGTGTCCCGGTACATGAAATGTGTAGATGGGGGGCAGGTGTCCCTCAGCCTGGCCTGCATCCCCTCCTATCTGTGACCCCTCAAAGGATGTCCTACTTCCAGTTTACAGGGAGCAGGCCTAAACCAGCAGTCGGACATCCCTCTCACAATCTGGGACTGCTGGCTCCTAACCACCTGCCTGCTTGCCTGATTGCCCCTAACCACTCTGTCTGCCAGCCTGGCTTGCCTCCAACTGCCAACCACCCACCTGCTGCCAGCCTGCTCACCCTTAAAAGCCCCCTCTGCCAACCTGATCACTCCAAACTGCCCTCCCCCGCCTTTGCTGGCCTGCTCACTCCCACCTTCCCTCTCCATTTGACTGCTTATCTCCAACTGTTCCCCTGCTGGCCTGCTCACTCCAGACTTCAGCCCCCCACTGTCCTGATCACCCACAACTGACCCCCACTGATGGCCTGCTCACCCCCAACTTGCCCCCATGCTGGTCTTCTCACCTCCACTGTCCACCCACCAGTCGATCACCCCCAATTGCCCCCACCACTGGCCTAATCACCAACAACTGCCCTCCCCTCTTGGCCCCTAATCACCTCTACGTCAGCTCCACAACCATGGCTTTGTCCAGAAGTGTGTTGGGAAGGTCTCCTGGAAGGTCTCCCAGTCTAATTAGCATATTACCCTTTTATTAGTATAGATAGAGGCCTGGTGCATGGGTGGGGGCCGGCGGGTTTTCCCTGAAGGGTGTCCCGGATCAGGGTGGGGGCTCCCTTGGGGCATGGGGCAGCCTAGGCAAGGGGCCTGTGGTTATTTTGCAGGCCAGCCATGACCCCATGGGGTGAGGGTCCCCATTGAGGGTCTGTGGCCAGCCTGGGTTTATGACTGAGGGCTGTTTTCAAGCCGGCCACACCACCTTCAGGATAGGGGTTCCTGCTTGGGTATCTGGCCAGCTGAGTGAGGGGCTGATGGCTGTTTGCAGGTTGGCCAAGCCCCCCAGCGGGGACCCTAACCCCATGGGGGTGTGGCCAGCCTGAGTAAGGGGCTAAGGGCCATTGTCAGGCTGGCCACACCCCCTAGTGACCCAGGCTCCCAACCCCTCCTTGAGCCGAGGCCAGGGAGGACTGGAAGCTTGGCTTCCTCCATTGCCAGGTGCAACCCAAACCTCCTGCTCACTCCAGCTACATGGCTTCTACCATCTTTGTTGGGTTCATTTGCGCACTCATTCCTGATTGGCTGGTAGATGTGTGGGGTCAACTTACAAGTATATCTTGTACTAGTGTAGGTACTGTATATCCATACTACAATATACACACATCTTTCCCCACTTATCTGATTATTTTTAGGCAAATATAATATTTGGCTGATTTTTAATAATCTCCTAAAGATTATTATGAATTTCTTTGGCTTCAATTATTCTTTTTTTATTCCCTAAGTCTCTGATCTTGCTTCAGTATCTCCTTCTGTTACATCTGTTTGGGGATTTATATTTAAGGAGTGTATGTCCTTTACTAGTCGTTTGCCTTCACCAGGACATACTGCCTGCCCTGTACATGAAGTAGAGCAGATCTCTTGGAGTCCCATCAGTTCCCTACTCCCCCAACAAAAACTGAACCAATTATTTTAGCCAGTAGCCTTTGGCTGGAGAGGAAATGGATAGAAGCTTTGGTGGAACTTATAACTCTGCTTATGAAAGCAAAATACTATGACCTTTGGCTTCACAACTTTGGCATTAAAAATAAATAAGTATAGCTTGGCCGTTGTGGCTCCATGGTTGAGTATTGACCCAGGAACCAAGAGGTCACCAATTCAATTCCCAGTCAGGGCACATGCCCAGGTTGCAGGCTCACTCCCCAGTAGAAAGCCTGCAGGAGGCAGCTGACTGATGATGTTTCTCTCTCATCAATGCCTCTATCTTTCTATCCCTCTCCCTTCCTTTCTTTAAAAAAATAAGTACTCATTAAGTGATAAGCAGTACACCTCCTATTACAATCTCTCAGACCTCTCTGCTTATCAACCTGAGCAACCTAGTAAACTCATCTAGTATTAAAATTCTGATATTAGGTCATACCTCAGACTAAAACTGCCTAGATGGTTACAATGTAGAGGTCCATTTGAGAACCAGTGTTTCAAGATACAGTAAAGCAGCCCTCTGATATAAAAATCGCAAATCTTTGGAAAGGAAGGCTGTGCCCCTACAGTAATTAGTCCAGACCTTTCAGCAAGGCGGGTAGAATTTCATTAGCATTGTTCTAATGCCCGCGACATGACAGAATCTGAGCATACATTGCTTCACTGGCTCCTACATATGCCCTTGAAGAAGATCTCTGGTCTACATTTTATAAATGAAAGGGCTGAGGCTCTGATAACTTGCCCAAAGCTGCCAGAACTAGGACTAAGATGCTTTTTTTGTGTGTGCTACATGATGCTTCCACTGCATCGCAAAGAGGAGGGTGAACACCAGTCACCACTGCAGGTCTTATTTCATTTCAGGCCTCCTAAGGACCCCTCTTATTTGGTTTCATATCTGGCTCCTGAAAAGTCCCCAGGAAGGCAGATGAAGAAGTGAAAGAGTTCTAAACACACAGAAAATCCTATTTTGCTCAGAGCAGCCATTCAATCAACCTGGCTCTGTATCTCTGACATTCTGATAACAGAAAACAATTCCTCTCTCTTGCAGGCTTCCCGGCACATCAGCGCCAAGTTTCTCATGGCACGTCCACTTCAATTCCAATTTTACCCTAGGACACATGCACCTCAGCATGGTCAGCTCAGCAGCATAGCCGTGGTGGCAAAATTTAACAGCCTTCAAAAGGGAGCAGGATGAAAAGGACTCCTAAATGCTTTTCAGCACATCCATGAATCATCTGCTTTCAATGGAATGGTATTTTAGAATCACCCACTCAAGTTGACACCAATTCTGAATGGTGAGGTCTCACCCTTCTTATGAAGATAAGTTTCAATGCCATTAGTCTCTTTAATGCAGGCTTAGTACCAATGAAACTATTTCTGCTGCTGTCTGGCATGGACAGATTGAAAGGTATTTTTCTTTAAAAAAAATACTAGAAATAATTTTAAAGCGGTAGCCCCACAGTTTAACAAAGCTCAGTAAGCTATGTTGACTATATCACTTGACTATATCACTCTGGCTGCTCACATGACTGTTTTTGTAGATCTATGACTTAAAATTATTTTTTTTTTCAATATTCAGCCAAAGCCAACAAAGACTTGCCTAAAATCATTTGTCCTTTCATTTATACATCGGGGAGAGTACTAATATATACTTTACAGATTTATGGTAAAGATTAAATGAAGGGTGGGGGAAATTAGGGATGACTTAGCAAATTATGTGGCACTTAGGAAAAGCCAATGCATGTTAGAATCATTCCCTAAATGTTTTATAACTTTCTGAAGTTTCCATATTTATATAACCTAACAGCACATTTCAGTAAAAAAAAAAAAAAAGATTTCAGTAAACTTCCCCTCCTTGCACATTGGATATCCACTTCTGCCAAACAATGAAAGATATGCAATCCACTATTTTTCCCTTTACCCTGGCTACCAGGAATCATCCTGTTCTTTGTGCTAAATTGCTTTTTCTTGGATCAGATAGAGGTTATTTTCTTTTTCTATTCATCTAAATATGCCTACCCCTCTTTTCAAATGAATATAAAGCAGCCTACTATAGAAGCATGAATTTAATAAAACAAAAATGAAAAAATCTATACCAAATAAGTCAGTACAATTTATTAAAGAAAAATATATATTTCTCGTCCTTGAGTCTGAGAAATAAGAGTCATAGGGAATTAATATGAGAGAAACTGAACCTTGACCAATCTACTATATAAATGGACAGATGGGTAGACAGACAGAGTCCCTTCTTCCTACTCTGGCTTTTATCTTTTACTTAATATTAATAATTTGACTTATAATTTCAATAATTTTATTGTAAATTGCCTCAATCCTTTTGAAAAATATATATATATATAATTTTCACTTTGAATAATTATAAAGACAGTGTTTATTAAAATGCACCTCATTTTCAAAATTGAGGTATCAGCTATTAAAGTGTGTATACATTTTGGGGGAATACATACACACACACACATAAACACACACATATACACACTCATAAAAATATATGAAATACATACAAAAAAATGTTCTCTCTCTTCCTTATTTTCATTTCAACATCACAGAATGAGAAACCAACCCAGTTCCTTCTGTACAACAAATACTATGCACTAGACTTATCCTGGGAAATAGGAAAAGGACTCCTGAGGATGGGGTACACCAACAGCTAGAGTTGTGCCAAAGAAGAATCCTCTGTCTTTGCATGGCTAGGAAGGGCTCAGAAGAAGCTGGAACAGTCTAGAGTTGCATATCCTACCATTGTGTGCTAGATGTCTCTACTTGGTGTCTAATAATCGTGCAAACCACTACTTAAATTTACCTTCATATGCTGTTCAAATACAGCCAACACTCATTATTCAGTAATCCTATATTTACAAATTTTCCTACCCACTAAAGTTTATCTCTAACACCAAAATCAATACTCCCAGATTTTTATGGTCATTCATAGACATGGGTGGGGCAGTGAAAATTTTGAGTCTGCTTTCATATTTCAGGTTACAATGTAAACAATTATCCTTTCTGTGATCTTTTTAATATCGAATCTTTCACTGTTGTGCTTTTTGTTGATGATTTGCTATTTAATATGGACCCCAACCTCTATGTCAAGGTAGTGTCTCATGTTCCTAAGTGCAACATGCTTCACAGAGGAAAACATATATTAGATAAAGTTCATTCTAAAACTTATATCATAAAACGTCATTTATGAATCATAATGCTAAACTCTTTTATCCTTTCATTTGAACAATATATATTAAATAAAGTGTCTCTAACAAAAAACATAAATGAAATAAGGTTATCTATTGATGGGTTGGTAGGAATGCTGGATCCCTGTATTTTTCTGTAGGAGCAATGGGTTAGTATTTGCTAAGTCAGCATTCACAGTGCCTTTACAGAAACTAGAGGCCCAGTGCACCACATTCGGGGTCTCTCAGCCTGGCCTGTACCCTCTTGCAGCCCAGGACCACTCAGGGGATGATGTCTGCCCTGTGAGAGTGCACTGGCCACCCAGGGGCAGCTCCTGCATTGTCTGCCCCCTGGTGGTCAGGGCACCTCACAGAGACCTGTCATTCCACCATTCAATTTGCATATTATGGCTTTATTATATGGAATAACATACATGGATAAAAAGAACCAACTGATTACTTCTTAGATGTGCTATCATGTAAAAAAAAGTTATTTTTAAGAACTATACTGGATGATGAAATACAGACAGCAAGCACATAAAAGCATTAATAAACAAGGGGGTTTCAAATATTAGATCCCATAAAGAAAATTAAATGAAGAGAGAGAAGGTGACTGGGAAGAATGAGGCCACTTAAAAGTAAATGGTCAGAAAACTCTCCTAGGATGAAGTAGCAGTTGTGCTGAGCCATGACTGTCTAGGAAGAGACGGCCTTGAACACAGAGAGAAGAGGCAGAGGACTCCAGGTGGAGATGGTAAGCCTGAAAACCCTCAAGAATGATTAGGTTTATTCCAAGAACAGAAAGGCCAGTGTGGCTGGAGCGTAGGCTGGGAGAGAGTTGATGGGAGCAGGAGACAGAGGCCAGATCACAGAAGGACTTTTGGGCCATGATAAGGAGTTTGTATTTTAAATATAAATAGGAGCTAGTTGGGAACTCTAAGCAAGCAAATTACATGATCTATTAAACATATAAAGCTCCCTTTGGCTGCTATAAGTAAAAATGAATTGTAGCCAGGCCATGAAGAAAACAGAGATAGTTGGGAAGAGGCTATGGAAAGATCCAGGCGGAAGATGCTGGTGTCATGACTGGGACAATAACACTAGGGGTGGAGGGAATGAGTGGATGCAGGATGCCCACAGCCCTCTGAGGGGTAAGGAAAAGGCAGGCTTGATGGCTTGAGCCATTTGACAGAGCGGTAGTTTGGGAAAGATTAGTTCTGGATGAAAGAAATAATGAATTCTGTGGGAGATGTCTAGAATCTAGCTTGAGATATGGCTCTACAGAGTTTAGTAATAAAGTCAGAGCTGGACATATAAATTTGGGCATTATTGGCATAAAGGTGGCATTTAAATATTTGGTACGGAGTGCAATTGTCCAGAAATAGGAGCAAGAACTGAACAACAAAATCCTGGATCAAACTATATATTAAGCACAAGTATTAAGCACAAGGAAAAAGTAAAGTATGGGGGGAAACACACACACACACACACACACACACACACACACACACACACACATACCCCAGATGAAGGAAGAATGCACTTAGGGCTTAAAATATATTAATTCTCTCACAGGTATTAGAAGAGTCCTAGAATGATATCAATTCAGCCCTCTGCATTATGAAAGTTTTACTAGAAAACAGAATGAGCACTACATTAGCATACGGTTATTCTTGTTATTATCATTATTTGCTTACTCAATCCCTACTGGAATTAAAAAACTTGCCTCAATTATTGTGATAAATTTGCTCTGAGAATTTTATACTGGGGAAAGTTTTGTTATTTTCTTAAGCCAAAAAACACACGAAACGAATACATGTTCTTTTGCCGCAGACAAGTCATTCACTGCCACGATTGCTAGAAACCTGTGACTCCCAGGCCATAGAAAGGAGCGTGGCAAGTAAGGTCATCCTTCAGGACGCAGCTATGGCCCATGTCCCCCTATGCTTGACTTTCCCAATTGTTTTTGGCAGCTGAGGTTACCTATTTCTATATCAGCAATACAATGCAGGCGCATGGCCACAGTTTTGGCATACGTTTGGCATTTATTTTGATATTAAATTATCTTTATTATTCAACAGCCTGTCAATTCCTCAAGGGCTGGATTTTTTTTTTAGAAGACACTATTCCCAAGTTGCCATCACAGGTGGGCAAGTACAACAAACCTAATGAAAGTTTTGTTTGTTTGTTTTTATTACCATCTTTAAAACAGACCTTAAGGTGTTTTTTTATTCATTTTAAATCATGTTGTTGTTATGAACAATGGAAAACTAGGCTTGCTGCCATTGACTTGCAGTCCTGGCTCAGAGCTTGATAAAGATAAATGTAACACCTCACACAGCATCACTTTACTTCATACTGAACCCAACTTGAACCTGGGCTGACTACCTTCTGAAATGAAGGGCCACACATCAGAATAAGCACCACACATATTTCCTCCCCTCTGCCAGCACCCAATGGGACCTCACTCTGCCACCCACCTCCACCCCACACAAACTCAGTTTTACATTGAGAAGCTTCACATCCTCCTTTTTTTTTCATTTCATGTATATCAGGGCCAGAGTCTAACTTAACTTTCTATCCAGAAAAGTAGCCAGTGAATTGAAGGTTCTTGTAAAATCCTATATAATAAAGAGGGAATATGCAAATTGACCGTCACTCCACCACAAAGCTGGTGGCACCCACAGCAGAGGCCAAGTTCCCATAATGAGCCTTAATGATCAATCAGCAGGGACCTGAGGCTGTGCACACCCCCCTCTGCCACCATGGGGCTTGACAGGGGACCTCAGGCCATGCCATCTACCTGGCAGGGCTGGACAGGGGACCTCAGGCTATGTCCTCCACCCAGTGGGGCTTGATGAGAGACCTCAAGGTGTGACCCCTGCCCTGGCTTGGGTTGGAGGACCTCAGGCCATGCCCTCCACCTTGGCACTGGGCCAGGGGACCTGAGGTTGTGCCCCCTTATCCAGTGGGGGCTGACAAACGTAGGAAAGGCCAGGTTTGAAAGTAGCCCGGGGGGATGGGGGTGGGAGGCCAGCCAGGTCTGGGTCTCGCATGATTTTCAGGCACACATGAGTGGGCAGGGGCTTGACTTTGGGTTCCATGGTGCACCCCCGACTCTGACAGGAGGAATATTTTCATAAGCATTTTACTAATTTTCTTTCATCTCTGACATTTCTATTATAGAGAAAGGGTAAATAACAATGTTAAAATATTTCCTCTAATTAATACCCTTTTAATGTGCATGAATTTCATGCACCAGGCCACTATTGTAGAAATAAAATGGTACTTTCAATGTACCATTGCCTTGAGTTCTAAAGTATTTTTTTGTTGTATAACCTCTTACTCTTTCATTTTAATTAGTTAATTTATAATTTGTGGATATGTTGCTTTTGTTAATTCTCACCCAAAGGTATTTTTCCATTGATTTTTTAGAGTGAATAGAAGGGAGGAGAGAGGGAGAGGAAGGGAGAGAGGTGGGGAGAGAGAGAGAAAGATCTAAGAGAGAAGCCTCCTATATGAGCTCCTATAGGGATCAAGTCTGCAACTGAGATATTTGTCCTTGACCACAATAGAACACAGGACCCTGCAGTCCACTGGCCGATGTTCTACCCACTGAGCAAAACTGCCCAGGGCAGTATTTTGTTTGTTTTTTAGGTCAGTATACAGATATGGGCAAAAGTAGGTTTACAGTTGTGAGTACACAGTTTATTCTTGCATTATTTATTCATTATTGTGTTACTTATTTGTGTTACAATTATAAAATTACATTCTCCTATACCATGTTTTGTGTCATCATCTATAGACAAGACCCTAAGGAATAGGGCCTTGGAATAGTAGCTTTTACAAAAATCTTACCCATGATGAATGGCAGGCCAATTTGGCTGTTGAATAATTTAGATTTAAAAATATCTAAGCTGTTCATAGCAGCATAATTTACAATAGCTAGGATGTGGAAACAGCCTAGGTGCCCGTCAGCAGATGATTGGATCAGAAAACTATGGTACATCTACACCATGGAATACTATGCTGCCATAAAAAGAAAGGAATTCTCATCATTTGCAGTAACCTGGATGGAATTGGAGAACATCATGCTGAGTGAAATAAGCCAGTCAATGAAAGAGAAACACCACATGACCTCACTCATTTATGGATAATAAAGAACATTATAAACTAATTAACAGAAAGATATATATAGTGACAGTAAAACAACAAGCAGACTGTCAAATGACAGTGGGAGGTTAGGGAGATCTGGGGGAGATAAGAGCTCAACCTAAGGACTGGTATGCATGCATATAAGTACAACCAATGGACACAAAACTCTGGGGAGGGAGGGCATGTATGAGAGGTGGAGGGGGCAATAGTAAGCTATGTACACATATAATACCTTAATAAAAAAATAATAAAATAAAAATATCAAAGTAAAAGCCACACATATAGAATATATCTAAAAATATCAAAGAAACATAAAGAAAGGAGAAATCAAATCAGCATGTGCAGGAATCACTGGGGAACATTTCTTTTAAAAAGGCAGAATTTAAACTAAATATCAAAGCTAGGACATAAAAGAAAGACAGGGAACATCTTTCCAAATAACAAATGTAAGCAAGGGTCCTGGGAATGCATTGTAAATTTCAAGGACTAATGACTACAACAATCTGTGGGAGTGAAAGATCAGTGCCCAAGAAAACAACATAGAAAAGGCGAAATGAGAAACACAAGTTGGGCCCACATCCTAGAAAATTGCTAATTTTTCATGCTACATTGAAAATCTTTTTTAAAAAGCAGCAAGAAGCAACCAAAAGCTTTGTAATTATTAAAGAGGAGAAAAATCAATTGGTAAGGAGGTGTTCAGATGAATTGCAAGAAAGAAGTTATTACTGAGGGCAGTGAATCCAGTGAGAATATGGTTCGCATAACAGAAGAATTTGGAATTGTGGAAACTGGTGGGATATATCGATTAATTAAATATGGCTGAAGGAAAGGGCCATGGAAGAAAGGCAGAATTACTATTTCCAGCTGGGGTAGCTAGGACAATGAAGATCTCACTGACAGATAAAAAGAAGTTAGGACAGATCAAAGGGAAGCTGTTTTTGGAAAGGAAGTATTCTAATTTAGACATTTTGACTCTGGTGGCTATTAAAACACTTCAATAGAGCTGTTACTTAAAAGAAAAGACTTTGAAGAAATATCTACTAAGAAGGTTGAGATAAAGGAATAGAGATTAGAATAGAAACTTTTCTAGCCTCCATGGAAGATGCAGGCAATCGTTATTGGCCTCATATTATATGTATGAATTGAATGATGCCCTGATTTTCAGCATTTAATACATTTTGATATTTATAATTAATCTCTAGGATGATTCCATATGGTCCCTTTGATTCCCAACCCCACTCTTCCCCCCTCCAAAAAAAATTTTTTTTCTGACCTCTAAGATACCTTTAAGGACCATTATGGCAATAAATGTTTACCCATCAGAAGCATTACAATAGACTTGAAGTTCTTATAGGGGAAATGCGGTTTCCAAGAGATCAGTGGGCTAGAGTCCTGGGTCCTGCTGCTACAGTGTGAACCACCTGCCTCTTCTTAGGCAAGTGTTAAGTTGCTGGACCTATTCCTTCCCTGTTGTAGTTACACTAGGGGCCCAGTGCATGAATTCGTGCACCTTGAAATGAACTGTGGGCCACGAAGCTGTGGTAAACACAGGGGCAGGTCTTGGCCCATACTCCAAGCCCCCATCTGGCCCCTCCCCCTGTGGCCCTAATCCCCTGTCTGCCAGCAGCCCAGCTCCTACCTCCGACCCTGCTTTTGCCACTCCCACTCGCTGACTGTGCTGGCCCCAATCATTCAGCCATCAGCGTCAGTGGGTACAAGTGGCAGTTCCTGCACTGATTGCCCCTCAGGAGCAGGAAGAGGTGGGAAAGCCCTCAGAGGCAATTGGGGCTGGCAGCCACCACACGCACCCACTAACAGAACTGAGCAATTGGAACCAGTCCTTGGCACCAGCAGCAGGTGCAAGTGCCTAGTATAACCTTGGCGTTCAGGAGCAAAGACTTTTCAGGCTTGCCCTAATGACAGCGACCGAAGCCCCACCTTGGTCTGGCACCCCCACTCACCTGCTCCACCATCCTGTCATAGCCAATGCCCGCCATGTTCCACGTGTGCCCCCTGGTGGTCAGTGCACATCATAGTAACCGGTTGTTTGGTTGTTCCACTATTCTGTCTATTTGCATATTTGCCTTTTGTTATATAGTATTAGGCCAGATAATGTAGAACATTCCTTTTAATTCTAACTTTTGTTTCTACCTTTGTACTAAAGCAACATTGTCATACCTTATAAAGAAAACTATGTGTAAAAGAACAATGACACAGAGACAAGAGAAGCACTTTCCTTAAAGAGCTACTTGTCCATCAGGGAAAGCTGCCTCCCCTGCATTGCTTCTAGCATTTTTTGTGTTCTGATGACTAGTTAAGGCAATAAAAGAGCTGCTCAGATATCCAACTACACGGCTGGGTATTAACATTATATTTTAATATGCATGTATTTAATGAGTAAAAGTTCATACATGATTTTTTTTCTTAATGTGACAGATTTTCCAGAGAAAATAGTATATGTATTTTGCATTTTTACTACAGTATTGAGAGAATAACCAGAGGAAGGAAACCAATTCCACTGCTAACATTTAATGTTTCTGGTGTGATGATATACGTATATATTCATTCATATATACCACAATGAAAAGCCATATAAGATGAGTACCACTTTGGTATTAGAAATTTTACAAATAAAGAAGCTGAGGCTAAAATGTTTGAGTAACTTAGTATACAGTAGAAGCAAGATTCAAATGAAGATTTTATTCCCAAAGTCCTTCCATTCCTATATCTCGATTATTAGCCATATTTAAGGAATCACTTAATTTTAAAATGTTCCATTGGAGGCACTAACTAGACAGCCAACTCTGGTATCCAGCTGCTTAGTATCAAATCTCAGCGGCATGCCCTAGGATAAGTCACTCTACCTCACTAGGTCTCCATTAAAATGGGGATTTTGAATCCTGGCTGGGTGGCTCAGTCGGTTGAAACATTGTCCCATATACCAAAAGATTATAGGTTCAGTTCCAAGTCAGGGCACATACCTAGTTTGTATGTGCCTAACTTGGTTGAATGTGCCCATCCTTGGTCTCTCTCTCCCACCCTTGTCTAAAATCAATAAAAGCATATCCTCAAGGAAGATTTAAAAAAAAAAAAATGGGGATGATTACAATAAAGCCTATAACATAAGGCTCTTTTGAGGGATAAATATGTTTTTAAAAAAAGTAAATAATTTACCTCCTTGTGCCTAGAATATGTAAATGCTAGCTATTATTATACCAGGCACATAGCTAGACTTTTATATACATTATTTTATCTAATGTTTAAGCAACCTTTTGAGATAGTCAGCATTATCATCCTCATCTTACTGATGAGCAAATCGAAGCTCAAATAAACAACTGGCCTAAGAAAATACTACTGTATATTACAGAGCTTGAATTTTCCATCTATATTTTCATAAATCCAAAGTCTCCTTTCCTTCCAGTAAACTGTAATTAAAACATATTTGTTTGTCAGTGTAATTAACGGTAGATGCCACAATAGAAAACCCAAAATATCAGAAGCTTAAGGAGAAGTTCATTGCCATTGTACAGCCTAATGATGTGAAACAGGTGGCCTTCCTCCAGTCTGAAGCTATACCATATGGAACACATGAACTCCAGAATCACCAAGGCATGGTACAAGGGAGATGAGGAAGGTGCCCAGCTTCTAAATGACTCAGCCCAAATTCACACAAAAGACCTGCATAAAAACCCACTCTATGTAAATACCTACTAATCCAAATTAGTCACAGGGCCCAAATGACTGCAGAGGAGGCTGGGAAATAATGCAGGGGAGTATACGAATATTTGAAGGGTTTTGTCTCTGGAAAAATAAATTAAAATAAACTATTGCTTAAAATAAATATATGGACTCTTATATCTCTTCTTTAAAGTAAAGAGTTTTTATATTTGGGAGAAACATATTACCAAAATTTTTAGGCAAACCTACTATAATGAACACATATTGCTTAATCTGCTCAACAAAACTTTCCCCTTTCCTAGAAATGTTCACTAAAACAGGGTAAGAAAGTGAATGTCTTTTTAGTTTGATGTACTTTCTATTATTTGCTTTTGTTTTTACTTCCATTGTCTTTGGAGTAAATTTCACAGAAACCTCTATGAGACTAAGCTCCATAAGTTTAGTAGAACTTATGCTTTCTTCTATGTATTTTATTCTTTCAGGTCTTATACTTAAAGCTTCTGCACATCAAAATAATCCATCAACAAAACAATAAAATAACCAATCATATGGGTGAAGACATTTGCAAACAGTACTTTTGATAAATGGCTAATATTCAACATACATAAACAACTCATATACCTCAACAACAATAAAAATAATAGGAAAGTGACAGAGGACTTGAACAGACACTTTTCCCAAAAATATATACAAATGGCCAGTATATACATATGAAAAGATGCTCAACCTAACTAGATAGAAAGGAAATGCAAATCAAAACCACAATGAGCTCTAGCTGGTTTGGCTCAGTGGATAGAGTGTTGACCTGCTGACTGAAAGGTCCTGGGTTTGATTCCAGTCAAGGGCACATAGCTGTGTTGCAGTCTCCATCTCTAATCTGGGGCATGCAGGAGGCAGCCAATCAATGATTCCCTCTTATCAATAATGTTTCTATCTATCTCTCTTTCTCTTCCTTCCTCTCTGAAATCAATAATATGCATATAAAAACAATGAGATACTACCTCACAGCTGTTAAAAAGGTATTCTCAAGCCGAAACCAGTTTGGCTCATTGGCTAGAAGAGCATCAGCCTGCGGACTGGAAGGTCCCAGGTTAGATTTCCGTCAAGGGCATATACCTTGGTTGTGGGCACATTCCCGGTGAGGAGTGTGCAGGAGGCGGCTGGTCAATATTTCTCTCTCTTTGATGTTTCTAACTCTCTTATCTCTCTCCCTTCCTCTATGTAAAAAATAAAATATAAAAAAAAGACTTTAAAAAAAAGGTATTATCAATATGACAAGAAATAACAACAAGTGTTGGAGAGGTTGTGGAGAAAAAGGAACCCTCTAACAATGCTGGGAAAGTAGATTGGTACAACCACTTTGAAAAACAATATGGAGGTTTCTCAAAAAAATTCAGAATAGAGTTGCCTTATTACCCAGCAAGCCCCTCCCCCGAATCATTTATTTGAAAAGATATATGCACTCCTATGTTCATCGCAGCATTATTTACAGTAGCCAAGACATGGAAACAACTCAAGTATCCCATGAGAGAGGTGATATATATATATATATATATATATATATATATATATATATGGAAACTGCTTAGCCATAAGATAAAATACCACCATTTGCAACAACATGGATGAATCTTGAGAATATCATGCTAAGCTAAATAAATCAGAGAGAAAAAGTCATAAGTCATGTGATTTTAGTCATATGTGCGATATAAATCTGAAAGCAATGAATGAACAAACAAAATAAGCAAATAGCCTGACAGGTGTGGCTCAGTTGACTGAGCACTGACCCATGCACCAAGAAGTCACCTGTTTGATTCATGGTCAGAGCACATGCCTGGGTTTAGGGCTAGATCCCCAGGAGGGGGCATGGAGGAGGCAGCCAATCAAAGTTCCTCTGTCATAGATGTTTCTAACTCTTCCTCCCTCTCCCTTCCTCTCTCTAAAATCAATTAAAAAAACAAACAAACATAGTGGGTTTTTTGTTTTGTTTTGTTTTTTTAAATAAGCAAACAAACTCATATACCCAGACAACTGTATGATGGTTACCAGATGGGAAGGGAGGTGGGGGAAGGATGAAGAGGGTTAAGGGAGTCAAATATATGGTGTCTGAAGGAAACTAGTCTGTGGGTGGTGAACACATAATGCAATATATACATGATGCTTTACAGAATTGTACACTTGAAACTTATATTAAATCAATATAAATATTTTAAGTCAATGTCACCTCAATAAATTAATATGTAAAAAAAATAAAATCAGTCTCTGTACAATGGCAATTTTTATGTGAGCTTCTTGAGCTGTCAATAGCTATCGGGACTGAGCCAGTCTTCAGTAGAAGGATAATTAGGGGACAAAGACAAAAGGAAAGATAAGAGACAAAAAATGTTCCTATCAGTGTCTACCAACCTAAACCAGTCACTTCTGGAGCTTGGGTTGATCAATATTCAATATGGCCTTACCAAGTACTGATGGCTCAGCTCCAGCCTGATTGAATCAACATCCATCCACTGGGCAGTCTCTGTATCACTCGGGTTGTTACTTATTTTTAATATTAACCCTGCCTTCAGCCAAGCTGCAGTCTTCTTCTGTTTACTTGGTTGGATTCCTTGACAAAATGTAAATGTCTTTTTGCCTTTCACTTTGAACTGAATTTCTCTCGTATTCTCAAAAACACTTGATTGCCTCATTCTAACCAAACCCATCTAAACACACGCTTCCTTCTTATCGCTTAGGAGTTAATGATATAGCAAGAGTTACAAAATGAGCACTTTATTCTCCCAAGTTACTCAATACTAAATTATACTACTGCATCTCAAAATATTGAAAGATAGGCTGAAATCACGTTACAGAGGTTAAACGGGAAGATTTATGACTATTGTCACACACACAAAAACATGCTTTTCCGCCAGTTCCATAGCAGCAGTCATTCCGTTTTCTGCACCACTCTACCTCAAGCACTTAGAATCTTGTCCAGTTTCTTGGGAGTGATCAATAAAGATTTGTTAAATGAAACAATCGGAGCCAGCTATTGATAGAGAACAAGGCAGCCGTGCCACATAAAAAAAAAAAACAATAAAGTCCATGAATAATAAAATCCAAACATAATATTCCACAGCTCTCTAGAATACCAGCAGTAATGTGTTTATACCCCCTGTCCAATAGGGAGGATGCCTGCAGTGATTGTTGCCAGCACCATGCTCAAGTCCCAAGTCGGGGACTCTGAAAAGCTATCAGTCATGGGCTCCTTCGTCCTGAAATGTTAAAATATTCTAAACTCGTCTTTTCAACATGCTCATGAATAAAGAAACCTATGGAAAATAAGTGAATAGTGTTTTCACAAGTTGGACCTTTCCTTATATCTTTAAACATATATCCAATAACTGCCTTTTATGTGAGTGTGTGCAAACATAAGGAAGGCCCCTCAATGTGGAGGTGCAAATACTTTCAAGTCAGCATTGAAGGATATGGCTGTTCAATTAAAGATAAAACAATGGTTTGCCACATTTAAAATACACTTCAGTATTATGTTTCAAAACGTTACCCCTTTCATTCATCTTTTTTCCTAGAAAAATCCAAGTTTCTCTTATGTTTAAGATAGAAAGCTTTAGAGGACTGAAAGAAAAAGAAGTATTTGATGCAAAGGGCTGTATGCAAAAATGCATATTTCAACTACATAAGCCTTAATGAATAAGAAAGATAGGAATCCAATCTTTGCTAGATGATATGTAACTTCAGAAATTATGGTGATGGCGCTAGATAAACATTTCTAAAAATAAAGTGTCCAGGACTCAATGAATTCTAAGTTTATGGTTCATCTGTAGGATTAATGACAGGACAAGATTTTTACCTTCTTTTCACTCAGCCATAAAGGTTGACTTTATAAGTTTTTATTTTCGTGCCAAGAGATTCACATTTGGAGAATTTTTCACTGTGCTGGAGCATCCTGTCTTAAACGATCATTATACACCACTCATCACTACCGATGTCAGACTGCAATAGGACCAGCTGCTCCCGCCTCGGAGAAAAATTTTCCAGCTTCAGAGTGTAGCTGCTGACCATCCTGCAATTCCTGTGCTATTTATTAAGCTGTCAGTTTGATTGGTAATGAGAATTTCCAGCTGGGCCTAAATAACAATATGCCTCTATTTTATAAGCATGAGCTAAAATGGGGGCTCCACAAGTTCCTGGGCAACTCTCACCCCTGCCAGGTCTCTTGCCCTCTCACCCCCGAGGAAAAGCCTCCATCCCTCAGTCCAAAGGGACTGCCAGATGCCGAAACCAGTTTAGCTCAGTGGATAGAGCGTCGGCCTGCAGACTGAGGGGTCACATGTTCGATTCCGGTCAAGGGCATATACCTTGGTTGCGGGCATATCCCTAGTAGGGGGTGTGCAAGAGGCAGCTGATGGATGACTCTCTCTCATCGATGTTTCTAACTCTCTATCTCTCTCCCTTCCTCTCTGTAAAAAATCAAAATATATTAATAAAATAAAAAAACAAAGGGACTGCCAGAGCTCCATGTATCATATCCTTATTCCAGGAATCTGATGGCCTGCCTCTTTTCTTTAAGGAGATTTTCCCAAATGCCATGCACAACGCATTCCCCTAAAACTCACTGGCTACCACTTCGTCATGCAAGGAGCCCTAGCTGCAAGGGAAAATGGGGTGCTACACACCTCGTTGACTTTTACTCTGCTGATAGTATGTCTAACTAAAAATAGAGGTTATCTCTAGGAAGAAAAGGATAGCAGGAGGCAGGGAAAACACCTAAGAGACATTTGTAGAAAACTTTACACTTTTAAAAAAACGTGCACATTCATGATCATATGTGAAGATGAAAAAGCTCATATGACGTTCACTTTATTGATAGAACTGGGACTGAGTCATAAAAAAAGTCACCTAGTAGGGACCTGGTTGGAAACCAGGTTAGAGAGCAGTGTGTCGAGAAAGCTGGCCCACTGTAAAACAGCCCAAGGGGAAAAAAAGAAGTAGAGAGCTAAATTAGTGTGCCCGTGTTCTTAGTCACCACAAGGCCACTAAACAGACTAGGATAGGAGGATAGCAATCCTAAGGAGGAAGTCAGCTGATGCTTTTTGAACACTTGCTTTGTAGCAGGTACTGTGTTACTGTGTTTCCCCGAAAATAAGACATCCTCCGAAAATAAGACCTACTTGCAGGTTTCCTTCTGAGAGACATATAAGGCATCCCCTGAAAATAAGGCCCACAGGCTCTGTCTCAGAATGAAAATTCATTTACCATAAACTGGTCGCTAGGGCCACCCCGACTGGTGTCTAGCAACCAGTGACCTGACGCGGAGTCCTGACATCACTGCTGTGTGACTGGAGAGAAATCAGCATGGAAACTTTGTGAAACCTAAACTGCAAGAAGTTGTGACTTGGGTGAAGAATTCATGGGAGAAAATCACTGACAGGTGCATTGCAAATGCACTGTGAGCAGGCTACCTTGACCAGAAGTACTCATTTAAAGACAGTGCTCTTGCTAAACATGAAAGATTTGGTCCACTGATTCTGAAAGAAATGGAGTCACAAGAAATTCACCAGGAAATTCAGGAATTGGATTGTTATGATGATGTTCCAGAAGTGATGACATAATTGTCATTGAATAAATGAGTAAATTCTTGATACTGTAGAATTCACAGTTTGTCTGGTTTGTGTTGACAACTACCATACTACCGTACCGTATGCAGGTAATAAATTTTCCTTATTTTCATTTAACAATAAATGTGTACTGTATTCTTCTTCATGGAAAAATAAGACATCCCCTGAAAATAAGACCTAGCGCATCGTTGGGAGCAAAAATTAATATAAGACACTGTCTTATTTTCGGGGAAACAGGGTAGTAGTTTTATGCCTTAAACCACATATACAGAGAGCATCTTTTGAGTCATTAATCAGCAAAGCAATGGGTGTCTGCAGGTAATCTAGTTCCTATGCCAAAGAAACTAGTATTTTTTTTCCACTTGGCCTTTTACACTAGCACAAGGAATAGAAATCTACCCTGACCCACACCAACCCACACCAAGTATTTTGTTCTGCGAAGATCAGTAATGTTTGGGCTGTGTGGCAGAAGAAGTACACTTGTTTCCAACTATTTTCTCTCTTGCAGACCTCGCCTAGAGAGCCCGGAAAGCTAAACATTTAATTTCACTGTCACTCAAGGGCAGGCACAGGATGGTCCTGGACAGGTCTCTGAGTATCTCTAGAAATGGCTTTTCTTCCTGAATTTAAAAAAAAAAATGAAGGCAGGAAGGAAGGGAAGGAGGGAGAAAAGCCAGTATTTTGGAGAAGAATGAGTTTGGTGTTTTTATATTCTCCCTTCTCAAAAGCATAAAGCAAGGGCTATGGGCTCAGTTGTCCTGATACCATAGGGGGAAAGTGACCCCCTCCCCTAATACTGTTTGGATAGAATAACAGGAAATTCTTAGTTCCTGGTGACATTTTGAATGCCTGTACCAGTCCTTGACCGCCTACTATGAAATTCTTATTACATGTAAAAATGTTCTGTATTTAAATTATTCTTGGTCATTTTTCTGTTGCTTGCAGCAAAACATTTTCTTATGAACAGGTGGGTGGCTTCAAAAGCCCTTCTGGCTATTATGTTAACCCAGGGCCTATTAAAGTTATCCTACTGTATTCCAGAGATTGCTTCTTCATGTCACCGCCCCTTCCCAGGCTACCTACAGGCCTAATTTTGCCTTCCCCACTGCTGCCCCCAGTGATGACCATCGGTTACCATCAGCGGACCTGTTATTCTGGCATCAGGAGGCTTCTCACTGAGAAAGGAATTACTCAAACACTGGTCTATGCATGTAAGAAGGCACATCACCTCTCCTGAAATTGTACAACTTATTGCTGCTTTTCTTTTCTGAATGGACCAGGTATCATGGAAAACAAGATACTTACCGACCATCGTTTGCATGATTTCATCCATGTTGAGGGTCACCTTTCACTCCCTCACCATTGCCAACTACTGTCCCTTGTACGGAAATACACACACACACACACACACACACACACACACACACACACATGAGCTAGCTATTTAGAGATGCTAGAGATGCACTCCCATCTTTGTTTTGAGGTCTCTTTAAATTTAAAATGGATAGCACTTGTCCATGTAGCCCAGTTGGTTAGAGCATTGTCTCAATACTCCAAGACTGAGAGTTCAATCCCCAGTTAGGGCTCATACAAGAATCAACCGATGAATTCATAAATGAGTGGAACAACAAATCAATCTCTCTCTCTCTCTCTCTCTCTCTCTCTCTCTCTCACACACACACACACACACACACACACACACACACACACACTCATTCTCTCTCATCTATACTATCTCTCTAAAAATTAATAAAATAGCAATTGCTTAAAAATATAAATAAATTTAAAATGGATAGTTTAATCCTACAATAATCCTCTGGGATTGAAGTTATTATCCTTACTTTGAGAAAAATAATATGCCTAAACTCAAGCAACTGGCAATTGGAAAAGGAAGGATTAAATGTTATATATGATCACAATGCTTTGCTTTTCCGATCTATTTCACTTTCTCCACTGGCTACCTTGCTGTTTCTGCTCCTAACTAAATTATAATTGAGAAGAACAAAAAAATGCAGGAAAAGTTAAATGACTTTTAAAGCAGCAAACAAATGCCAAGTGGGTGGTATAGACAATAAAACGTATCCTAGGAACTCAGAGGAAAAATAAATGTCAAAAGGAAGATTGTGTCAATACTTAACAATCACCAATAAGATGAGTCATAATTATTTCCCTAAATAAGCTCTGTGTGTCACAGCTCATGGTGTCCTTAGCCCAGCTCTCTACAACCATTACAGCCACAGAATGAGCAGGCTATCCAGCCCTTTCGGGCTGCTTGAGACTGATTGGAGAGGCAACTCAAGGGGTGGAAACCTGCTTGTAAGAGGAAGAGGAGGAGGAGGAGGAGGAGGAAGAGAAAGCAGAGTTGCTGGACATGTTGGGGATAGTGCTCCTCAATGACCTTTTGTCTGCTGTTATTTGAATATTCATCGCAATGTCACCTGTGTTATCGTTTATAATACAAAGCTCTGAAAATTGAGGCAACACACTTCACAGAAGGAGTGGAAGTTGTTAAATAAATGCAGATAATTAGAAATTAAATTTGCTCAAGAAACAGTACTTTTTCAATATGAAGGTTTGTAAACATGTTACTAGATTTCTTTGCATCTTCATTCAATAAACATTAAATATCTTTTATAAGAGACACTGTGCTAAGGTTTGGGCATTCAGAAATTGAGATCTTGTATTTAGAAATTAAGAAATAATTAAATAGGTGGAAAAAGAGAAGCAAAGGAGGGAGGAAGGAAAGAAAGGAGTTAGGGAGGGAGGGAGAGAGAGAGGAATGAAAGGAGAGGATGAAAAACAGAAACATTTTATGTGGAACAAATATAAATGAATGGTCAATTCTATCCAGACTTTTTAAATGGTAGACAAGGATTAATTTGTTCATGTATTCAACACATAATTATTAAAAATCAGGGTTGGGTGCATTATATTTTAAGTTAGATATGATTTCTGTTCTAGTTCAGTTTATGTTCTAGAAGTAGAAAGGAGCAAAAAAACATTTCCATATTGCCTTAGCTGGCTTTGCTCAGTGGTTAGAGCATTAGCCCTCAGACTGAAGTTATCTCTGGCTCAGTTCAAGTCGAGGGCATGTACCTTTGTTACAGGCTAGATACCCAACCCATCAGTGTATCAGGGTACACGTGGAGGCAATCAACTGATATGTCTCTCTCACATCATCTTTCTCTTTCTCTCCTCTCTTTCTCTCTCCTCTCTCTCTCTCTCTCTCTCTCTCTCTCTCTCTCTCTCTCCCTTCTTCTCCCTTCCACTCTCTCTAAAAATAAATGGGAAAATGTCCTCAGTTGAGGCTTAAATAATGACATCAACAAATGTCTTCATATGCATGGTTCCTTTCGTGTGTGTGTGTGTGTGTGTGTGTGTGTGTGTAATTTTGTTTTGTTTTTGTTTATTTTACATGATGACTATGTTAACTTAAGCAGGTCACATAGTTGGCTGGGCTTCAGTTTCTTGATATATAAAAGAAGTAGCTCTCCCTGCCTTTCCTATCGTGACAGGTTTTGAAAATATAAAAAGAAATGTCTTTGAAAGTATTTTTATCTTTTGAATTATAAAATATTTTACAAACAGAAATGGAACTTTTTCCACTTGACCATCCTCAACCCAATAGAATTCAGCATTAAAAAGAAAATTATATGCTAGCAAGAGTGAGTTCAGCACTGTAAACTCCCTGTCATCACTAAGGAAATCAGAGAGAATCAGTGTGAAAAGCTAGCTTTTCTAGCTTTTGGCTGAAGGTAGTTTATCGTCAAAGCCTTTCCATAACATATCAAGACAAAAAAACATTCATTGTGACACCCATCTAATAAGCCATCTGCAGGAAGGTTTACCCTCAACTCTCATCAAAATATGCCCCATTCAGCTGGAAATGTGGTAGCCGTGCCAAAGAACATAGAGAAGACAAGTAAATGGCACATCTCCATGCCTAGACAAACCAACGTCCCAGATCATTTACCACCTTGCAGACTCAAGAGCCATGATCTCCAGGTAAAACTCCATCTTCTACAAAACACAGTGGTGTTTTTGAAATTTTGTTTTAAATTATCATGCAATTAACTTCTTTCTAACCTAAACTTTGCTCATGAAACCTTTTTTCCTGACCTGGAGTGCTTACATGGCTGGAAACATCCCCATGAAGATATGCAGATATTATTTTGATGCCAAGAATAAGACATTTGACTCCTTCCCTAAGGTAGAAAGAATGGGAGAAAGAAGTCAGGATCAGCAAAATATAGAAAAGTGGGGAAAGCCGTGATAACAAGAAAGAGTAGAAACTTGTTTTGCAATGGTCAATCTTAACACATTTTTATTTATCTTTGTTTTGATTATGTGTTTGGATCTACTGTTAAGACTACAAATACCCTTAAAGGGTATTTATTCAACATATAAATACTGAATGTCTATTATATTTCTAGAATTGGAATAAGATCCACTCCAAAATATACAGTAGACTATCTCTTCCCTGAGACTCTTATAATGTAATGAGAGAGATATTACTTATAGTCAAATAATTTCAAACTAAGTGAGCATAGAAGAAAAAAACAAAATGCTGTAAGGATTCAAAAGGAGAGAGCTGATATTCCAGCTGAAATACTGAGATGCTGAATGGAGGAAGAACACCAGTTGAATTATAAATGAGGGGTGAGATTTCAAAAGGAGAAATGAAGAAGCTTAATTTTTTAAAAAAATGTGCAAAGGAATAAAAGTCAAACCCTCCAAAAATCAGTTTTTAGAAGTAGTACAGAGTAAGTAAAAACCCTTAAAGGAGAAAATGGAAGTTGAGGCTTAAAAATCAAGGTACTTAATAAACTCGGTTAAAATAAAAGGTCTGATTCTGATTAAGAAAATGAAGAGCTTAGCATAGGTCTAAATGTGCACCAGCACAGATCAGTTCTTTAATTCCATTATAATTAGAACATCTCTGTAGAGTTTATTAAACACAAACCATGAAAAGGACATGGAGCAAGATTGAGAAGTGTTTCAATACAGAGAAACCTCAGTGGTTGCACTAAATGATTTCACATACCCTGTTTCCCCAAAAATAAGACAGTGTCTTATATTAATTTTTGCTCCCAAAGATGTGCTAGGTCTTATTTTCAGGGGATGTATTATGTTTCCATGAAGTAGGTCTTATTTTCGGAGGATGACTTATTTTCGGGGAAACAAAGTACTAACACAATTTCCCCCATTCTTCAGAAATAATATCACTAAAATATTTTCAATAGCATATTGTAAATTTATCTATCACGATAGAGGTGTGCTGACGATCTGATTTATAACACATTGAATCATAAGTGATGGATGGGTAAGATTTCAAAAGGAGTTCATTTCTCTTGGGTGTTCACACACAGAAATTCTATAAGATGTGAACATTTAGCATTAAGTTCTCTGTCACCCTGTTTTCATGTTGCAACAAGGTAAGAACTGTCCTATAAATTAGTTTTGAAACGGAACTCATGTAAAGATTAAATGCAAAAAGAAGTAAGGTGGATATAAGTAGTAAAATGAGATGGTTTTGCAGGCAGCCTTGGGAAACATACAGGAAACTTAAGTCAAATGTATCTTGACTTATAACATAAGTCAAGGAAAGACAAAAAAAAGCAGGATGACAAAGCCAGAGGAATCAGACGTGCCATATTTGGATGAAATTATGAAAAATAAAGCTAAAATCTAAGAAGTTTGTGTAGTAGGAAGAGGCTTTCAGAGAACCTCTTGGGTAAATCTTAAAAGCTTCTTTACTCAAGATAAATAAAGTAAAATTGTCTATAAACTTTAAGGAAATTCAGGTTTTCTTCCCACATCTCTAACATAGAAATATTCTGGTTTTCTGAGACAATGGTGAGACAATGATCCAGAAGACATAACTCAATAATATAAAATCATAATCATTTACCATTTTATCCCAGTCAAAACAAAATCATGCTCAATAAATTATATAAATGTAGTAAGACCATACATAAATGAAGCAGTCAGAAATAAGTTAAATACTTAATTTTTTTTCTCCATGTCAAATGTTTTGGCAGTAGCATAATTTCTGAGTTATTTGGGTATTACTAATTTATATTATTCTTTTTTCATCTTCATCTGAGGATATCTTTTTTAATTGATTTTTAGAGAGAAGAGGGTGAGAATTAAGAAGGGAGGGAGGAAGAGAGAGAGAGAGAGAGAGAGAGAGAGAGAGAGAGAGAGAGAGAGAGAGATGAGAGATAAAAACATCAATTGATTGCCTCCCATAAGTCCCTGACCAGGGGTCAAACCCTAGATAGATGTCCTCACAGGGAATAGAACCCTTGACCTTTCCATGAAAGGGAGGACACTCCAACCAACTCAGCCACCCAGTCAAGGCTATTCTACTTTATTTTTGAAAACTATAACACCTGTGTTGCCATAGCAATGCCAATATTTTACATTGAAATTCTTTGTTATAAAAGATTTCCTGAATCCAAATGACTTCTAAAAATTGTTAAGGAAAGATAATTTATTGAATGTTGATTTCCCCTTGTAATTTTTCTTCCATCTTTTTGTTGTTGCTGTTAAGCCTCACCTGAGGATATTTTCCCATTGATTTTCAGAGAGAGTGAAAGGGAGGAGGAGACACACATCGAGAGAAACATCGATGTGAGAGAGACTCATAGATTGGTTGCCTCACACATGGGCAGTCCAGGGTCGGGATCAAGCCTACAACTGAGGTATATGCCTGGGACTCTTCAGATGGCAGGCAGGCCAATGCTCTATGCCCCCAGCCAAACAGGCTGGAGCCTTCTTTTTCCATTTTTAAGCATTAGCCAAGTTTGAAATATCTGGTTGCTTGAAGGACAATCTCCATTCTTTTGCTTCAGGAAAATTAAGGTGTATTAAAGGAGGAATGTCAGATTATCCCAGAGAGGGAAGATATGCACCTGATGTGAGGAGAATTGTTAGGCATTAATCCCTAAATTAGGGGGAGGGGCGACTGTTTTGGAAGTATCACACCAAGAGATGAGAATTGGCCATGTCTCAGAAGGAAATGTTTATTCAATAAAGCTGGGAGACTGAATACTAAATATAAAAACCCTCAGCCTCAGCAAAGGTTGCCTTTAAGAGACCTGTGGGGCCTAGACAGCATATTCCATATTGTTATCTTTAGCCATACTTTGAATGAGTATTTATTACAATAAACAAATATTATAATGTATGAGCACATATTATTATCCCATATGTACAAAGTAATTCCTCGTTTGAGGCACTTATAGCAGAAAAAAATAGTATTTCAATGATCATGCATTTCTGCTAAGAAATCCACAATGTTCTGTAGAAATTACTGAGAGCAGCCAATTCCAGGAAATCAACAGTATCATATGCACATTGAAGCTACTTTGTTCTAAGGTCACAATTATGCTCAACTATTTTTTAGTCCCCTAGGAGATGCATCTATCCCAGGACTTTTATTTATGGTGTTCAATTTGATAACTGAGTTAATAGGAAAATGATGCATTGCTAGTTATTAGGAGATAACCATTTAGAGACTAACTTGTAATGAGATCTTAGGCAATTTGCAAATTCTTGAACCTCAGGTTTCTAAAGTGAACATGTTTGCTAACATCACTTCCCAATTTTATATTCAAACTAGAGGCCCAGTGCAGGATATTCGGGCACAGGTAGGGTCCCTAGACCTGGCCAGTGATCAGGGCCGATCTGCGGGGCCAGGCCAGCCAAGGTGTTGAGCGTCTGCCCCCTCGTGGTCAGTGCACATCATAGCGACAGGTCTTTCCACCATTTGGTCTATTTGCATATTAGGCTTTTATTATATAGGATTTTCTGATTATACAATGATCAAAGCAAACTGATTGAATCTGATACATTCTGTAGAAGAAGCCTTAGAAAATAAGGATAAACTAGAGTCTACCTTAAGATATGAGACTATAATTGTTCTCTAATATCTGAGTGATATTCCAAAGAAGCTGAGAACTTCAACATTATTCTTACTTTTGTAATAATTTTGTTTTCCCAAGTGACACATTCAACTAAATTTTTTATTTGAAAGTATTAAAAGAATATGGCAGGAAAATTATCCAAAAGTTGGGAATAATGTAGAATGAAGAGGATGGTTTTTTTTAAATAATAGAGTACTTTCTAATAATCCCATCTTATTATTTTCACTCTCTTGAGGAAATGTAACTTTGTGTGATACACTACCCATAGGTGATTCAGGCCTAAGCATTTGATAACCCTATAAAGTCAAGTGTTTGTTTATATAAAACTGGTAAGAGGTGATCTTTTTCCCTTGTCTGGTAAAGAAAGTCATCCCAAAGTGTACAGCTGTATTGTCCCTTGTACATGAACCTTATGTCATCATTCTTTTCCTCATAGCTCTCCAAATCAATTCTTGTCATTCTGCTAGTTACCTCACTATCAAGTTAAATAAAAATTCTAATTCATGCAAGTTATCTATTGGTATGAGACTATGTTTATAACAACTGGAAAACTTGCTTTCAGAAGTGGAATATTACTGCAAAAAGTAACTTCTTCCTTAGAAGAAACACTAACAAAGGCCCCTCTAGGCCACTCATCTCAGTTTATGAAGCTCCACCTTGTTAAAACAAGTTTAGCAGATGCCACTGATCACATCTCCATGCAATTTGGTTTTTCACTGTGTTCCCTTCTCTAGCTCACAGCCTACCTGTACATGAAAGTCCTTTCATTTTTGTCAGAATTGACAAAAATTCCTTCTCCCTTTAGCTTACACTGGACCAAAGAGCAATTCCTGCCAATTCACCCATTAAAAATTGTATCTCTTTTTATTTTTTGTTTAATAGAATACAGCTCATCTCCTTAACAGTAAAGGATCAAGTGACAGAAAATAAATGAGTTTCTAAATTTAAAACAAGCGCTCTGTTGCCAAAGCAACCAGAATCTAAATTATATAATGCACATAATCTCCTATCATAAGAACACAATCAGCTATATGCAGGAAATGCATTGATCTTAGAAATTATTAATACTGAAATGAAAAAGTGACATTTTAGAAATTACTAAAGAGCACAGTAACATCTTAAAGTGATCATCTGTACTTACTATTTTTATCTTTATTAAAATAAAGGCAGCTTTTTAAAAATAAAGACAGAGAATATAGATATGAAAACAAAGGGGAATCCAGGAGGAAATCACATAGAGTTTAAGGTCAGCCACATATAGCACATGGCCAAAGTTGCTATGGTAACTCCAAAATTCCCAGCCAATAAAGTTGACCCTGGCATTCATTTTAAAGTTCAGATACTTGAAACACAATAGTCATGATCATCTCACTATAAATATGTTTGTTGATGAATACACAAATATAGAATCAAAACTGTAAAGAAATGAATGACTAGCAATCACATTTTCAATTGACATTGACCTAACATTTGCTAAAACTCATTTGTGTGATATGGTGGTTATTTTCAATTGTCAATTGCTCATATATTAAGTTACTTTTCCTACAATATATTTAACTCTATTTTAAAAGTTTGCTCATTTATATTAATATCAAATCCAACAAAGAAACTAAAGTTCACGTTATAGATAGGCTAAGGACTCTATTTAAAAAATAATAATTTTATATATATATATATATATATATATATATATATATATATATATATAATAGATTTTTTTACCGAGAGGAAGGGAGAAGGATAGAGAGCTAGAAACATTGATGAGAAACATCAATCAACTGCCTCCTGTACAACCCCTACTGGTGATGTGCCTGCAACCAAGGTACATGCACTTGACAGGAATTGAACTTGGGACCCTTCAGTCCACAGGCCAATATTTATCCACTGAGCCAAACCAGTTAGGGCTATACATACTATTCTTTTATAATCTTGACAAATTCTAAGGATAAAACAAAATCATTTATTCATACTTATACATATGAGTAAATTGAGAACTTGATGAAATATATAGATAGATATAGATTAGATATAGATTAGATATAGATATAGATGTAGATATAGATACAGACGTATACATAATTACAAGGTGAAAACTTCACAGAACCCTGAGGTGGATCAATTCAGTTCAATATGTAAGATGAAAATAGGAGCACTGTCCACAGCCTTTATTGTTTAAAATAAATTAAATATATTTTTATTGATTCCAGAGAGGAAGGGAGAGGGAGAGAGATAGAAACATCAATAATGAAGGAGAATCATGGATCAGCTGTCTCCTGCATGCCCCACACTGGGGATTTAGCCCACAACTCAAGCATAAGTCCTGACTGGGAATTAAACCATTACCTCCTGGTTCATAGGTCAACTCTCAACCAATGAGCCACTCCAGCTGGGCCACGGCCTTTACTTTTAATAAGAATAAAAATAGAATGATGTGTAAATAAATATCCTTATATAAAGATATTGAACCATGTTATCACATATCCCAGACTTACTTTTTTTTTTTCTTAAGGCTCCATAGTATTCAATTACATGTAAACCACATTTTGGGAGAACCTCAAGGATACTATATTAAATGAAATAACCAGTCACAGAGAGACAAATTTTGCAGGACGCCACTAATACGAAGTATGTAAAATAGTTAAGTTCATAGAATCAAAGAGAGGAATGGGGGTTACCAGGGATTGGGGGTGAGGGGAAGTTAGGAAGTTACTAATCAACAAGAATAAAGTTTCACCGTTAAGCAAGATCAATAAACTCTAGAGATCTGATGTCAACATTGTACCTATAGTCCACAATAATCTATTTTATATTCAAAATTTGTTAAGAGGGTAAATCTCACGTTAAATGTTCTTACAACAATGATTTTTTTTAAAAATTCTGAATGAGCATTGTGCTAATCTTACAGGTATTTTTCCAAACATAAGTTATTTAGTATGAGAATGTTTGATAGCCTTTGTTATAATCCTGGTTTTAAAAAAGACAAATTTGTTTTAAACACCTGTTAATATTTCAGAAGTGTGTGCACATACATGCATCTGTGCATGCATGCATCCACGTGTGTATTAGGGGGCAGAGGAAATGGTAATTCTTCAAACACAGTATTTCCAAAATGATTTTATTAACCTGCCAAAGTTTCACTTTTCTCTCTAGTATAAACTGAAACTTGATCATTCATTTGCCTATTCTGCTTTTTAAAGGGCAATGACTGTTCTATTTGGAATAAAGTATCTGGATAAAAACTTGGGAGCAAAAGAGAAACTGCTGAAACCAAAAGTTTGTAAGTGCAGTTAACAAAAACAGTTGCCTTCTCAGTGAGACTAACACAAGCATGAAAGCATCCGCTCTTGCCAACTTTATTTGGAGAGCCCAGCCATCATGCGTGATGGAATAGACTTAACAGCCCAGATGCTGTAGGAGATACTTGGGAAGATGGGCCAAGAGCTCCGAGTTAGCTTTCAGATTCATTTCTCACACATGGATGACCATCTAGTTTAAATGAAAGCAGAGAAGCACAACTCATCTGCAAATATATCCAGAAAATGTTCGGTGTGGGTTCATAAAATACCAAGTTTTTTTCTTTGACAACTAATTTTAAAAAAAGTACTCAGTTGTCTTACTGTTATAGCAGCGAATCAGATATTAGATCATCTAACACTGAGTTAATAAAAGACAGTACATCTGAATCTTGATGTTTAAATGGCAGACATAAAAATACACATTAAAGATAGCAAAAACAAATAAACAAAAACACTATAGGTCAAATTATTCTTGAAGAGACAGACTCCTTTACAGAAAAGGGGTGATAATACTAACCTGTGCAGAAAATGTTTTCCTAAATCTAACTAATGGTAAAATCTAGCCTTACGTGCCACAAAAATATCTCATAACTTCAAGATACAAAGAATTTCTCTGTTTTTGCTAAAAGTTTTTAAGATTGATTTCCAGATGGGTGAGAAAACAAAAGCATCGATAGGCTATTAAAAAGATAAAGAAGTTAGCCTCAAAACATGTTGCATTGAATAGGGATTGAAATAAAAGAGGTGAAGAAATAAAATTGACCTTTTTGTTAAATTAGATCAATATAGCAATCTATTAGGAATAATTCAAACCTGAAAAAAAGCCCACACTTTTAAATGTATTGTTTGCTTGCTTGTTCATTTGCTGTGCATTAAAGGTTCATCCCCCGCTGAAACCAGTTTTGCTCAGTAGTAGAGCGTCCGTCTGCGGACTGAAAGGTCCCAGGTTCGATTCTGGTCAAGGGCATGTACATTGGTTGCGGGCACATCCCCAGTAGGGGGTGTGCAAGAGGCAGCTGGTTGATGTTTCTCTCTCATCGTTTCCAGCTCTCTATCTTTCTCCCTTCCTCTCTGTAAAATATCAATAAAATATATATTTTTAAAAAGAAGATTCATCCCCTAAAGAAAAATAAACTTCCTTTCTTTTCACTTTGATTAAAATATAGACCAGTAGGAAGAAAAAAAGCTGAAATATTTTTCAAGTATAAAAGAAATACAGATTCCAATAATTACACAATAAAGAAAAACATCAAGTAAAAATTAAAACAAAAACATAAATACCTCCTAACCACTTTAACACAAACACTTATTAATAGTGAGTAACTTTGAAGTCATTTTCTATGCCTATATATTTAATTAAATATATTATAGGGTACAAACACCTTTATATCCTGCAGCACTCAAGCTGTTAAGCAAACCATTGAAGAGATATGTGTTTAATTAACATGTTTCTTAACTTAAATTTCCATATTGCTATCAATGGACATTTAAGTTAAGGAACATATTTTAAATTCTAAAATAGACCAGGGAAGTTTAGTTCCCAAAATAAATATGACACTGACAATGTTAAAATGTCCCAGATAGGAATACGTATGTGTACATGTGTGCATGTGTGTCTATGTATGTGTACAAATGTATTCTACATGTGTAATAGGATAAATGTGAAAATATTTTAACTTTATTTGATGTTTCAGTCAACAAGTGGTTTTTATCTAGTACACTCCATGGCACTTTCTAATGTAGGTTTATCTCTGGAGTACTTAGAGAATGGACTGGAGCTTACTAGGCACAAATAAGCATACATCCATTAGATATGAAGGCGAGTTCATTATTATGACTCAAGGTTATGATGAGAAGGTACCCTCATACAAATGCACTGTGCAATGAGAACAATTAGAGAACATTTTTATATGTAGATAGAAGATTGAGAATAAGATATCTAAAATCTGGTCCAGAAAAAAAAAAGAACCAAGATGGCGGCCTAGGTAGTCTCCTAAGCTGCCGCCTCATCAACAATTTAAAAAAAACACACACACAACTAAAATCAAAAAGTATTTCATCAAAATCACAGGAAAGCTGGCGGAGTGGGATATCTACAACTAGAAAGAAGGAGAGAGGCTCACAGATCGGACTGGGGGATGCTCGCGCTCGGAGAGGAAGTGCAGCCGAATGCCTGCCTGGCAGTAGGGAAGGAATTCCCAGTTGCAAGGAACCCTTTCCGAATGTACTGAACCCCAGCCCTAGCTGAAACCCTGTGGACGCAGGCTCATACGGGTGGAGTCTGGACTGTAGAGAAAGGCACCCAGAGACTCAGAGACTGGGAGACTGGGGGGACCGGGAGCCACAGCCCGCAGGGTCTACAGTCACGCACGCCCGTGAGTACACTCAGAGGTCTGACAGCGGAGGCTGTCACCGCCTTTCTGTAGCGCAAGGAGTCCTGACCTAGGAGGCAGCCTCTCCATAGTGGAAGGAGTCGGAAGCTCCAGACTACAGAGACCAGCCCAAGTCCAGGCGAGCCACTGGGGCACCCACACTCTTACATGGGGAACCTGGGACAGTCAGGCGGAAACCCAGGGAAGCCACGGAAGGCAGAGGTCAGGCAGAAACTCAGGCGAGTGCACAAGGGCAGAGGGGAAGCCAAGACTGACAGTTCAGCCCTGAGACTCCGCCCCATCCAAGTTGAGCAGAGGCTTCTTCAGTTTTTCAAATCTGATCCTATAAGGCTGTCTCCAATACAGAAGGTATCCCAGAGTAGACACAGCTGATACCCACATCCAATTGGCCTGAAGGTCAATTCACAACAATAGATTTAGCTACAACAAGGCTGTGCACGCAGTCCACAAAGGGGAGCACCAAGAGTGTCTATCTCAGGTAACTGAGGAGGCTGACTCACTGGGCCATATAGGAGACCAAACACACAAAGCCAACCTACCAACTCTGAAAAATAGCTAAAATGCCGAGACAAGGAAATAGATCTCAAATGAAAGAGATGGAGGATATAGAGTTCAGAACTACAGTTCTAAGGTTATGCAAGAATATCCTAGAAAAGGTCGATAAACTTCATAAGACCCAACTAAAAAGTATACATAAACTGACTAAATTGGAAAATATTATGCAGAGATCCAACAGCAGAATGGAGGAACACAAGAATCAGGTCAAAGAGCCAAAAGACACTCCTCTGGAGAAGCAAGAAGAAAAGAGAATCCAAAAAGTTGAAGATAGTGTAAGGAGCCTCTGGGACAACTTCAAGGGTACTAATATCAGAATTATGGGGGTGCCAGAAGAAGAGGGAGTACAAAATACTGAAAAAAAATATTTGAAGAAATAATATCAGAAAACTTCTCTCACCTGGTGAAAGAAATAGACTTACAAGTACAGGAAGCGTACAGAACCCCAAACAAGAGGAATCCAAAGAAAAATACTCCAAGACACATCATCATCAATATGCCAAGGGCAAAAGACAAAAAGAAGATTTGGCTTGCGGCTGCAGTTTATCGACCACGGCACTAAGCCTATGTATGAAATTCTATTCAGAATCTAATTTTTTAGAACTTTTTATATAGGGTCATAGCTCCAAGATTTAAAATATGCAAATCTACCCTTCAATTCTCTATGTTGGGGTTGGAGAGAAGCTTCTAATAGCTGTGAATCTCTCTTTTTAATCATCTCTGCTTTTAAAATCTCTGTCAAATTCATTTTTATCACAAAAGTTGTACTTTTAGAAGGAACAATTATAATCCAACAATTTTACTTTTATCAGAGAGCCTTCTCTTTATATTAAATTTGCAAGGATGGTGTTTTATTTAATTATTTTCTTCCCCACATCTAAGAATACTGAGTAATTATGAATTAAATTAATATTCTCTTTTCAGATAGAGAAAATCTCTCATATAAAGGCATGAATGAATAAAAAAGTATGATCATTGGGTTTTATCATTAATCAGTCTCTTTTAAAAAAATTAGCTTCTCAGCTATAACAGTCTATTATAGCTTATTTTGTGTCTTTCTGCTAGTCATATCTTAACTTTTTACAAATCATTCAGGTTTGTACAAGAAGAAAAAACCAAACACAAACACACACACACACACACACACACACACACACACACACACAATATTTTTGTTCCTAATGCTTTCCTTAATAGTTATTGAAATTTTTCAGTAAAGCAAATATTTTATAGGATGCATACATATCCCACTCAAAATAATAGTATATTGCCTTACAATGAATATAACATGAAAAATATGATTGCCATCTCCACTTACCCGTAAAATTATGAACATCTCATGGTGGGGAATATTATTCTAGTGCTAGTTTGGGTACAACATAGTCCCTAAATGTAATGATAGCTGTGATAAAATTACATATTTGCCAAATCATTTAGATAACAGATAGCCTAGCCTCGTGGTTGGCAAACTGTGGTTCATGAGCCACATGCGTCGCTTTGGCCTCATGAGTGTGGCTCTTCCACAAAATATCTGGCCTGGGCGAATCCATTTTGAAGAAGTGGCATCAGAAGGAGTTTAAGTTTAAAAAAATCTGGCTCTCAAAAGAAATTTCAACCGTTGTACTGTTGATATTTGGCTCTGTTGACTAATGAGTTTGGCGACCACTGGCCTAGTCTAAATAAAATGGGTAAACTAAGTAAAATGGAGCAGGGGGCTTACAGGGGGTAAGACACAACCAACTTGGACTTATGTGTCAACATTGAAAGAAAACTAAATAGTGCATTCCTTCCCATGGGACTTTAAAGAACAGCTTTCACTTTTCTCCTTGCTAACCAAATTTAGAACCTACTACTTTTGTAAGATACGACTCCACTGGGCTAAAAGCAAGAAGACAGAGATTTTCACATCTGCACTCCCAGGTATGTTCTCCATATCTCTGGGCTTCAGTTTCCTCTTCTGGTAAAAATAAGATGTTTTGCAAGATAGTCTCTAATGTTTAGTTCTAATACTAAATCTATAAATCGAACATATATTATGATAATTTGCATTTTCTATGATAGAATTTATGAAAAACAAATAAACTAAGACATTTGCAGAAATTCATCATAAACCAAGAAATTTGTAGACACTCATCAGGAAAAGCCAGTGAATTTACAATTCGTGTTTTAAAATAATTTTATGAAGCTCTTAAAAATATGAAAATAGAGATGGCATTGAAAATTTAAGAAAGCTTATGCTACATGCAGCTTTTGAACATGGACTTGCTGTGGAAACAAACATAAACTTTCTCCAAAACAGACTGAGTATTAAAATTAATTACATAGATTCAATACATTCTCTAATATAATATAAACATAGAAATCATGGAAAATTGTTTTTTTTTCCAGTGGGGAAAAAGTAAGAATATAAATCTGGTGAAGACTAGAAAGTGGATATCCAAAAACTGTCTGGATTTCATTCTCTCTGTTCTACTCTAACCACCGGGGTAACTTTGGTCAACCTACTTGACCTCACTGCACCTTCGTGTCCGCAACTTTTACACCAAGTCCTAAAAAAACTGTTTCATTGGGTAATCATTATGTGTATTAAATAAGTGAACATATGTAAAGTATCTGGAACAATACCTGCAGACAGTGCAGTATAAGTTTGCTATTATTATTCATTGAATGTATATTAAAAGGAAATTCCCTCTCTATCCAATTCAAATAACTTTGATATACAATAGTTATAAAATTGAAGTGAATTTTGAAAATTTGATTTAATGTTATTTTCCAGTGCTGTCAAAAACTGCAAATTATATATCATGAAATACTAGTTTTATTACTTTTAAATGACTCTTTTTAAGTCTCTCTGAGTAAATTATGAACATTAGGCTAATTCAAATTAATATTCTCTCATTAAACCTCATACTTTGGCATAAAGCAAAAGAATTATTAATATGAATATTTCTAAGAACAGAAAAAAAAAGGCAAAATCTTAAACTTATAGTCTAATACAGTGCAACATCACTTTCAGAGAAGGACCAAGATATTTGTATAGGTCACAATTTATATGATTTTATCAAACTATTAACTGAAAACAATTTATATCAAAAATCAAGCACATACAAAATGAAAGTGAAAATTTTTAAATATGAAATCAAAAGTTATGAAATCTGGAGTTATAAGAAAGTTTAATAAAGTAAATTAGAAAGAATTTAGTTATGACTACTTTCAAAAGTATGCTCTCTTTATATATATTTAACTATCCTAATATATAAAAAAACTAGGGTCCATAATGACCAACCAAAGGCTTGACCAACTGGAAATCAGTCCTGCAGTCTGCTGTAGGCACGGTGACCCAGCATTGACTGCCTAGGGGGGCTGCAGATCAGGTGCCAACAGAGGCCTGGGAGAATAGAGGCAGGGTCTGATCCACAGCCTCCGTGGCAGCTGTTGATTGTCTGTTGCCTCTCTCCCTCTCCTCCTCCTCCCTCCTTCCCTCCCCTCTGCTTTGCTAGCAGCCATACCTCTGTTTCTTCTAGGCCTCCACAGGGGCTGCTAATCAGCCCTGCCTCTCTGATCAGACCTGGAGATGCTGACCGGCATAAAAACCAACCAATCAGTACCAAATCTGGGTGAACTGTGAGGAGTCAATGGCTGCCTAGGAAGTGGAGCTTTTGATGCTGACTGGCATAGAAACTTACCAATTAGAACCAAATTGGCTGGCAGGGAAGGGCAGTTGGGGATGATCAGGCAGGCAGAGGCAATTAGGGGTGACCAGGCTGTCAGGGGAGAGCAATTAGAGGCAAGATCACACCAGCAAGGGAGGGCCATTGGGGTATCCAGATTGGCAGGTGAGGGCAATTGAGGGTGACATCAGACTGGCATGGGAGAGCAGTTAGGGGTGATCAGGCAGGCAGAGGTAGTTAGGGGCAGTTAGGAGCAATCAGGCATGCTGGCAGGCAGGTGAGCAGTTTAAGAGCCAGTGGTCCCAGATTGTGAGAGGGATGTCTGATTGGAGAGGGTGCAGGCCGGGCTAAAGAACACCCCCCCCATGCACGAATTTCATGCACCAGGCCACTAGTATCTATATATGTAGAAAGAGAACACTACATAGTGCTAAAGTATATAAAAACATAAATGTAAAATTACATATAGAAATATGTATCAACACATATTAAATTTATAATATAGCCATTTTTAACCTTAACATTCACATCTGTGCTAGTGTTGGATTTTTTTTTATTGTTGTTAATCCTCACACTAGGATATTTTTCCATTGATTTTTACAGTGCCTGGTACTGAGGTATGTAAGTGCCCTTGATCAGAATCAAATTCAGAACCCTTCAGTTTGTAGGCATATGCTCTATCCACTGAGTGGAACTGGCTAGGTCAAGTTAAGTAGATTTTTAGTAATCTATGTTAGTCCTCTCACCTGATTTATCTTTTGTTTGAATCAAGTCCTTTATCTAAATTTATCAAGAAGGTCTTATAATAGCAATAGTACCTGACTGTCTGCCTGTATGTTCAAAAAATATTTATCTGAACAAAACTGACTCAGAATAAATTCTGGGGTCATTTTTTTTTCTGTGAATATCTTATAAAATTCACTTCATTGTCTTCTAGAACTGAATGCTGTTATGGAAATGTCTGAAGTCAGCAAGGTGATTTTTCTCTCAATAAGTTATTTTGCCTTGCTGTCCAAATAATTCTTTAGTTCTTTTAAAAGTTCAATATATTTATTGGGCTACATCAGTTTTTCTGAGATATAGCATGTCCTTTTATAATTAGTAAATTTATTACCTTCATTTACTTCTGGAAAGCTTCCTTGTGAACCAAATTATGTTTCTTGGCTTTCCTTTTCTTGTCTTTAACACCCATCATTCTGTCTTCATTTCATTCTATTTATATATTTTTCTAACTCTTTATTATTTACCTCTATGTTCTCTTCTAATTGTACTTCTTCTACTTTCTCTACTTCTGATATTGATTGCTTTCCTTTTCCTTGAATTTAGCCAACTCATATTTCTCTATTTTTTCATCACCTTCTTTAATATCTGCTTAAAGCCCTCATTTCATAGACTCAATTGTTTCATATATATAATTATTTAATTAATAAGCAGTGTTTGACTATAATTTCTATCTACTCAAAAGCAACATTTTTCTATTGAGTGATATTTACTTTGCATAATTAAATATTACTCTTATTTCCTTCCTCATTTTCCCTGTATCTTTGAATATATCCTATGCCAATTCATTTTTATTACATAATATTTTAATAAATAATATTTTTCTATCAAGCTATCTATATATGATTTCTGAAGTAGGGTAGACTCCAACCTCCTTTTTGTGGGAATTTTCATAATAGCCGAATTTTGGGAACCTTCTTTCCAACTTTGCTTCTTCCAAGATAAAAAGTATCTTGTCTTCCTTTTCCCATTGACAGACGATTTCATAAAAACATTGATAATCCTTCTACAGCTACAATTAGGCATAGAGAAACTATCAACCCAGTCTCTGCATCCAATTCCACTCATTACCAAGAGATATTGAATTAGAGGCTCCTCACTTTGAAATATTTTCTCTGCATCTTTTTTTAGCAACCATGTATATTTCTCTCTGCTGCTTCTCACAGCCCCTGCTTGGTAGTCACCATTCTTTGCTTGATTTATATTTTGATGTGTATTCAATTTTGTTCTAGTTTCACTGAAGGAAATAGAGAAATCCTTTCTATGTTTCAATATCCTACATGTTTTTCAGAAAAAAGGATTAAAAACTGACTTGATGTCCCTATAATTAAGCCAGAAGTCCTCGAGGTGGATTTCTTAAGCAAACCATCCAGTGCAAGTTTGAAAACTAGACATTAAGCACCATTTTTAAAAATAATGAAAAGACATGCCACAGATGGTAAGAAGATATAAGTCATATAAATATACAAAATTAGAATATATTAGTTTATAAGAGCATTTTTATAACACTAAGAATTCAAAAACAACCTAAATATATACCAACAGAGGAATAAATATTTGTAGTATCCTCAAAAAATATAAAACTGTAAAAATAAATTATACATAAATAATATTTATAATATTTCAGACAAATACCAACCATAAAATTAGGCATAAAAGCATATACATAATAGAATACCATTTAAAGTTTATTAGATACATATGCTATGTATCATTTATAATTGAATTCACTTCCAATAAAAATATAAAGAAAATCATAAGAATTATAATTACCCAGTGTAATAGTAAAGCCAGGAATCCCATTAATATTTGGAAAGTTGAACCAAGTAGAAGTTCAGGTTTTATGCAATCAAGGGTGCAGGCTAGTCATATATACAATGAAAAGAAAGTGGTAAGTCACATGTTGGTGCTATCTAGATTATTTGATGCTAACACACTACTTACTCAGAGTAGCCGGATGAAACCACTCCCCTAAGAAACTCACCATTTGGCCCACTTACAAATATTTCGGCCTCTGTCTCTGTTTCTTTGATTTTACTCTACCACAGCAAATCATAACAAAAGCTTAAACATCAAATTGGACTGGTAAATATGTCTAAATAAACATAGAGAAACACGGAGTGTTAAAATAATTGGGAGAGCCGAAACCGGTTTGGCTCAGTGGATAGAGTGTCGGTCTGTGGACTGAAAGGCTCCAGGTTTGATTCGGGTCAAGGGCACGTACCTTGGTTGTGGGCACATCCCCGGTAGTGGGTGTGCAAGAGGCAGCTGATTGATGTTTCTCTCTCATCGACATTTCTAGCTCCCTTCCTCTCTGTAAAATATCAATAAAATATATTTTTAAAAATAATAATAATAATAATAAAATAATTGGGAGGACGGCAGCCAGGACAATCCTGCATATTAGAAGAGACAGCACAATGCAGCCATTGCCCTTGTCTCAGGCTGAGTGATCACATTCAGGGTTCTTACAACCAGTTTCCAGAGAATGACTGATGATAGACTGATGGTCTCCTGCAAAAATGAGGCCAGACCACACTGGATCTGAACAAGAGAACCATATTATTTTTATCTTTAATTTATTTTTCCACTATTTCTTTTTATTTTCTAAGTAAAATATTTAGAAATATTTTATATATAAATATTAAGATATCAAGAATCTCACCCTGACCAGTTTGGCTCAGTGGGAAGAGCATCGGGCCATGGATTGAAAGGTTCCAGATTTAATTCTGGTCAAGGGCATGTACCTTGGTTACAGGCTTGATCCCCAAAAGGGGGTGTGAAGAAGTCAGCTGATCGATGTTTCTCTCTCAATCGATGTTTCTAAATTCTCTATCCCTCTTCCCTTCCTCTCTGTAAAAGTCAATAAAAATATTTTTAATAAAAAAAGATACCATGAATCCAAGAATCTCAACTCTATTATTCCACTTATAAAAATCTCCTGATCCTAAACAATTATCTATAATTAAGATTAGTATTTGTTTCAACATAAAGAAAATCAGATTGTAGATTGGTCTACTTATCTGCAGTGGAAATCTATTAAGCCTATAGCTACTCATCATCTTTTCATAGCAATAACAAGTCTTGCTAAGCTCAAGAGTAATCAGAGGCAAGTGATCAGAAATCACATCCATTAGACCTTCCGGGACAGCATTTTTTTAAGTAAGACTCACAAATACAACAACAGTAGGGGAGCCATTTTCCCATTGCTCTTCACCCTCTGGGGTCGTTTCCTAGGATTTAGCAAGGACAGACATCAAACTGTCAAAGAAGGTTCTTGGGACTTAGGCCATGCACATTTAAGCTGCATCAGTAGGGAACCAATTCATCCTCTGGCATAATCAGGGATGCAAGGCTTGTGTGTACAGCATTACTCAGGCCCCAGACCGGACTTGGCACTTCAGCGTTCTACCAAGGATGATTACCTTAAGCAACGAGCTTTCTCCCGTTGCCGTGGAGCAATGTGTAGTTTCTAAATCACCTGCCAGGAAGGAGGTAAATTCCTTTCCTGGGAGACCAGCCTGCTGGAAATCAGTCTTACACAATTAACCCCTTCCTCTCACTAGCAAAGTTAAAAGCCAGAGCTCACTTGCCTGGCACCCTCGCCAATAGAACACTGCCATGTGACTTTGGCCAGGCCTCATAGAATCATCTATGGGAAACTTCAATTTGGAAGCAAGCAACACGAGGACACAGAGATGATAAGGAATCCATCTTCTGCTCAGACTGATGAGAGAGAAGTCAGGCTTTAGAAAGCCACCTGCAGGGTGTCTGTGGTCTTAGCCTGATGTCCACAGTGCAGGCTGGGGCACCGTCTCCCAGTGGCAGCAGCCACGGTTACGTGGTGAAGCAACACTCAAAGTACTGTCAGTACATTTCCTCTGGCTGTGCAGCTGCAAAGCCCACATGTCTAACCCTCCCAAAGACTGTGTAATCGCACTAGTATGTTTTAACAAGATCTTTTTCTGTTTAAGTAGCTTCTCTTGTTTTCAGCCGGCATGCCGGCAGACACAGAGTTAGCTGCAGGCATGGCCGCAGATATCATGTCCTTAAAAAAATAGAAATTTGAGCTTGGTCAAATGGACAGGTTGGGTTTAAGGATCCAGCCTCTAACCACCCATAAACACAGTGATTAAACATTTAAGTTATCAGGTGCAGTTACCTGAACTAAAGAGCTCATTGAAGTCTGGCTTCAAAACACAGAGAAACCACCACCTCAGAACAGTATGAAAGACATAAAGAATGCAAACCCTGTATTCTTTTACTGAGAAGAGGGAATCACACAAAAATATAATACTGTAAGTTCAAAATCTTAAATCCTCAGCTCAACATAGAGTGAGAGAAGCAGGAACTTTCCATCACAAGCCCAAGAGAATCTCTTATCTCATATAGTCAGGGATGAGGTAAGCAAATAAGTAAATTTTGTCAAACGGCATCATTTTATTGTCCATTCTTGCCAGGTCTCTTGTGTAACACTGAGACCACTGACTGGGGAAAAGCAAAACCCTGAAAATTAAAACGGGGTCATCCTAGAGGACTCAAATGACTCTGAGAGCTCTGAATTCCCAAACCTTGCTGAGCCCCTCTTAGCAGTGGAAGCAGCTTCTCCTCCTCTTACTCTGCACAGTGCTTCCCCATAAAAAAAAAATCTGACAATGCCCTGGACTAGGACCCTTTCCTTGTAAGAGAAAGTCAGTTCTCGTGTATCATAACTATCTATTATCTGTACATCTAAGACCATAGTCAGACCCTGCTTACTCTGTTGAGGGGGAGGGAAGAGGAGAGTGGGCAGAAATGTACATGTTCAATTGCAGGTGGGGAAAATTCCAAGTCTCACTAATTTATATTAGTAAAATCCTAGAGAACATGTGTGGGGGTGGATTCTGACATTATACAAAAGGAGAGGAAATCATTTCAAAATAAATTAAATTTCTCATCATAGCTACACTTAGCAAAGATTTACTGTATCTAATTAAGCAGCTGAAAATCGGTCTAAATGTTTCCAGGGTGGCTGAATGAAACCTGAATTCATAGTGATAAATCAAGTTAGAAAGAAAATAAATTTTGGTATGATGTAGAAGAAGGAACCCAGCATCTTCGGGAGCTAGTAAAATTGAGGAGGATTTATTATGGGTAACCTGAGATCTACTTCCCTGGTATCTGTAAGAACCCAAACCATGTCCCTTAAGAGGGCCCAAAAGAATGGCCCTTCATGAGCACTTATAGTGACATTGCCCTAAAGAGCATCAACATCCTATCTATTAAAAGAATATGCAAATTAACCATCACCCCAATACACAAGAATGCTGCTCCCATGTGGTCAAAGATGGCTGCCTCCATGAGGACACAAAATGGCATCCACAAGATGGCAGGCAGGGGAAGGCAGTTGGGAGGGACCAGGTCTGTAGGGAAGGACAGTTGTGGTGATCAAGCCTGCAGGGGAGGGAAGTTGGGGGTGACCAGGCCTGCAGGGAAAGGCAGTTGCAAGGGACCCAGGCCTTTAGGGTAGAGCAATTGAAAGTGACCAGGCCTTCAGGGGAGGGCAGTTAGGTTCAAATAGGCTGGCAGGGGAGAAGTTAGGCATCAATCAGGCTGGCAGGAGAGTGGTTAGGGGGTGATCAGGCTGGCAGGCAGAAGTGGTTAGGGGCAATCAGGAAGGAAGGCAGGCGAACAGTTGGGAGCCATCAGCCCTGGATTGTGAAAGGGATGTCCCAGATTGGAGAGGGTTCAGACTGGGCTGAGGGATACACTCCCCCTTCCTATGCATGGGTTTCGTGCACTGGGCCTCTAGTATTTAATAAGTACTAAGATGACTATTTTCTGTTGGCTGGGAACATGCATAGTTATGGTGCTTTTAAAATGGCCTCTTCAAAGATGATGGACACTTTGGGTGGCAAAGACAAAGTGACATCTTGTAAGCAGAAGGGGGGACGTAAGCATGGTTATGCTAACAGAGAGATCAGTATCTGACCTGCAGGGCAGGTGTCTGATCACTGGGTTCTTAGGATCTAAGTAAATGGCCAGATCACTTGAGACAGTTCACAAACCTAGTGTACCATTCATAGGAAAAGTGTATAATTAGAGAATATCTTACAATAACATCATATGTATCTATCATAAAAGCTTCCCCAAAGGGACCTACAGCCAATACCATACTTAATGTGCACTGGGGGAAGGAATAGACAAGGATTCTAGGGATCATTAGAGACTAGCTTTCAGCTCACAGTCCCCAAAAGCACAAAATATTGTCTTCTACTGGTAACAGCGTGGTATTTGAAAGAACAGGGCTGTGACCAGAGAGCATCTCAAGTGGGTCTTATAAAACTCTAATCCCATCCATTTCAGTAACAAACTATCCCCAAACATAGTGGCTTACTATAAAATTTGCATGCTCATAAATTTGCCTCTTGGGCAGGACTTGGCTTGGAAAGCTGTTCTCTGCTGTATTCAGCATCAACTGGGGGCTACAATCATCTGTAGACTCCTCACTCATATTTGGCAGTTGGTGTGAGCTGTTGGCAGAAACTTGAGCTGGAGCTGTTAGAGCATCTACAAGTAGCTGTGGATGCAGTCTGTCTTCCTTACAACAGGGTGGTTGGAACACATCCCAAGAAAGCAAGCCAGGAGGAAGCTGCATCTCCTGTTCTAACACATCCTTAGAAACAGCAGTGTAATTTCTGCCACATTCTGTATATGAAGGCACTCACAAAGATCTGACTCAGTTCAAGGGGCAGGAATATAGAATTTACCTCTTGATGGAGTAGTAACCAGGTTCTGGAAGAGGATATGGAACCAGAAATATCGTTGCAGTCATTCTGGAAAAGTGATCTTTCACTTCCTCTTTCCAATATTAATCTGGTTCTAGAGTACAGGGTTGAAATAGATGTATGTACTCAGTAACTGTGAAATATCTCATACTTGCTCCCAAATGAATAAATCATTTACGATGACAAAGATCATAATACACGTAATAAAGTGATTTCTCCCACTGTAGCGTAGACTCATTTGGGAAGTAAATTAACACTGCCCCTCTTGCCTGATGGTTCGTAAGTATTGATCTGGATATATATCAAGATATATATATATATATTGATATCCCAATAGAGAATATGAGAAGCCATGGAACAGAGTGTAAAATATTGAGGGAAGGCAGGGGAAGGTGGGTAGGTGGGAAGTAATCAACCAAAGACCTTGAATGCATATATGCATAACCTATGGACACAGATAATAGGGTGGTGAAGGCCTAGGGCAGGGGACAGGGAGGGGGGGGCAGACTGGGAGAGGGAGTTAATGGAGGGAAGAGGATATATGTAATACTTATAACCATAAAGATTTATTTTAAAGAGAGAGAGAATATGAGAAGCAGTTCGTTATTCTGCTAGGCCAATAGTATATCTTCACTGCCTCATCTCTGGGTTAAGACAACTATCTGGCTCTCTGTGACAATTTAATGTAAAAGACCTGATTTCACCATCTCACAGAACGTCATGCTGTCCCCTATACTGGTAACATCTTACATCGAAGTCCTGATGAACAGAAAGCAGTCAGTCCCTTAAATGTCATGGTAACACATAGTGGCTGAAAAAACAATCTCAGAACATTTCAGCTGCCTGCCACCCCCATGAAATTTCATGTGGATACTAGCAAGCAGGCAGTTAGCAGTTGCTGTACCTTGACATGCTATCCTCAAAGACAGACACATGACACTTGACAGTTACTAAGTTTTATGGAAAAAAGTCTTCAAACACCATGTTTTACGTACTGCGGTAAGTCATATGCTAAGTGATCAGGAGTGGTAACTTGAACAGGGCCATAGTTAGGGGTAGTTTTCCAGCTAGCCCCAACTTCAGTGCAAGCTGATCTTTCTCTTAGCCCATAAGACCCAAAGTTACCATAGTGCAGTGGTTGGCAAACTCATTAGTCAACGGAGCCAAATATCAACTGTACAACAATTGAAATTTCTTTTGAGAGCTGAAAACCGACTTCTGCACAGGGCCACTAAGTTTCAATTGCACTGTACGTACGCACCCGCATGTGGTATTTTGTAGAAGAGCCACCCTCGAGGGGCCAAAGAGCCATATGTGGCTCACGAGCCGCAGTTTGCCGACCACTGCCATATTGTGTGGAGTGTCTGTGGCAGCTCAGACTGCTGGAATTTAACCCCTGAATAAGCAATTCATAACTCAGGTATTAAAGAAAATAATGTACCCTCTTTGGCTAGAAATTAGTCTCTTATTGGCTTTATGCTGGTCTCCTTTAGAGACTGAACACCTGCCCATAATATACCAGGGTGTACTGCATCCTGAGCTGCCCGTTACCCACTGAGCATCTGTGTCATATGATGCAAACCCATCGACATTGCACCAGCATATACAGTTCCTGTGGTCACATGTTGACATGAATAGGAGGTTTGGTTTCTAGGATTTATTCCTATGGCAGTGTCACCACTGCCCCTATTTTCATCATACCTATGACCACATGCAAAGTGTTTTAAACTTTTTTGATATAAAAATAGCTCTGCTCAATATGCTGGCATTCGTTTAAAATAGATTGCCATGGCTTTACAGGCCCATTTGATGTGGCCCTGGGAGAAAAAAGGAAGGATAATCCCTTCAGTGGGCAAAACTCCAGGATACATACTGTGGTCCACTTGTGGGAGGGACTGCATGTAGAATAATTCAAGGACTAATGGATTGACCAGATGGTCTGGGACAAAGATATTAAACCTCTCATAATTAACTCAGAGATTAAGAATATTTTTGTCCTACGCAAGTATTCAGCAGGTTTCCAATGAAAAGGAGGTACTGACACAAGGCCAGACACACAGACCACTGGGAACAGAACAGAGAACTCAGAAGTTCATCCAAGCCATTGTGCTCAATTAATATTTGACAAAGGAGGCAAGAGCATGCAATGGAGCCAAGTCATATTCTTCAATAAATGGTGATGGGAAAATTGGACAGATACATGCAAAAAAAATGAAATAGACCACCAACTTACACCATACACAAAAATAAACTCAAAGTGGATAAAGAATTTAAATGTAAGATGGGAAACCATAAAACTCTCAGAAGAATCCATAGGCAGAAAAATATCAGACATATCTCATAGCAATCTGTTTACCAACACCTCTCCTAGGACAATGGAAGCTAAGGAGAAAATAAACAAATGGGACTACATCAAAATAAAAAGCTTCTGCACAGCAAAAGAAACCATCAACAAAACAAGAAAGCCCACTGCATGGGAGAACATATTTGCCAATGTGACATCCAATAAGGGTTTAATCTTCAAAATTTATAGGGAACTCATACAACTTTACAAAAGGAAGATAAACAATCCAATCAAAAATTGGGCAAAGGACCTAAATAGACACTTGAAAGTGGACATACAGAAGGCCAAGAGACATACGAAAACATGCTCAAAGTCACAAATTATCGGAGAGATTTAAATCAAAACAATGAGATACTATCTCACACCTGTCAGAATGGCTATATCAACAAGTCAACAACAAAAAAAGTGCTGGTGAGGATGTGGAGAAAAAGGAACCCTGGTATATTACTGGCAGGAATGCAGACTGGTGCAGCCACTGTGGAAAACAGTATGGAGTTTCCTCAAAAAACTAAAAATGGAATTCCCATTTGACCCAGTAATACCACTTCTAGGAACATATCCCAAGAAACTAAAAACACCCCTATGTTCATAGCAGCACAATTTACAATAGCTAAGATTTGAAAATAGCCTAAGTGCCCATCAAGCAAGTGAGTGGCTTCAAAACCTATGGTACATCTACACAATGTAATACTACCCTGCTATAAAAAAAGGAAGAACTCTTAACATTTGCAATAGCATGGCTGGACCTGCAGAGCATTATGTTAAGCAAAATAAGCCATTCAGAGAAGGATAAGTATCACATAATCTCACTCTTTTGTGGAATAAAATGAACAATGTCAACTGATGAACAAAAAATAGATCCTAGACCAGCCGTGGGCAAACTACAGCCCGCGGGCTGGATCCAGCCCATTCGGCTGTTCTATCCAGCCTGTGGAGCCGAAAGAGTGGAGGGTTCTCCACGCTCCTTCATCAGCAGCCCAAGATGAGAGTGCCAGCATGGTCAGGTTGCTTTTGTTCCGGACCTCCAGTCCAGTTTAAGAACCCATTGTGGCCCTCGAGTCAAAAAGTTTGCCCACCCCTGTCCTAGACAAAGAATCATTGAACAGACCGTCAAACCTTAGAGGGAAGTAGGGGAGGGGAGTGGGGGGAAGAACAGATCAACCAAATGACTTTTATGCATGTATATAAGCATAACCAATGGACACAGACAGTATGGGGTGAGGGCATGTGCTGGGTAGGGGGTGGGGGAAGCGGCTGGGGAGAGATCAATGGGGGAATAAGAAGACATATGTAATACTTTCAATAATAAGGAATTTAAATTTTAAAAAGTGGGGGAGGCTTGGCTGGTATAGCTCAGTGGCTGAGCATCAACTTATGAAGCAGAAGGTCGCAGTTAGATTCCTGGTCAGGGCACATGCCTGGGTTATGGGCTCAATCTCCAGTAAAAGGCATGTAGGAGGCAGCCGATCCGTGATTCTCTCTCATCATTGATGTTTCTATCTCTCTCTCTTTCCCTCTCCCTTCCTCTCTGAAATCAATAAAAATATATTTCTTAAAAATAAAAATTGGGGGAGAAGTTGTTCTAACATGAGGATGCCACTTAGTCTCTTATTTCCCCAGTTCTGGTAGTGTTTACTCAAGTTTACTAAAAAGTGGCCATAGTGGCATGAAGAAAATTTTGAAGAAGCTCAACATATGGACTTTCTTCCCCATGCTGACTTGGCCATCATCACTACTTAGTGCCTAGTTCTCCAGCAAAGCAGCAGCCCTTCCTGAGCCCCTAATAAATTCTCATTTCCTGAGGAGACCAGATAGCCACTTGGCAGCAAGTTGATTATTTTGGACCCCTTCCCCATAGTGGACTTTCCCTTGTTGGAAGAAACACTTACTCTGGAATTGGATTTGACTTCTCTGCCTGCTATGCTTTGCCAGGTACACCATCTGTTATCTTACTGGATGTCTAGTTGTCAAGTTAAACCAAACAATATTACTTTTGATTAAGAAAGCTCAATTCACAATGAAGAAATTTGATTGATGTTCATGGGATTCTCTAGCCTTTTGCTCCAAAAGCAATTAGCCCTTGTGGAATATTGGAAAGGTTTTTTGAAAACTCAGTAACAATGTCAACTGAAAGACAATATATTGTTAGATAGAGATGCAATTTTATAGCATGCCATCTAATTTTTGTCCACTCAGCCAGAATACAAAATCTGTGATCCAAGGGATAGAAATGGGGATGGGTCATTTAATCCAAGAATATGACTGATACAATGTCTGTTTAAATTGAAGGATTAAACTATACTAAATTTTAAAATGTGCTTATTAAGATCACTACATTTAGTGTCATGGTTACTGATTAGAAAAAGTTGTTCTCAAAAACATAATATGATTCTAGTGTGTTTAAATTATTTCTATATGTACTCTGCCTTATGTAAATCAAACATAAGTTCATTTAAACATAAATGTATGTAAAGATAGGATAATTCAAATGTTCAGTTACTTTACAGACGTAAACTATGCTTTATATTTATCATTCCTAGTAGAAAATATTTGCTATATGGTAAATTCTCAATAAATACAGAAACTCAATTACTTCTCAATGTTTTCCATAAATTAATATTTAGCTTGTACATAACTTAAGAACATATCTAGTATGTTAAAATGTTGTTATTAAACATTTCTGCTTTATTTTTTAAATGATTTTAAATCATTTCTACAACTAACAGCCTCTAATACTGACCAAAAAATATATTGCTATAGACTATTTCAGCATATATTATTCTATAAGAATAAACTATATTTATTATTCTTAGTCATGACACATCTTTCTGTATAAATCAAAACAAGTCAGCTTGAAAAATATAACATAATTTCTTTGAAATAGAAATAAATGTCATTCTAAGGAAATAAGTGTATTTTATTGCCATTATCATAGACAGTAACTTAAATGTGTTTACCCTCCTTAGAATTATATATATATATATATATATACCTTGTTCCTTCCTGGGTTTTATTTTTAACGGTTTAATCTGTGAAGTAAACAAGGCTGTCTTTCTTTTTGTTGCAGACATTTTTAATTCATTGCTATACCAGTGAAACTGAGGGAATCTCAAACAGATATGAGCTTACATTTTTTAATGGGAGCTCATCTTATGAGATGAGATTTTTGATTTCCCACTTGGCTACCAGAGAAGACGAGGAAAACAAAAAAATATAAAACTAACTCTGCATGTAAATTTGCATCAACTCTTTAGACGTATACTAATTTCATGCAACAAAAATGACAGCCTGTGAATGAAGCTAGTTCTTACCAGAAATTGATATACATATTAAAATGTTTGTTTTGAGGCTCAAACACCCATTTTTGAAATGGTTCAAAAAACTCCAAGTCACTGGAGTTTTGTTACAAATATAACAAAGAAAAAGCCATGTAAAAGTTGGTAAATCACTTAGAATGAAATATGCTGAGTTTATGAATAAGAGCAAGAGAAAAAGACATAGAACACATAAAATTATTATACCCTAAACAATCTATAGCTTCTTCATATATGTGTCAGTCATAATTCAGTCAAAATTCTATTTCCATTAACAATACAAAAAAATCCTCCAATTAAATGAAAGAATCAGACATCAAAAGCCCATTTTCTTACTTCAAATCAACATTTCTTTGTGATCCAAACGCTCCGACATATTCAGGATTAGAGTTATTTTGATCATGTAAATTAAATCTGTATATAATGCAACTCTATCATTTATAGATTTTTCTCTCTTACTAGACAAGGATCATATTTCATTCATTGTGTCAACACATTCAATCAAAGTACGAGGAAGCACTATTAAAAATGCAGATGCCTCCCTCAAGAAGTCTAGCAGAGAAGACAAATGTGTACATTACTAATAATGATATAAGGAAAAAAATTACAACTGCGGTAAAGTTATAAATTAAATGCTGTGGGAACTAACCAATATATCCCAATTTGAGTATTAGGGAATGTTCCAAACAGATGGCTATTTTTAAGCCTAAAGGCTGTTTTATATTGGCTGTTTTATATTGTTAAATATGTCCCAAATGTCTGATATGTTTCTTGAATGTAACAGCTACTCAACAAATGTTTATTAAATGCATTTTGTCGGGGAAGGGGAAGATTTTGGGGAAAAAGAAATTTGGAGTATATAAGTAACAAACTTTCACAAACAAAATCAGTCTGCCTTGCATAGTTATTGTCAGACATGGTTAATGTGATGGTAACTGATTCCACAATATTATGATCATAATATGCAAAGACTGGGGGCCATCCCTCAATGGGAACACAACCTGACCTGAAATGCCATTATCACTCCAGAATGCAGCAAATTTAGTCTTAACTCAGAGAACATAAATCTCAAAATTTAATATCTCCCAATCTAAGTCCATCAGAAATTTTTACAAGATATGTTAATATCTTATCACTGCATCAGGAAATATTGCTTGCATATGTTTAAAAAATTAAAACAAGTCAAAGGAATCTACTCTGGCTTTCATCACAGGGACTTTAGCAGCTTTGTCGTATGGCAGCAAGTCGCCTTCATTACAAGGGCCTCTTGTCTTTAAAAAAGCATTTTTGTGATCCTATGACAAGAACTGTGGTTCAGGCAGAGACTAATGAGTAGGGTAAATAAAATAAAAAATCTCTGCTCTCAAAAGCTAAATGTTTTCCACCAAGTATATATTTTATCACCCCTGGTTGTCAAAGTCTCCTCCTTTGACCTTTCAAGGTTTCAGAACCACGAGGGGACAAAGCTATCCCTAATAATCTACCAATCCCACTGCATCTGCTGAGACATCTTGGTACTCACCATTAGTGAGATGGATGATGGAAGGTGGAAATCAGCAGCTCATCTGAGAAGGATCGTGTTCACTCCTCTGGTGATGGATGGAGCTATTCCTTTGTTAGCAGCAATCCTCCTTTATTGACATGCAAGTCCTGCGGTGGGAACAACCATATTTTTTTTCCAGTTTACCCAAGAAAAGTGAAACATTCATGCCACCAAGAATGGATTATTGCGGGAACTACTCTACACCTCTAAAAATTGTATTCCTACTTGTGTGATGGAATCTTCCTCATGCCACCTCTGGCTGAATTTAAATATTGACTCTCCTTGAAGAAATCTAGAAAGCATTTTAAATTCCTAAACTGGGAGGCAGGAGACCTGGATTCTAGTTGTGAGAGTCTCTAGCCAATGAGGAAGCTTTGTAAAGGTCATTCGCTCTTTCTGTGGTTCTGTTTCCCTGTATACCTGCTTTAAGAACTTTTTAAAAATGTAAAATATAGCCATAAACAAAAAGTAAAAGGAACCCACTGTACAGGAGAACATGTTTGCCAGTGATAAATTTCATAAGGAGTTCATTTCCAAAATAAAGTATTTATAGAACTCAACACCAGGAAGACAAACAATCCAATTTTAAGAACGGGCAAAGGACTTGAATAGATATATCTCCAAAAAGGATATACAGACGGCCAATTGACATATGAAGAACTACTCAGTGTCACTATCATCAGAGAGATGCAAATTGAAACTGCAATGAAGTATCACCTCACAACTGCCAGAATGGCTACGATCAATATATCAACAAACAACAAATGCTGGCAAGGATGTGGAGGGGAAAAAAAACAAACCATACTACACTATTAGTGGGGATGCAGAGCAGTGCAACTACTTTGAGAAACCATATAAGGTTTGCTAAAAAAAAATGAAATATGGGACTACCTTTGACCCAGTGATCCCACGTCTGAGAATATATCTTCAGAATCCAGAAAACCAATTAGAAAGATTATATGCATCCCTATGTCAGCATTATTTATAATAGCCAAGATCTGGAAAGAGTCCAAGTTCCCATAAGTAGGTAAGTAGATAAAAAAGCTGTGGTACATTTACACCATGGAATACTATGCAGCAGTAAAAAAAAAAAAAAAAAAAGATTTCTTACCCTTTAAGACAGCATGGAGAGATCTGGAGAGTATTGTGCTAAGAAAAATAAGGCAGCCAACAAAAGACAAGTATCACATGATCTCATTCACATGGAATCTAATGAACAAAATGAACCAACAAGCAAAACAAAGACAGACAGCAGGCTGACAGCTGTTGTGTATGTGTGGGGCAGGTTGGGGGGCTGGAGAGTGGTAGAGGGATTGAGCAAAAAATGAAAAAGAGAGAAAAAGCTCATGGACATGGACAACAGTGTGGTGCTGGTAGAGTGGGGAGGTGGAAGAGGGTCTATGGGGATAACTGGTAAAGAAAGGAGACTTGACCTGGGATGCTAACCATACAATATACAGATGATACTACCTAATAAGAAAGTAATATGTAAACTGACCATCACTCCAATACACAAGGTGGCCACCCTATGTGGTCAAAAATGGCTGTCCCCATGTGAACACAAGATGGCTGCCACAAGATGGCCAGCAGGGAAGGGCAGTTGAGAGGGACCAGGCCTGCAAGGAGGGCAGTTGGGGGCAACCAGGCCAGCAGGGGAGGGCAGTTAGGGATAATCAGGCCTGTAGGGGAGGGCAGTCAGGGGAGACTAAGTCGGCAGGAGAGGGCAGTTAGGTGTCAATCAGGCTGGCAGGGGAGTGGACATCCCTCGAGGGGTCCCAGATTGGAGGGACTGGGCTGAGGGACACACACCCCATGCATGAATTTTGTGCACTGGGCCTCTAGTATATTATAAAATTGTACATTTAAAACCTGTATAGTTTTGTTAACCAGTGTCACCCCAATGAATTCAATAAAAAGGGGGATAAATAATATATGCACCCTATTTTCATTGCAATGTTATTTATAATAGCCAAGATTTGGAATCAGCCTAAGTGCCCATCAGTAGATGAGTAGATCAAAAAGCTGTGGTACATTTACACAATGGAATACCACTTGGCTATAAACAAGAAGGAAATCTTACCTTTTTTGACAGCATGGATGGACCTGGAGAGTATTAAGCTAAGTGAAATCAGCAAGTCAGAGAAAGACAAATACCAAATGGTTTAGTTATATATGGAATCTAATAAACAAAATAAATGAAATAGAAGACTTCTAGATACACAGACTGACAGATAGCTGTCAGAGAGGAGGGGTGTTGGGGGGCTGGTGAAAAGGGTGAAAGGATTAAGGGAAAAAAGGAAGAAAGCAACACTTACAGACATAGACAACAGCCTGATGATTCCAAGGAAGAAAGGGGAATGGGGGGAGATAGAAGATAGTAAAAGGGAGATAAATGGTGACAAAGAGAGACTTGACTTTGGCTGATGAACACACAATACAATATAGAGATGATGCATTATAAAATGGTAGACTTGAAAGCTATATAATTTTATTAACCAATGTCACCCCAATACATTTAATTAACTTTAAGAATAAAATCTCAATAAAGGAATGTATAATTCAACCCAGGACTTTTATTTTTTAGGAATTAAATAAATAAATAATTACAGGTGAATACAAGTATTATTCATGTGACACTGTTTATTGCAGGGATGTTTATAACAGAGGAAAGCAAGAAACTATCAAAATATTCACAACAGAGAATTGTTTTAATAATTTATGTTACATCCACCCACAGGAAGCAGCTATTTATAATGAAGTTGTAGCCGAAACCGGTTTGGCTCCGTGGATAGAGCGTAATTGTAACTGCATGGGATATCTGAAGGGAGGTCTGATGAACACAACCCTCCCCAAATTCTGGCCCCCAAAAAACTACAATCAGTGGTGGTGGTTATTATAACCACTAAGTTTTGTTGTGATTTGTTGTGCAGCAATAGGGAATGAAAACACTTTTCCAAATTAATAGTAACCGTGAGCATCTCCCTGGATCTCTGACTCTCAGGGAGTTCTTAAGCCTCTCACTAGTCTGAATTGGCATCATTCCTGCCATAATTTAGTTGATACTCACCCTCTTTGCACTATTGCACAAAAAGAAAATCTGGCTCCATTATAAAATAAATATATTTCTTTCTCTCTAAGACAGATAGTTAATAGCTTAATTTTCAGTTCCTGGCCATTTCTGCCCTTCTGAGATATCAACTGCGAATATTTAAAAAGACATTCAAATGTCCAACCAGTGTGGCTCAGTGTTTGAGCATTGACCCATGAACTAGGGGGTCGTGGCTCAATCCCGGTCAGAGCACATGATCAATCAGGTTGTGGGCTCGATCCCTGGTGGGGGGCATGCAGGAGGCAACCGATAAAGGATTCCCTCTCATCATTGATATTTCTATCTCTCTCTCTCCTGTGAAATCAATAAAAATTCACTTTTAAATACATTCAGAGAAATATTTTTTTTTAAAGAATAGAAAGAAGCAACCATCTCAATCAACATTGGGGAACCTTTTTTTTTCTGCTAATGACCATTTGGATATTTATGACATCGTTCATTACTATAACTCTCTTAATATAAATTTATGTTGCTATGAAAAAAGCTCACAGATTTATTGAATTTCAAGTCCGACTGCAGTTGCCTTGGCAGGTCCCGACCAAATGATTCCCAGGGCTTTATATGGCACATGGGCCAGACTTCCCCTACCTCTGATCTAGATAAAGAGAAGTAACATTATCTGATAAGCATGTTAAGTGTTTCTAAAAGACAAGAATAAACAAATGACACTGACAGAGTAGAACATTTGTATATAATTTTTAATTATTTTTCCTGTATTGTTGAGAGTATTGTCTTTATTCATTAAACTGTGAGATTGGAAACTCGGGTAAGGGCTCTCTACTCAGGAAGCTGGCTGTAGTTCCTCTCTGCTGGTTATCAACCTCCGCTGCTCTGTTCCCAGTATCACCTCAAAATCCAGTTAAAATGCATTACTGTTTTTGGTGACCAATTGTTTAACTAGGATGTCAGTTCAACAGATGAAATGGATGGCTCAAAATACAAGTATTTTCAGCAAGATAAATTATTTCTCTGTCATACAAAAATTCTGAGTCAACAAGTCTACTCTCCCCTGTAAGAGTATAAGGGCCCAGGCTCCTTCCCCTACATTTCTGCCATGACTAAGGTGCCGTCCTGGTTCATGTAGTCCACGCTAGAGCACAGGGAGGTGGGAGGGGGAAGATAAGTCGTTCATGGATTCCTTTCACATCCAATTTGGCGGGAACACAGTCACATGTTTGTAAATATCACAAAAGTCTAGGCATTTTATTTCCTTAGTATTTTATCCCTCTGTGATAAATGGCACACATGTGTGAGACCCTTCAATGGCTATATGCAAATTTTAAAAATCTCCCTTTATAATCTAGGACAAGCCTCAACTCTATTCTATATTCATTTTTCCCATTGATTTTCAGAGAAAATGGGAAGGAGGGAAAGAGGAGAGAGGGAGCAAGGGAAGGAGAAGGAGCAAGGAAAAGAGAGAGAAACATCAATGTGAGAAAGGCACATAGATTGGATATCTCCCACATGTGCCCCAGCAGGGTTAGAATGGAACCCAAAACCCAGGTAAGGGCCCTTAGCCAAAAATCAAACTTGAGACCTTCTGGTGTGTAGGCTGAGGCTCTAACAACTGAGAAACACTGGCCAAGGCTATTCTACAACCCTTTTGATTATTAAAAATCTCAACTCCTCTTACTGTCCACCCAATCAGCTAGTGAAAATTGTTAATTCAAGGCAATGACTGGTACAATGAATTAGAACAATTGCTAATACCTTTAAACTATTAGAACTACACCTAGGTAGGCTATATAAATGGAATGTTGTTAGGTGATTTATTACATAAGAAGTGTGGGGTGGTTTTTTTTCCTACACAAAAGCTTTATAAAACAATAATGACCATTTTACTGACAATGTACTTGAGGGATGATTTTCTCCTTCTGTAAAATTCACATTAAACAATCTGAGTCATGTTATTTTTAAATTGCAAATGATGATTAAATGATCCAATTACAAGAAGTGTAAGTCACTCATTATCTCATCTTTCTGCTGGATCTGTAACTGTTCTTATAATAAATACCTTTAAAAATAAGTCCATATAGTAAGATGTGATAAAAACACGAATTCAATGTGACCAACATTAACAGCATTCACCATGTGACAGGTACTGTGTTTATAGTTAAGAATAACCACACCCACCCACCCCCAGAAGCAGGTGACCTGAAATTAAGGACAATCTACTCAAGATAGCATTTTATCAAAGGAATAGGGGGGTGGGGGCGGGAGGAACTGACACATTCAAATACATTAAGTACAGATCTTAAAGAACATGAGATGGGCAAGGCTTGAGGCTAGAAACAAAGACCAGCTGTCTCACACAGGGGCTTCAGAGATTTTATTCCAACGTCAATTGGAATCCACAGAAGAATATCAGGGAGGAGACCAAAAGAAGTCAATGTTTTGTGGAAGAAATCATTCTCACGAGACCAAAGCATATGATAGTAAAACCAAAAACTGGGCATGAGGACAGGCAAGATTGCATGTGGAAAAAGTAACTTAGGAAGCAACCGCAATAAACCAAGCAAGTGGTCAGAGACTAATAGTAGCTTAGACCAGGGGGATGGGAGGAGAGATGGAAAAATGAATAGGTATGAACACTGTTTTAGCAGAATAGATATGACTTGCATAGGAAAAATAAAAAGTAACTAAAAAAAAAAGATGTTAATGCAGTTATTCTGTGTAGTTTTCTAGGTAACTTTTATTTTTATCTTTATTCCCCAAAAAATGCATAGAGTAAGCAATATTAATCAGGAAAACTGAGCTAATCGAAATAAGCAATTTTTATGGTAAATGATTACAATAACATAACTAATACAAGCAAATAAGCCTTCAGAATACACACAAAAATGATACCAATGATGTGACAGAAATACCGAGGTGTTTTCTTCTCCTTCCTCCCTTTCTCTTTGGTGGGGTTTGCAACTACACCATCATTTATCTTTCATTTATTCAATCATCCATTCAACAAATGTTTCTTGAACACCCACACTACTGGTATACCTATCACCCTACGAGGCCATGGGTATACAGCAGAAAACCAAAAAGACAACAACCCCCTACCTTCATGAAGTTCTATTCTGGTGGGCGGGAGTCATAAAATAATAAACAAGGTAAATAAAATATATAGGATGCTAGAGGGTTATACCATTGATAGGTGGGCATTCCTTTTGTTGATTGCCAAAATAAACTTTTTAAAACAGCAATAGGGAAGAAGTGGAGTAGGAATGGATCTACTAGAAGTTTCAATAAGATGGGCTCATATGCCATCTGCTCACCTCTTCACTGTCCCCAACGCCCAACAATAAAGCTTCTGACCCTCCTCATGGACCTCAAAGCACTCTGTGTATACAGCTGTACCACTACCTGGCTACATCATAGTTGCTAAACCTGTCTGCATCCCTTTTTTCAAGTCTAGACTTGTGAATAGAGAAGGTTCGGAAATAATGGTGACAGTCATTATTATTCTTATGTTTTACTAGTAAATACATGGCAAACAAAGCTTAGTCTATGCATAAAGACCCTTGATGCATGAGCAATATCCATTTATTATTAATTAGGCAACATCCATTACTAGCCCTATTTCTGTAAGGATACATGTTTGTAAATAGAACTTTCTATTTTGGAACTGTGCTCTCAAACATTATCTATTGAATCTCACAAACTAATGAAACTCGCATCAGACAGGTTGCACATTTTATTTGGAAATTATCTCTGGAATAGACAGAATTTATCTGTGCATGTGACCCACAAATAAGTCACCCTGACATCCATTGGCAACCAATCACGCAGCAGCCTAAGAGGCTGAGAAACAGTTGAGAATTTACTGGGGCTGTGAACAGTGAATAACAGATGACAGTGAAGATAATTACAGTCTGCTAGACTTTTTGAATGACTTGAGATTTTTCAGAATTATCTTGTGGTTAAGAGAAGGGAACCATATGTATTCTCCCTGTCTTCTGTTTCATACTGTGAAGATGAAGCTTCTATCCCAACTACAAATTAGTGTGTGTGTGTGTGTGTGTGTGTGTGTGTGTGTGTGTGTGTGTGTTTGAAGGACAGAACAAATGTGTCCCCTTAATATTAATAACCTGTTTGGTAATGCATCTTAAAAATTAATAGCTTGCATAACATTGTGTTTCTAATGAAAGGATTTGGAACATTTCTTGAAATGTGCAATGACTGCAATTATTTTATATAATGAAAGTAATTCACCAAGTATGGTATGATGAGCTGTTAGCTGCAAAGGTTCCTCACAAATCTCCATGCTAGAGGAATTCTGATTTTGGGTAAGCTACTTCAAACCTCAATAACTCTGTTCCCTTTGGGTTATGGTAGGAATATGGTTTATTGATTTTTCTCAAAACATCCCATGCTTTTCAATGAGGCAAAAGTTTCAAGTATCTTCATGATGCAATGATTCCAAAATTCTCCTCAAACTATAAACAAAGATTTTTTTTTCTTATATAGTTTAGTGACTATGAAGTAATACATATTATAATGAATAACAGGCTTTCTATGATAGCAAAAAGGAAATGTAATTATAGATAAAAAATCATCACCCAAAGTAATACCTTTTATCAGAGAGCCAGGAGTATTCTTCTATAACACATAATATGTAACCCTTGCTTTCACAGGACATTCAAGTTTTATAAAATATAAGTCCACCCAACATTAAGGAAGAACAAAACAGGTAGATTACACTTCACCTAAGTGTAAAGTCTTTACACAATAGTAATTATAACAATAACCTTAAAATAAAAGTATTCCAAAATAGAAAATTTGTCAAGTATTTGTTAAATAATGTGGTGAATTCTTTTTAAAGCTGCAAAGGAAATATACTATTGCAGTGTTTTTGATGACAGATTTTTAAAGCACTTCTCCAATTGATAATAGTTACATAGGAAAACTCATCATATATAAATAGTTTTTAAATATTCTGAAACATATTCTTCTATAAAAAAAGAGCCAAGTAGAGAGTGAGATTATGGGTGATTTTTGGTGGTATATTTTAAATATATATGTGTATATATACACTTTTTTGGATATTGGATAGAAGTTGTTTTTCTAAAAAGTATAACCTTTTAAAATATTAAACATTCTATCGATATTATTTCTTTACTAATCAAACTTTCTTTACAGATGATACAAACTCACCCACAACAAAATTATAAATTTCAGATTATTGGTATTCATTTAATTGTATATTAATTGTATATTAATTGTATTTTAATTTTACTAAAATGTATATTAATTGTATATTAATTTTATTCCTTTATATATTACATACTCAGAGTGAGTATGCAAATTAACCCTAAACAAGATGGCTGTGTCCACAGAGAAGGGAAGAGAGGCTTGGGTTTCTCTGGCAATGGAAAGAGCCACGCTTTCTGCCTGTCCTAGACTGCCTAAGCCTCTACTGAAGTTTCAATTATAGAAGGTAAACAAATCCCAAAAGAAATGGCTGCCACCACAAAGCTAGCAGGAGGCTTGGCTCCACTCTAAGCTACAAAGTATCAATTGTAGAAAGTAAATATATGCCAGATACCAGGGCCTTCACTTGGGTTGCTGGGGAGGGGGGTGGCCAGCCTGCAAACCACCACAGGCCCCTCACTCAGGCCGCCTTACAACCCAAGGGAACCCCCACCCTGATCCAGGACATCCTCCAGGGCAAACCAGCTGGCCCCCAGCCATGCACCAGGCCTCTATCCTATCTAATAAAAGAGTAATATGCAGATTGACCATCACTCCAACACTCAATATAGCTGCCTCCATGTGGTCAAAGATCCTACCAAGGACACAAGATGGCCACCACAGGATGGTCACCAGGGGAGAGCAGTTGGGAAGCACCAGGCCTGAAAGGGAGGGCAGTTGAAGGCAATCAACTCTGCAGGGGAGGGCAGTTGAAGGCAATCAACTCTGCAGGGGAGGGCAGTTAGGGGTGACCAGGCCCAGCAGAGGAGGGAAGTTGAGGGCAAATGGGCTGGCAGGGGAGAAGTTAGACATCAATCAGGCTGGCATGGAAGTGGTTGGAGGTGATCAGGCTGACAGGCAGGAGTGGTTAGGGGCAATCAGGAAGGCAGGCAGGCAAGCAAGCAGTTGGGAGCCAGCAGTCCTGGATTGTGAGAGGGCAGTCAGACATCCCTCGAGGGGTCCCAGATTGGAGAGGGTGCAGGCTGGGCTGATGGACACCCCCCCACCCCTGTGCATGAATTTCGTGCACTGGGATATATATATATATATATATATATATATATATAATGTCTTGCATGTTGGTCTAAAGACTGTTATTTCATCCTATGGAAGGTGGTAGAACATTAAAAGCTTTTGAGCAATGCCGTGATGACAGAAGTATTATATGAAGGTGACGTAGGAGATATTTTGCAGAATAAACTGAAGGAAATAAAAGGAATTTAAGGCTAGGGGTTCCCTTAGAAGGCTCCTGTAAGGATATAAGAGAGGTCCTTTTTTGGTGGAGGCAGTAATAATAATAATAGAATCTATGTGACTAAGAATACCGGTTATACATGAACAACAATGTAAAAGCATTGCTGGCTGAGTAGACATGCTGAAGGGAGGAAAGAATCCAGGAAGATCCCAGTTTCAAGCTTGACTGGATGTACGAATGCTGCAAATGTGCAGGGAGCCCAGGATTACGATCTCCATCTAGCTTTGACTTTACAAATTAAAGTTATTCGACTCACTAAAAATGCCTAAGTATAACTCAATATACTTATAATGCCCTGTTATAAACCTGCCGCTGTGTTCATGCATTTTCATCAGGGCTACATCACTCACTAGCAAAGTACATAATAACAAAGCAGTGCAGAAAAAAATATAGATGCATCCTAAAGTAAATGAAGAAAGGAAGAAAGAAAAATCAATCAAGTGGTTGTCCTTTTACCTGCAAACTCTATTTGGGAAGAGGAGGAAAAACAGAATCTTCCTGTTATTTATTCATCTTAACCAAAGGTTTCAATCCAATTCCCATCCAGAGTGCAATAAAATGTTATTACTAGGTACCATGTAATCACTATCTTTAATGCAAAGAGAAAAATCTTATTTGCCCCGAGGAAATGCTGTATTTTTAAAGAAATTCTAAAAATGCCAGCTAACCTAAGCATGTAGGCAGGACAAGCCCCATAGGAATTTGTCTTATTTCAGTCCAGTCTTAACTTATATGGTGATGTGTATGAATAAAGAAATATTATGTGCAAAATTTTTATACCCACCTTTTACTACTAGTGGAAAGGCCTAGGAAACCAAGGTAGAGAGGGAAAAAGAGGGAGGAAGATTCAAGATGAGACTCCTGATACCCAAGGCAACCTGAGTGGGAAAAAAAACCCAAAACTTGGTTTTCTCCATTTCCTCAATTTCATTTTTGCTTAATTATAAAAAACCAACTATTTTATTCCTGGTAATGAATAGTACCTTCCTACTCTTCAAATGTCAAGAAGTTAGCAAAGATGTTGCATAAATCAATGTAATAAATCTGTTCCAAAAAATCTCTTAAAGAGACAAAAATAGGTCCTGGAATAGTAAAACCAGATTAGATCCTGATTGAATATATTATCTTATCTTAATAAAGAATGGGACAGTTAAAGGAGAGAGAGAGAGAATGAGAAAGAGAGAGAGAGATGCCTATAATGGAAAGAATGAAAAAGATGAATCAAAAGGCATATCTTTCATTGCCGATCCAGGACAACTTAGAATGCCTGACAGAGATGCAAGCCTATGTAAGAGTGGATGGCCATGTATGTCCACTATGGAGGCACATCAACAATAAGACAATCAAAATGTGATACCATTAAAAATTCTGATTACACATTTTCCCTAGTTATAAATTTTTGGTCATTAAGCAAATGTTTTAACTCTGACATTCTAAAGAGAATAACAAACCTTAGTGACTTTATAATGGCTTGACTAGGCTAAACCACACTTCCCATAATTCCTGTCTCTGTATGTTTCCTGTGTACTGTGGCTAATCCGATCTGAGATTCTCAGGGTAGATTTGGAGGGTGGAACTGAAGCAGCATTTTGCTACTCATATATACTAGTGATCTTTTGACTCATGTTGTTGGATGAGGCTGCAGCCAGGCTTGCAACTGTTCCACCTTCCCTGGTTCTTCAACATCACCAAATCCTGGGCCAGGAGTGTGTGTTTAGCAACATGACAATGGGTGCCTTGACTTCTGCAGGGGATCAATACTATGCAAGTCCACATATCCAGCAAAACTGACACTTCACTCAGGCCTCAAGGACTCCAGTTTGTGTGTTACAGCTTGATCTTCTTCTCTCCCAATTTATATCCATCTTCCCCTCCCAAATGCTTGTTCTGTGGACTGTGAGCTCCTGCATCAGGTCAAATGAAAATACAATGAGCAGTACAGAGACTACTAACCTCAATTTGGACACTACATAAGGTATAATTCATGCGCATGTGTGTGAGACTCTACTTCTCTGATTAAACCTTAAGTGTTCAGTCTAATAATTCATTCATTTAACCAAGTTATTTGGCAGCTACTATGTGTCAAATACTCTTCTAAGTAATGGAAATGCAGGGATACAGAATATAATTAAGGCAGATGTCCCTTCCCTCATGGAGCTTGCATACTATCAAAAAGATGAAGACAAACCAACATTTAAATAAGAGAGCATAAAACATTTTAGATAATGTACTAGTTTCCTATTGCTGCTGTAAAAACTTAGTGGCTTAAAATAACACACATTTATTATGTTAAGTTTCTAGAGCCCACAGTGAATCTTGGCTAAAATCAAGGTACCACAGGGATTTGTTCCTTCTGGAGAATCTAGGGGAAAATCCATTTCCTTAACTTTTCTGGCTTCTAGAGGCAACTTTCATTTCCTGGTTCATGCCCCTTTCTCCATCTTCAAAATGCATCACTCCAACCTCTGCTTCCATTGTCACACATCCTATATAACAAAAGCCTATTATGCAAATCAACCAAACTGCAAAACAACTGACGGAACGACTGGTCACTATGATTACACTGACCACCAGGGGGAAGATGCAGGTGGTGCCCCAAACCCACAGGCCTCAGATCAGCCAAGGCAGGTGCCAGTGGGAGACACCCACCCCCACACTGCCCTGCCACAGATTGGTCCTGATCGCTGGCCAGGCCTAGAGACCCTGTGCATACACAAATTTCATGCATTGAGCCTCTAGTTCTCTTATAAGGACTCTTGTGATTATATTAGGCCCACTCAAATAACCTAGGATAATCCCTCCATGTCTAGATCCTTAACTTACATCTGCAAAATCCTTTTTTCCATGGAAGGTAATATATACACAGGTTCCAGGGATTATTCAGCCTATCACATAATTATTTGTATTTAGAAAATAAAGGAATAAAACATTATTTTATATAGTACAGTCAGAAATATCTTCTCTTATGTTTCCTTTGACCAGAAATATGAGTGATAAGAGAATATGCTAAGAAAGACTAGGAAGTATTAAGACCCTGAAGTAGACAAAGTTGAATATGTTCAAGGATGAGAAAAACCACTTTGGATAGAACATCTAAGCAAGCTATAGTAAAAGCAGACCTCAAAGAGGTTTGAGGATATATCTAATAAGGCCTTCTATTGCAACTTGGATTTTATTCAAGGTATTATGGGAAGCCAAGGAGGTGGAGGATTGTGAGGAAGTTAGACACATAGATAAATGAGCTGATATACTTTAGAAAGAGAATAACAAATAGACTGGAGGGGACTACAGAGCAGTTATTTTCTATTCTCTTACTGTATTTTTGTTCCTCATAGTCCAATCATTGTCTGAATTTTTATACTTGATTACTTATATTCTAGTTAGGCCCATTGACCAGTAGCTCCCATATTACCTGAAAGCCTGTTATAAATACAGAATCTCAGGTCATATTCATGAATGACTAAACCAGAATCTGCATTTAATATCCCCATGTGATTCACAGGTATAATTCTGTGATGCATAATTATAGGAAACATGGAAGTAGTCTTAGGGAGGAAAAAAAGATAGTAGCTTGGTCTAGGACAGAGCAATTGGAATTGTAAAAAGCATTAACAATCAGGATATATTTTGGAGGTAAAGGCTGATAAGAATTGCTGTAAATTTGGCTATAGTTGACAAGAAGAGAGAAAATCTACATAATATAAAAATTTGGGGGCTGAGTAATTAGAATTCATTGTGACTCTATTTACTGAGATGGAGAAGACAGAGAAGAATAGGTTCTGGTTTTTGGACCTGTTATAAGGTGCCTATTAAACATTCAAGTGGCAATGTAAGTCATTCAATTAACTCCATTAGCACCGAGCCACCCCTAGGGCATGTGGACCAAGGGCAAATTCCTTATTTCAAGTGACTCATGACACTTAATGAGCAATAAGTCTATGAGCGCCTGTCAAGAAAAATGTCAAGCAAGCAGAATATTTCCCAAGACTCTTGCTCTATAAAGAACGAAAGTTATCACAATCAGGTATGACTCAGTCTCATCCAGGGCAATTAGCATGTTTAATTTTGTTGTATTCAGATGTTTCCACATCCTAATCAACATAAGCCATACAAGTAAGATAAGGCTGGCATGTACAGGTCATTCACAATTGCTTTGCTTTATTCTGTTCTAATATTGTTGCTGATTAATGTGAAGCTCAATGAAATGTTGGGACTGGGGATATAAATTCAGAAGACATGAGGGCATCAAGTCTGCACTCTCCCATTTAAAGTCAGGGGAAACTGGAGGCCATTATTTTGTGAGAAGGTAGACAGAGATTTAAACAAACAAAACCCAAGAAATTATTCCAGGAACACACCACCAGGAAAAGGGGGGAGAAAGGAGGAAGGAAACCATCAAAGAAATCAGAACAAGGGGCCAGAGAGGTCATTTGATAGCCCATGAGGAAAGAGAAGAGTCGAGCTCTTGAAACATTGAATAAAACAAGAATAAAAAATGTGCCTTTGAATTTGACAATGAGTAGCTGGTGACCTTGACTAGAGCAAATTACAGAAAAGAAATAGAAGAGAAAATGACTGACCTGAGCTCACTGCCTGCAAATGTTTTATTATTGAGGATAGCCATTGTCTAAGGCAGCAGTTTTCAACCAGCAGGTACACTGGTATACCTTGAGAATTTTTTAAACAGACAATATCTATTTAATTGGGGGCAATGTCCTCTTTTTTTTTTGATTGTCAAATTAAAAACAAACAATAGCCAACACAATAATAATAGTCATCTAGTATGAGTGAATCAAAATTAAATCTATCTTTGCCAAGCTGGGTGTAGTTCAGCAGTTGAGCTTCGACCCATAAACCAAGAGGTCACCAGCTCGATTCCTGGTCAGGGTATATGCTCAGGTTGTGGGCTCCATCCCCAGTGGGGGGCATGCAGGAGGCAGCTAATCAATGATTTTCTCTCATCATTGATGTTTCTATCTCTCTCTCCCTCTCCCTTTCTGAAATCAATCAATATATATTAAAATTACACCTATCTTTTGTCAAGTTGGCAAAAATATAAAATTTTTTGTGTGCCACAAAATTTAGTAATTAGTTTATGTGTGCCATGAGACAAAAAAGATTGAAAACTACTGTTCTAAGAATAGTACAAGCCCTGAGACTAATGTTATGGGCTTTATTTCACACCACTGAACCCTGGAAAAGACCTGTAGGCATCATGAGTCACAAGAATAATACAACTGCCCTAACTGGTTTGGCTCAGTGGATAGAGCATCGGCTTGTGGACTGAAAGGTCCCAGGTTCGACTAAGGTCAAGAGCATATATACTTTGGTTGTGGGTACATCTCCAGTAGGGGGTGTGCAGGAGGCAGCTGATTGATCTCTCTCTCATAGATGTTTCTAACTATCTGTCCCTCTCTCTTCCTCTCTGTAAAAAAATCAATAAGATATATATTTTTAAAGGATAATACAACTATCTGTGTAGGTGACTGGTAGCCAGATGAAATCTCTGCAAGTATCACTTAGCAAACAGAAGGAGCTTAAGGAGCAAATCTTGACTGAACTTCTGGCAGTTCAGCCCAGGCTACTCATTTAAAAAGTAATGACCTTTTTACCTTCAAAGGCAATGAGAAATATTTTATAAATATAGGTTCTCCTTTGGGGAAGAAGAAATGCTTTCACAGCGCCTTTTTTTATTTTTGGTATGTTTTTCTGTTCTTTCTTGTTATAGTGGAGAGATGGAGAGATCCTATTTGGTGTGGGTTGGAGAGAGAATGGAAAATGAGGAAGTGGAGACAGGAAGTATATATATCTTGCTTCTTTTGAGAGTTTACAGTAAAAGGAAACAGAGAAATGAGGTGGTATTGAGAGGGGAAGATCTAAGGAGGGCTTCTGTTCAGATGGGATAGTATAGGACGCTTACCGATGATGAAATGGTAACAAGGGGAAACACTGATGAGAGAGAAAGCGGGAAAATTGCAGGAGCCAAGTACTTAAAGCCAGCAAGGAGCAATAGGATACAAGTACAAGTGAAGGTTTTGGCCGTGGATAAGAGCAAGGACAGATAAGTTGAAAATCGTATTTCTCAATAACTAAAGGATTGACATTCTGTTTTTGTATTTTGGTCTCTTGTGATTTTTGTTAACAGAAAACAGCATCATGAATCTGAACATTTCAAGACACTGATAAGACAGTTTCTAAGTCTTTAAGGCTGACAGCACCATTTGGAACTGCGGCAAATCCACAGGTGAAAAGGCCATCTTAAGGGACTTGTCTAGGAGGCTAGCTGACTTTCCTCCGGTGACATACCTTCCCTCCCTGTGAGCTCAATTCATTACCTTTAGATCTCAATTCACACAGGCATATTTCTTAAATAAGTGCGTCTTTAGCAAATAATTATATAAAATTCTCAATGGACATATTAAAATCAAATAGTATGAAAGAAGCTATTTTTCTCCACTCATATTTGTTGGATGAGGATTCTGGTAAGTGTTGGGATTAGCAGATTAAAACCAAACGGAAGAGAATGTGTCAATAGGATGGCTTCCACGGTTCCATACAACCACGTGGGAAGATATTTCACTACCAAGCATACTGTTGAACTTTAACCTTTTATTTATTTCATTTTATTACTAATTAATTGGTAGCTGACATATTTTTTTTAAAAGAAATGAGTAGATCTGTGCCAGAACATGTTAAGGAGTTGTAAACCAAGATTCGGTATTTAGTGGGACACTGGGAAAAATATTGTGGGTGGCATTAAGGCTGTTGGTTATGCAAATCAGGAAAGCGAGAGAAGTGAGAGTGGTATCATTTCTGTGATGGACATAAATGGGCTTAGGGTTGACAGGCAATCTAAAAATTACTATTACTTCTCATTATATCCTTCCAAGCATTTCCGTTTGTGCAGGATGGTGTTTTAAACATCTTGATCAAGCAATAGGAATCTGCCTCATCTCCTGACACTGATGATCAGCTAGCAGGGCAATATTGTTGCTCTAACTGGCATCCTGACGCTGTGATGAAACTGCATGAGGCATTGCTCATGGAGTGGATTGTGACTGGAAATAACCAGCAGAAATGTAAAGGTAAGTATCAATTTGCCACTCATGAAAATGATCAAAGGCTTCACACAGAGTTGTGACCATTAGGGCTGGGAGCTGGTTTAAGATTCCCTCTGCTATTCCAATCTCAAGATGTAAATTTGACTTATCTTCAGCCACCTCAGAGTCGTAGGACTTTAGCCACTGTCCAGTTTCAAAATGTTCAAGTAGGAAAAAAGAAGCCAACAACTGTCATACAACACTGTCATTATCACGAGGCAAATGCTTGTTGTGCTTCCAGTGGTCATAACTCACAGACCATTGCCCTTTCTAGCTCATAATTTTAGGACAAAAATATGACAGATGATTCTCTGATCTGCAAATTCAAACTCCTACAGTTTTAAAAGTAATTTGGGATAATTTATTTAAAATACTTGAGACCTTTAGACAATAAAGTCATAGCAATCACAAAGTAGAACCAGAAACAGTAAGAGTGACATTTGCTCAGCCTCCCCAAGCTTAATTTCCCCCACCTTTAAATGTGAAAACCAGCGTCTACCTCCCAGGCTGGTTAAGAGGATTAATTGGATTATAACTGTACAACAGTGTTTCCCAAAGTGAGTTTGGTGGGGGTACAGGTTGCACCACAGTTTGGTGGGGATATGCACTGCACCGTACTTAGCTGCGCCTAATTCTACTTTCTCATGAGTCAAGTCAAGACAGTCTTGTGAGGAGTGAGATGGTCTGGTGTGCAAATAAATGTTATTTATAATATAACTTTTATTTATATTTTATTATGAATAATTTTATTTTTCGTTTATTATCATTTTGTGTATGTACCAAAAAAATAAAAAATAAATATATTTCGATTGTTATTAAAATACATCTGTTTTTTGACACTCAGTGTTATGAAAATTATAGAAGGGGTACACATATGTCAAAAGTTTGGGAAACACTGCTGTACAATGTTGAGTTCAGAGTTTGGTATGCAGTGATCCATCAAGTGTTATTTGTCGCTGTCCTCATTGCTCTTTTTTGTGCAAAAATAAAAAAGAGAAGCTCTACCATAGACTCAAAAGCCTGAAACAAACTTTTAAATGTATCTATCTATTCATTCCTCTGGTTTTGTGTAGCAGGGTTAAAATTCTACTTATCCACCCTGATTCTTCTCTGGAATAACTCTAAGAAAGAAGATAACACTTCTTATTATGACCATATAAATAATGTTAATTGTTATGATCATATATAGCTGTTTTCCTCTAAGAAATTTCTGCAGTTCAAAACCACAACAGCTGACAGCTTCTATGGACAATATGTTAATTAAGAATCACTGTCCAGAAATCTTTTCTCTGACTAGGAAGGGGGAGAGAGGATGTTAGGAGGCAGGCAAAAATGTACTAGAGATATACAAAAGGTCTTTGTCATCTTAAGGGGTCTCCGCTTTGCCTAAGAAATCTCTGTGATTAAACAGAACTGTCACAGATACATAAAAGCAATTTTTAACACTAAGTTTTTATTAGTTATTAATTTAATTGTTCAGAGTATTACAAATGTCCCCAATTTCCTCCCTTTGACTCCCTCTCCACTGGCTGCCACCCCACCCCAGGCATTCACTGCATTATCTGTCCTTGGGCTATGCACAGATGCATATAAGTTATTTGGTTAATATCTTGTCACACCCCTTCCTGTCTTTCTTTTGAGACCTGTCAATCCGTTGAATGCTTCCGTGTCTCTGGATCTATTTTGTTCATTAGATTCCACATATAATTGAGATCATGTGATATTTATCTTTCTCTGATGGCTTATTTTGCTATTTTGCTTAGCATAATCATCTTCAGGTCCTTCCAGCTTGTGTCCAGTCTATAGATTATATTCATTAATTCCCTACATCCTTTCTTCATAAGTTCCTGCCTGTGTGCCGATTCATCATTTTTATTATTCTCTAATCTAGGTCCACACACTCCCCCTGCTGTCAACAGTTGTGGAGCCCAAAATTAGACTCATTTGTAAATTGTTGGTCAATGCCAGGCTTATAAAGGCTGCAGATCCTGGTGCCTTGATAGCCCCTCTGATTGGTCACTATTCCCTTAGACTAGTTACCATAGTAACTCCTGGGCCCAAAGGTTGAACCTCACATGGGACTTGTGGTGTCTTTCCCCACCCCTTTCTTATTGTATTCCCATTCTCTCTTCTCCTTCTGGATGAAGGGCTTCCATCTCTTTATTTTGTAAATACAGATCTTTTGCTGTTCCCAGTTGCCTCTTTCCATGGAAATGTACCTGTTGCAGCTTTTCAGCTCCCCTAGTCTATGGAAATATACCTCCTGCTGCTCTGTAGCCCTGTGCTTCCTCCATGGTCCCCTTAATTTCCAAAATTTCCTAAACCTGTCCTCTTTTACCCCTAAAATAACTGCTTCAGTTTTATAGTACACCTCTGTCAAAACAACCCAAATTGCACAATTCGAATGGACACAGTTTGTTAGATATAAATCATATCTGCGTAAAGTTAACATGAATAATAAATGCCACAGGAAAATGTTTAGAACCGCACACAAAAATGAAACTGATCTTAAAAATGTTTCTTCCTAAAGTTCAAGTTCAGTTACATTCAGCTATCTAAAACATAGATGTATGATTTTTACCCGCACAAATTAAATTAAAACTAGCCTCTTAAAAAAAGGTTGTAAAAACAGGATGTCATCTAAGAGAAGATAAAAGTCTGGCTTTTTATAATCCTAACACTAAGGGGAATAAAACAATGAAATGAAGACGAGTTAGAGATGCCTGTCTCTACAGAAGTGAAATGGGCTATTGCATGCGGAGTTGTCAGGAATATTATTGTTACTGATGGCTCACCCGGAAAGTTTTATGGAATCAGATGTTGAAACTCTTCTCAAAACAGTTAATGGAACCAGCATAAAGGGTGCTTGCCGAGTATTTTCCTTGTACTTCATAAAATCCTGCATCCCACATCAACATTTCAGAGCCTGCATTATAATTAATTACGCCTACAGAATGTTGGCACATGCAAGAGGTCATAGAGAAGGCTTTATCGTTCGCATAAAGCACCATATCCCAGGATTACAACATATATCTCACTCATTACAATTTACCACATGCCTGAGAAAATAATCAAATCGCTGGATTAAAACTAAATTATTTCCTTCTTTAACTAGTACAGCCTGCTTCACAAACTCAAAGTCTAATCATAGCTATATTTTTAACCCTCTTCAAATCCATTATTCAATGCATCATCTACCAAATAGCTTTGAGTCTAGTATCTTCCACTTGAAGTTTCTCTGTCCCTTTAAAAAAAAATGTTTAGAGCAGTCTAGAACAGCCATGGGCAAACTACGGCCCGCAGGACGGATCCAGCAGGTTCAGCTGTTCTATCTGGCCCACAGAGCCAAAAGAGCAGAGGGTTCTCTTGCTCTCCCTTCAGCTCCTTCACCCGCAGCCCAAGATGAGAGTGCCAGCATGGTCAGGTTGCTTTTGTTCCGGCCCTCCGGTCCAGTTTAAGAACCCATTGTGGCCCTCGAGTCAAAAGTTTGCCCACCCCTGGTCTAGAAACAAGGTAGGGAGGGGAGTGCAATCCAGAAGAATACGGGGTCCCCAAGAGTCCCCCACTGCACCCAGTGTCACACAATACAGTGTAACTGACAATTGTATTTTATTGTCCAGCTCATTTGTAAACACACGGTTCCTTGGGGATGATCAACCCTTCTCAGGTTGGGATCTCTCTGGAGTTGACACCCTTATGCTCCAGCATTTCTCCCCATAGCTCGGTGACACAGTCTGAGGGCTTTCATCCTCAACCAAGTTTTCTGCCCAAAATTGCCTCCTTCACTCACTGCGGAACACTCAGCATCAACCTAGAATCCGCCTCAAGCTAATTTTACCCAAGACAATTTTATTTCTGGAGCTTCATTGTCCTCTTTGCATCTGAGCCCCGTCCAGAGCAACTCTAGTCCAGCCTAAACAGGTTTTCCCAGTTTCATATCCTGGAAAAGAGAGAGAGGGTACTGATTCCTTCCTTTCCAGAAAGCCCAATGATTATGGTGCCGAATGAGCCACCTCCTTTTCAAAATGTTCTCACATATCAGCAATGCAAAGGGAAACATTGCCTTCAAATAGGCAAAAACAATCTGGCTAAAACCTAAACCCAAGAAAATGGTCCTCAGCATAATAAATGCGGCTAGTGCCCTAGTCATATCCCTTGGCAGTCACCACTTCCAGACACATCTGCCTTCCTTTCAAATGCAAGCATTTGCCTGATGGCTTTCTCTGGATGGTGGTGGGTACTCTGCCCAGATGTAGACAGGACAGAAGTGCTGGGAGTTACCACACTCTCAGAATAGCCAACAAATGCTAGGTGTGTAACCATGCCTAAACTCCACTTCTTTCACATGACCCTTTTCCCTTCCTGTCCACCCACCCCCTTCCTTAATCATTAAGCCTTAGGACATCAGATTCTGGTCAGTATCAAACAGTCTTAAGAACAGAGCTTCAGGTCTGTTAACCACCCAAACAAGTTCAGTCTAGCTAAAGATAAAATCGTGATTTCAGTTGTGTTTCTGCCCTAGACCCATGAAAGATGAATAGCCCTAGGACCACACCATCATGAAACCAGAGAGAATATTGCCATGTACTGTATCAGGACCTGATACAATCATCAACTACCCCCTACCCTGGCCCCAACCAATCATGAGAACCTGTGACCCCAACTCCTTTAGCCACCATGACGAATAGTTTCTCCCCTCTATAACTCATCCTCTGGAAGCCATCAGAGACAGGTCTTTGAGCACTTGTCCACCAGTGACTTGGTGTCATTTCCTCAGCTAATAAACTCTCACTTTCTTGGCTACAAACTCCTGTTTGCATTTGACCAGGCTTTGATGCACACAGGTAAATTAACCCCTTCAGGCCAGTAACAGGTGGGGCTTATGGGATGCATAACACAGGTCCCTTGTCTCACAAGTGGAGTACCAACAGAAACATCTACGATGTTCCCAGTATTCCCCCAAAGAACTGAGCCACCTTTACCTACAATGATGATTTGCCTGAGCAGTCACTTGCATTGCCATCCCTCATTTGTTCCCTTCCACACTTCCCTACCAACGTTCCCTGCCATTCAACTCCCAATAAATCCTTCTTTCCATGTCTGCCTCTGGGGGAACACAAACTGAGACACTCACTAGTTCAGCATGACCAAGAGGGTCAAGGTGGAGAGCACTCAGAAAAGGTGTCAAACAACCTCATAATATACAGGTCATCCAGGGAAATAAGAGCACAAAAACCAAAGCAGGGAAATCTTAAGGAAGGAAAGCCAGGCAGGTCAACAAGCTCTGGTCATAATTGGAGGCGTTAAGAGAAGGGCAGAGAACAGAGCTGGCATTGGGAAAGAATTTGTTCATAAATGATAAGGGCTGTTAGTCCTATCCCCAGCTAGCAGGCAAAATAAAACCCTCGGGAAGGGTGCACAGGTTCCTCGATCCTGAATTCGTGCTTTTCAGAGCACCAGTAATGAGACACATTCACGAGCAGGAGGAAGCACTGCAGCCACGTACATGTGAATTGCTTCTCTAAATTACCAAAGTGTTCTCTCATTCTGCCCCCAGAGACCTTTAAAAATAAATTTCTCCTGTACGATCATACACTTAAAGAGAGTCTTTGTCCAAAGTATAGTCTAGAGTGTTCAACAAAATTAAGCCAGACATATATATGGCTGTTTATGTGGACAACATATATATGTTGAATGTTTATGTGGACACCTCTGTATAAAAACAAATAAACCTCATCCTAACCGGTTTGGCTCAGTGGATAGAGCATTGGCCTGCGGACTCAAGGGTCCCAGATTGAATTCCGGTAAGGGAATCTACCTTAGTTGTGGGCACATCTCCAGTAGGGGGTGTGCGGGAGGCTACTGATGGATGTTTATCTCTCATCAATGTTTCTAATTCTCTCTCCCTTCCTCTCTAAAAAAAAAAAAAAACAATATATTTTTTAAAAATAAACCTCAAATACCAGCAATTGTACTGCTTTGTCATTTACAGACAAGCCATTATCTATAGTAATTTAATCCTTAAAGCCATCTTATAAGGTAGATAAGGAATATTGTCTCTTCCATTCCTGTTGTTATATATATATATATATATATATATATATATATATATATATATATATATATAGTGTCTGGAGGTGTGTGGGAGTGTTGAGTTACAATGTACAAACTGGGTCACTCAGAATCACAGGAATCAAAGCAGAAGTCTGCAGTAAAGCCTAGCCTAAATTAGAAATGCTAATATTACTTCAATTGATATTGACCTTCAGCAATGCCAAATTCTGAACTCTGAAATATACCTCCAGTTCAGAATAATATAAAGGTAACCATGTATGGGGAATTTTAAAATAGAGCAAGTTTCTCTTTTCCTCCCTTTGCTTTCACTGGAAAATAGAACTTATTTTTTCAAGAAAGAAAGAAAAAAACATTTTTCTTTAGAGTGTATTTTTCTATTTTCAATCACTAGACATGTTTGATGTGAATGTCACCAGCTGGAGACTAGTGCAATGATAACTGTAGAAATCTGGTCATGACAATTTCATAGATGCAAAAGAATATGAGACATCTGAACACTGAGAAAAGGTCAAATGCTATTTTCTTAATGATATTTAAATAATTGCTTTAAGGGCAATTAAAAAGTATCCTATCTATGATGCAATTATTTAGATAAAATTAAGGTACAAATACTTAATAATACCTGCGGGTTTCTTTTCTTGTTATCTTTATTGTTGAAAGTATTACAGACATTCCCTTTGCCTGTGAGTTTCTTAATGAGAGTTAAAGAAAATGATTCTTAAATATTTAGCATTGTTCCTGACACTGTGTTTATTAGTATTTAGTGAAACATGGTCTTGATATAAAATGGTTAAGATACATAAATATGATCATAAAGTTGAAAAAAAGTAGATTTCTATAGGATTCAACAACAAAAAAATAATTTTAATATTTTCCCTCACTCACTCTACTTTTAAACTCAGCATTTGACTCACACTTCACTGTGTTTTATAATAAGACTAGAGGCCCGATGCATGAGATTTGTGCAAGAATGGGCCTTCCTTGTTCTGGCTGCTGGCACCACCTTCATTCTGGCCAGAGCCACCTTTCTATCTTCTCACACTGCCCAAAGGCCCAAAGTGGCTAGGGTGGTGCAGAACACCTGCATCATCGCCATGGCGACGATACAAGTGTCCTGCCCCATCCCCAGCCACTTGGTGCTTGCATATGCAAATTAACTTGCCATCTTTGTTGGGATAATTTGTATACTCACTTCTGATTGGCTGATGGCCATCGTTTAGGTACGATCAATTAGCATGTTACTCTTTTATTAGTGTAGACCTTGGCCCTACCTCCATTTTCTCCAGTCAATCCCAGGCAATTTCTATGTCCTCTGGTCACAATTAGTACAAGATTCTCTTATATCAGTACTGAAGAATATATTCATCATGTAATAGTCAAAATTCCAATATTCACTTCCAGTGAATGTCTTCCTCTCCTGTAGTTTGGGTCAACTGGATGTTAGGGCAAACTGCTCTAGCATGAGGTTACCTTTCTCCCCTACTCAAAGATTCCTAGCCATTGTTTCTTAGCCAGCCTTCTGTTCAGAGGTAGTCAAGTTAACATGGAGACATTAGGGTGGGCCCTGATCCACTAAATCCAGTGTCTTTATGAGAAGGGGGAAATTTTGACCTAGAGACACACACATACCTGCAGAACATCATGAAAAAGATGAAAGCAGAGATAGAATGATGCTCTGCAAGTGAAGGAAAGCCAATGACTGCAGCAAAGCACCAGAAGCTAGGAACAGTGCCTGGAACATATTCTCCCTCACAGTCTCAGAAGGAACCAACCCTTCATCTCAGACTTCCAGCCACCAGAGCTGTGAGACCATAAAGTTCTCTTACTTTGAGCCACTCAGTTTGCAGTATTTTATAAGTGCAGCCTAAGCAATAATGTAATATGTCATATATATATATGTATATATAGGTATTATATATAGACTAGAAGCCCGGTGCCTGAAAATTCATGCACTGGGGGGGATTCCCTCTGCCTGGCATGCTCCCTCTCACAGTCCAGCCAGGAGCCCTCAGGGGCGGAAGGCAATCCAGTGATTAAGGGAAGGTGATGCCCCATCACACCTCTGCTGCTGCCACTGCCAGCAGCGCAAGCCTTGGGAGGCCCTGGGTGGCTGGGAAGCTGCCTTCCCAGGCTTGCCTGTACCTTGGGCCAGCCCTGGCGGCTGGGCAACAGCCATTTGAGATTGCCTGCGCCTTGGGCCAGCCCTGGGCAGCTGGGGAGCTGAGGGGACTGGGAATTCCTGAGGCAGGCACACGGAGCAGCTGGGCCCACCTGGGGGTAGGCCCAGCCTTGCCATACACCTTCTGCCCTGATGGGGCTGAGGGGACTGGATGCTGCCATCTGTGGCTGTGGGCACCACCATCTTTGAGAGCATGGCAGGCAATTAGCATATTCTCTCCTTATTGGTTCTGGGCAGTGCCATCTTTGTAAAGGCGTGAGGGTCAATTAGCATATTCCTTCTTTATTAAATAGGATTCTGTATATAAAATACTTTCAACCCTTTTAAATAGCCTAGGAATACTTTCTTATCTTAAAAAATATATTTTTATTGATTTCAGAGAGGAAGGGAGAGGGAGAAAGAGACAGAAACATCAATGATGAGAATCATTAATTGACTGCCTCCTGCATGCTCCCTAGTGGGGATCAAGCCCACAACCTGAGCATGTGTCCTGATGGGAATCCAACAGCAATATCCTAGTTCATAAGCCAATGCTTAACCACTGAACCACACCAGCTGGCTGTTTTCTTATTTTTAACACAAATCTTTCAAAGTATTGTCTCAGTCAATACTTTTAAATAGTTGTAAAAGAAGAGAATCAAATTCTGGAGGAAATTTATCAATTTATGTTATCTTTTTTTGTTTCAAAATTTTTCATTCACATTTAAAATAAAAAAAATGATAACTTAAAATGGGAGTAGCAGATATTAAAGTCTGATGACATAGAAGGTTCTCTTCCATGTTGACAATTGATACCATAAAAAGTTTACAAAACTGTATTTAAGAAATAATTCTTAAAATTTATGTGTTAGAGATGAACTAAAATTTACTCTGGGAAGCCAGAGTTACCTGCTTCATATTGAAAGAAATAGGATCACAATTTAAAGGAATAAAATAATGGAGTTACTAATTTTGAAAGTGACCAAGTTGAAATAATTTCTTATCCTTTTGTTCAAGCATTTCCTGCTAATATAGTGAACCACTTCTAAATCCAAGTGTGGAAAACAACCAAATGAGGAATACTAGGATCCTGGAGAGTCCAAATGTTTCTCTCTTCTTCCCAAACCCTAATTTCAAATTAGTCATTCTGGAAAATGGCCTAATGAGGAAAAGTTGAACTTATCTTCTCTGAGTAACATCAACCATTTATTTCTCCTAATGTGGCACATGTTATTTTCCCAAAAAAGATACACAAAGAACTCATTTCTTACTCATTTAAATACCACTCTAATTGTTTTGAAATTTCTTAGCCAAATGGAGAAATCATTTTCTAGTCTTAAAATAAAAGAGTGGTTTTCCTCACCTCCAGGAGAAAATTAATTCAGACCATAAAAGGGTCGCACTCCAGTTCAAGGGGACATGTGAGTTAATTAGTGTGAGAAGGAAAATCCTTTTTCTTATTCACATACCTTTTGTCTTGGTTCTTCCAAATAATGACTACTTTTGTTCAAGGCTTAAAAGGAACGGGGAAGGTTTCTCAGGCATACTCGGCACAGAGAAGGATAGCATTACATCGCAGAGGAGTTTCTATATGTTTGATGTAATAACTTTCTCAAGACATAAGTCGTCATTTGAATTCTCATCCGATCAAAACTCGGATTACAGTGAAAAAACCTGTTCCAATAAAGCAATAATGGAACAGACTAGAAGTCCTTCAGGCTTTTCTGACAAGACCAGCCCGGCCTCATTAAAGCAATCAAGTCCTCAAGTTTCGTGGTTTGCTTTTGTTTTTTAATATTCGTGGTCCCCTGGAAACAAAGAAATTAAGACTGGAGAGAAGGCGTAAAGAATACAAATTCAAGAAAGAAAATTAGGTATATTATCTGAAGGGCTTCGGCAAATTCCCAGGACAGCGTCTAATTTCTAAATATTGCCTCAAGCACAGGGGGCCCTTTGGTGTCTGAAAACTACCGGCAAAGCTCAGATGTAAAGCTAAGTCATCTCCACGCTAAGTCAATCAGGCGTATCCACAAGACCAGCCTTTGGGTATGGAACATGAATGAATATTAGTCTTATGTTACCTTGAAATCTCCAAGGCAGCTCTACACCTGGGAGAGTTGGTGGTTCCTTCCCCACAGAGAACCTGCAGGCCTTCAGAGAGCACCAAATTTCTGTGGGCTCCCATGCTATTTATTTACAAGCTCAACCTGGGATTATACCAACTCCAGGTGAGCCGATAGGTAAGTCAATCATTACTTCCCTCCACCAGCCGAATTACAACTGCTTTTTTTAATATATATTTTATTGATATTTTACAGAGATGAAGGAGAGAGATAGAGAGCTAGAAACGTTGATGAGAGAGAAACATGGACCAGCTGCCTCTTGCACACCCCCTACTGGGGATGTGCCCACAACCAATGTACATGCCCTTGACCAGAATCGAACCAGGGACCTTTCAGTCCGCAGACCGACGCTCTACCACTAAGCAAACCGGTTTCGGCTACAACTGCTTCTTAATGGAGCCAGGATAATCCTATAGAAAAAGCCTCATGTTTCCGTAATAAAAGGCAAGAAACTCTTGACTCTTTATTGCGGGGGCCTGATGTGGCGGGATCTCCCTTTTCCGCATCCCGCAAGGAAAGAGAGATGAACGAACCGGTTCTAAGGGGAGGCGGCCAGGGATTGAGAAATATTAGAAATAAAGAGACGACACAGAGAAAGATTTTAAGCTGGGAGCCGGGACGGCCTCTGACCTCCCCTGCTGGAGAGGCAGACTGACGACCTCCTGAGCCACACAGCACATCTATTTATACTCCAATCCAACAAGGGGGTTTCACAGAAAAACAAGGAGCCTGGGAGGGCCCAGGTCCCACCCACTCCTTCCTGCCTGACAAACACCAGCCAGGAACTAAGAACATCTCGGCACCCCCAGGGCGGGAGTGCAACTGACATGATTCTGCCAATATCCCGGGCCCAGTCAGCAACAATCTAAACAATGTCCAGGTATCTTCCCATTTGGCCCTCTACACTTTATAGCCAGTTATTCATAACTGGTCCTACATAAGCCTGCAGAGTAGAATGGTAGCTCCCAGTATTTGCTGGGATCACCTGGGGAGCTTTTGAAACGCTCATGCTCAGATCCCACCCCTCCCCTCCATCCAAATAGAACAGGTGAGTGTGGGAGCCAGGCATCCGGGACTTTTAAAGATCTCCAGGTGACTCCGATGGGCTGCAAACTTTGGGAACAAACAAAGTAGAATTCTGAAGAAAATGAATGGCGGAAGCACAGGCAAGGACTGAAGGGGGAAAAGGACAAGATTAACTTCTATAGAAACCATAGGCCCAAATATTTGGACATGTTTTCTTTTGAAAGGAGTGTGCACATGCATAAGAATATGATGCACCCAGGAATGTCTCCCCACACCCCAATGAGAGTGAAACGCCCCTTTATAATTCTACAGGAGTTGACCATAAATACACAGTGCTTGGGCATACATTTAATAATGCATCAAAATGCTACAAGGGAGACAAAGAGATTGATTGGTAAATCAATACATGAATGACCTAGAATAAATGACCTTGCAAATTTTTAGTACATAGTTCAAAAAGTAGCAGCAGCCACGGGAACAACTGATATTGTTTGCACCTGCTCCCCTCTCCCCGCAAAGAAAACATCCTTTGAGACCTTGGACAAGAGCACAGCTACAATCAATAGGTTAATTTCCAAATATAACCAGAGGTGAGGCTAGTTTGCAGAGAATGCTGGGAGGACACAGGAAGAGAAATGGCACCCAGAGAAACATTTCCCTCTTTGGGAACTATCTTGGAAGCCATCTCCCCTCTCCAGAAGGAAAGGCAAGAAGCACTATGAACACCAAGGCCACCTAACCCACGTAGGCTAATCCACCATCTTGTTTCAGGGTGAAGACAAAAACTTAATTTAGCAAATAATAAGGTCATGAAGAAGAACTAGAGCTGAAACAAAAATTACATTGAAATATTTCATTATAGCTCAACCGGCATGGCTCAGTGGTTGAGCGTCGACCTAGGAACCAGGAGGTCACGGTTTGATTCCTGTCAGGGCCCATTCCCAGATTTCAGGCTCCATTTCCAGTGGGGGGCATGCAGGAGGCAGCCAATCAATGAGTCTCTCATCACTGATGTCTCTATCTCTTTCTCCCTCTCTCTTCTTCTCTGAAATCAATTAAATAAAATTTTAATATCTCATGTAGTAGGTTATCAACCTAGTTTTCCAAATTGGTTCACAGAGTCATCAGAATTAGTAATCTGCCCGACGAAGGCTGGTCTGCAGTGATCTAAGAAGCCCCTCTGTAAGCATATCCTGAAACACTGTTTGCCTTCCCAGCCTCCAGTCATACAGACGATATCTATAAGCCTGTACCATATCCAAAGGCCCCTCTCCTTCGGTTACTATTTGGTTACTAGGAGAATATTTGACTGCTCCTAGACCCTTTTTTGGTCTCACAGGACCCATGGAATTTCCTCAGGATTTTCTTCCTACACCCAACACACAATACTCTATGACAGAGCTTTCTACCTCTCACTCCCCAAAGAGGAAGCAGGGAATAGGTCCCCTCTACTTTTGAAATGTATTCTTTCATTCAGTCACATTGATGTTGTCAGCTTCCCTTCTAGTTGCATCTGTAGGTGGTCTTGCATGTCATAGGCCGAAGCATGGTAAGGGTTCACTCTGCTTCAGTTGCTCGTCTGACAAGCAGTCATTGCGATAATACCGATGCTAGAGAAGTGGAGTAGGTGAGCACTGATGATGGGGTTGGAGGGAGTCGTCACAAATTCTCAAACACATCTGAGTTCACATCGTTTACAGACTCAGAACCCCTTGCATTTTGGTTCCTTTTTTTTACCCTAATATCTCCCTTGGAGTTAGCTGTTTCTTCCCCTAGAACAGTGTTTCCCAAACTTCTCTCATGATGAGAATCACCTGGTGGAGTTGTTAAAATACAGATTCCTGAATCCCAACTAAGAAGTGCTAAACTAGAATTTTTGGGAACATATAGGTAAAATTGTATACTTAGATAGTTAAGTATACAATTTTACCTATATGTTTAAGTATACAATTTTACCTATATGTTTAAGTATACAATTTTACCTATATGTTTAAGTATACAATTTTACCTATATGTTTAAGTATACAATTTTACCTATATGTTTAAGTATACAATTTTACCTATATGTTCCCAAAAATTCTAGTTTAGCACTTCTTAGTTGGGATTCAGGAATCTGTATTTTAACAACTCCACCAGGTGATTCTCATCATGAGAGAAGTTTGGGAAACACTGCCCTAGAAGATGCCATAATGCCACTGCTATACAATGCAAATCAGTTTGTGCATCCCACTCTTGTTTTACCATTTTTATATGATGGAGAGTGATTTAGTGTCCTAAGCAACCATGACTGGCTCCTATGCAATTCTTTTATGTGCTAGTTTATTTTTTCCATGTTATAGTTTATATAATACCAGAGGCCTGGTGCACAGATTCATGCACCAGTGGGGTCCCTCAGCCTGGCCTGAGGCCTCTCACAATCCGGGACCCCTCGGGGGATGTTGGGCTGCTGGTTTCGGCCCAATCAGGCTGAAACTGGCAGTCCAACATCTCCCAAGGGATGTAGTAGTGCACAGGGAAGGAGCTCGAGCCCCGGCCACTCCCGCTTATCCCACGGTGGCCTGCTGCCACCGTGCCTGCTGCCACTGCTGCACTTGCCAGCCTTAGCCCAGTGTCTGGTGCCCGTAGGTCAGCTGAATGGCACTCCCATTGTGGGAGCTCACTGACCACCAGGGGGCAGCTCCTGCATTGAGCATCTGCCCCCTGGTGGTCAGTGTGTGTCATAGCAACCAGTCAAACAGTCCACCAGTCGAGAGTTTGACGGCTTGCTTAGGGTTTTATATATCTAGATACATTAGCTATTTAATTTTTGGTGTGTCTTATTTTAACCAAATGTTAAGTACACCTAATTTTTTATGACCTTGTACTTCTTGATCAGTTTTTCAGAAGGGTCTGTTTTAATTCCATGGTAAAATACACTGGTTTCTAAAATTTGATATGATTTTTATCATACAGACATTTTTTTCAAATTACCTTCATTTTTCAATCTCACAAATTATTAAGCAAATATATATTGAGCACATTATATTTGCCAAGAGAGGTATCTGTTTAGAGACATAAGCTTAGAAATCACCAGCATACAAATAATGATTCCTTTCATGGAACTAGCAGGTGTCACCTAAAAAATAGTGTTGAAAGAGAAAAAGGTTTCCAAAATCTGATCGCAAAGCTATTGGAATGATCACAGATCAGAAAAAAAAAAGCAGATTCAACTAAAGAAATTGATATAGAAGGATAACCAAAGGATAATAGTATCTTAGAGACCAAATTAAAGACAATACTTCAAGGAAGCTGGAGTAATCAACTGTGTAAAATGTGACTGATAAATTAAATAAAAGGAGAACTGAGAGTTAGCCATTAGATTTGGTAATATGGTGTCACAGGCCACTTTGTTAAGCATAATTTATATAAAAGAAGAGCAAGTGTGATTTTTGTATGCACTGCACATGCAGAAAAAGTGAAATGGCCCTCGCAGGTTTAATCAGTGCATAGAGTGTCAGCCTGCAGACCGAAGGGTCACTGGTTCAATTCCAGTCCAGGGCGAGTACCTTGGTTGCAGGCTCCTCCCTGATCCAGACACATGCAGGAGGGAACCAATCGATGTGTTTCTCTTGCATCAGTATTTCTCTCTCTTTCCCTCTCTCTTCCACTCTCTCTAAAAAAATCAATGGAAACATATTCACAGGTAAAGATTAAAAAAAAAATAAGAAAGTGAAATAGTCTTTCACCATTCTGAAGTTCTTACTTCAGGACTGAGATATGCTTTATATTGAATTAAAGATACAATGCCCAACTCTAAGTCTGTTTATTAACTCAGAATGAGTTGCTGTGGACGTTTTCTCGCAGTTCTATCTGAATGGGTTTGTCTCATCCAGATGAACAGAGACCACACCTCAGGTTCTGCTCTCCTACGTTCCTAGCTCCTGACATTGTTCCTGACACACAATGTAAACTTTGTACTTGAGAGAAAACTCTGTGTTCAAGCGAAATGTAACGTGGCTAGCTCTGTGCAGACAGCCCCTGGGTCAACTTCAAATCCTATGTCTCGATGTGCTAAGGCCATAGCACCGGAAGACAGCTGCTCTGCTTTTGTCATCATAATCTAGACCATAAAGTTGAACACCAAAACAAAAAGTGCTTAAGTTATTGTGGCAGGCCATTTGCCCTTGGTAGCAAAAGGAAATTGATCTAAATAGGCTTACTTCACAATGTGATAAATAATGTACTTCTCTTTCAATACCCCTTGGAAATTATTCCTCTAATCAGTCACATTTTGTGATGCTCTAGAGTTTTACTGTGCAATGAGACACATTCTGTGTCAGTCAGGGGTCGAGAACTCCAGCTCTGCCTTTACCACTAAACCACTGAATGACACAAGGTCATTGAATTGTCCTCTGACTTCATTTCTTTATGCATGAATAAATCTGTAAACATAGTTGCCCTTCCTTCTTTATAGAATAACTAGAGGCTCGTCACACCAAGATTCGTGCACTAGGCCTTCCTTCCCTTGGCTGCCGGCACCAGTTTTCCTCCAGCCCTCAGGACCCAGGCCTTTGCTATGGGCACCGCCTTTCATCTTCCCTGGAATCCTCACTCTGGCTGGCCAGAATCTTCTCTCCAGCTGGAGCCTTTAGACTTCTCTGTTCTGGCCAGAGCACTGCTCCTGTAGGTCCCTTCATACCCCTGCCCTCCCCCTGATAGCAGGTGCCCCACCCTGCTTGGCTGCTCAGCACCTGCATATGCAAATTAACCCGCCATCTTTGTTGGGTTAATTTGCACACCCACTCCTGCTTGGCTGGTGGGTGTTGCAGAGATGTGGTCAATTTGCATATTTCTCTGTTATTAGTGTAGATTGTGAGAGGCAAAGATAAGATTAATGTGAAAGATTTTATAAAAAGCAAATACTGCTATTCACATACAAAATGGCATTATAAGATTATGATTAGATGCAAAGACATTAAAGCTAGAGACAAAAGAATATAAAAATATTACAGTTTATAAATTCTTTCCTGAATACCTATAAATCTTTCAAATTATAGCAATATAAAATGAAGGAAATTCTCTAGCACCAGGTTTGTATGCCTATGGGTTAAATATATTCGTTTTAAGTTTTTTAAAAGCTTCAAATGGTAAGAATATATAATGAGTTTAATACTGTAAACATGAAAACATTTCAAGAAAAACTCAAAATAAAGATGAAAACTTAAGATAATAAGACATATTAGAGATGAAAAATTTTGGTTCAATAAAAACTTATATTTGGGTAATGAAGAAAAACTGCTACTATTATTTCAACCAATATAACACTGATATTAGATTTTAATTTATGGATCATTTCTACATTATATGCTTTTTTTATGTTATTACACAAAGCCTTGAGGTGCTTGCATGGGAAGGTATTGCATAAATTATGCTGTGTAACTTTTTACAGCATAGCCATTAATCACAAGCATTAATATTTTCTTCCTCTTGGCGTTGAACAAAGAAATCTTAGAAACATAAAGAAAACAGGTCAGGATAAGTTGCTCTGACTATTTATTTCACTTTAAAGAGTTGCCTCAGAACAGAAATAAAATGTGTCAGATTTATTATTCTCAACATCACTAACTGTCCTAGGTTTGGGCAAGAGTTTTCTGAAACATCCCTTCCCTGAAGAATCTTAGTTGTTGCATGAGATTTTCAGCATTCAACCTAGAATGATTTTTTAAAATATATTTTATTGATTTTAGAGAGCAAGGAAGAGGAAGAGAGATAGAAACATCAAAGATGAGAATCATTGGTCGGCTCCCTTCTGCATTGCCCCCTATTGGGGACTGAGCCTTCAACCTGGGCATGTACTTTGACTCAGAATCAAACTAAGATTTCCTGATTCAAAGGTCAGGCCGATGCCTAACCACTGAGCAACACCATCTGGGCAACCTAGAATAATTTTTAAAAATTGTTTCTAGCCGAAACCGGTTTGGCTCAGTGGTAGAGCGTCGGTCTGCGGACTGAAAGGTCCCGGGTTCGATTCCGGTCAAGGGCATGTACATTGGTTGCGGGCACATCCCCAGTAGGGGGTGTGCAAGAGGCAGCTGGTCGATGTTTCTCTCTCATCATCGATGTTTCTAGCTCTCTATCGCTCTCTCTTTCTCTCTGTAAAAATATCAATAAAATGTATTTTAAAAAAAAAATTGTTTCTAACTAAAAGGATCTTCAGTCACTTCTTTGCTCTCGTGATGTTGTGGGACATCGAAAATTGCAATTCACTTAAAAAGAACAGACATATAATGTCAATTTCTCACCAGGCAGAGTTTTTAATTGAATACCTAAGGATATCCAAGTTCATAACATGTTTTTTTATGTCTTACCTACCTATGAGTCAAAGTGCTTTTCTTTTTTAAAAATATATTTTTTATTGATTTCAGAGAGGAAGGGAGAGGGAGAGAGATAGAGACGTCAATTATAAGGGAATCATGGGTTGGCTGCCTCCTACACAACTCCTACTAGGAATCGAGCTTCTGCAACCCAGGCATGTGCCCTGACCAGAAATAGAACCACAATCTCCTGGGTCAGAGGTCAATGCTCAACCACTGAGCCACACCAGCTGGGCTACAGTGCTACTCAAATTCCTCCCTGGTAAGGAAAAGAATTACATTTCTGATACCTCGAGTGTTTCAAAAAGATTACCTTTCATGTTACCTTTTAATAACACCTGGAAAGGGTATTCCACATTGTAAATCCTCATTCAAGGATTCATGTAGCAGAAAATAACAATTGCTGGCGATAATGTGGAGAAATGGGGACCCTTGTGCACTGTTGGTGGGAATGTAAAATGGTGCAACTACTATGGAAAACAGTATGGTGGTGCCTCAAAAAATTAGAGGGTTTATACCCCGAAAAATTAAAAATAGGTTCTTGAATATTTATGTATCCATGTTCAACCAGCATTATTCAAAATACGCTAAAGGTGGAAGCAATCCAAATATTCATCAACTGATGAACGGGTAAACAAAATGTGGTATATACGTCCAATCAAATATTATTCAGACTTAAGAAGAAAGAAAAACCTGTAATATGCTACAACATGGATAAACTTTGATGACATTAGAAGTTTTAATAAGCCAGCCAGTCACAAGAAAAAGGAAATAATGTATGATTTAACTTATGTGAGGTAAAGTAGTCAAATTCCTAGAAACAGAAAGTACAAGAGTGATTACCAGGGGCTGGAGGGAGGAAGAAATGGGAGCTATTGTTTAAATGAATATAGTGCTTCCATTTTATAAGATAAAAAAGTTCTGAAGATCCATTACACAATAATGTGAATATATTTAACATGACTGTTCTGTACACTTAAAAGTGATTAATAGAGTAAATATTATGTTATGTGTTTTCTACAACAATAAAAAGAATATATGTAGCAGCTATCAGAACATCTATTTGTTTTGATACACATTGCTACTTCAATCCCAAACATTATCTTGTATAAATTTCCTAAATTTATTATAGGATCTGAGAATAAAACAATAGATATAAACAATTTTTTTAAAATTACCCAAGAAAAGGATAGGCTTGATGATAATGAAATATAAACTAAGCTCTGGAAGAGAGAAAAACTATTTGGTGATAGACAATAACAAATTTATTATAATAGTCAATGCCTTAGGCTTTACAAGAATAAAACTATATCTTAGTAGCAGTGCTAGGGACAGCCACCATGTGGTTTTTATATACAATTTTAATTATTTAGTGTGAAACCCAAGTTTTGTGCTGTAGCTTAGATAATATTTTAATGAAATGTTTAATGTCTTGCTAGTTTATTAACTTGCATGTATATGCATATAGATATGTAAGATCCAACTCCTTGTCATTTGTTATATTGCACATATATAAAATGATAAACATTTCAGAAAACAACTTTTAATTACTTTGTGATGTTCTTTGGTTCCTTCATTGCTTGCTGTATGTTTAATAAATAAAACAATACCAAGAATAGGACAGCCCTCTTGCCCTAAGGAGCCAGGGCTTAATTATTACCACATCAACCATAACTATAGAGTATCCAGAGAGAATGAGAGAACTGTGACATAAAACTCCTTTTTTGCATAGATATTTTAAGGAAAGGAGCAGATGGAAAGTCAGTCTTTCCTTAGGAGAGAAAGCACTGAAATGGTATGTTTATATTTTTTATGCAAGGAATTTTACAGTAAAATAATAAACAGGTGATGTAAAGATACAATAGGGTATCTATATATATAAAAAGCTAATATGCAAATTGTTCCCTTGGGAGTTCAATAGCTCACTATGACAAGTGCTGACCACCAGGGGGCAGCGCAGAACATGGCAGGCAATCAGGGGTGGTGGAGGGGCACTGAGGGAGCCAGAGAAGGAGGAGGCAGGGAGGCAAGGAACCAGATTGGCCCTGATCACCAGCCAGGCCTAGGGACCTACCCGTGCAAGAATTTCATGCGCTGGGCATCTAGTAAAATATAACAGTTTGAAGATCTAAAACTTTTTTAGGGAATATGAGTGGTAAGGACAAAAAGTAAAGAAATCTAGTACATTTTATAAAATGCTAAACTTGGAAAATATAAAGGGAAAACTGGAGTCGGAAGTTTCAAGGAAGGGAGGAAGGAAGGAAGGAAGGAAGGAAGGAAGGAAGGAAGGAAGGCCGAAAGCATGAGGACAAGTCCTTTCAAATACAAAAGCACATTAATGTCTGCTCCATATAAACATGAAGGGTATTTTGTACTGTAAATAAAGCAATCACATATGAAACAAAAGATATTAGAGTAAGGTGACTAGACGTCCCGCTTTTGGCGGAACAGTCCCGATTTTTACAATTTGTCCCGAGTCCCACAGCATTTTTAAAAAGTCCCGATTTTTGGAAAGAATGTTCCAAAAGCGGGACGTCTGGTCACCTTATTAGAGGGTGTATGAAGATGTAGATTATTATGCTAGGTTAAATAAGTTAGTCAGAGAAAGAAAAATACCATACAATATCATTTATGGAACCTAATAAACGAAATAAACTGATGAATAAAATAGAAACAGAGGTATGAATATACAGAACAGACTGACAGCTCTCAGAGGGGAGGGGAAGGGGGAATGCTTGAAAGATGGTAAAAGGATTAGCCAAAGAATATATATGCATGACTCATAGACACAGACAACAGTGTAGTGATGGACAGAGGGAATTAGAGTGGGGGCTGGGTGGGGGCAGGAAAAGAGGGGGGGGATATGGAGACATCCATAACAGTGTCAAAAATAAAGTAAAAGAGAGAGGAGAGAGAAAGAGGAGAGTGAGAGCGAGAGAGAGAGAGAGATGAAAATGTCAGTATGTGGTCCCTAACTGTGTTTCCCCAAATCCAGTGTAAGGCAACTCTGGAACTGGGTAAGAGGGCTATTCTGGGGGGATGCCTCATAGCTGGTGGCCTTCCTTCCTTCCTGCTCCTCCTCCACCAGCAACCCCAGGAAACATCTGAGGTTCCCTTCATCAAGTGATGGTGTTGGTACTTCTGGTGGCTTCATCTTCCAGCCTGAATCCCACTTCATCCTGGCCACCAGAGATCACAGAAGGGTTCCCAGAAAGTCGGGTCACTTGTAGATAAAGCTGCTACTTTATTCTTTGATGCTAATCTCATTTCAAGCATCTGCGTGAGACTGCAGAATACATACACGTAGATAATGAGAGAAGGTATGATTACCCACAGCAATCATAACGTGTGAGCCTGATTGGATACAAATGAAACTCATTTTTCTCAGTGTCTCTCACCTGCTGGGAGTTTATGGTGATTTTGTGACTCTAGGTACCATTTTCTCGTTCTTTTCGTGATGCTTCCCTCTGGGTGTTCAGATGGAAAATTAAGGTAATTATGCTTACAATAGCTATAGGTTGAAAACACCATTCTCAATCATTTGATTGCATTATCAGTATTTACTTTTACAATGTTTTCGCACAACATAACATTAATCGGGTTCGGAAACATGATTGTCTTCTCAGACTACATCCTTCCTCAGACATCCTAAGTAAATATAGGGCTTATACCTGCCTCTCTTGTTAGCCATGCCTCAATCTTGCTACATCTAGGTAATATTGCCATATTATAAGACTATATCACATCATACTGCTCTAGTATGCTTCTATATTATCCTACTTCTGGCCTTCATATCCTTAAAACTTCTCTTTTAACACCTGGCAAGGTATAGTAACCATACTTCTAAGTCAGCGCAATGCTTAAAGGAACGGACTTGGAAGACAAAGGGACTTTGTTAGCAATCCTAATTCTGTCACTTCCTAGCTTTGTCATTTGCATAGCTTTGGCTTCTTAAATTTTTAAATGAGCCTCAGTTTTCTCATGAGTAAAACAGAGGAAGTAATACTCACTTCATGTATTTCTTTTGTATACCAAATGATGTAATATATGTAAAGTAGTTAACAGGAATGCAATAAGCAATCAAAATCATTCTTTTTTAAAAATGGGAAAATAGCTATTATTCATAATGTTGTAATGAGGCAAAGATCCTAAAGTGCCTTTTAAATTATTACAAAATAATAAAAATTACTTTTAAATTTTATTTTTGAAATGATTTTATTGATTTTAGAGAGAGAGGAAGGGAAAGACAAAGAGAAGCATGGATGTGAGAGAGAAATACTCATCAGCTGCCTCCCGCAGGCCCGACCCCAGGGATGGGGCCAGCAAGCTGGGCATGTGCCCCAGCCAGGAACCCAGCCATCAGCCTCCTGATACAGAAACAGGATGATGAGTAGTCATCGGAGCCAGAACTTCAAATACTTTCTCCCTTATTTTTCCTTTAAAATTTAGCAATTCCGATAAATCATATCAGTGCTACATATTATCATCACAAACAGGAATGTCCTCTATCACCATAATTATTCAGCATTACTTTTGAAGTTTGCAAATGCAATAAAAAAATGAAATGATCAGTATCAAAAATTAGGAAAAATAGAAGTATCTTTGCCTATCATATAAATGTATATGTATAAAATCTCAAAAACATACTAAGAAGGAAAGACCTATCAGAATTAATAAAGGAATTTTGTAGTTATCCTTAAATTTTTAATTTAAAGATATACAAATGCTTGGCTCTCTGGCTTCCCTGTATTAGTATCTAGATGTGTGCATGAAAAAGGCAACAAAAAACATTTCATTCTTTATATCATTATGCAATACTTAGGAACATGTTTAATAATTAAGAGACAGGATTTATATTTTTAAAAACTAGAGATTTAATTGACATATATAAAACAAAGTTTCAGCAAATGAAAAAGAATACCAAGTTTTTTAATAGTAAGATCTGATATAAAATGTTAATTTTCCTGCATTAAGTATAATACAATTTCAAACTGAAATTGTCATGATTATTTTTCCCATCAAAGAACATCCTAAATCACCCTAAGAGAGAAAAAATAATCACTAGGGAAATGTAGGATTAGATTCTGTTATTTCTGCTCTCCTCGCCTTTACTAAATAGCTTACTATGTTTCTTTAAAGCATATTTTAGATTACTTGGATACCATTTTATAAAATTAAGTTTTTTTTATTATGATGAAGCCTTATGTGAACCCTAGGACATTATGAATTGACTCTCGACTCACTTAAAATAGACTGCATCTTTTGAAAGATTTTACTCTCAATTTCTTATTTTAAAAAGTTAGCCACATTTCTACTAGAATTACACTGATTGAACAGAGAAAATTAGAGTGTTACCTGTGCATTTTTAAGTGACCTATCTGTAATGTCTAATCACCTCAGCCAAAGACATGATGTTCCAACAAAGTTGTACTCAGAGGTGCCTCTGCAATGCTAGTCTTGGTAATTAGGACTCAATCTTCCAGCCATTATGCACACAACTACCAGCGACCCAGAAAACTCCTGCTGACATTGGAGGAACATAATGAATGTATAATAGGGCTTTTCCAATCCATCCCCTTTTCAGAGTCTGTGTATCTCTTCTTTACACAGACTCTCTTCCGCCTAAATGAAAACATCAAATGCCGAAATGTATGTGGCAGGTCTGAAGAGAAAAAAATTATATACAGTAGAAAAAGACAGTAAATGACCAATGGCACATCTTCCAGAGGGCTCAATCCTTATATTTCTTCTTTACACTTATATAAATGACTTTATGGTGTAAGCAGCATTAAAGGACCGCTGCCTTGTTCCAATTCCTAATCATCTTTAATTTTTTATAATCTCTAAAAGAAATCTGCCATAGCAAGCAAATGCTCTTGCTGCCTCTCAAGCAGGTCATAGTCATTTCTGTCCCTGAACATTTCTATGCAATGTGTCCTCCAACAGGAATATATGTATCCACAAGTTCTGTACACTAACTTTGTGCTCTCTATTCAGGCACAGCCTTCCCTAACCCATGTCAAAATTGACGTATCTTTCCAACCATTTCTTCAGTCATACCACAGGCTGAGCTCTTCATCCCTACTTCTGGGACTATCGCCTACTGCCTGATACTGTTTCTTGGGTTCTGTGTACCTATGTGTCAACCTGTGTGCTTACAAGGCACAAATGTGGCAGAGACTGGCTAGCTTTTCATCCAATTCATTTCCTTTTCTTCCTTGTATTTTAGCTGTACCACATTTTTTTAGGGTTTCCTTGGAGTCAGGTTTAGCCAAATGACTGAATTGCAGACAATTTCATGGGAATGGAAGTGATGAGTGCCATTTTAGGCCTAACCCATTAAAAAAAAAAAAAAACAACAACAACAACAACAACAAAATCCCTCTTGCAAAATCTCTGTCTCTAGCAACATTCTCCAACTTGAGTCGGATGATCACATCAATTTTGAAAGGCAGGTACTGAAGATAGTGGAACCACTATACAGATTCACCTTGTCGAAAAAGGTAGCCCCTAACCAGGATTGCCTACTTTGGACTGTTACATGAGTGTAATATAAATTTGTGTTGTGTTAATCCAGTGATATTTTGTAATGTTTGTGCCAACAGCTGGCATTACCCAAAATAATAAAGCAATTGGGATCAAAAGTGGGATTACCCACTGGCCAGACATTAAATAGCAAAGGAATTGATATTGGAAGTTGAAAATACAGAGGTCTATGTTATACAATGACAAAATAGCAGAACTGTCACCTAGATAATTTAAAGTGAGTACAAATAATATGCTTATGGCCCTAACTGGTTTGGCTCAGTGAATAGAGTGTTGGCTTGTGGACTGAAAGATCCCAGGTTTGATTCAGATCAAGGGCATGTACCTTGGTTTCGGGCACATCCCCAGTAGGGAGTGTGCAGGAGGCAGCTGATGGATGTTTCTCTTTCATTGATGTTTCTAACTCTATCCCTTTCCCTCTCTGTAAAAAATCAATAAAATATATGAAAAAAATAGCTTATTGAGACTGTATCTCAGGAAAAGTGGTTGCAAAAATACTGCATATTTATTTTCCTTTCTAATTTTTGCAATGAGTTACTGTTTGCATATTTGTGTTACCACAAAATTCATATGCTAAAGCTCTATTCCCCAATGTGACGGTATTAGGAGACAGGGCCTTCGGACATGGTTAAGCTTAGGTGAGGTTACTAGGGTGGAGCCCTCATGATGGGATCAATTTCAAAATAAAAAGAATTAAAGACTAGAACTCTCTCAATCATCTGAGGACACAGAATGAAGGCAGCCATCTGCAAGCAAGAAAGAGAGCTCTCACCAGAACCGGATCGTGCTGGCACCCTGGTCTTAGACTCCCAGCCTCCAGAATTTTGAAAAAATAAATGTTTGTTGTTTAAGTCAAACAGTCTATGACATTTTTGACATAGCAGCCTGAATAGACTAAGAAACAGATATCACCTATAAGAAAATGAAAGAATTAGATTGTTTGAAGGAAAAAAATAAAAAGAAATGGATAATCCAGAAATGTATGGCCTTGAAGGATTGAAACAGCTTTTATGCTTCAACTCATAAAAGGCTGAAAATTATTTTGAAGGACAAAAGCTCACTATGATTGCTCGCTGAAGCAAAGTGTCTCAGCCTTGAACAAATCAGATTGATAACATTTCCTTCCCAAGCAAGCCTCCTGGGTTTCATATGCTTTAAAGATAGTCCATTAAATTCAGAAATAGAAGCAAGAGGTATTGAAGTCCTCTCTCAAACACCACCAGGAAAACAGAGAGATCAAGCTAAGATGAGATTATTAAACTTATTGCAATAAGATAGGACACCACCTTCACTAAATCTCAACAGCTGGACATGAGAAAATGATAGGAAGGTTTAAGAGCTTACGTTGAGGGAGTTTAAGGCAGGTGTACGGCAGGGATCAGGTTCAAAATAGGTAGGTTATGACCTACTAGCCTTGAATGTAAGAGCACAGTGGAGCAATGACCTTGAAGCAGCTTTGGTAAGCCAGCTGTTGATCTTGATGAGCATATTAGTCGCTTTAGTCTTCCATTCCAGCAGATGGTATTTTCTGGAACAAATACCTAATCTTGTGCTTGGTCTCATTACTATTGAAATAAAGGCAAGGATAAATGCCTAGTCTCATCATAGTTAACTCAGAGTAAAAGAATTATGTTTACAAGTCAGAAAACCAGTCTAATTTCTGTATTTTTTTCAACATTGATACAAGAAATTATGTTGGTTTCAGTTATCAATTCTCCAGCCTACTCTAGATTGATTATCATCTGGGGTCACGATCATTTCTTATTTCCTTTTTTAATGATAATTTATTGTATCATTTGACGGAAAAGTGGCTATATAGGATCATTTAAGACCCTTAACATTAACACCGTTGAGCACCAAAATATAAGCAAATACTAACAAAATGATTATGATCAAAGATTATTATTTACTTGTAACCTAAGCATAAAGAATGTTCAAAATAAAGAAAAATGTATCCAGTTTCCAATACGAAGAGCCTAGAGTAGATAATTTAATTATTTGTTTTAGAAATAATAAAAATTCCAAAAAAGTCTGTGGTGTTCAAGAGAATAATATAATATAATATAATACCTATGGCTACTCTGTTTTGAATCACCGTCATTCTCATCTCATGAACTTTTTAGGTAAAGAAATCTGTGAAAGCTAAGATGAGTTTATTAATTCACCTAAGCGTAAGGTGACTTTAAAAAGTCCCAATTTTTGAAATGCTGCAGGACACGGGACAAATGGTTAAAAATCGGGACTGTCCCGCCAAAAGCGGGACGTCTGGTCACCTTACCTTAGTGGCACTGCCACACTCTTCCATCAATATGTAAACTATCACCTCTAGCACATGCCCTCACTTTATAGACACATGATAAAGCAAACTATGAGAACCTTTTAGGAAAGAAGAAATAAGCCAAAAATCCCCTCTAAGTAGTTAAGTTCTGGGGTCTCAAGTTGATAACCAGTTTTTCTTCTTTTTAAACTAACCTAGACTTACTTTGTGGTGTTGTTTTGTTTGTTTTGTTTTGTGAGAGATTAAAAAAATGGCATATCAAAATGGACCCACGTGATTTTAGGTACTATACTGAATGTAGGCAGCAAGAGCGGAGACACTGGCCCAGTTTTGTAGGAGGTAGCCAAAAAACTTTTCATGCATAATCCAATACCATTTGTTGGGAGTCATCCAATGTTGCTTTTTTTCTGAGCCAAAATACCCATGAGGATTGTCTAATTATTTTGTTAGCTCTTAATGTCACTCAGTAAAAGTGAACTGGAGTCAGTTCATAAGATTTAAATTAGGTAGGCCATCAGTTAGACCCATACTAAAACAGCATGAGGTTAAGCTTAAAAAGTAAAGTTTCTTGCAGGTTTGTGAAAATGAAGTGGTGTCTTACTCAGTATGGACTGTCATATTCCAAGCTCCATTTCTGTGGAAGTCTGTTACAAAGACCAACTATTATGAGAAATTCCTGGATGTTTTCACCAACACAGCTATCCTAGAACTTTAACATTAACACTTTTAGCGATCTGGCCTATTGCAATAAATGCAAACTAAGAAGTTGCTTAGTAGTTAATTCAATCAAGCAAGGCATTGGCTAATATGTCAGAAAGAACTGGCATGCTTGGCTCATGGCTCATGCTCGGCTTCCTGGCATTCTCCCATGTGGCCCTTGGCACACCCCCCACACACAATGGACTAAAGGATTGCAGCTAGCCTAATGCTATGTTGGACCTGGCTTCAACATGGAATAGAAACTCTTATTTTAGCTCTACTGAAACTCCAGCTCTATTTCTTCTAATACTGGACTAAGGGAAATGGGATTTTGGAGACCGAGGGATGTAATTCCATGGAAATAAAGCTTTCTGCTGTATCTCATCCTCCTGTGGAGGCCTCTGGAACTGCTTATTCGAGCAGTACCCTAAGAACCCCGAGTCCATGAGCAACAGCGGTAGATGACCCACACTCTTCTCCAGTAATAAGGTCAGGATACTCTGTTCACCCTGGCTTAAAAGTAAGTGGGCATCAGTAACTTTTGTTCATGGTCATGGGGAATTATATATATACTAATAGCCCTGCACATGAATCTGTGCTCCAGTAGCTCGCCAGTAGCTTGCTGCTGCCCTCCAGTAGCTCTTCGCCCACTGCCCTGTCCTCTTGTATCTCCCCTTTACTCCACTCCCCTTGTAGCTTTCTGCCCTGCCCCTTCCTGTAGCTCTCCACTGCCCACTTGTAGCTGCCCCACCCTCCTGCTGATCCATGACACAGTTGTTAGGCAGTCGGTTGATACGCTTCATGGCGTAAAAACCATTTGCATATTGCATCTTTATTATATAGGATAAATATATATATATGAGTAAAAGTTCCATAAATATAGTCACTTCAATATAAATTTAAAAGCCTAGATCTTTGTTTCCTCAACATACTATCCAAATACCCCATAGGTAGATAGATTATAAAAATAAAATAAAGAATTTTTTTAGTAAAATTGGAATTTTGGAGAGTGAAAGAGGCAGGTTTAAGAAATTTTTAAAATTAAGGGGTCTATGGAGAAAACACAGGGCTACAGAGTTGCAAAAGGGTACATTTCCATAAGACAAGGGAGCTGGGAGTAGCAAAAGGTACACATTCACAGAATAAAGGGAAGGAGGGAGTAAGCTCAGAGGGAATAGGAGAACAAGGAGGTAGCAGAGCCTCACATGTCACATATGAGGTTCGACCTTTGAACTCAGGAGTTGCTATAGTGACCAAATCAGAAGGAGGTGGTGACAAATCAGAGGGGATATCAAGTCACAACGATCTGCAGCCTTTATAAACTATAGGGAACAGAGACTCAGTGGGACTCTTCCCCATCTCACATGGGAGTCTGTGCTGTGAGATTCTTTCCCACTCCCCACGTGGGAGTCTGTACTTGTTCTCCAATAAATTTCCACCTTTGCTATACCATCTTCTGTCTGTGGTTTCATTCTTCAACTCCAACGGACAAAAGCCTGGGAAGAGCCATCCTGCCCAGGGAACATAGCGTGTTCCAGTCCAAAATTCCTGTATCACAACCAAACAAAAACTAGGCACATTCAAAGGTACCAGGCAGAATTTAAAATGTATAGCAAGGAACTGGATCTGAGCGAGTCCTAATAAGAAAACCTTGCAAAACCACATCTATAATCAACTAGCCACTTCTGCAAAAGCATGCCTCAGAGTTAGCCAGTCTTTTTTTTTTTTTTTTTTTTTTTTGGTCTTTTTTTAGACTGCTAGCAACCAAAGAACCAAGAAAACAAAACTATTTTAATTATATAGTCCATCCTCCTGCTTGGTGTATCAACCTGAGAATCTAAGAAAGCCACGCCTTGTGTAAGCATTCTGGGGAAGGCAACCAAAGAATATCAGATTTCCACGTCTTTTAAACTTTATCACATCAGCCAAGAATAATTAGCAATGGTCTGAAAGGAATTGGTTGTTTTGTGTGTTTTTAAGGCAACAATTCACACTTCAGCATTTATGCAAATCTGGGTGATTTAAATGTATGAGATGATTAAGAAAGAATCTTTTCTTTAATTCCCCAAGAGTGTGCCATGTTCTTTTCTCCTTATGCAAATTTCTAGGATAGTCTTTTCTTTGATTCTTTTCTTAGATCACCACACTGCTTAAAATAAAGCATTGTAAATATACACTGTAGAATCAGAATTTTGCCTATGGCTTCCTATGAGACTATGTAAACTCTTGGCAAGAGCAGTATTTTAACTGTTTTTGAATTGTGACAAGCTTATGTGGAAAATGGTGTTAGAGGAAAATGTAAGGGTAAATATCTATGGAAATACTTCAAGATAATTTGTCAAGTGTGATAAATGTAGTGCCCTCATCTAAACTCTTAAGTGTTTTGCTGCACTGTGCCCTTGCATCAATTAACATTTAATTTGACTTTTTACCAACCTCACTTATCACTAGTTTTTTCATACCTGTGAAGCTAACAAGTGTTAGCTTTTCAAAGCTGATAGTTTATGATTATTTATAACCTACACAATTTCAGGATAATGCAATAGGAGAGTAATGGACCACAGGGATGAGGCTTGCTATAAAAAAAGAGAGATGGACTACAATTCCGGTGAATGCCTCTTTTGAATAAATATACTTGAAAAACACCTGAACCAACATCAAGATGGAAAACTTCAACCTAATTGTACTAACAGTGCTTCTAATGTATATTTTGCAAGTCATGTGAGGCCCTTGTTTATAAAAATTACTAGTGGCCTGGTGCACGAAATTCATGCACGGGGTGTGGGGTGGGGGAAGGGTGTCCCTCAGTCCGGCCTGCACCCTCTCCAATCTGGGACCCCTCAGGGGATAACCGGCAATGGGACATCCCTCTCACAATCCAGAAATGCTGGCTTCTAACCTCTCACCTGCCTGCCTGATAGCCCCTAACTGCTTCTGCTTGTCAGCCTGATTGTCCCTAACTGCTCCCCTGCTGGCTTCATTGCCCCTAACCACCTCTGCCTCCGCCCTGCACCCGGTACCCAGGATTCCCTCCTCCATTTGACCACAGGCACCCGGGATCCAGGCTTCCCTCCATATGGTCAGCCATAGGTTCCCAGGCTGGCTGCAGCCTCAGAGGATGGTGGGCAGGTGGCTTCACCTGGGCTGCAGCTGCAAGTGCTGGTACCCAGGACCGTGGGATAGGCAACTTTTCCATCTATCAGGCTGTAGCCAGCCACAGGTGCTGGCACCTGGACCACAGGCAGGTGGCTTCTCCATCTACCCTGGGATGCAGTGTGGGCGACTTCTCTGGCTGGCTGTGGACTGGGATCATGGGGCAGTTGGCTTCTCTGTCTCCCATGCCGCACCCAGCCTCAGGTGCTGGGGCCCCGTTTCTCTGTCTCCCCCAGGACGTGGGGTGGGCAGACATGGGGCAGGCGGCTTCTCCAGCTGGCTGTAGCCTGGGATCACGAGGCAGGCAGCTTCTTGGTCTCCCTGACTGCAGCCAGCCTCAAACCCTGGCGCCTGACTTCTCTGACTCCCACAGGCCTGGAGTGTCTAGGGGGGATGGGGCTACCCCCAGGCCCCCCACCTTTTTGGGTTAATTTGCATACTCATTCTGATTGACTGTTGGGCATAGTGGAGTGATGGCAATTTGCATGATTCTCTTTTATTAGTGTAAACTAGGGGCCTGGTGCATGAAATTCATGCACTGGGGTGGGGGGATACCCTCAGCACAGCCTGTCCCCTCTCACATACTGGGAGCCCTCAGGAGATGTCCTACTGACAGCTTAGGCCCACTCCCCATTAGGCCCACTTCCTAAGTCTGGCCTCCCTTTGTGGGAAACAACAGGGCTGATCAGGGAAAGGCACCAGCCCCATCACCCTGCCGCTGCAGCCACTGCCAGTCACCTCAGCCACCAAGGTGTTTCCATCAACACGGACTCCAGTCCCTTCACCACGAAAAAATGACAACTTTCTTTAGGCATTTTCAAGGTGTGTCTTTCATAGGATATCACATTTTTTTCTTTCCTTCTTTTTTTTTTTGTCCTCACCTGAGGATATGTTTCCATTGAATTTCAGAGAATGTAGAAGATAAGGGGAAAGACAGAGAGCAACATCAAAGTGAGAGGAACACTTTGATTGGTTGCTTCCTCCATGAGCCCTGACCTGGGCTCCAGCCAGGGAGGAGCCTGCAACCTAGGTACATGCCCTTGATCAGAATCGAACCCAGACCCTGTGGTTGGCAAACCTGGGCATTATCCACAGAGCCAAACCGAGAAGGGCAGGATATGAAATTCCTTAGCCCTCCAGAGTGGACCTTCGTTTTCTTTTTCTCCAGGAGTGAGGTGGAAAAACCCTAGATTACATTTTTGGATTCTTATACCCAAGTTACTAATAATATCACCAGTGGCATACAGGGAGCTTAGCCAATGAGTGATCAGAAAAGTATTTACTCTGTAGTTCATACCCATCTCCTCTGATCTCCGCCTCTACCCCTCCCAAGGCCTAGCACCTCTAGCCAAGGATCAGGCCCTGGGCAGGGGACCCCCAGCTGGTTCCGATCACCAGACTCCACCCGAGGCCAAGGCTGCAAGCCTCTAGCCAAAGCTCGTCCTGGGCAGGGACCCCCAGCTCACTCCAATTGCCCTTGGCCAAGGCTTAGCCATGGGCAGGAAACCCCCAGGCTGCTCTGATCACCCAGCTCCACCCCAGCCAAGGCCATAAGCCTCTGGTCAAGGCTGGGACTGGGGCAAGGGAACCCCAGGTGGCTCCTATCCCCCGGCTCTGCCCCCAGCCAAGGCCAGCAAGGAGAGACATAAAGCTTGGCTTCCTCCATTGCCAGAGAAACCCAAGCCTCCCTCCTGCTCTCCATGGCCCCAGCCATCTTGGTTGGGTTTATTTACATATTAGTTCCTGATTGGTCGGTGGGCGTGGCTTTGTGGGTGTGGCTTGTGGGCTAGGCGGAGGTGCCGTCAATTTGCATATTACTTTTTGTTTGATAGGATTTCACTAAATAACATAGCTGGTATTGGAAGCAAAATGAAAATGGTATCAAGGAAGTCTGATTAAATAACATGAAGTAATAACTTTATACTCAAACTAGAGGCCTGGTGCACAAAATTTGTGCATGGGTTTGTGGGGTGTCCTTCAGCCCAGCCTGCACCCTCTCCAATCTGGGACACCTAAAGGGATGTTAAACTGCCCGTTTAGACTTAATCCCGATGGATCTGGTTGGATATCCCTCTCACAATCCAGGACCGTTGGCTCCCAACTGCTCACCTGCCTGCCTTCCTGATTGCCCTTAACCTCTTCTGCCTCCCAGCCTTATCACCCCCTAACAACTCTCATGCTAGCCTGATTAATGTCTAACTGCTCCCCTGCCAGCCTGTTTGCCCCCAACTTCCCTCCTCTTCTTGTCTGGCCACCCCTAACTGCCCTCCCCTGCAGGGTTGATCGCCTCCAACTGCCCTCCCTTGCAGGCTTGGTCCCTCTCAACTGCCCTCCCTTGCAGGCCTGGTGCCTCCCAACTACCCCCCCCTTTCTGGCCATCTTGTGGTGGCCATCTTGTGTCCACATGGGAGCAGGATCTTTGACCACATGGGGGCAGCCAGCTTGTGTGTTGGAGTAATGGTCAATCTGTATATTACTCTTTTATTAGATAAGATAGAGTCCTGATGTATGGGTGGGGGCCAGCTGGTTTGCCCTGAAGGGTGTCCCGGATCAGGGTGGGGGTTCCCTTGGTGTGTGGGATAGCCTGGGCAAGGGGCCTGTGGTGGTTTGCAGGCTGGCCACACTCCCTGGTGACCCAAGCCCTGGTATCTGGAATTTATTTACTTTCTACAACTGAAACTTTGTAGCCTGGAGTGGAGCCAAGCCTCCTGCTCACTCTGTGGCCATTAGCCATTTCTGTTCATGTATCTTCTATCATTGAAACTTTGTAGTCTGGAGTGGAGGCCTAGGCTGGCCAGGATGTGTGGAAAGCTTGGCTTCCATTGCAGGGAAAACCCAAGCCTCTCAACTGCTCTCTGTGGCTGCAGCCATCTTGGCTAAGGTTAATTTACATACTCACTCTGACTGGCTGCCAGGCATGGCTGGTGGGCATGGCTTGAGTGGAGTGATTGTTAATTTGCATATTACTTTTTTATAAGGTAGGACTAATAAAGCAGGGTGACTTTTGCTACAGGAGAAAGCAAAGATTTTAAATTATTGCCTTGGTATGAAGGAAAAAAAGGAGGTATAACTGCATTAAACTAAACTAAACAAACAAATTGGAATCCAAAATTAGTCAATGTCTGAGAGGAGTCACTTAGCTGTTCTTTCAAGTATGCTCATACCATTTTACATTTCTAAAGGAAATCCTTGAATATATGACCAGTGTTAAAAAGGAAAAGATTCATGTAGGTATTTACATATCACATATTTATAAATGTATAAATAGCATTACTTTACAGGAAATCAATTAACTTGGTATCACAACATGGTCAAATTTTTCCTATCCTTCACAATCTAGCCAATAAGTATTAGCTTTTCAGTGCCTTTTTGTTATCACTGTAATTAGCTAGCTATTCATATCAATAAAGGGAAGAGAGTGAAAGGAAGTCAGACATTGTTACACTCCTCCCTTTCCCTCTCCAGACCAGACTGGGGGGCAGTTGTAGCAAAAGAACAAGTAGACATGCACCTTCACAGTAAAGTGAAAATGGTACAGGGGAGGTGCTTGCCTGTCAATCTAACAAGGTAATTCGCTAGGGGGTGGAGCCATGGCAAGCACATGAAATCTTAGAAAGTTAATTAGTTAAGCTCCTGGTTATAACCCAGGAAACTCAGACTCTCTCTCTCCTCTCCTCTCTCCTCTTCTCTCTATCTTCTCTTCTCTTCCCTCTCTCTTTCTCCCCTCCCTCCTCTCTCTTTTTCTTCCTCTCTCCCTCTCCATCCCTCCCTGACCTGCATTGGCCCATGTGTTTGGCTGTTCTCTCTCCATAGCTGAGTGGCCTTAGCAGCTCCATGACCCATGACTGCAGACTCCACATGCAGGTTGCTGGACTGTACTGGACTTTTCTATGGAGCTAAAACTATGTGCAGTGGCCTTTATTCTGGCTCTGCTGAAGACAAGATTGGGCTTCTTCCATGGGGAGGAGGATGGAGATGGGACATAGGAATCCCAAGGGTTTATTTGCACATGAATACCTATTATTTATCCTCTCATGCAAAACTCAGGAAATTCTTTTCCTTAGGACATTGCAAGTCTCCACTTCCACCAATAACATTTTCACTACCCCTCTTTCCAAAATACCTAGAGCTTTTTATTTGTCCTTCCTCTGTACATTTTAACATCTATCATAATTATTTGTGTAGAGGTTTTCTCTCCATTATTGGACTGTAATCTCCTTTTCTTCCAGCTCCGACACTAATAATTCTACATGCATAGCAACTGGTTAATACATTTTTGTTAAAGGAAAGGACACATATATACTATATATTTAAAATATAGGTGAAATACTCATAATTTGATATTCAAATGGATGTGTACCAGAACAAATATATAGAGAGGGCACCTCTCACATGAGGGCCTTATGACCTTCCTCAAGGACGAAGGGCAGGAGAAGGTCAGAGAGACCTTCCTGATTCTGCTGTTTTCTCAAATTCTCTCAGCTTAAAATATGCAATATGCCAAAGTGCCACAGTTTGGAGTAGTGTGTTCTGAACCTCATCACAGTATAGTCAGTTTTTCTTCATAGCAGAGGTCACGAACCACCACTGTTATAAAAATTGGCTAATCTCACACGAAATTAGAGATTGCATTTTTCTCAAAAAAAAAATATGAATCTCTAGCAAATCTGAGCCTGTATTGCTGAATGGAAACAGCTGGCTGGAACTAAGCCTGTCCTTTCCATGTGGTATGCGCTCCTGTTTGTCACAGTGTCCTCCACTTCTTTTTCTAGGTCGCTACTCCTTTGACTGGGGACACAATTCTAGTGTTCTTTTGAGAGAAGATCTATTATTTTGAAAGAGATGCTTTTTTCCCCAAATAAATGATGCTACTAAAATACTAATAGATAGTAATAGCACCTATCACTATATAAGGACTTACTTTTTGGGAGCTATTAGGGGAAGCATTTATTATTGGAGTTCATTTTAATAGCTTCCTAGCTGAATAGCTGTTAGTACTATAATAATGTCATTTTATGGGTGGGAAATAGGAAACAAAAAGATTGTGAGAATTTTGCTTTACAGCAACACAGCTGTTGAGTGACAAAAGTAGACTTTGAACACAGGTCATTTGCTATCTGTACTTATAACCTTAACTATCATACCCAGGTCGATTTTCTATTTAAGACTGTTCCTTTTTCTTTGCTTTTTCTGCATTTACAATATAGCTTGTACAAGTGGCACAGTGTTTTTATCTGTGGATGACATCTTTCCTAGCTTTCTTGAGCTGAAGCTTAGATTTTGAGGGGAGATCTCTGAGAGGGATGCTTGATTCATTCATGTCCTCTTTTGTAACTAAATAATGCTCCTTGATGGTGAGGCGTTTGTCTTGTTTTTGATCATCTATCATTTACCTGTTTAGATTGCGGGAAATGCTAAGGATTTGGGGGGGAAATCTATTTTGACAGTGATTCTCAGCATCTTGGGAACTTTAAAAAAATAAATAAATAAAGCCCAAGTCCCAGCCCTTGAGCAGCAGTATTTTTAAAAGCTTTCCCAGGTGATTTGAGAAGCACTAGCTTATGCAATAGCCTGCAGATGGTTTCTCATGTGGGATTGAGGCTTTGGGGAAAGGCCAACTAGAGATCACGGATTGGGGAGTAGAAAAGAGCGAGTCAGATGCTAAGGGCTGAATTCACCTGGCAAACCCTTTTATAGTGGGTTTTTATGGTGGTCCAGTAAGGTGTTTTTCCCCCTATGTATAACTTTAAATGTCCTTAGGTATTTCCAGTGTGCCCCAAGTCCCATCATTTCCTATGGCTTTAAGTGATCCAATTCCCATATTTAATGGCCTGCTACTAGAGGTGGTTAAAATCATGAGGGTATGGTATGTAAGATCAGTCAGAGAAAAGAAAGAAAGCACTGCAACTACTTTAAATGGATAAGCAGTGGAAGATGAACTAGGGAAAGAAAATCAGAAGGAGCCCTAACTGGTTTGGCTCAGTGGATAGAGCATTGGCCTTCAGACTCAAGGGTCTCGGGTTTGATTCCAGTCAAGGGCATGTACCTTGGTTGCAGGCACATACCCAAAAGGGAGTGTGCAGGAGGCAGCTGATCAATGTTTCCCTCTCATCGATGTTTCTAACTCTCTATCCCTCTCCCTTCCTCTCTATAAAAAAATTAATAAAATATATTTTAAAAAGAAAAGAAAATCAGAAGAAGAGGTAAGCATGGTAAGAAGAAAAACCATGAAAGGGCTATAATTCAATGCATAAGATTAGCATGGATCAATGCCTATTCATGCAACTATAAACTTTAATCTAGTCCTTATTTTATGGTCCTCAGTGCTCCCAATGGTTGGAAAGGTTGAAAGCAATAGTATCTAATAAAAGGGTAATATTCCAATTGACCATCACTCCAACATAAGATGGCCACCTCCATGTGGTCAAAGATGGCCACCCCCATGTGGACACAAGATGGCCACCACAAGATGGCCAGTAGGGGAGGGCAGTTGTGGGTGATCAGGCCAGCAGGGGAGGAAGTTGGGAGGGACCAGGCCAGGAGGGGAGGGTAGTTGTAGGCAATCAGTCTTGCAGGGGAGGGCTATTGGAAGGGACCTAGGCCTGCAGGGGAGGGCAGTTGGGGGAGACTAGACCTGCAGGGGAGGGTAGTTGGGGGGACCAAGCCTGTAGGATAGGGCAGTTGGGAGTGATCAGGCCTGTAGGGGAGGGCAATTGGGAGAGACCAGGCCTGAAGGGAAGGGAAGTTGGGGGGGACCAGGCCTGTAGGAAAGGGCAGTTAGGGGTAACCAGGCCTGTGAATGAGGGCAGTTGGGGGCAATCAGGCCTGCAGGGGAGGGCAGTTGGGGGTGACCAGGCCAGCAGGGGGGGGGGGGCAATCAAGATGACAATGGTCAATAATTCATACCCAGAGAAAGAGTAAAGTCAGAGTAGTACTAAAATATGTCCTTTGATTCTAGCAACAACCTTGACAATAGCAAATTTGGTTTGTGGAATATGATTATATGAATTGAATAATGAATATAAGGTGTGCAAGTGTGGGTGAGACTAAATTACTGCTACTCTTTTGAGAGGCTTAGTTGTCAAGGAGAAGAGAAAGATCAGTAGGAGGGGCTTTTGTTTTTGTGGTCTGATTATTTAATACAGGATAGAAGTTTCAGCATGTTTATATGCTTAGAGGGAGGTTCATTAAATAAGACAAAAGATGATCCAAAGAACACAGGGCAGGAATACTCAAGATGACGATGTCAACAGGCATCAGATCAAGCTGTATTCAGACATTACTCTAATTCAAACCTTCCCATCTCAGAGAAAATGTCACCCCATAGGCAAGACCACTCTAGCATGTGAAGTAGCAACAACTCCCTTGTCCCAGTGCTCTCCAGCTTTATGGTTTCCATCACTCTTAACCGCATTCTGATATATTATAAATCCGCTTGCGTATTTGCTTGTTTGTCTTGCCTTTCTTCCCGAATATGTGAATTCCGTAATGAAAATTTATTTTCAATATCACATTTCCAGTGCCCAAACAGTGACAGGTACTTGTAATATAGTGGTTGAACAAATGAATAAATAATTGCAAATCATGTTTCAGAGAGTATAAGCTAATTAGAAGGAAGTGAAGTCACAGGGGAGTATCAGATAAAGAGAAAAGGAAGGAGTAGAGAGTCCACAGATCAGACCTCCAAGAAGTAAGAGACTCTAAGCCATGTAGAGATCAGGGTTGTGGTCAGAACTTAGAGCACTCCGGCTTAAGACCTCAGGATACATACAGTTAAGGGAGAGCCAACAGCCAGCCTGGATCCAGGGAAGTGGATACCTGGAGTGTGGAAAAGGGAAGCTTTTTGGAGTTCAAGGAGCCAGAGGTTCTTATGCTATGGCATTGGATATGTCATGGTCATCTATATAGATAAAAGGCTAAGTAACTGTCCGACTGTGCAACCATCCGACTAACCAGTACTTATGATGTGCACTGACCACCCAGGGGCTGACGCTCAACACAGGATGCGGCTGAGCTGTGGTGACTTGGCAACAGCTGTTCTCAGTTGACGCATCCCAGAACCAGAGAGGAGGGAGTCCAATTTCTTCTAATTAATTTTCTTTCAATGTGCATGAATCCATGCACTAGGCCACTAGTTGTAACATAAGTTTCCAGGGGTAATGGCAAAGTGCACTTGAGAAGCAGACAACAAAAGGGTATCATTCCTTAGTGAACTAGGGGTGATGAGAGCACAGAGTGAGGTGGAGGATGGGGGCAGAGAGTGTTGGGATGCAGCCACACAAAGCAGATTTGAAACAAGATGAGGATGGTTGGCCTGGATTTTCTAGAAAACCACAACCTAGTGATATAAACAATTAGAGGATTGTTTGTTTGTTTGTTTGTTTTTATCATGGCTACCTGTCTAAAACCTTTTCTTTAAGTTTCAGACAAAAGCAAAGGGATGGAGTGTTTTCCTGGTGCCCCTATAGAATGGAATCCAGAGGAACCTCGCTGTAAGAGTCTGACCCTACTTTTGATGTTTGACAGCTGACAGCTTTTAACTCTCCACCTGCCATTCTGACCTTCATCTGGGCATGTTAATAAGAAAGTCTGGGTGTTTCTTCTTTTGGCGCCAGCAGAAGATTCAAACCCAGACAGTCCCTGTCCCCAGCTACCTTCATTGCGGCCCCTCACCCGAATCACAATAAAATTACCCAACACCAGTCTCCTCTCCTTGTTCTCACAAGCCATTTTCTGACCAGCTTGGGAAATCTGCTCTGCTCTCCCCCAAAAGCTTTGTTATGTAAATAATAAACCTTTTCATACCTTCTGTATGGCATCCCTTAGTCCTGACAGCTGATCCAAATTTGGGGTTAGGGGTCCGTCCTGTTTCTGCAATATGCCCACAAAAACTCAACTACTGAGGAGACTCTAGCAAGGCCCTCACTGACCTCATTGGGTTATATTTACCTTATGCTCTCATTTATGTTAATTTATATCTTTGATGCTCATTATAGTCTAATATTTATCATAATTGACTGTGCAGGTATCTATTACTCTCGTTAAGATTCTTGAGGTTAAAATTGTATCTGATGGAATTTTATGTAAAAAGTTTAATAAATATTTGATTTATTGAAATTTTCAGAAGGCACAAGGGCAGAGTGGCATTCCCTTGGAGAATTGAAATTGCAGTTTTGATCTGAAGCTTTAAAACCACCCCCTGAATGAATTCTGTCTCTGCTGGGCTCTCAGAGTTCATGATATCGTTCAAATCATGATCTAAAAAAACAGTAAAGAACAGTATAAAGATCCTTTAAAAAGATTAATTCCTTCCAAGCTGCTTCCACTCCCCTTATGGAATTACTAAACAGAAGGCTTACTTGAAGATCCCTGAAAGTTCATTCATTTTCTGTAAGAGCTCTAAGAATGCTCATAAAACCAGTTTTGAATAGAAACCCACCCATATGTTTTATGCTGTTTTTCAGGCAGTTAGCCTAATTAAGCCTCCTAGGCAGGTTAGAGTCCCCCTGTGGAAAGTAAATTGAGTTTAAATACAGAATTATCTCAAAAATCTATGAGCTTTTGATTGATGCCCCAGTTAATTTTGACAATTGAAGTGGCTTCCTGCTTATCCTCACTTTAGGAAGATGAATAATTATGGAAATGACCTCATTAACTCCTTGATGCCAGTCACCGGAATTTATAGAAGCTATTATGCCTAAAGTCAAGGCCTAGGAGAGAAAAATAATCAGTCTGTGAGACACATTTGCTTCCATTTTTTTGTCTTGTTTCTCTTCACTGTCATATCTGCAGGCACTGCCAAAGATATTAAATTGTGTGTCCAATGACATACGAGGAAATTAAGAAAAAAAATATTCATTCCGATGAACATGGTGCTCATCGATACCAGGACCCCTTACATCTCAAGATTTTTTTTTAATCTCAGGTTGGAAACGTGTTTCATCCTCTGTGCTCTCATATCATTTCAGTCCAAATGATCAAGCCCTCAGTTGCCGTAATAGAGTCTTTACTCTGAAGAAAGGGCTACTTTATGAGCCACGTAAAAGAAAAAATAATAACAAGTGTAATTTGGGGGATAACAAGGTATTTCTTAGAGTTAATTTCAAAGAGTCATAAAAAGAGGGGATCGACAAGGAACTCAAACCAAATGGTGCAACAGAGTTTGTATAACTCATAGCTTACAGGTTGATTTGTCAAGGTTAAATTGCTAAAAGTACTCTCCATATATTTTTCTTCATCCTTAACTTGTAACAAATAAAAATCTCACCCATTTTACAATTTTGAGAAAGGAAGGTGCATTAAGGGGAAGATGACTGAAATAAGTACTCTCACGTATCACATGTGATCCTCAATTTTCTCTTTTAAGAAATAATATCAGTAATAATACTGCCCTAGAGAGGTCCAAGGCTGATATTGAGTAATTTTAATGCGTGTGAAAAGTACCTTTTAAATGGAAAAATTACTTAAATTGACATTTGTTATGTAGAACAAACACTAGGCAGATCTGTCCATTAAATATTTGAATCACTGAACATGCAACTGGGAAAAAGGGAAAAAATTTGAAGTAGAATTTAAAAGATTTAACCTTTTAAACTTCACTCTAAAAACAAGTAATTCATCTTATCAGAGTCTAGGATCCAAATTTTTCCCCTCTCTGAACCCATGCCTTTTATACTACTGGGATCTTCCCATTCAACCTCTGGGGTTTTGACTCTAGGAGTTGATTTGCTCAATAAAATGACACCAAAGTAATGATGTGCCAGGTCTGAGCCCAGTTCTCTACAGGCCTTGCGTGCTTCCATTTGCCCTCTTGTACCCCTGTCATCACCTTGCCAGAATATCCAGACTCCCCTGCTGGTAGATGAGAAACCTGTGGAGCAGAGCACAGCTGCCCAAGGTGCCCAGCCCAGTCCATCCTAGCTAGCTCAGCCAACCGCCAGCCAACACCCAGTCATGTGACTAAGCCCAGGTAAAATCAGCAGAGCTGCCTAGTTCACCCCAGATTCGTGAGCAAGAAATGCTTATTGCTTTTTGCCACTGAAATGTTGTGGCTGTTTGCTACGTAGCAATATTGTGATAGAAAACTGATACAGTCGCTAGCCTCTCAGGCAAAATCATAGCATAGAAATACAAGTGAGTAAAAATTGTTTTATAAATCATAAAAAAATCTTTCAAATGTATGATTAATGAGAAGTTATCTGGATGGTTTATTATATTAAAAGTCAAAGTAAAAAAAAGTTTATAGTTCCCCTGGCATATATTTTATTAATATTTCATAGTGCAGTTTTATACAATTTAGTAATTTATTTCTTCCTGTATGAAAAGTCCAGAAATACTTCAATCCCAGAATTCCAGTAAAAATATAATAAATTTGCCTATAAGATTGCTTTATGGGACTTTTACATAGATTTTGGGTTGGAAATAGAAGCATAATTCTAGAGAATAATTGTAACCATCTTATGGATCCTTAAGCAAGAGTGCATATAAATCACTCCAGACAGTTGTCTCTCATTCTCTTGAAAAGTCATCTGGGAACAGAGTCTACATTTACTTGTTCAATGTTGGGTGAAACAATTCTTTCTTTCAGAAATATTACCAACTTATAACTTTAATTTCACTGAATCCATGTATGATATAAATTTTTTCCATTTCAAATTAGAAACTAAAATGGCTAATTGAATTCTCACTACAATTCTTTTACATATACTTCAGGACAACTAGCGTTTTTGTCTTTAGACTTAAAACTCGCTGATTTTATTTTCATTAGGAGAACATGTATTCAAACATATAAACATATATAGTTATTAATCAAGAAAGATTTTAATATCCTATCATATAACCTCAAATTTCCAGTTCTCGAGTTTTTGAATCTATAAAATGGAGATACAACATTTCCAACCTTGGGGGATTTCCCTCAGAGACACAGGTATCCCAGCATGCCCCTAAGCATAGTCAATCTTCCCTGCTCAATTAGTTTTCTAAGCACAGTACCTGCTCTGACAATTACAGTGAATGAGAGTCTCTAAACAAATGAGAAGTACTGTGTATACCTAGAAAAAAAGGTGCTGGAAATTTTGGAGCAGCTCTGGTGGCCAAATAGCAAAACCCAAGCCCCCCTCCCACAGTCATGATTCATGAACCACCATCAATGCCTTCTCCTCTTGCTCTGACAAGTCCCTGGTTCCTTCAGGGCTGCTTATTGGCTGTTCCTACCTTATGAACCATTTTTCAAGGAGATAATTCAATACTTATAATGAGAGATTTTGCTTAATGAAGGCAAGAGGAGTTAAATAGAGTATTTCTCTTTTTTTACTGCAGAGCATGGGACTAGATAGAGTTCTAACAAAAAGCATGTAAACAACTGTGTTGAACTGGAATTGAATTGTGTTTAAAATTGCATTCAATGGGGTAATGGCTTGCCTTATTTAAAGCAGAGTACCTCTAAGAAATACAAGTGAGAATTATGTTTCCAAAAATTATTTAGCTTGCTCTGGGCAGCAGTACAAGAATTCATAGAAGTAGTAGAATTGTGTTTTAATGAATCATACAGAACATCAAAACTGCTTCATTGCATTAGAATTTCACTTAAGCAGAGAATTACAACCACTGGTATATAGAACAGGATGCTTTTCTGGAGTTTGGGTTGTTGGATTTTTCTTGTATTATTTTTGCTAAAATACATAAGGCAAACTCTTCCCCACCACCTCTCTTCTCCCTTAGTACTGGAAGTATTTTGAGTCAAAATCTGTTATATGTTAGGTTTGATCAAATAATTGAATCAATACCCCTCCTTTGGAGCTGACCTTTAGGCCACTTCACAATGGACATTCCCTTTTGCTAAGACCACATTCCACTTGCTAAGACCAATATCTCTCCCCTCCGAACCTACCCAAAATCTGGACCATCATAGTGAATTTTCCTCCCAGAAATAGCTTGCCTAGAGTCACTTAAAAATCTCTGAGACCCCGTCTTTGGGGCTGGTCCCATTTGGGGGCCAGCCCGTCTGGTATCCAGATGATCTAATAAATTTATAATTCTTTACCACTTTGGCCTCATGCGTTCCTCCTTCAGCAACCCTAACATTAAGTGTCATGTAATATCTGAAAAATAGAAATGTCAGTATTCATAACATCTGCCAGGATTCAAGATCCTTATCTGCATCGATAGCCCCCAACCTTCTCATAAGTTTCAAATGTCTGCCTCTGTGGATGGGGACATTTACCTTTCTGGGCTTTAGTTTCCTCATCTGTAAAATGAAGGCATTAAGTAATGAAATATACTTTATGATCTCATACAGCTTCAAATGCCTATGATTTTAGCACCCTCTCGGTGATGTGAAAGATATCTCATACCCAAAATGACAAAAAAGTATAGGTAGGCATTTTACAAATCTGATTATTTTCAATTATTTCCAATTTTGGTAGCAACCACAGATTGCTCAGAATTACTCAGAGTGACAGTTGATTTCTCATCCTTCTGTCAGTGCAAAGGCCACAGTGTCCCTCAAATGCCACTCCCCTTTACATCCACTTTCATGAAACCTACTATGTAGCCAGTGAAGGGGCACAGAATACGTGACCCCAGAAACATGCCATGCTAGCATATGGATTATTTGAAAACGAAGGCAATAAAAGACCCAGCAGACTCAAGAAAAAACTTTTACATCTGCCTTAACTACCTAAAAGAATTTAGCTAAAAAGCCTGGCTCAGAGAGAGAAGAAGAGAGAGAGAGCAATTACCAGAGATATATTTTTTCTGAATGGCCTATCTGTATGGCAGAGCAAACATCTAATTACCAAACATCTGCTCTTCTCATTGTCCTGTGAATTACTCTCCTTCCCTTGACGTCCCAGCCTCCTGTCCCATTCCTTAGCTCAGAACAGCAGAGAAGCCTCAACTGCCCACGTGCCCTTGGGCCTCATCCTTTTATGGGGCTCCTCTATGTACAAAATTAAATCTGGTTTTCTCCTGTTACTCCGTTTTGTATCGACTTAATTATTAGACCAGCCAAAGAACCTAGAAGGGTGGAGGAAAATTTTTCTTTACCAACACTAACATTGCTTACCGTTTTAGATATTGTCAACATAAGAAACGTTCAAATCTGTAGAGACTTTTTTTTATGAGTTTATTTGAGCCAAACTGATGACAATTTGGGGAAGCAAAACCTCAGAAAACTGAGGAAATGCTCCAGAGAAGGGCATTTTTACAGTTCGTTTTATTTTAGGAGGAGGCTGAAGGACAGTTACAAGAAATTCATTGGTAGATGAGGGAGGTGGGAGAAAGCAAAATGGGGAAATCTCTGAGACTGGATAAACAGTAAACCAGACAGGCAAATACCTCTCTTACATTGGTGAGTATAGGATGATTAACAGTGAAGGGCACATAGAGGTGGTATCGGGGAGAACAAGACATAAATGGGTGGGTCTGTGGTCCCCAGCTCTGGTGGGAGATGATGCTCTGAGGAGTCTGGAAGGAAGGGAATGACTCTGACATTCCAAAGGTATGTTATCATAGATGCAAAAAGACAACAGATGGGCATAATAAAGATTGACCTTTGTCAAGGAAGACAGCAGCCTAGAATATGACTACCTGCCATAACTTGTTTTTATAAGTTAATAAGTTTTAATTTCAGATCATCCTATGTGGTTGAGTTATCTGAGTATATAAGACTGCCATGCAGGCCTCCCCTGAGCTTGTCAGGTTTGGTATGTGGCCTCTTTCTCATATACAATATAAAGGAGTAAAGAAACACATAAACAAAAACAAATATGTTTTCTGCTTTCATCAAGCTCACATTCTAATGGGGAAAAAACCAAAACTGGGATTTGAGTCTGAGTTTGTTCTCTCTGGAAATTGAAGAATGAAGTCACGGACAAAAATGGTTAGCGGAACCAAAGTTCATTGAAAGAAGCTGTCCTGGAAAAGGTGCAGCTGGGGCTCCATATTGCAGTTGGGTGTAGCTCAGCATCCAAGGAAACTGAAGTCTATTAGTCAATGTGTAGTCTATTAGTCCATGGCCATTAAGCCACGGGCACAGGGGAACATGTCTCCTGTCATCAACCCATGAATCTAGCTCACAGGTGAGCAAGAGCAAGAGGAAGTGCTAGCTTTTTAATTTAGGGGGTGGATATAGCCTTGCTAGCTCCTGAATGGTCCTTTCAAAGAATTGGTTTACTAGGTGTGCCAGTTAATAATGCTGATTTTTTTTCACTAGATGGAGTTACACATATGTCGATATATATGCAATTTAATATGTATCCTATTTTGTTGTATTGACAACAAGCTTCAAAGCGTTTTAAGTTAAATTTGCTGAAGGTGTTAACATCATAGATATTTTTACACTTAAAAATGTCAAACTTCATGCCAAAAAAAGAGCATTTGTGAGAAGTTATAATTCATTTATTTTGAAGAAAAATGCTGCTGAATACTTGGGGAAGCTTATGGTGAACATGCTCCATCTCAAGATACTTGTGAACACTGGTTTAAAAGCTTTAAAAGTGATGATTTCCATGTGAAAGACAAAGATGTCAGGTCAACCGAAAAAATTTAAAGACCAAGAATTACAGGTGTTATTGTATGAAGATGCATGTCAAACTCAAAAACAATTTGAGAAAGATTAAACAAAGAATTTCTGATAATTTGCAAGCAATAGGAAAAATTTTAAAGGAAGGAAAATGGGTACCACATCACCTGAACTAAAAACAAGTGGGAAACCGAAAAGTCATCAGTAAAATGTTGCTTCAACAGCATGAATGAAAGTCTTTTTTGCGTTACATTGTGACTGGTGATGAAAAGTGGATTTATTCTGAGAATCCCAAATGCACAAAATCATGGGTTGATCCAAGTCAATCAGCAACATTGACTGCAAGGCCAAATCGCTTAGGAAAGAAGACAATGCTCTGCATTTGGAGGGATCAGGAGGGTGTAGTGTATTATTAACTTCTAAAGCCAGGTGAAACCATTAATACTGATTGCTACCAACAATAAATAATCAATTTGAACTATACTTTGATTGTGAAACAACCAGAATGTTCCAGAGACATGGCAAAGTAATTTTGCTTCATGCTGACACCCCACCACACACTTCAATACCATTAAAGACATGTCAAAAGATCTTGCCTGGGAAGTATTAACCCACCCGCCGTATTCACCAGACCTCGCTCCTTCAGATTACCACTTGTTCTGATCAATGGAAACACGCGCTTTCTGAGCAGCACTTCAAAACATTTGAAGAAGTGGAAAATTGGGTCTCTGAATGGTTTTCCTCAAAACAAGAAAAGTTCTATTGGGATGGTATCCACAAATTAACTGAAAGATGGGGGAAATGTGTAGCTAGTGATGGAGATTACTTTGAATTAAACACTTTTGATGTTTCTCTTGAAATTGTTGTGTTTTCTTTGATTACAAAATCCTCATTATTAACTGATACAACTAGTATATGTCACACTGCCTTGTGATTGGTTATTTGCAAGCTGCCTTAGTAACACCCATACATTTTAAAGCTCACTTCTCAGGAACACTCCCTTCTTTCCCCACCCAGTTGGGTTGGTTAGTAACTTCACCTCGTTGGGTACCCCAGTTCTATTCCCTCCCCCATTTCCCATGGTCCCCATCCTTACTACCTAGGTTCCCTCTGTTTCCTTAGGGAGAAATGGATAATAAAAAAAGTAAAGATGTAATACAACATATGCTACAAAATGACCAGAACAGACACAGGACCAACTTTATACTACATTCACTCATTAGACACATTAGATTTCTTCCACATTAGATTTTCCTTGTGTCCTGAGATCATCTCATTCTCCTTTACTGCCTCTCATCACAAAACAGTGTGTTTAGCATTGTCTATAATGAATGTGCATCGGCTTGAACTTGAATTTGTAATGAAAACAGTTTTTTAATATATGTTTTTATTGATTTTTCGATAGAGAGAAAGGGAGAAGGGGAGAGAGAGTAACATCAAACCTCTTGGTCCAGGGTAATGACACTTAATCCACTGATCCACACCAGTCAGGCAAAAAATAAAACATTTTTGAAAAAATATTTAAACTTTCTGCTTCTGAAAATAAAAATTAGCAATACTTATTTACATGGTATTGGAAGATGAAGTTGAGATATCCAAAAAATACTGATATTTTATATTGGCAATAAACAGGCTTTATCAGATGCCACTGTTATTGCTCTTAATGAATATTGCTAAAAATCTTGCAATACTTGACTGCCGAAAATATGACTTGGTGAAAACATTCATTTTTAAAGACTATTTTTTTAAATTTTTCAATAGAATTCAGTACAATATTGTTATTCCAGGCTACCTATGGGGATGTGGAATGTTCTTGTTATATCAAACTAGACATTTTTACAGTGTTCATTAAAACCAGAATCTACTCAAAGAAAATTTGAATATTCCTAATAGATTTTAAGAAAAAAGGGATCAAAATTTACTTTGTTAATGAGCCATTTAAAAATAATAATCATCAAATTCAGGAATAGTAGGGAATATTAACATAAATCATAATAGAGAAGCCATCAGCCCACTTCAAGGGCTATGATAAAGGAAACTTAAAATTTTTGGCCCTGATTGGTTATGCTCAGTAGATAGAGAATTGGCCTACATACTGAAGGGTCCCAGCTTCAATTCTGGTCAAGGGCATGCCCAGGTTGTGGGCTTGATCCCCAATGTGGCACGTGCAGTAGGCAGCCAATCAATAATTTTCTATAATCATTGATGTTCAAGCTCTCTCTCTCTCTCTCTCTCTCTTTCTTCCTTCCGCTCTGAAATCAATAAAAATATATATATTTTTTAAAATCTTTTGATCTAACCTTTTATTTTACCCATGCGACCCCTAGAGAAAAAGTGACTTGCCAAGTGTGTCACAAAGTGTTGGCAGAGTAAGCCCCAAGCTTCAACTTTCAGCAGTCCCTACCTCATAAAGGAAAATTATTTCAGTCTACCACATTCTAAGGCTTTTCTGAAGTACATGCATATATGCTTCCATAGTTTACTGTCTTGGAGTAAATATATGACATTAAAGAATGACTTTCTATCACTACTCAAGTGATCTGGTAGCGTTTTTAAAGTTTTTCTTGAACTTTATTCCTACATGGCAAGCTTAGTGAACTATTTTTCTGATCAGCCTTTTATGCAGTGGTCCAGCACAGGTTAATCAACTCTAAACACTCTTTATTATGCAGCATTGCTAGAGACTAACTCCCCTAAAGACCAAAAACTCAGCACTGAGTGACATAGGCCTTTTTTCCACTTAATAGTCTTGAGGAGGAACAGAGAAGTAAATGGACTTTAATATAGACACTGGATCCACAGATGAAAGGATCCAATCAAATGCTGATAAAAGGAAAACATCTGAACAGGTAGGTTAAGCCACAACCTACAAAGAACATTATAACCACCTTGACAATTGAGCTTTCACACCTTCTCTGAGGAAATTCAACACCCCATTAGAGGGGCAAGAAGCAGAGGTCATGAAGGAAAACTCTATGGCTGGTAAAGAACAAATGATAAGACAGTTTCAGAGTCATCATTCACATGTAACACGGGAATTTTATGATGAGGAAATATCAGAAATCACAAAAGTAGTAAAATCTTACTCCCGAATAACTGTGAGGAAAATAAAATGAGTCCCCTTCATAAAAGTTTTTCTTTATGATACTTACCTTTCTGAAATACCAAAGAATTGCCTGGCTGGTGTGGCTAAGTTGGTTGGAGCATAGTTCATTACACCAAAAAGTGGTGGGTTTGATTGCTAGTCAGGGCACATACCCAGGTGATGCATTCTAACCCCAGTTGGCACCTGGTTGATAATTTTTTTTCTCTTGGTCCTTTCTCTCTCTCTCTCTCTCTCTCTCTCTCTCTCTCTCTCTCTCTCTCTCTCTCTCTCTCTTTCTCTCTCTCTCTCTCTCTCTCATTAATTTTAAAAAATTAGTTAAATCAATTAATTACCAAAGAACCTCTTCAAAAATAATATTTGGGAAAAGGTTAACTTGCATTTGTGTTGCTCAGTGAAATGAGAGTTATTTTATGCTGTGTGTTGTGTGACCCCCACAGGAGAGAAAAGATACAAGAATCCTGCACATGGATTTCTCCTGATTCTGCCTGATCTGTTTTTTTCCCTTATTGATCTATCTGTGTATCCTTACTGTGCTGCTGCAATACATCTTAACTGTGAGTGTGATGCTGAATCACTTCTAGCTAATCATCAAATGTGTAAATGGTCTTGGAAATCCACAGACACAGATAAGGCAATAGGAGAATGAGGGGATCCCTTGACAGGGGAAGGGAAATGAACAGGAAGAGTAGAGGCACTTCTGTGGGTAGATCTGGAAGCCAAGAGATTTTCTGGAGTTACGCAGACCTTGCCCTCTAAAGGCAAGGTAGAAAGCCAGCACCTCTCACCATGGAACTCACTGATACAAAGAACAGGACTGTGCCTCCAATTAAAGAAGTGTTAGTGTTTTTTCGCCATCACTCAAAAAGAGGAGTGGAGGCTACCTGAGCAATTGAAGTAAAAACCCCAAAACTTTCCAAGAGAGCTAAAATTATAGGAGAGAAATGAGCTTTTCTTGGCTGAAAGTCTGCATACTCATTAGCAGCACAAAGAGGCAAATTTATTCAAACCTACCTCCCTAAAACAAATGTCATCTTTCCCGGGGGAGTAAAATGGTGTGGAACTATATATAGGGTACACCATTTAAAATTCCTTTTTCAGAAAAATTCCTTTACGCACTTCTGTGCATCAGATATATTTGTAACCTGGATAGCTGCTGAACTTCATTTCAAAAGTGATGGCTAACTGATCCCTTGGGTCTTAGCCTGATATCATGTTGTGCCATCTATGCAGATATATGATGCAGTTTATGTTTTGCAGTCTTTTAATGATATCTACTTGATGGCAAATTTATTTTGGTCCTTTAATAATCAAGCTCATTTCTTGTCCAAGCCATACAAGCTTCATTTAAACACTTCTACTAGATAGAGCTTTTCAGAAAGAAACTGACCTCCCCATACACATATACATATTTATACACAGGTACAAATCTCTTCTATCAGGAGAGATTTGGAATCAGAAAGCACTTAAGGAGGGTTGGCACCACCCTTCCAAAATTGTTAAGAGCGAGGCAATTAGAGCTAGAATGGTGACTCTTGCAGCATGAAAAAGACCTAGGATCCCAATGCTCCCATCACAATAGTAACAGGGTCGCTACCCACAAAGGGTGGGGCTAATGTCATGCCAATGGGGAAATACCTTTTCCATACATTCTAATACAATAGTTTTTCTTGGTGGGGGGGGGGGAGAATAGATGTACAAACTGGGGGGGAAATGTGCTCTATTTTTAGGTAGCTGGAAGGAAAAGTGAATATAATTAAGGTCACAGCATCACCTTTACCCACAGACTGCAGCCTGCTAATACCCCTCCTCCACCTTTGGATCATCAAACTCAGTGCTGTGGACTGCCTGTGTCTTCCTCCTCCCATCCCATCCCCAAGTTCACATGTTGAACTCCTAATCCCTAATGTGATCATATTACAAGGTAGAGCCTTTGGGAGGTAATTAGACCTAGAGGATAGAACCCTCATAGAAAGGATCAGTACCCCTACAAAGAGATACAGGAGCTTTCTTCCACTCTATGCTCTCTGTCATGTAAGAACACCACAAGAATGTGCTACTACAAGCCAGGAAGCAGGCTCTCATCAGCTCTCACATCTGCCTTTATCTTGGACTTCTTAGCCTCAAGAAATTTGGAGGGGAAAAACATTTGCTGTTTAAGCCACTGACCATGGTATTTTGTTATAGCAGCCTGCACTGACTAAGACATCCTGATCAAAACAGGAGTATCAGTCTCTTACATTCACAAGCTATTAGAATGTTCAGAAAGACACAAAACCTCCTTCAGTGAGAAGGGAAATTCCCCATGAGATGACAGGGTACGGGGCTTCAAGGGTCTGAAAACAGGGCTCTGAGAAAGAAGGGAAAATTGAGAGAGAGAAAAAAAAAGACATAAGAACTGAAAGAACATGTACATGGCTCACACTTTCCTTCAAAATGCCTCCTTCCCATTACAAATCTCCATTAGGGCAGGGTAATTGGTTCTGAGGGAAACTAGTGAGTTAGGACATAAATTGGATGGAAAGGCTGAGAATTTTCTAACCATCTTACCAAAACTTTGTAGGTGAGAATTGGAAGGATTCCCCACCACCACCACCACCACCTCACTGAGATTACTCTAGGTACCACTATAACAGCATAGATGCCCAATAACAA